>OX454270.1:15804909-17004909 GCA_949715065.1 Periphyllus acericola | reverse complement strand
AATTTGTTTCGTCTTTTATATAAATAAAAAAATTACAGTTTTATTATAGTTTAAGATTATAATATAGTTAATTTAACTACATGTTTGAAAATTATAACTATTGCATATTCGTTTTATAATTATCTTAATATTGTTACATAGTTTAAACTTGATTAACTTTATTTACATTAAACCAATTTTAATATATACGGTACAGTGTATACCGTATACCCATTATTTGTAGGTAAGAAAGTGCTACTAAAGTTTCATATTAACCATTCATAGAATGAAACACTGAAATCATTCTAATTTTTGATCAAACTGAATGGTCATAATTAAAAAATAAAAATTATATCAGAGACATTCACGGACTTTTCTTTAATAATTAATTTTTTTTATAAGTACCAGAATTATTTTAATTCTTGAGATTTCGTTCTTAAAGAGATTGCTATTTTAATTTAAAAAATCTGAAATAGCGTTATGTGCCAATTACAATTCAGTGTTCTCATAAACATTCAGTTGAAACTGTTTTTGTGTAAGCGTTACAGATACAGAATTTGGGTAAACTTCAATAAGAGGAATATATTATCTTTGTATATTTTATAAATTTTATTACTCGTTAGCCATAGTTTATTTTCAATAGAGTAGAATAAAACATTATAAAATGTATCACAATTTACTGTGTGTTGTAAACGTAAAATGTAAAGTGATTAACGTGTTAATCTAGAACTCCGTCACTCAAAGTATATTGTGATGTATAATTAATACTAGTTTACAGTTTAACACTTTTTGGATAGACTTTATCATCATATTGGTAGATCCAGAGTCCCAGTTACCATAAACTTTTGTCTAACCATAAGTCAAGGTAATGTTTATCGTATCATGCGTATGAAGACAAACACTCAAGTCGAGCAATATACTCTGTCCTCGATCCATAATTTCTAAACAAACATAGGTACTCCATCCCTTTTTCCATATTTACTACATTCTCGTTATAAATGCTTGTCCATAATTTTATCGATTTTGAGCATTTTTCTCTACACGTGTTCGTAAAATCCATTTATTTATGAGGGGCAACATAAATAATTCAGGATGAATTTATTATAACAATAAACATTTTTGAATAAATAATTAATTATAATGAACAAATTGAATATTAGAATTGTATGAATAATCTAAAATTCTAGAGTTACAATACATGTTCTAGTACAATATTTTTACTGCAAACTAAAAATGTATCATTGTCTTTAGTTTTTAATTTTAGCAAATATTGCCTTTCTCGAAAATTGGTGTATTATAGTCATTACATTTATATATAATATAGATATTTATAGATATGATTGATTTCATTGACATTATGTATAAACTAATTGAGTGTTTAGGAAAGATAAATGTATTTTAAAAAAACAATGACAAAGAATTAAAATTCTGTATTTATTTATTTTTAGACCATTTTAATTATAAGTATGAAGTAGGTACATAATATACTTTCTGGGGTTGAATTCTTCTCTTGATAATTCCATGGTGATTGTTTTCGATATTTAAATACTACCAATTAATCAAACTTGTGATTACCGTCACTATATATAAGTATGAAATATATGTACCACCCATACATTAAATTATATACATAATTTGTAATTATATATTTGTTTATTATTTATTTATTTCAAACAACTTGTTCGTTTTTCTCTCTCTAATGCAATTTTCACGTGATATACTGCGCCTAGGCAGGTACCTAAAATACAACTTCACACGCAAGACTTCATTGATTTTTGAGTATCAAACATGAAAGGGTTAAAGTGATTATACACTTTTGTATCCTGAATGTTTATAAAATATGAACTCCCGTTCTTATTGTTGAAAAATAATTTTTTATGGTAATTTATGTAAGCCCTTAGCCCACTACTTGAAATGGAGGGACTCCAAAATCATCTTCTTGCATATTGGGATAATTTACTTTGTTGCGCTTATGGCGTTTAAGTAAAAATAATGACTGACCAGATTTGAGTGTATCATTATTCACCGACTTATCATGTAAATAAGTACTTCAAGTTGTAGTTAAATATATAAATTCCAATGGTAATTTTTACTCAAAATAAGGTAGTAACCATGTGGCGTGTATATAATTTCGTAATCACTTTTCAAAATTTAAAAGACAGTATAGCGCGATATTATCGTAAAACGAGTGTACATATAAATGTCTACAACAAATATTGTTTCATTTAGATGATTTATTATTTAAAAACAAAATAAAAATGTTCTATTAAGTTTTTTAATTTGCAGGTACATTTTTAATACCGTACATGACCATTATGTGCTTAGTTGGTTATCCATTGCTAATTATGGAAATCGGTATTGGCCAGAAATTAAGACATAATAGCATAACGATATGGACAACAATTAATCCTCAATTAGGCGGTATTGGTATAGTGATGTGTTTGGTTACCGTCGCTATGGCTTGTTATTATAGTACCATCATGGCTTGGGGTACTAAGTATATGATCGACATGAATAAGGTAAATACATTTTTTTTAAGTAAAAAATATGTACGTCCAAAAGTTTTCGTTCTTGATGTAATTTCTAAAGTGAAATTATTTAAGTCCTATTTATAATCTATCAACAACCAAAACGTATAAACAGATTATTTATGTTTCAACTGTTTATTTCTTATGAATAACGTACACATAATGCAAATCATTTGCAGAAAATATATACCGGTATAATACCTGTAACGGCGCCCACACGTTATACCAAGGCTTAAGCCACACTTATTTTCGGGGTGGGTGCCTGATGGCATTTGGAAGTTGGAACACATTTAAAAATGGTGCATTCAAAAATATTTTTTCGATAAGAACAAACGTGTTATTGGTATGTGATTAGGGTGGTGGGTATACTGAAAAATATTTAAGCCATACAGCCCCACTTATTATAAAACCTCTGTGCGCCACTGGGTATACCAGTATACCTAAAATGCAGTAAATATCTTGCACATGAGAAAAATCAAAATTTCAAATCAAAGATAATATCATGTACTACGACGTTAAATCCACTAATTTACATACACATTCACACACATTATACGTTATAAACACATATATTATAAATTTACATTTATAACACCTATTATTATTCCTTTAGTTATATTGTCGCTTCTGTGTTGCACATCATTAACAATTTAATTAAGTCCAAATATTATAACAATTATTATTTAATTATATATTGGTTGTAAGCTTTTCTTCTTTATATCATCATTCATCATATATTGTTATTTTTCAATCATGAGTTGAAATTTAATAGTGTGTACTCGTATATGTTACTGTAGAGCTATAACTAGTTATACTAAAAACTCATTAAAATAAGAGTATAAAAAAATAAACAATGAAATTGATTTCAAATAAAAATTTAACAATTAATTGTATCATTTTTAAATTGAAGACCTGGTTTTATTAAGAGGGCACATTTTTTTTTAAGAAAAATTATACTTTAAGAGATATTGGCAATTTTAGTATATAATAATACTTAGCTATAAAGAAAATCAATAATAAATCAAGTAGGTATAAGTTACACTACATATCGCTGTATGATTACAAAATTTGCTGAAAACGTGCTTCTGCAGTTCTTTATACATTGTTATAGTTTATATTATAAAATCATTTTTTAATTAAATAAACTAGAGAAGTATTATTAAATAACTATTATGAACGCTTTTTTTATGATTTTTTTCAAATACATACATTTAGTACATAAGAATATTTGTTATTTACACCTTAGTATTAAATTGTAGTATTTCATAAATTTATGGACAAGTCTTAAATAAGCACGCTACAACGAGTCGGAAAAAAGATGGCCTTTCGTAAGAATTACGTTATCTTATTTTAAATATGTATTTTAGTCTCTTCCACCAAACCCCCTCCCTACATATCTTCAAATACATAATCAATACCTAACATTGACTTGGTATAACAATTTTGGCTTGTCTGAAATTTGGCGATCCTATTAAAAGTTTAACTTACACGTCACCATATTTTCGTCGATTTATCAGTTGTTGGAAATACACCGGTTAGTAGGTAGATATTTTATAATATCATAAATTTATAGTCAAATAATTGTATTAAATAGTAAATACGATTTACGAATGAGTAATGAGTAAAACAAAAATAATAAAGCTTGAGTACACTAAAAGTCAACATTTAATTAAAATAACAATAATATATAGTATAATAACATAGTACTTTTAATTGTCAAAATAACGTACCTAATATTATTTTAAAATGAATTTAAGATTTTTGATGATAATAATAATACACGAACAATATTGGTTTTCAGCTAAAAGAAAAAAGTTTAATATATTACTTATTTCGATATTTAATAACTACCTATAACATGGTATTTATTATGTTAATTATTATTTATTAAGCTATAAATGTTAAAAATAATGTTACCAAATTTAGAGCAGAATTGTAAGAATAATAGACTTTATATGTTAGCTAATTAATTAATACAAGTAATATTAGTCTTTGAATTCAACTTATTTTAACTTTTAAATTTTAATAGTTTACTTAAAACCAACAAGCTTTATTGCCCATATAATACGCATGAAGCATTGAAGCATGTGTATAATATACTGGAGTATGAAGTTTGTTACTTATCATATAATAATTAGATAATGTTTTATTTTTACTATAAAATTATCGTAGTTGAATATGAGGATTCATGTTGTGTTCTTTTAAAATAATCAATGAATATTTATTATTTTCTAACTTAAAATGATTCTTGCATTTTTGAACAGGTATACAAATAAGTGTATGCTAGAAAAAATGTTACTTATATCCTTGATACATTAATCATACTGTGTTTACTTACATTGCCGCAGTACGCCAGTGCATACTAAAAACACATTATAAATAGGCCAAAAAGCCTTTTCAATAATGTTTTTACTATATGGTAGAAGCCCATTGAACAATTAAGTGTATATTTTTATAAATAGATTAAACATTTATAACTCAAACATAGTGACAATTTTAAATTATTTGAAATTAGTTTTAATTGCTTATATCATATATAAGAAGAATAACAGGACCTAATCACTTTTGTTAATTGTAATATTATTTTTCTAAATATATATATTTTTGATTTAATTTGATTATTATAGTTTCCAGACTTATGGCCTCCATATGGTCAGCCACCAATTGATCCAAAAAGATCTCAATCATTCTGGCACAAAACGGTATTAAACGTAACAAGTTCAATGGATGAATCCAGTGATATGCAAACGGGCCAAGCATTTTCATTGTTTTTCACGTGGCTCTCAATAGCTATAATGTTAGCAGCAGCATGGATTACATGTAAAAACAAATATATAAAAGTATGTATAACCTTGATATTTAATAAAAATTGTTTTATTCACTACCTATTTATATTTTAATTTTAGGCGATTATAAATTTTTCGAATTCAATACTTCAATGTTTACCGTTCTTTGTTCAAATCGTGATTTTTGTCACTCCGCCATTCTTGTTTCTTGTTTTATACATTGTAGAATCAGGTTATGGATATATTAGTTTCTTATACATTACGTCCGTTGAGGTAATACAGTTTTGTTATTCTAATATATATGTAAATATATACAAATAAAAATATATACCTCTATAACTAATTTACAGTTTAAAGACTTATTGGTTCTTCCGATCTGGGTTGACGCAGTTATACAAGTATTTTGTTCACTGGGTCTAGTGCACGGTTCGTGGACTTCGTTCGGTTCGTCTTCAAAACGCAAGAGCAATTTTCTGTTGACTGCTACTGTGGTGGTATCATTCAGTTTCATTTTAGTATTTGTATGGACTTGGTTTATAATTTCCACGATAATACCAAATGTTTTACAAGATGTTAAGACTTGCGTGATCGGGTATGGTTAAACTACACGATAGATAAGAACTCATAAAATAGCTATACTTGGATATGCACTGGAAACGAAACATCATGATTTTCTCTCATAATAATAATTGTTCGTTGTTTCGATTCCATTCAATTCCAGTGTGAAATGTCTGTAATCGGTATAAATACCTAACATTAACGTTCCGTGAATTGTTTTTAGATCTGCGTACAAATGGGATAATTCTAAAGGGATGCCCGCATATGTGTTTTATAGTAATAGCTACGATGCATTAATCGCTAGTCGAAAACTAGATGATACATTGATGAACTTTGATGTACAGGAATGTAACATGGAAAATCAATTCAAATTGGTAATTTACTATTGTATTTGAATTTTCCGTGTAATAAAATGTGAATTTTTGTAAATATTTTTATACTTAATGAAGAAGACTATACATATTACGTATTATATAGTATCTATATATTACATATGATATATAAAAACTTATTGAACTATTAAGTATAAATATATATTTTTTCTAATAATTATATAAGAAAGGAAAATATTAATATTTAACAATATAGCACCAATGTGATGCATATAATTCTTAATGATTTTTAAAAATATCTTACAGGCAAGCAATGGCGTTGGTCTAGTATTTATAGCTCTCGGAGAGTTCACTACAACGTTTTCATTTGGAAATATTATTGGCTATAATCTAACAAAAATCGTCATTAACATTCCACATATTGTAATCCTTACTTTTGGTACAGCATGGTTGGTACATTTATTGAGTTGGTTCATCTGGGCACTTACCGAAGTTGATTGCTTGAAAAAAGTATCTAAATTTTGCATCTCAAGTACGTAACTATGTACCTTAAATAAAAATATTTTTTTTTTTGAACTGTTTAATGTTCAATTTAAAATTATCGAATATTTAATTATTAATTTCTTAAATTATAATAATAGTTTAGATAGTTTTCACTTTAATACTGGGTTGTTCTTGTTCATCGGAGATAACCCGATGAACATTTTAAATACTTCATACTAATTTTACAGTTTATATGACGAAAATCTTCCGTCTGAGAAAGAAAAACATATGAAAAGGTTTAAACATCTCGTGTTACGTAATGATGAGTGATGTCATTTTAAAAAGAATTATTTATATTAAAAATAAAAAATATTTTAATATTCAAGTTAGGTAAAGGCTGAAAGCATGAAAAGAGTAAATAAGGAAAGTTCTTTGTAGATTAATAATCTTTATATTCCCTAGAGTGGTAAAAAAACCAAAAATATAAATTTGAATAATATTTACATATTATTTAATAAAGGTATGCTTTGTGCAATATGCTGTATCTGCGGGTTGGTATTCACAACTAGAACAGGTGTATATTGGCTGTCACTATACAACGAAATCTTCATAAATTCATGCCTAACTGTATTAGCATTATGCGAAGTGCTTATTATTGTTTTCATCTATGGCTATAAACAGTAAGTTTATTGGAAAATGTTATTGTAACTAAAAATGAATGTGTTTTTTATTTTTCCAATTAGATTCTTACTTGATATTTACGATATGACTGGACACACAATCGGTCGCCTATCTGTATTCATTTGGAGACGTGTAACTCCGATGTTACTGATATTAACGTTTTCGTCTATTTTGACGGTTGGTATTTTAGACGGATTCAGATACGAAGTTTGGACACATAGAAGTGTAGGTATTCAGAATATCTTAATAATCTTTATAATTTTTTTCTTTTCTCATACACATAATAACATTTCTGTAAAACGTGTTCATATCTATGATCATCTGTTATTAAATGCCATTTATAAATTTGTTTTTTATACCTATAATGTCGAAAACTTGTAAAATATTAACAAATATTAATATTATAACATTTTTATTTTCAGAATTTTTTAACTAAGACAAGATATCCATACTGGGCTCAGTTGATAGTTTGGGCAATCACAGCTATATGTCTACTGTTAATACTGGCGTTCTGTATGGTAGATAGTCGACAAAATCTTAGTTCCAAATTTTTAGAATCCTTGACTAAGGTGAAAAAAGCCACCAGTGGACACATTAAGCGGTCAGATACGGGTCTGTCTGAAAAAGGCATTGTTACAGAAATTGATGTGAGTGTATGGGTTATTAGACATTTTTGAGTATTAAAAAACCATTTGCTAAAAACAATGTATTAGGGAAATTAAATATATTATTACCGGTAAAATAGATTTATATCAAAATTTAACGTTAGAAAAATTAAAACAATTTTTTCCGCGGTAAACTTTAAGAAAACCACATAAATTAACTCAATCGTACCTATATTTATCGACTGTAAGTTTGTTACTGTAATAAATCGTAAATGCTATAATATATTTTGTATCGGAAGAAAATACATAAATAATAATAATAATGATCATTAAAAATCAATACACATTTCTTTGTCTTTACATTTAAACTTTTTATATAATCTGAAAGCACTAAAATTAATTATTTAATATAATATATACATCAAATAATTGATTTGCCAACTTTTACAATATCTGTTATTATGGCCTGGTATGTAAATAGTATTGGTTCTAGGTATAAGATAATAAAACTAAAAATTCACCAGAAATAATCTTTTTATTTCAAAGCGTAGTGTACTAACATGATTACAGAAGCAACGCCCGCCCACGCATAAGTAGTTAGTAAATATTTCGGTACACATTAGGTATAGTTAGGTAAAGTAAAATAAATAAAAATTAAATATACACTAGTCACTGTAACATTATCTAATAAGCTAACTGATGGCATGACATATAAAACCGAGAACTATACTCAGGGATAGTTGAAACTTGAATTGCCTTTAGACTTGAATGCAAATCATATGTACATTATATAAATACCTACTAGGTAAAATGTAGAGTGAAAATAATATAATACACTAATACACTATACAAATTATACAACTATAATTATATATTTATACACTTGCATAAATATATTAATATTTTAGCCAAACTTAGCACAATAACATTTTATTTTTTGTTTTGGAGTAGAGCTTAATAAAGTGGTCATTCTTATGTTTGGAAAATTGTATTTTAATTATTTAATTATTTTTGGTAAAAAAATTTAAAAACCAATATCTGGTTTTGTCTATAAAAACTTTTTATAAAAGTTAATATGAAACATTAAATATTTTCGTCTTTATTTTGGTATCCGATCACTTACAGAACAATACTCGTATAGAGTAGGGCGCCAGTCCCAACCAGGTCACCGGCTTCACTTTCGCTTTCTGGACGGGACGACCACCCCTAGAGAATAAACCGCCAACACCTTCCCATCCAACGTGTATCACACTACCAAGAACCCACAAACAAACTTAAAACCAAAAAAGTACCATACCAAGCTAATGACCTCAGATACTGAAGCCTTAACCCCATTATCATTTATCAGTTAACAATTTCATTCATATTTTTTAGTATTCTATTAAATTCATCATTAATCATTGTTGATAAATTATTATCAATATTGTTTGTTTCGCATAACTTAGATATATAACCTACAGATTGGAATTTTAGAGTAGGTATGTATTTTTGAATTATTTTTTACAATTGTGGAGTGTAAAATAGTCAAATGATTGTGAGTTAATTTAATAGCGGCTACAACAGTAAAACGATTATCCAATGCAATCAATGTGCAGGGTTCAATGTTACTTATATTTAAACGAAATATTATCTGAAGATTTAGATTTTAGATAACTGTTACACGCTCATGTAAAATGATTCGTTGAATTATCTAAAAACACTTGAGATGCTGTAAGCATACAACTAAAATACCTATAGATACGATTCGCAGTATTAGTGTTAATTGAAAAATGGATGAAATCATAACCAATAAAAGTTTAAAAAAATTACATTTCCTTTATACGAGTATTATGCTAGATAATGAATGTAATGCTTATAGCCATTTAGTCAAATTATTAACAATTTATGTATTTCTGATTTAATTAGAAATTACCAATCAAAAGATAGGAGTACGGTGATTAAGTACGTCGATACTAATAATAGGTACACATGTACAATTTTGAGAAAATATCATAAATATTACAGGTTGCAAAAATAAAAAATACTTAAATGACTCCTAAATACTTTCCAGAGAATTTTAAATACCTACTTTAAAATAAGCTTCATAAAAGTAAGAAATTACATTGTTTTTGTTAAATTATTTATTTGATATAACATTTTAAAATAATTTTCAATATGTTTACCTTATCTGTATAACTGTACCACTGTAATAGAGTGTAGATAATTTATAAAACAATGACGTTTGATCTCAAATATTCGGATTTTTATTTATAGTGAGCTCACTATATAGTAATCGTTATTTTCTATAATTTATTATGCTAATTAAAAATGATTTATAATATGTTATAGAGTATAGACGATGTTGTGTTTCTATTTTATACATATAATTTTATTGAAGTAACATTTTAGGTTTAATTTTAAGTACTATCTATAATCATGATATTTTATTTTATAATGTGAATTGATGTTCCCATTTTATGGTTTTCCTTTTCACTAACTGAATTGATTGCAATTTTCAATGAACAATTATTTAATACATCACATATGAGTCGAAACAAATGTAGTTCTTACTAAACGTGTTTAATATTCATATATGTCTATACCACATACGACATACCTGTGTATTTAAATCTCTGATTTTGTTTTTACTCTTTATATAGACACATAATGTTGCATTACAATACCTAATTATCACCCGTAGTTAATTGTAATTATGTTTCATACCTAAATGCAGGGACTTGACCAGGAATTAATCAAAAGTGCTCCGATAGTAATATCAGGTATATAAGAAAAAAATTTAAAAAGTGCCAGATACTAACAAAATCCATTAGATCAATATTTAACGTGAAGTGACTTGTGTACCAGTAGTTTTCTAGGTTATTTGAAGGTGAGCGGGTCCGAACCCGAAACACTCTTTTCTGGATGTGCCCTTGTCTGTACCTATATATGGAATAAATTATGAATGATTCCTGGTAATGCGAAGTTTTGAAACTAAGGGATAAAAATATTAAATATAAATTAATAAATTGTGGCCATTAAACAAATATAACTAATAATAAATACATTCTTCTGCTTCATTCAGAATTTAAAATAATAAAACTCAGATAAACTTGATTACTTATAAATTATAATATGTTCTCTATAATCTACAGTATAAATATCAATATTATTACTGACGTTATTTGTTTACAATAGGAACGAAATTGGAAATATTCATGAATCATATCTACTATTATAGCTATAGTATCTATGTCCGTATCAGTTAAATTTATAACTGAAGTATGACGTGATGTATTTCATCCGAGTTGTAATATTAAATAAATATTTTAAATGTTCACGATAAGCCCCATATTATTTGTTATATATGTATAAATTGGTTTTATTCTAGATGTTTATTAGTATGAAACAAAAAATATATGTTTAGTTTTTAAAATTTATTATCGAAAGAATATCCTCTAATTTTTTTACTCTGTTCATTTTTATAATTATAAGGATAATGTAGCAAAATAAAACTACTAGTCTAAGCATAAAGGGTGAAATATTTTAAGGCACCTATAAAAACCTTTCTTAAATATAATCTAACGAGCAAATTACGATTATTGAATCAATTAAAATCTGAGATCACTAAAAATTATTTGTTGGACAATATTTTAGAAAAACATTATATAGTTCTATAAAAAAATATCCTCATTTAAAATGGTCTGATATTATTAATCTAAATACTATACCGGGGAAATTATACATAACTGTCATAACTCAAATTTGACTTATTATAATGTATTGTATATATTGTATATTATTATAATGTATAATGTAATGTTAGGTAGACTTTGGGACAGTAAATATCAGATGTTTCCATCGTATACTATACACCCTTCACAACAACACGGTAGCATTTATTTTCTATAATTTAATTTTATAATAATATACCCTAACTAGATAATAAAAGCTAAATAATAAAAAAATAAAAAAATAAATAAATACCTAATAAATAAATAACTAAATAAATTATATGAGCTGCATGTTCGGATAACAGAACGTTCGGATACGTTATTATAGTTCGGATAATAGAGGGTTCGTATAACGGAGGTTCGGATAATCGAGGTTCTACTGTATATTTTAAATTTTTCAAGTTAATATCTCAATAAATCAATTATCAATATTTTTAATAATTATTTTGTTATTCCTATGATCACTATTTTGGTGATACTTTCAAACATTTTTTATAATAAAATTGCACAATTATTCCAGTTTGACGATTGTCCTGATTCGGAGAATGATGAGGAACTGGATACTTCAATGGCTCAAGCTCCAGTACGTATGTATAAAATTGAAGTTCTCGACTCATGGAAATCCGCCAGGGGTCAAGTTTATCTCTAATAAGCTACTTTATATGTGTGAAGAAATGCTATGTTTTATTTTTAACTAATGTGAATATTAACCAAAAATCAAGTATATCAAGATGTATATTGATGTGATTTAAATTAAATTATTTTACAATAGGTGTACTGTAAAGTATGTTATTTCAGTAACTTAAGCATCAATATCATTTGTTTTCCAAAGGAATTCTTATGCGCGGAGTTCACGAAGTTTCTGAAATAAATTAACACCACGCGCAATTTCTACCGAAATAAAATAATAAAATATTGTCGAATTGTTACTGACCATATTAATATTATCACTATAGTTGTTCAATAGTTACAATTTACAAACACAATATTACAATATTGTGTCTCTGAGTTTTAATGTGCATTTTTTGATCAAACATACTAGTGCAATATAATTTTAACTTATTACTAAATATTTTCGAATGATACATATACTAAGTACGTCATACACATATGCCTTCTATGATTTATATAATAATTGTTTTACATATTTTAATTACATTGAAATGAGATAATCATTAATGTCGTATAAAAGTTGTAATGACTCAACAATGAAATAGTCTAATTTAAACATGGATTTTCAATGAGGTACTTCATTATGGTAATATGAAAACCTTACATGTTTTGAATAATATAATATACAACTATTTTCTATCAATATACATTCATGAGTAATTTATTTTATTTATCTACAATTTCAAACATTGTGTTACTATTTTAAATCGATGACTAATTAATATCAAATAAATAATAGTTTTTTCCAATTTTAATAATTGGTCATTTTCATACGATATATATATTATATACATGTGTATATATATATATTTTAAAAATGGAATATAATTATGTTCGGAAAGAACACATAATCATAATGATCACAAAGTTAAATCTTAATGTGGCGCTTGTTTGCATTAGGCATTAAAAGTAGAACTGCAGTCGTCAAATTTAATTTGATTAACGAGAAAATAAATATAATTACATAATATTATATAAATCATAAACAGTGCTCAATATACTAGGTTTTCAAATTTGATCAGCTCGTAAACCTGATCCCTAAATAATTAGGACACAATTACAAAATTCTTAGGAAAAAAACTGATGTCTTCTATTCAATATGTTCCTAGCTCAATTGTATAGTGTATGCAAAAGAATATTTATTTTCACTTGTGTGTAATATTGAATGTGAAAATCATATGGTGCCCATAACACGAATATCTAAACTTTTTTGAATATTGTACACATATCACATAAGAAAATGTTTAATTTGAAATAATTATTACACTTTTATAATTTATAGTTCAAATACCGAAAATGTTGAAATGTGTATTATACCTTATTTATACCTAATAATATTGATAATACCTAGAATTAATTTAATTAAATCTACGCCGTCCATTGGCTTATAACTAAAATAGATTAAAATATTATTGTTCACTTTCCAAAGTAGTGGTAATTGTATTAAATTGTATATTTTTTTTAATTAAACATTTTAAAAAAATGTAATTTTTATTTGACTAAAAATATTTTTGTCTAACAGTAATAAACTACCTAATTGATTATTAAGATGTTAATTTTAGCCATTAATTTCATTTGTTACTTTTTCAAATACATAAAAATATTCTAAATTCTATTTACATTTTAGAAAACTATATTTATATAAAAATTAAAATAATAATTGTAATTCTGGATTATATGTTGCGTTAATTGATCATAAAATAGTTATATTGATATGCGCCAAACCTTGTAATAAACTATTTAATTTATATATGTATAATAATTGTTTTGTCTAGGTAATCGTTTATATAATATATATTATACTTCTGACTTCAGTTCTTTAAATACCTAGTTTAATACAATATTATTCTAACATTTTTAGATGTTGGTATACTGCTTAACACGTTCACAATGGGTAATTTGATTAATATTTATTAGTAAAGATAATACACTACGTAGGCGTATTTATGTTGCGGTGGCTTAGAAAGCTGCACCCCCCCCCCCACGAAATTAAAAAAAAAACAAAGTGAAGGTATTGTCGTTAAAAAATATTATTATTTGATATTTTAACCTCATCCGTCAACAGTTATTATCACTGATTAAATTATGACAGAAAAATGAAATAATATAGATATACGAGTATAGACTATAGAGATATTTCAATAACAGATGAAAATATTTTAAACAAGGAAACCAACCGTGGAAGAACCAGGCGTCTTCAATTTATTACGAGTATGTAGTATTGGTTTTGTAATAAATATATTATAAATAATATATAAAACATGACAGTGCAAGAGTCAAGAGGTATTTTTCTTTTATTTTGCGCTTCGTGGTAATAGGTATATTCTTACATTTCTATCATCTCTACCACCTAATAAGACTCTGGATACGCGCATGATAGGTACAATCACAGTTTATATCAATAAATTAAAGATTACAAAAATTTAAATAGTTTAAATTTGAATACCATAAACAAAAAAAAAAAATTATTATTATTATTATATCCTGTATAACAGCGGTTCTCAACCTTTTTGTAGTGGCGACCTAAGATATTTTCCAAATTTTTTATGCGACCTTTTTATAATTAATGTTTAATGGAGGAATAAAAATAATTATTGGGTACTCTTAATTTAATATTTTTTTTTACTCATATAACTTACGCTAATAACAGGTCATAATATTAATTACATTATATTTAAAAATTAACATTTCTATTAATAATTGTACTGTACATCATTTTTTTAAAAAAATAATGAAAAATGTAATGACTTCCTTGGTCTTGATGTTGTTCACTAATGAATCAATTCGAGCTTCTATGGAATTAGTAAGTTTAACACGCATCGTGGGTTCAACATTAAGTTTATTTCTTGGTTTGGTTTTGATTGCAGTTAATTTCGAAAATCCGGATTCACATAAATATGTTGTTGCAAAAGGAACTAATTTCTTTAATGCTTCTTCGTAAAAAATAGGATACTCATTTCTTAAAGATATCCAAAATGATTATGATATTATGGTGATCCAATAATAATAGTGTAATCCAAGCCTTAGTACCAATTATCAATATTGTGAATGACTCGTAATGGTTACTCTTAGAAGAATTTACGAAAAATGTTTCATTTATTATTTATAAGACTCAAAAATAAAATAAAAATATCAACGTTTTAAATTTTAGCCGACCCATTAAAAATTATCGGCGACCCACAATTGGGTCGCGACCCTAAGGTTGAGAATCGCTGCTGTATAATACCTGATGTGCATGAACCAAATTTTATCCACTGCTATAATATTATATTTTCACACATAGGTATACAATGTATATATATAGCTATTAATTATTATAATTATATCACATTCATAATTAATTGTATTATTTTCTATACAAAAATAATTTAATATTTAAATACAACAATAATTATAAATTAAAATACTTTATAAATCTTCTTTAGAGTTGGTATATAATTGTTTACTCTAAAAGTTATAATGACATTATGAAGTTATTTTTTCAAAATATGAAACGATATACGTATTTATATGAAATGTGTGATGAGAAAAAACCAAGCAAAATTACATTAAGACACATATTATTATTTATTATTTACAGGATACGTACAAAAATCAACTAATATAATTTACTTTCTAATATAAATATAAAAAAATATTTTTATTTGCATCATATATTATTGTTGATATAATTTCGTTTCTAGTCCAGTTTTTTCTGCCAAAAGTCCTATTAACTTTAAAGAAAATGAAACATTAACTTATTACAATATATAAAAATTAAAAATTCAAGCAATGGTGTACTTCTTCTTATTTAGTTTGAATAAATATATTTAATCAATAACACGATATTATAGCTTCTGGTAATCACTGAAGAGAAACAAAAGTAACAAAAGTAACCTAACTGGTATAGATGTGTCAAATCATTGAACTATTCAGTGTCTTTTTATAAGAGACTGGGAAAGTTACTCAATTGACCATTACCCGTAAGACCCAAAATAAGTTTAATTAATTACTTTACAGCCTATGAGGATGACAAGAAATTAACGAACTTCCTCCCGGAAATATATACCACTGTAACCTGGAGGTATCCTTTTTTCATAAGACTCGCAAGGTAAATATCTTATATTAAAATAATGTATTGAAACATTTAGTTCTATACTTATAGATTTTTATTACTTCATAAATTAATATAAATAGGTTTTAATGATATTGATGTAATAAATTGATATACATCAGTTGGGTAATACTTCAAAATCATTATCAAAATCAAACTTGCTGTCTTTCATCAAAATTAAGAAATTATATGATGATTAATTAGTTTCTCACACCTAGTAAAAAACTAAAACTATAGCGACTCTATAATATAGTTGTAAGACCATTTGAGAAAGCGATCACAATATAAAATAAGCAACGAGGGGTGGTAATAATGTCATTATTATTGTCTGGAACTAGGAAAGGGAATGGTAGAGTAAAAGTAACGACTAAACGGTAAACTAAATTGTTAAAAACATCATTAATCATGTGAATAAATAAATTACTATTTTGTATCATACTGATGGTAAGTTATTTATTTATTCTATAGATGTATAATATAGGTACCTAAACATTATTTTGCTTTTTACAGTAGTGCGCATACAAAATAATATTGTATGTAACGTACCGATCGATCAAGTGATAAGGTTATTTAAGACCTATTTGAATTCATCATAAATTACCTATTTTAGTCAAGCCTGCAGCATTTTTATATTTTTATTCTTCGAAGTCTAAAAATGTTTAAGCTACTTGGTTTGAAAGCGTCCAGTTAATTATTAATTTGACATTTTTCTATTGATTACTATAGTATAATTACACATCATTTAGTTATATTCAACAAAAATTAAATATGCTCTAAGCTTCTTATCTATGGGGGTCAATTAATATAATTGTGATTTATTGGTTTGTTTATTATATTACAATTTATAAGAATACCTACTAATATATGACCATATATATACATGAATATGATTAGCTATAACAGATACAATAAATAATGAAAACATTCTTTTAAACTTTTTTTTTCTATTGCTTCTGTCTGAAGGACATTATAGCATGATTGTTTTAATCAATCATTTTATTTCTAACAATTATACTCAAATTCCCATGTGTAACAAACAAGATACATAATATTATATTCATAAATAAGTAAAATAACTATCAAATCGAAGTATTCGTCGTAATATTATTAAATCTAAAATTGAATATATAGATACTTAGGTACTTTAAAATTTAAACTTGTTAACACAGAAAACAAATACAAATACAATATAATCACAGTTTAGTTTAACGCAATACAATTGATGGCTTAAATAATTCCGGCATTTTGTAAACAGGAGAAAATAATAACTAATAGTACCTATTATTAAATATATATTTTTATATATTTAAAAACTATTAAAATATTCTTTGTACTATCAATATAATTAAAATGTAAAAATTAAAGTTTTCGGTTTTTTACGACCCATTTTGATTTTAAAAATCATCATCAGGTAGAAAAAAAAGCACACTAAAGAGAAAATGTTTTTATTTTAATTTTACGGGAGTAACTTACACCTAAATAAAGATATGTTATTTGCACTACCGCAGGTAATCGAAAATATGAATTTATTTTAATTCGCACCAAAAAAGAGATACGTTATAAAAATTAGTATCAATTATCGAATATTAACACAAATAAAATATAAACAAATTAAATTCTATATTTCGTATTTACAATTTTTTTTTAATCGACTAACTTTGTTTATAAATTGCTTTTAAGTGTACATATTTTTCATTCGTATGATAGGTTAAAATAAGTCAAGTACAATTTTGCCGAAATAATATCTCATTTTATATTATATTATATCTCAATTTTATCGAAAAACAATTTGATTCTTAATTTGATGCAAATTACTAACGCGTTTGAACAATGCTGGCACAAATAACAAATGTTTATATTTTGGGTCAATTTTGGTTCATTTTGACTACAGCCAATATTTTACTTTATCTCAATTGCGAGTAATGCAATAAAAATAATATAATTTTAAGTTTTTAACACTTTTAATGTTGTAAATGTATCTATATTTTGTTAAAATGTATGTTGTGCTTAATGAAAATGATGCTTTACATTATACATCATAAAAGACTAACATAACCTACTGATATTGTTAATATACTTTAATTTATTACACTTCCAACTATAACAAAAGTTTATTATGATTCAATGTACATTAAATGATCATTTTTAATTTACAATTGGCCTAGACATTTTTCCGAATATCTATAGACAATTTGAGAAGTGTATAAGTGACAAGTGTTGGGGGTTTTTGAGTAGTTAAATAATAAATGGAGAAAAAACGTTATAACGCGACTTTTATACAGTTTTATTGACCTATAACATAATATATTAAAATATTTAGTGACATACTCGGCTGGTATATATAATATATGCATACATTTTGGTAAACAAAATTAGTTACAATGGGTAAAGGGAATGCAATGGTTAATGTTCAAATTTATTATTTTATTTTGTTTATTATGTAACTATGTTTGTCAAGCCTGACCTGGAAACCTAAATTGGTTTTTTTTAAATATGTATTATAAGTGACCTGTGGCGTAGCAAACTTCAAGAATGTCAAAATCGAGCATTATATTATCCAACGTGGCAATATCCACTCACCCCTCAATTACTTCCATTACCACGTCTTCTTTTAAATTTATTATAAATAATGTTCTTTGAGTTGAACAACAAAATAAAAAAGACTTTACAGGTGTCTCTATTTCTAAAAAGTTCAATACAGTATGCCCGTGCCATAAATATCATATACCTACCTATGTGACTATTTGATATTTGAAAGTATTTTTTTCAAACTTGGAAGTATATTCTCCTCTTTTTTGAATTACTTAAAACTCTTTCCCAATAGATAAAACGGAAGAATTTTGTTCATTTATCGATATAATTATTAATTAAATACTAAATAATATTGCTATAAATTAGATTTTAGTATTATTATTACTATCATATTATATTGGACACCGTTAAAAGTTAAAACCTCTTATTTTATGATTTCGGCTATACGCTTACAATTTTTGTGGTTTTCATTGCTCGTATATCTTTTATTATTATTAGTATTTATTCAGACATAAATTGATGATAATAAACAACGACTAATAGAGTAATAACTATAAATCATCATTTAATATAAATAATAACAATAATAATCAATACTCTTGGAGTTGAAAATAGAAATTCATCCCCATTACAAGATATTATGAAATAATTCGGAGCAAATTAATGATTTTTTTTTTAAATTATAGTAGTTGTTAACTTTAAGGTCGTGGACTATACTAAAAAAAATATATTTATATGTCTAATAATAATAATAATACATCCAGGGTCAAAAATGAATCACCGAGTATAATCATTTCAAAACACATAATAATATAATATTCAGCCTTCAAAAATTGCATGAAAAATAGCACCAATTTGGTGTTTACAGTCCATTTCCAAAATAGTATAATAGTTCAGAGTTCTATAAAACATATACGTACCTACAATAATAAGTATACTCATTATTTTTCACTGATAGTGGGAACAAAAAAAAATCAGCAGTATCGAAACAAGTTTATTACTTGCTGAATGAGCTTTGAATAATACTCAACATGACAACATTATTATTTATGCACATTATTATCTTAAATGATAAATCTCTAATCTATTTTGTACATCCACGATCTATAATACATATTCATACATATCATTTTGTAACTATGTACATGATACTTTTGTTGTTTTTCTATTATTTTTTATTTTTCGTCGTATTATTTAAATTACAGTAAAATGTATGACTCATACTTATGAATCATTAGAGTGATTAGATATTTATATTACTATGTATGATGTACTACTGAAGTTTTCATTGTTTATTGCGAAATTCGTTTTATAAAATATAAATATGTATAGCTGTTGATATTCTGCAAAAGTTTTTATTTAAGCATATATAATTTTTCATATTTACATATTTTTCTATTGTATATTGTTTTATCTAACCTTAAGACATAAAAAAAGCACTTATACCGCAGTTATGACTTATAAGCGATTACAATTGAATAAAGTCGATAAAGACAAAATTATGGATACGGTAAAACTATTGTAGATAAGTTGATGGAAATTTTTTGTTTGAGTTTGTGGTTTTATGAGTGAATATAATTGTTTTGAATTTTCCGAGAAACGTCGAGATTGGATCAATAGTACTAGAATTTAAGCAAACGGCAATTTGGCATTGCAGACAGCTGGAATGTAAAATGTTGTAACGGTTTGGTGTAGGAGAGGATATTGCAATGACACCTCGGCACCTCGCATAAGCATACTTGACGATGTTAGAATATTTGATTTTTGTATACTCCGTTTCCTAGTGGTCTGTGGAACGTGGAAGTTATAGGAGAAGATATTCTATATATTTTGAAATTTTCCTTTTCTAAAAAGCTGTGTTACCTGGAGCATAACAAAGAAATGCGTAACAAACTTCAAAACAAACTTCAAATGCATATTTAGTGAGATGACTTGAAGATTTTTCGTATTCGTTCATCATTGTAGGTATATTATAGTGTTTTTTTATTACAGGTACCTACCTCAAACCAAACTTGTCTGTAGAAATATAAATAATCTGTTTAAATAATTTTGTTCGCACTCGTTTTTAAAATACTCTAGTATAATCATTACAAAATGCAATTTAGAGGTATATTCGTTCTATGCAGTACTCTTAACTTTCAACCGTAATAGACAATAGCGACAAGTGGGACCTACTCAATACGGGAATGTACGTAATATCAGATTTCTTTCTTAGTAATTAGAACTGTTAGCTATATCAAGGAGGCAAAAACTGATACAAGTACGGCAAACCTTTTAATTATACATTGAGTAAAATACATAAAGTTTGAATGAGAACTAATATATTATGTATGGGTAGGAGGTTGAATTAGAAGTGAACTGAATTAATTGGCCACATATACGATTAATTTTTCTTAATGCTCATTCTTCGAGTCTTATACATAATAATAGGAACATTTTAATGAAGCATTTAATTATTTAAATGCATTGTGATAATAACAATAAGAATCGTAGCAGGGATACGTACCTAAGGGGAGGAAAACCATCTAACGGGTCTACGGAGGATGAATTATTGCTTAATGCTTTGGGGCCACTCTCTAAAATGTAGACCCTAATTTCACCACTAGGCCAGGTGGCTAATTAGGGTGAAGGAACGACGAAAATAAATTATCATTACTAATTGTTGAGGTACTTAATACTTGAATGACTTCGATAGATACTAATGTACATAAATACATAATATATATTTTGCACGATTTCTGAGTAAATGACTGTTCTATTTGAAATTTTAAATGCACGGATTTTGAAAAAAATCACAAGTCACAAATAACTGTCGATTATGAGATTTTTAATAAATAACAATCGTTTTTGAGATTTTTCGTATACTTCAATTTGAATGAGAAATAAATATAAGTGCTTATTTTTTATTGATTTTATACTGGTAGTGTGAACTAATGTAATTCTATTCCCTAACCACAGCCTTTAGTGTAACTAAGACCTAAATAATAAACGTACTACATCATGCTCGTTTCATTATTAGAAACTAGGTTATACGTAGCACCTCAACCAATATCAAACTATGCAGACAAAAATTAATTAATTTTTTTTTAAAAATAATAGATACATTTTTTATTCCTGCAATGTATAAATATACATTTGTTAAGTATTTGATTTTAAAATTAAAAATAAATCGATTTTTTTTTTATAATCCTTAAAAATTACTCGGAATCGTGAAATTACATGGACATTTAAAACAGAAAGAATATTATTAGGACCGAACAAAAATGTAGAAATAACCTATGCAATTTCCATAGAAATAAAATTCAATTTTACAAGCCTGTAGTACTAAAATAATCGCTAGTGTTAACTTTCCTGTAATTTGAGTAATACATATATCCGCATTGAATGTTTTTGTTAAATTAATGTGATGAAAATAATCAAATGTTTAATCACAGTAAATACATGTGTTATAGAATAAAAGTTTCTATAATCAATGCTAATACCTATTCTCTACTCGGCCGCCCTCCATTTCATAGTCACGAAAAAATCAAAACAATTATCAAAATTTTATCTTTCGGAAAAAAAGTTTTATCGATGTATAAGTAGTAAGTACTCATATAACCATTGATTATACATATTTCTAGTATTTATAACCAATGCTATAACACTATAACGTACATTATATTCACATATTCACAGTGGCTTAGGTTTATAGTTGGATTTCATATTTTTTAAATTAAATTAACTTTTGAATTATGAAAATGTAGATAAAAAAGTTTCCTTTGACTGTAGAAATCAATTAACAAAATTACATTACAAAATCTTAAAGAACCTAGTATTTTCAATAAAATATCGGACTAAAATCGCCGTCCTTAAACATTTGACGCCCCAGGCAACTGTCTAGTGTCATTGATTAAGTATACTTAATCAATGCTAGTGTCTACTTTGCTAGACGCTAAATTCACCACTGTTTATAATCATAAGGTAGGTCGTGACTCGTGAGTAAGCCGTTTGAACAAGCAGTTTCCGAGCCAACAACAACTTAAAACTGAAAAGTTTTAATACACGAATCCGTTATAAAAAGCATATTATAAGAAGTGTTATCATCATCAAAAAAAAAACCAATTCATGTTTGCATTCCAAATTAGACATGTATGAAGACAATAACTTGATTAATAAACGGACGTATCGCATGTGTAAATACAAGAACAAACAGTGCTAAGTTGTTGTTTCGGGTAATGTTATCTATAGTCGCCACACGTATTCACTGCAGGCACATATTATTTAGCATTTACTGATACGGAAAACATAATTGATATTTTAGAAAACTTAAAAACGTTTCTGCACCCCATGGCTCCATTTCTCGGCATTAATTCGAAAACCTAGTCACCGGGTTTACACACGACTGCGTGGGTAGCAGGTGAGAAAACTCGGGGGCGCGTTAGGACCACAGAATAGACGTGGATTCCGAATACGTGTAATTTCTCGTCAACGTCCACCCTGTGGGCGGACGACGACCGGTTCGAAAACGAGCGTCCACGCGTCAGATTCGACCGTTACCATTCGCGCACGGTCACCACGTGTAGATGGCGTTGCAACCGAGGCTCGGCGCCGACCGCGGCGTCCCTATCGGTCGCCGGTGGCGTAAGCCGCGAAAAAAAAAACAGGACTCGAACGAACGAGATCGGAGATTCGGGGCTACGCACACGCCTCGCACCGTTCACGATTGCCACTGCTGTCCACGGCCGCCGTGTGTTCGTGCCGCGTTCTCGTCGAATTCCACTTGCCCCTCCCCCGTCGCCCGACGGAAACGACGAGCGGTAAGTTTTTTTTCGTTTTCGCCGCCGTTCCGACGACGAACAATTGAACCGCCGCCGCCGCCGGACGTGATAATAAAACGAGCGCGCGACGGGTTTTGATATCCGTACGCGTTGTTTTCGTTTTCGCGGGTAGTCGGAGCGGAAAAAAACAAAAAAAAAAACAACAAACAAACCGACCAACGCTCGCCGCAGGACCGTTATCATCGTCGGTGTGGATTTCGAGTGATAGCGCGCGCCGCGCCGCGAGAATGCTGTAGCGAGCCAGGGAGGAGAGAGCGTGAACGAGCAGCGCGTTTTCGGGCGGGTCCGCGAGCGCATCTCGTGATAAGAGATAAAATGGTACGAGCCACGATCGCAGCCGGTTGTCATTACGTTACATAATGTGTCGACTATTTTTACCGATTTGAATTCATTTTTCCATTGGTCGTGTCGCGCGCCCGGTGTGCAACTGTTGTCCGAACGGATGTGCTCTCCGAGTCCGTCGTCGCTACTCCGCGGTCTCTCGTCTTCGTCGTCGTCGTCGTACGTTCATCGCGCTCTCGAACCGGTTCCGCGCCGTACGAACGCCGGGTCTTTCTCGTAGCGGTGCCGTAAAATCCCGTTGCACTTTCGCGTTTTGAGTATTTATTTTTTTCCCGTCCCCGAGAACCATCCCCGCGCCGGGCCGAGCTTCTTTTCCGGCGCCAGACGCGCGCGCGCACACCGACGACCATGGACGCGTGAGGGCCGTCGTCGTCTGATCCGCTACCGAAGACATACCCTCGACAATGGCCACGACGCCGTTCGTGGTGAAGCACGATGGCAAGAAGCATAATATCGAACACTTCCTGCGCTTCCACCCTGGCGGCACCAACACACTGGCAGCCCTGAGAAACGTGGACGTCACCAACAGGCTGTTGGCCACTCACCACTCGGCTGCTGCGTACGAGTTGCTCAAGGATTATAGAGTAGACGAGGGAAACGAACACAAACCCATCAGGGAGGATGGTGATTTAGAGGTGAGTGTAGCGCGCAATATTATTCTGTAGTGATAAAACGTAAAAGTTTCTCCACACACTTTTGGGCCCGACCAATCATATGTCTATGAATTATTTCTCGGTACAGTATTCTACATCAATATTATCATGTGTTGTACAAGTATCATCGGTCTTAGTGTCAAATCAGGGTGTGATTTTTGAAAAACTTGCTTTCCTATAGTTATGATGAAAACAATTTACAAAAATTATTTTAACTTTTAATTATGATGTTGAGAAATTATTAAAATTAGGTAATATCGTTATTATAATATTTTGTCAAAATTTAGGTTTTTTGGTACATTGTATAATCTTAAAATCTAACTTTCTCCTATAATTTAGGTACAAGTACTAATCATTAATTATTTTAGAGAATATTAGGTACCTACCTATCTAAATCTATCATATTTAATTTTCCTTTTTAAAAAAAGTAAAAAGTATTAACATTTTTTAGTTGGACATATTTATCTAAAACCTACACTTTTAGTATGTCAATCATAATTATATATATCAGTTTTATATTAATTGCTTTTTTAATTACATATTTAAATTATAATTTTATCTCCCTTATAGTTTTGCTAATACATAGTCAACAATAGAATCTTAATTATTTTTTCCTTACAGTATTATATAAATATTATATAGGTACTGCAAATATTCATTCCATTTTGTTGATAATATTATAAGTTATGACAGTTCAATTTGGATAATGTTTATAACCAGCCACTATTGATTATGTTAGAAGTAATGTAATGACATAATTTGATTAGGTTGTTCAATAACTATTTATATTTATTGTATTTAATTATTCTGTTATATACACTTAATATCCTGATGTCATATCCTGTCATGTAAGAAGTATCAATTTTTCAAAGCCTATGTCAAATGTATGACAAATAGATAATAATTTTAATTTATTTTTTAAGCTGAATTAAATTTTAAAACCCGTTGCTAAATGTATGTAACCATTAGAATTATTATGTATTTTTTGAAAATATCTCCTTTAATTAAACACAATTTAAATATATTAAAAAATACAATTTAAATTCATTTTTATTTTACCCCAAAATAGACATCTTATCTAAATATTTATTCATCATATTTTTGTCAGATTTGAATTTTCAATATTGTGAGTAGGTAAACAATGATTAGTCATGAACTGATGACACAAGGTCTGTAGTGTTAAAATTATGACAAATTAATTAATTAATTTCTAAGTAAAATGTTTTGAAAGATAACAATGTCTCCCTAGGATAATTTTAATTAAATTAAAGTGAGAAAATAATAATTAATTTGTATCATTTTTATGACTTATACAAATAAATTATGTTGACATAAGTTTTTTTAGTCAATAAAATCAATTGTAATTTTACTTTAGGTGCATAAAAGTTAAAAATTATTTAAACTAAACATTTTTGTTTTTCTTTAAAATATAAGTAAACTATATTAGGTATAATATGAATGTTGAACATAATATAGATGTATATGTTGTCTCAGGGATTTTCCAAATAAATGTAGTTTGTATAATTTATATGCTCCTTTGCTCTTATTTTGATGAATGTGTTTTTAATTTTTTTTCATTTATTACCTTTGACAAAAAGATGGAAGAGCTCATGTGTGCTTTTTCACAGTAGTAAATAAATAATATTATTTGATAACTTATTTGTTAAATTATATAAGCAAGTATCCGCCTAATTTTAACCGCCACAGTGAAAAATTGCATGCCAGTTTTATGTCTTATTTTGAAATATTTGATATTGTTTTAACATTTAAAATCACTTAGTTTTGTACATTTGTTTTTAAAAGCCTGTTATTCTTCATTTTTTTTTTTTAATATTTACTAGATTTGTAACTATTTTATTATGTTCATTATACCTTTATTTACTTCCTTGCTAACCACTAAATCTAATAAATAGATATATAGATGTATAAACACAAAGGATTATGCTTTCAAAAATAGTATAAGTAGCAATAGGTACCTACGTACCTACCTTACTTAAGAATAACTCGTGGTAAAAATTATTTTGGTTGTACCCGGAGTTGTACCTACGTCCAAAGCTGAGCAAGTTATTAATTTTTTCAACTAGTTTTAGTTAATTAAATTTAATATGATAACTAATTAAGTTAAAATATAAGTTACTTTTTGAAATTTTCCAAATTATCTATAGATGCAGAACTTTTTTTGGTTTTTGGAATCAAAAAAAAAAGTTATAAAAATAATTACTTGTTGCTTTCGTTTTTTACATTGTTTTAGGATTATTATACACATTCAATTCAACTCATAAAGTTGAAAAGTTATTTAGTATTAAAACTAACTTGTTGAGTTTCTAACTAGTTAGTGTCCAGATTTGCCTGTGTTCTATACTATACAACATTACATAAAAAATAAATAAAAATATATGCAGACTACAGTTTTCAAAATGTTAAGATAAAATGTTTGTTGTGAGTGGATGTATGAGTTATATTTACAGAATTTAAAATGTACTTGGTTAATTTCAATGTAATGTTATGGTGGTCCTTAGATAATATCAAAATCTATTGAACTTTGATCTGTTCCTGTCGTTAATTATAACATGGGTATTATATAAGATCGGTAAGTCGAAATCTTTTCTAAAATAAGATAGTATTTGGATCATATCAGATTTTGTATTGAACCATAGATATTTAATCAAGGTTTGAACAGATTTTCTCGTACATTGTACTTTTATTAGAATTTAGTATTTATACTGATCAGTATATAATTCTTACAACAATTACAAATCATGTAACACTCTTTATATTGCATATATGTAGTTTTGTAAATTATTATTTTTATTTTTATTTTTTGTTTTAAAATGTGAAACAAATGGGATTTAAATGTTATTTCAGCATACATATAATATTATAATTATACTCAAAAGTTATTGAAGTACAATTGTATGCACTAGTCTAAAATATTAAAATTCTAAGACATAGGTTCATTTTTAACCATTTATTGAATGTTTTTAATTTTCAAAAAAAATAACTCATTTTACTCGTAGAATTTGTGAAAAATTTCTCATTTGAAGAACAATTTTATGTGGATTGCCTCATTAGTATTATTTGATTAAAAATTACAGTTAAATATTATGTTTTTCATACTTTAAAAGTTAATTCTGTGAATATTCTTACAGTTTATTATGTGTACAACATTGTTACATTTTTTTATTAGTGCTTAAAATATATAAATAAACATTATAGTATTATCATAATCCATTTTTATGATTAATAAGACTAAAAATGTTGTTTTTAATGTGATGATGAATAACCATATCTCTGAGAATGAAATGTATAATACTTCATGCAAAATAAATATCCAATATAAAATCTCATTTTTTTTCGTCCCGGCGAGACGGGCGCGCGCTCGGACCCATTTAGAGCGTTTTTAAATTTTATGAATCCGAATATTCTTCGATATATTAGATTATACATTCATATTGTATACAATAATTTTGCAGTGCAGGAATGTCTCAAATAATATAATGTGACCATTAGTTAAAAAATTGTTTCACTAGAATTTTGTAACTTAATATTTATGATAATAATAGCTTTTTTGTTATTACCAAATGCAATTATAAATAGAAATGTACTTTTTAAAAATTGAAGAAAAATGTAATTTATAGTAATTTATTTATATTGACAGCAATTAAATGTTAAGTAATATTTATTTTTGAAATGCCAAAGTAAAAGAAAAATATGTATAGTATCTATCTCATAATTTTTAAATAAATATCGACCTTTCCGAACCTGATGGTTGCAACTTACGAATTTTTACGATATAATTTAAGAATTTTCTTGAGATTGTTCGAAAAAATTGTTTTTAAACGTTTGGCTTGGGATAGTTTTGGTTAAATAAAAAATAATCAAAAATATTATGTAATAAGGTGTTTTGGTGGTTGGAATTTGAATTTTATTATTAAACTGGTTTTTGTGTTGGTAGTACCTATATGTGGACACAAGGTTGTAAATAAAATCAAAGATAATCAAAAACAACTCGAAAAACAACTTCTTACGATTTATCTCGTTAGTTGGTTTTTGATTTTATACATTTAATAAAAAATATTTGAACTACAATTATGTTAATACTTTTTTTAAGCAATAATTAACTCATCAAAATAATTGTTTTAAACATCTATGGTTTGCATATGGTATCTCCAACTATCAGAGCATTTACATTACTTAAATTAAATATTCGTTATTATACATACATTCAGTGGCGTATTTTCAAATTTTTCTGGGGAGGGGTCCTCAGTTTCTACATAATTAATATTAACTATAATACTTATAACTTGAAACCATGCTGCAGGAACATGTATCTGTTTTAGCTGTTGTAACTAATATTAAACTATATTTTATATAATATTTTGTTTACGGGAAAAAACTATGTCCGCGCGTCCGCGCGTGCCTACATAAATCGGGTTCTGCAAATATGCAAGAATTTTCCTTTTTTTTTTTGAGAGGTTCTGGGGGAGGTCCAGTACCCCTGGACCCCCCCCCCCCCGTAAATACGCCACTGCATACATTATATTTATTAGTTATTACTAGGGCTTAGATTTATATGTATTTAAATGTACAACTAAAATATGTATATCAATATGTTAAAAAAAACTCAAAATATGTATTATACTTACCTATATGATTTATTTATTAAATGTATAGTCTTATAGGTAAGTACTTGATTGACAAATTATATTAAAAAAATGTTAAATTTCAGATACTAAAAAATTAATCATCTTGATGGCGATTTATGAAAACATGTTTTTTAAATTTTCAAATTCAAATGATCGCCGATTCAGCTGTAAATTTGCTAAAAACATATAAACACAGTTTAAACCCCGAAATATGCAATTAGAATCCGCCTCATGTCGATAATTTGTAATCTATCTGTAATAAAAATTAGTTAATTATTGGAGATTATATCCGGTATTACAATTTACAGCCGATAAATTATTAACTAGTAATAAATCAACAAAAATAATACTACATATATTAGTTTAAATTGTAAAAATTGTCATTTTAAGCAATGGAAATTTCATTTTTTTAATGTTGCCTTATTAACAATTATTAGTGATGTCCCGTAATTCAATGTTTGTTGACCTTGGTTACGAAATACCTACTTTTAACTCCCAAAAACGAAAAGTATGTTATTATTAAATAATATCTTTAACATTATTAATAACAAGTACAAAATTAATTACATTCTAAATATTAATAGAAAGCTTATTGTTTCAAATTATTTACAGTATAGTACGAGTATGCTATTAAATTATTTATTCCGGTTTTATACCTAATATGCGAGTATACCTTTTGAAAATGCGTATAGACTTGTAACTTGTTTTTGATTGGAAATATATTTGATTTTTTACACTAATTATTTTTCCATATAATAATTACATTATGACCGTTTTTAGAGTTTGCCGAATCTTATTTTCTAATGGCCATAACTTGGCAACGATTTCGTATTTTTTTAAAAGTTCCGGGCACTTGAGGAAACTAGGAAGTTGATTTACATCACATAGATTACACATATGTTATAAAATCGGGTCTGCAAAAGTCTAATACTTATGTAGGTTCTTAGGAAGGAAATATTTGGAACTCTGACAATATTTTCAACCCATAGTAGTTTTTTGCGAATCTCTTATAAAAATTTATGTATGTGTGTTTTTGAAAAATAATTACTTACTAATTTACTTATATTTTGTAGAGTATAGCTGATTAAAGCTTATTTTCATATTTTACAAAAAATATTTAAACTTTTAAAATGATGCAATCTATTAAAAATTCAGCAATTATAAGTTATCTGATATAATACAATATAGCTTATATATTGTATGAATTTAATAGTTACTTAATTCTGTATGTATAGACTACTCATGCTATCTAAACATAGTTTTACATAAAGCATTTCTTATTGTTTTATTTATGAATTTATATTAAATTTATTTTTGTCGCGTTTTAAATTCGTAGTTAAAATTAAATATTTTGTATTTTGTTAAGTTAGGATAATGTGTGTTTATATTTGAGAAGCTTAAATAGATTTTTCAAAGAAACAACAATCTATATTATCCATGAAATAGCCTAAACAACATGGACGATTGTTGGTGTATACAGCTTTTAATAGTATTTATTCAGCCTATAAGCAACCAAGAGAACTGTGACGTCATTCGTTTTGACAATGTCGATCGATGCATTGGCCTAGAAATATTCCGACAAATTAACCTCCTTGGTCATCATTTTTCAGCCACATAGAGCTTCTGTCCAGACCGATTATTTATAGGAATTTGCACTACGGTAATATTTGATAAATGACAATCAACTTGTACATACTGAATATACCGGGGAATATATTTATATTTATAATTATATCAAATTAAATTATTAATAATTTTAGATGATAACTATAAATCATTTAAAAAGATGATAATTAATTGCATCATTTTTGATACGTTTCTTTAAAATTTGAATTATGTATTTTATCTTGTTTCAGAGTCTTGTAGATTGGAACAAACCTATGTTTTGGCAAGTTGGATCATTAGGCCCTAAGTACAAAGAATGGGTGTTGGCTCCTGTCGATCGAAGGCTGAGATTATTCAGCTCCGATTTTATAGAGTCGCTCACCATTACTTCTTGGTATATGGTACCATCAATTTGGATACCTGTTATGTTTTACCTGATATACATTGGTTCCCAGAGGCTAAGATGTACATTAACCAGCACGGTAGATCAAACTTCTTTCGGTAAGAACAGCAAATTAACCTTTATAGCTTTATACGCTCCGATGTTATCAACTTTTGAATTTTAAATTAATTTACTATAAATAATATTGCGTAATATTATGCAATCATTTTTTGAACAAATTTAGATTTTAATATTTTTAATTGTTAGCGAGATTAGCTATGTGAGTATAAACTATATAAATTCAATATTTATTTCCAGAAGTTAAATAGTTTACATAAAATTATTTTAGTTTGATGAAAACTTTTATTCGTTATTACTATTTATTGTTATTTTTACACGTAATTGCGTATACTTTAAATCAGAACATAGGAAAACACAATTTTATTCCTTTTTCGTTTGTTATCAATATATATATATATATATATATATATATATATATATATATATATATATATATATTATATTATAAATTAAGTGGTTCATTAAACATTCTAACTTTTATAGTATAGGAAATCGTAGAAGTATTATCTGTTCATAAATCAGTCAAATAGGTTTTTAGTCATCCTGTGACTTATGTTATAATCGAAATTAAAAATCGTACAAGTATAAAAAAAATACTAAATTTTTTTTGCCGTATAGTATTAGTTAACTGTTTTAATTTAAACCTATGTTATTTGAAATGGTATGACCATAATAAAACATCGATTAAAGAGCTATACCTAATGCATTTAATGATCTTGTTATTTATTATTATTTATTCATAACAAATAATAACCGAATAATTTTTTGCTTACATTTTTTCAAAATACATTTTAAAAAATTATTGATAATTTGAGTAAAACCATACATTTATGAATTGGAGTGCCAAAATGTTAAGTTATCCGAATGTGATGTTGGCGAGGCTCGGTGATTTTTAGGTCATGACGTCAAACTACTATTCCATTCGTGAAACTGTTTATGGTTAATAAAAATTTTTTTTATGCAATTGGTAGTTTGTGAGTTTTTTTTCAAAATAGATATTTTGTTATACTACGAGAGCATTTATGTATTGAACTTTAGTTAAATTGTATTAATAAATCATATAATAAAGATTTTTCAAGCTTGGGTTATACAACATTTACGAGTATATCTCTTCTTTAAAAACTCATGATGCTGTATAATACCTTGAAGACATTTATCAATTACGAAATCTGTATATAGTTTAAATTTTTGTTGGCCTGTGTCTTAGAAAATTTTAAGTATCATTTAAAGAATAAAAGTTCTAGCATTTTTATTTTCTGAATGCAATCTTAGTATCAATCTATACTATAAATATTACATGCCGATCAATTAAGACTACGATTTAGCCCTCTAAACATCCATTGTTGATTTTATATAATATTTGTTGGATTATATGTATTAATTTGTCCTTTGAAAAAAATGAAGGAAACTCCTAGGTAAGGTCCAATACAGGGATGGGTATTTTAAACTTCAAACCACAAGTAGATAGTGCATGACGAAAACACTAGACGGTGCAGGTTCTATCACGATTTTGGTTGAAGTTTTTAGCAATTTTTTCTCTAGTTTTTCTCAATTCGTAAAACTGTTAAGAAATTAAAAAATTACATCATAAAAATACCAACTAAATGAAATTTATTTTCAGAAATGTATCTGATTTATATATATTCTGTAATAATTAATATGTAGTCATAACTCAAAATATTTCCAACTAAAATTATAAATAAAATTATATTATCAATAAAGAAATTCTTAACCCATTTGTAACTGTTCATAAAAGAAAAATACCATTAATATATTCAACTAAATTAGTGTCAAGTTAACTAAAATAAATTTGTTTTCGTTCTCATGTTACAGGTAAATAGATACCTAAAATATAATAAATGTTTAAAAAACTGTTGATATAATATTGATAAGTGTATAGAATTTCGAGTAGAGTAGACCATTTTTATGATTGGCGTACTTGACTCATGATAGTGATTAAAAAATAAACATGGTAGTATATCCAATACGTTATTCACTTAGCTCAGTATCATAAATGTGTTGTGATGATGTGTAAGGGTGCTGGCTGGCCCCTACGGGTTTTTTTAATTTTCCAGTTTTGGTAGAAGGCCTCAACCCTACCCCACCATAATTTTAACCCTGTAGTTGTGCCTATGATGTGGTTGTGAAAAAGCTATACATCCGATTATAAAATGTTTTTAGAACCTGAAAATATTAAAAATGAATTACTATATGTTCTAAGATTTAAAAAAAATCTATCTAACACAAATCAGATATTCGTGCGACCATCGGTGTACGCTTTATAAGTATGATGTTGATTCGTTTTATTATTGTTTTTTTATTTTTTTATTATTTCACTGACCTTGCGTTAACCACAAAGCACTTGTCGAATGAGAAAGTTCGCGCGCTCGAAAACGTGTTTAAATTCGCTCAACAGGTTCGGCAAAGCTCTCGTCCCGGCGCGCCACATAACTTTTATCTGAAATTTTGCATTCCAGGCGGCCTTTATAGACAGCGTTCTCCTCCTCTTCACACAAGTACAAAAGCCACGGGCGCACACACGCACGCGCGCGCGATCGCACCCTCACAGACACACAACACACTCATACATACACATGGACAGATGTACAGACACACAGACGGCACGAGAGTCGCTTTTCCGTCAACGTCAATACGAAAAGTTACGATTACGCAGAGGCGTAGCCATGGGGGTGGCTAAGGGGTATGCTTTAGCCCCCCTACCCATAGACCGTATTTATTTAAGCCAACTGTCGTAATACTTGATCAGTGGTGGCTCGTGGGATTTTAATGAAGTAGTGCACATCCAAAAAAAATATAACCAATATTATAAATATATTATGGTTCGTATTAAATAATTTTAGTTATTAAACAATTTTTTTTTTTTTTTAATTAATAATTTTTATTTTCGCGGGAATATTTTATAATATTATTTTTGCCCCTTCCATACAAAATTTCTGGCTACGCCACTGCGTTTACGAGTTGCCTCCCCGCCAACAAACAACAATACCGCCCCGCATGGTCGAACGCTACGGGAAGTGGCTTGCGTGCACCGCCGCTGTCGCGCCCCTCATTATTTTTCGATACAGCTACACGGCGAGTGTACGGTAATTGTCTGGGGCGGCGACAGGGTTTATTGCGCGCCCGGCATCGGCGGGGGCTGGCGGCGTCTCGACGTGGCGCCTGTCGCCGGTCTGGCGGCTCGCGGCAGACGCCAAGTCGCCGGTTATATAGCGCGCGCAATCCCTGCGGTCGCCACGCGCGACCTATACTACTACTCGCCACCGCGCACCCGCTCGTCATTGCGCGCGAGCGCACATAGTACACACACTGTACATGAAGGGGGGGGGGTAACAGGGGAGGCGTCTCGTTTAACGGCGGCGGCGGCGGCGGTATCGATCTCCGCGCGCCGGTGGTGGCCGTCGTGTGCATGTACCGGCGCTGCCACCGCGGCCGCCGCCGCCGTCACCACCGTTCACTTGCTCGGTCGCTCGACCAAGCAGACGTCGCCGTCATTATAATACCTATTCCGCGAACGCGTGTACGTGTGAGCGTGTACATTTACTTGGGACGCGCGTGTGTGCGTGGACTTTTACCGCACACCACCGTCGGTCCACGGTCCTACATAATGACATTTCCTACCCTCCTCCGCCCTCGGATCGGTGTACGCTTATACCGGGTACCGGCACTGCGGAGGCGTTGTCCCGTCGTCTCGCCGCCATCCGCAGCTATGACAATCGGTGGTGGCGGACCCCTGTTGAATTTTCGCACGTTTCTCCCCGTCATGAGCAGCGGCCGCGATCCGATCTCGTGTTTCGCGTGTACACTCCGCTAGGTTGCTCACCGGTGCCCCTGTACTCCCCCGTGCTACCCCACCCGCAATGAGTAGACCGTTTTAATATCCGCTGCGGCCCACATCGATTATAGATTATTATTAAAGTATTTAATACGCGCACCGTGCCGGTCGAGACTTTTGTTCCTATTATTAATAATTATTATCGTTGCTCGGTTTATTGAGTCAATTGTTGAGGGTTGTTTTTCTATCTTCTTTTCTTTTTCCATATGACATGATGTGGGTTATTCCGCGTCAAATTGTTCCGACCCTCTAGTTCGTGGCTGCAGTCCTGTGATTGTGCGCTATATTAGCCATTAATAACTTAGAAAATGTGGTTCTCGTAAAAAAAATAAGTTCTTACATTATGTGACCGTCAATGTCAGTATTGTCAGATTTCAGAAGTTAACATTTTATAATAGACATGATTTCCTTTATCTTAATCTCATTCATAGTTTTCAAACCACATTTCGTTTTCCCAGCACATTTGAATCTTATTCTATCCTCTGTTATGAATATTTTCTCAACGTGACATTCATTAATAAATAAGTTAAATGAAACCTTCGATTATTCTTATATCCTATTTTATTTTGACGTGTTTTATATTTGTAATTAATGTAAACCACCACACACCACACTTAGCAAACCAATTATTTTAAGTATGTTTACTTGTTAATGAAAATTCTAAAATTAATGTTGAATAATTTAATTGTAACTTGAAATTTAAATGCATTTTTAATGATTTAACGATAGTATGCTTTTTATGTTTAAGGACTTAAAAAAAAATAAAATTCGACGGATCTATTAATTAGTTATATGCATTTATTATGGGCAAAGAGTTACTTAAAATTAAATTGTTTATTTTAAGCTAAAATATATATGCAATTTATATTCAATGGCTAATGGATTAAGTAAAATGTAGTAAAAAAAAATGCTTGTTAAATTTGCTTTATTTTTAAATAAAATAAATTTTTTATTTCACCTACTCTAACTTTATAAGTACAAATTATACTATAATCATTGTACTAGAAGTGAAATTTTTTGTTTTTTTTACATATACTGGTTTTGAATTTCTATACCGATAATTGTTTTTTTTAAATAGTGATTTATTTTACTCGTTTTCATTTTATCCATAAAATTTAAAATTTCAGAATTTCTAAATATTTTCTCTAATTGATGCGGTCATCAAATATGTATGAAATGTTTAATATATAAATCTAATATTTGTGTTAGCAATTGTATTATTTCATAACATTGTATTTTCAAATGAATAATTCATATAATTATGTATGAAGACCTACTATTATATTGTTTTATTGTATTAATTTATCCATAGTTGTAATTTCACAAAATATTACACTAACCTATTTTAGTTATTTTATAGTTATTAAATTATTGCTACCTACAATAAAATTTTATTATTGAATTTTAATACTTTAAAAAATTAATGTTTCCAATTATTTTAAGTATTCGTCGTTTATGATAATCAGATAAGCTAAACCTGTATTTAATGTGTACACTAGTTTATTTAGAGCGTGTACTTAAACCGTACTATATTTTTATTTCAAACATCACCCTTTATAATAAGTCTATATGTAATTAGTTGAGTATAATAATATCACAATTGTATTTTGTTTTTTTTCTTTAGATAATTTGTCGATCGGAGCATGGGTTGTATGTTCAGGCGTCTTGGGTTTACTTTTGTGGCCTCTTATTGAGTACACCATTCATCGCTGGTTGTTTCATCTGCAGCCTCCAGACAACTCGCCCTTACTTATCACATTGCATTTTGGCATTCACGGGCTTCACCACAAGGTATGTTTTATCTCAGCTTAAGTAGCATGTAGGAAAATTAGTATTGTTAAAACAATAATTATTACTGCGCTGGGAGTTGTTGATAGTTACAACAAAAAAATTGAAATAGTTATTTAGCTATAATTTTATTGTTAGCCACACAAATATATTTTAATTACTTCCTTGGAATTAATATTGTCTCTGAGGCAGAATTATTGTTGTCAATTTAATAAATCGCATGGATTTTAATCATTTGAATAAAAAACATCATAATACGAGTATATATCTACCTAAGAGTTATTAAGCATATTATTAAGATATTTGAAAAAATTAAAATCGTAAATTGATGTAAGTATTAATACGCAGTCGTTTTAAATTTACAGCTTAGATTAAAAATTGTATGAAAATTATGATTTTGAGTGACACTGGTAAATAAGTCAAGTAATATTATAGCTTGTTTCACGTATTATACTATTTAAGGTTATTAAGATATCTTTAAAAATATGTTGTATTTTATAGTATAAATCACTTGAAAATGTAATCGTTTTTTAATTAATAAAAATAATTTTTAATAGGAATTTCTTAGATTTTAATGATTATTTTTTTATTTTATTATAATGACAGAAAACTAAAAGTGTATTACTTTATATTAAGGCAAACAAATAAGAATCGATTATTTTCTTTACAAACTTGAAAAGTTTGTATAAAAATGAATAGAACTATTGAATGAAAAATATAACACAATTTATGTCTAAGTTTTTTAATAACTATTCAGTATTGTAAAATGTAATTAAAAAATTATTTAATTAAATATCTAAAACGAATTAAAAATTCCACTCTTTAATTTTATCATATACATACTTTGTTTTTTTATTTACTCACCTCGTACAAATACGTATTCGAAATATGAAAGATTAAATATTTTAAAGATGTTGGAAATCATTAAATATATCTTATCAATATGAATAAGTTTTTTTAATAATAAACTATATTTTGACTATTTGTGTGTTATAATGTTTAAAAATATTTGTTTTTAATTGAATTTTAATTAATTGTGTTACATGCTATAGTTATTTTTTAAATCGTATTTGTTTTATAATATAACAATTTAACCTTATAAAGTTATAACTTATAAGTAAACATGTATTATGATGTATAAATGATACATATACTATGTATATTTAGGGGTGTGTGAAGGTGAAATCCTTCTCGTGCTTCTTCTTTTCAAATATCATTTATATAGTAGCTATTTAAGTACCATTATTATTCTCAACCGGTTTGCGGTTATCAAAAAAAAAATGTATTTTAAAAACGGTATTTCTGATATTCTAATCTAATGCCTTTAAAATAATATTAGTCGAAGTTTAATTTGGTTATATCACTCGTACCTATAGTTTTTTTTAATTAAAATATTGAATTTTTTTTTATAAATGTAAGACCAATTTATTTTAAGTATGGTCTTTGGTAATATTATAATTATTATTTTTACTTAACAACAAACAAACATTGTTCATTTTATCCTCCAGTTTAATGGTATAATTTTAGTTATCGTTGAGGATTTTAAAGTTGAACGAATTTACTGACGTCAATGTTAACCTTTCTTTATATTATTTTCGATTAGCCGCCAATGTTTTTGTAGTCTTTTGTTTTAATTTATTTGTTATTTCAATTTTGTTCTTTTATAAAATACTTTGTAGATACATCCATCCATAAAATCGGTTTTTGAGAAGTATGTTTTCGCTTTTAATCGATTGAAACTTTAGTTTTATATGTTATATTACAAATATACATCGTATGTTATAGGTTAATTTATTATGTGTTTTTTTTTATAACTGTCACTAAATCCCCTCGATATCCAAAGAACCGCATCAATTTATGGGGCTAGTAATAATGGCGGTGAAAATATTTTAACCATAATTTAGAATGGGCAATTTTTATCATAACTATGTAACTCAATCTGGTTTTACATATTGTTCTTGTTAAAAATATGAAGTTCCTTCTGGTTGTCATTTGTTACAAACATTTGTTTTCCTAATCTTGTTAAAATTTCAAACAACTAGGTACTCGTTTTACATAGTATATATTTATTTGAAACGATTTATATTAAATTCTGTTGTTGAACTTCGTTATCTAGATATAACGTGTCTTATTAGATAACAGATGTTAAGTTTTTTCCCGGTATTATGAAATCAAGTTTAAACGTTCATTCCATGTATAACAGGTCAATACAAAATTTAAAAATAATAATTACGTCCATATTTCTCCATCGAACTAATATAATTAATACTCCATCAATTACAGTGACAAATAAACATTATAAAAAACGGCTATCAATATGTATACATTTTTATTTTTATATTAATTATGAAATGTTTTTGAATTATGTTATTTTGTATTCAATAAATTTAATAGAACACAAACTAAAAAAAGTATGCGGAAATTAAATTAAGAATTCCATAAAATATAAACAGGGAATATAAGATAGATGTCATAATAAAATGGATGGAATATTAGGTATGTAAATAGTGAAGTTTTTTTTATCAGTGTACACTTGAGCAATAGTCATTAGGCTAAGCAAAAAATAAATCGGAAAATAATTTTAGTAATGGATCTTCACTTCTAAGGATGAAAGGTTGTATACTGGAATCAGGATATTGTTATTACATTTATATATCTTTACATAATAGATAATTCATGAAAATAATATTTATATATAATATTTTGGATTTTTTAATTTTATCAAATTATGAAATTAATGATTTTATTTTTCTTCCCTAGCTCAATGACTAATATATTCTGGATTAGTGCTTAAAACAAAACATTAACCGTCGTTTGATAGGAATTTTATAAAATAAAAATATGAAGAAAACATTTTTTTACCTAAAAAAAAAAATTCGGGACTGAAAGGGATAAAATACTGATTTTTATCATTTATGCATTTGTTATTCCTGTTTTTCTCTAGAAATTAAAGGACTTGTTTCTATAAAAAAATAATTAACTATGCGCATACAGTAAAGTGACATTTAAGGCTCGGATGTTGTTTCATTTGCAAATTTTTTTTGTATAGTTTGGATTCATTCCTAAGTAGTTTATAAATTTGTCTCAAACAAGTACAAATTAATATCTAAAAATTTAAATTGCAACTGTTTGCAATTTTGACCTTTTTTCAATTTTGATGCAATTTTGTTGGTTTTTAAATTAAATTTTATGTATTTTTTGGTGTTATCACTTCTTTTGTTAGATTATATAGAAATAATCAATAGTTATGTCGGGCTTTGTTGGTTGTGACTTGTGACGTCTTGTTTGACTGTCGTCGTCGGCGGTAACTGGAAAAACCATTTGGTTAGTAGATGCGCAGTCATTATGCTATAAAAGTAAAATTACTACGAGAAGTACTTTTAGGCTTGCAGTCAATAACAAGCGAAGAATAACGACTTGATTGTCGTACAGTAATAAAATGTTGAGAGAAATGCATGTTTCAATTTATAATACATTATGTTATGGTTCAGTATTGCACTGCATTGCAAAATACCAGATTTTCAACGATGAGAATTTGATTTTGTTTTTTTTTATTATCTACTTGTGTCAATCCTGTCTAATAGAATTACTTTATAATAATACTTATTAAAATTACTTAAACTATTTCTTTAAATATTTTGGTTAATATTTTTTTTAATAGTTTTGGCAAAAAAAAGTTTTTTTGTATAGCAGTAATGCAAAAAATTTTATAACAATCTCGTGCAATAACGTCCGAGCCCTAGACTGATCATTATATAAATAAGGAGGATTAATAGTTCATTATTATTGACTGTTATATTGAATTACAGTTTTGTTTTAAATATTATTTTTTAAATGTATAAAATGTAAGTATAATAAACTAGATGATAGATTTAATGTATGTATATATTGTTTGTAACTACAAACTGGTTATTAATTAAACAATTTCTATTCTTCATCAAAGAACCCGTATAAATAAACTGAATACATAGTGTACTCGTAATATACGTGTATTTCATATTATGTACAAATCGTATACATGAATATATAAAGGGTCGATTACTGTTACATATTCGCTATCGGTTTGGTACCCAATTATGTAATTTTTAGATATTACATTTAGGATTTTGAATAGTTAATTAATATTTAATTATAACTGATGACAAATGAGGGTTATGACTTATGAACTATATTATTCTATGTTTAATATAATAATAATAATATTGTGAATGTACATCTTTTAAGGAGTTGATATCCTACCTTATTATTCGTATAATTTCCACGATCGTTCAGATTTTGGAATTAAGTTAACTTCGGTATTTAAACCTATTTAATTTTAATTAAATTATGGAAATGAATTGTCGACATTTATGTTCTTTTTCTTCCATCACATGACTAAATAGTAAATATGTTACCAAATAACATACAAAAGTAGTGGAAAATATGACGCATATCTTAGAAAATAGGTGTTTATATATAATATTGTGTATACTGTTTCTACTGATAGTTGAGGTTTTACATATTATGGCATCATACGCTATACTCTCTTACCCAGCATATATAGAATACGATGCATAACGTATGTTAGAGTAATGTACTTGTGATGTAGGTACCTAACATCAGGTACACGAATTTCAAATAAAAAAAATGTATGCTTATTCAAATGATTAATAGTATTTCAGTTTTCGTGGTCAAATAAATAAGATGCTTTTTTATCGTATCATAAGTCTAGAGTGTCCGTCCAATAAAATCAATTATGTAATTGACATTTATTTTCCGAAATTCGATGAAAATTAAATTTTATCTTCGCGGTAATATTACTGTTTCTCATTGAATTTTATTAAATGTTTTGATTAACTAATAATTTGATAAACTTATTATATTTCTAGAAATAAAAATGCAATATACATAATTAAAATTTTAAAAAAATGTAATATCTATTGAATATGAAACAAATATTGTTTTTAAAAATTTTATTTAAAGCTTTCTTTTAATTTTCCCTTTTGCGAGTATATATCGTTTCTCAGACTTGATACAACTAACAAGTACACTCAAGATGTTGTTTAAAATTACGTAAGTATTAATGTTGTATAGTAACACACCTAGTTAAATAATTTACTGTTGGACCCCGCAAAACTACTATGTCACCGCCATATGTTATGTAACCTATCGCTTATTCAAATTATTATAATTTGTTTTTCTGTTTTTTTTGTAATGTTTATAGTATTTTGATAGTTTTGAAATAATGGAATGAATTTAAAAATGTATAATTTACACACGCGTATGGTAATTATCTTAATACCCAGGGACAAAATTTATTTTTTTGGTTATATATGTATACATTTATATGTGTAAGTATGCAGTAAATATTTATTTTTTCTTAATCTGAAAAACATCTATTCATAGAGGATGCTTAGCCCCCTCCAAACATTGTTAGACATTTTTCAAAGTATAAAATACTTATTACGTCGTCGCAGTGTATTGTTATCGCAATGTCGAAAAATAATTTCCGGTAGTTAGACTTTAATAAAAATTATAATATTATATAATCAATTAAATATTTTATTTGATGTACGATTTGAGGATACGTCGTATTGTAAATTAATGATTTTTAAAGTGAATTAGTGCGTATTTTAGGTTTTATTATAATTGAGAGGGTGTATGCGGCGAATCCCCTATACTTATTTTGTAAAGCAATACTTGACCTCCCCCCCCTAAAATCCAATCAAATCTGCGCATATATTAAGATGAAAATTAAAGAATAATAAAAAATTGTATTAAAATCTCATTTTTTAAAGAAAAAAAAAATTGTATTAACATTTTCTCTGTAAGTATAATAATCTTTCACGCTAAGAGTCACTAGTGGGTGACTTCTTAATCATGCATACCATGTTATTTTTGTATTGTCTCTTATCACTTATACTTATTATGCTACAATGTATAGATCGTATAATTATTATAATAATATAAAAAAAAAAAAAAGTATAATAATAATTATTATTGGTCGATTTATTGATCACTGTATATTGGTTTATATTTAGGCTATTGTTAAATTTGATGTATTTATGTACTAAATATAATATAATTAGTAAATCGCGTTCACCAAAATTGGTTACACGCTGAATCTAATTTATATCGCTGCATTGCGATAAATAATTAGCTTTATCATTATAGAGACGTTGAATAATAGTATTTTATTATAATTTTGTAGTTTTCATTCACTAAACAAGATTATTTTATTGTAACATTTATTTAATTTTTATTTATTTGGGTACAGACAAAAATGATTTTAAAAAATCATAAATAAATAATCAACTTTTAATAAAATGTATTATACTATAGTTTAAAAAAAAAAATTTGTCGAATCTGGAGAAATGTTATAAAATAATATAATGTAAGTAAGTGCATAATTATTACTTCATTAAGTTTTCGCATGTTTTCGATAATTCAATGGCTAAAAAACTTTTTTTCTTTTGTTGTGATTTGCTTGTGAAATATGTTATTTTTATTTTCATCACGTACATAATACTTCAATCTGTAAATTATAAATTTTATCAGTTTTTTCTAAGTAACTCATATTATTATTAATAATAATTAATTATTATTATTATTATATAGTTACAACATATAAAACAATTAAATTAATTAAACTAACATTTTTTGTTAAACACGATAAACATTAATGTATTTTTTTAAATTATTTCGAGATTTCGTTTAATGAAATATAAGATAAATGTTTATATATATATATTTTTTTTATTTTAATAAATAAATATCCTTTTGTCTTTTAAAATTATAAAACTATATAAATTACTTTCTGCACATTAAGTGAAAAACATGTAAAATTACTACACTGTGATTGTATCTGCAATGCTCAATGTATTTCTTCCCTAATTGCTTTGGTTTACCAATTTAAACTTTGGTAAGTTGTTGTGTTAAATTAAAATAAATACTGTCTGAAAGTTAACAAAGAAGGTATGTGCAACGAGTTAAACTGATTAATAAATATTACGTTTGTTAAAAAAAGTCACATTATGTCTATTTAATGAAAAATACATTTCATATGTGTTTTCTTAGTATCATAGGTATTTCGTTATATTTTTTGTCATTTGAGTATTTATGTTATATCTAGTGTAAAATCACGAGGTTTTTCTATAAGTAAACACACTGTGTAATATTTATATTAATTTAATATTTGCTCTATATTTTCCGTATAATGCGTTATGTTAATAATCTTGTGCTTTTGTCGACATTAATTGTTATTAAACCATATTATTTGTAATTGTTTTGCTGTTATAGTTTTCAATGGAAGCTCTTGAAAAAAAAAGTTAAATTTCATGCTTCAAATTACTCATACTAAAGTCTACTAGTATATTATTTTTATATATTATTTTTATCTAATTGTCCCTACTTGTAAAACATGCTGTTTATACCTATGTATAATACTGCTCACAATTATAGTAATTTTTCTTGAATCGAGCATTAAACAAATAATTAATAACATAAAAACGCGTATTGCAAAAAGCATACTTCCTCGACCTTCTCACCGTAAAAGTCTTTTTTTTTCTCCATTATATTTCACATTTAGTAGTACTGTCTATATAATATATACAACATATTAGTTATAGTATTATAGAAAGGTAATGGTAATGAATGATGATTGTATTATTGTGCGCGTGCTTTTACATTGAGAGGTAGAGGCCGATTGTTGGACTGTTCGAATTTTCACGTTTAACATTTTGAATTCGAATGTAAGTGACGCAACACTGCCCTAAACAAAGTGCAGAGATATTGAGAACAATAAAACAGCAAAGGGCTAGAAGACGCGACCTCAGATCAAATGGGAGTCAGTGAAAACCTATTCTGAACGTAAAGTAAAAAGCTGTCCGATTCTCTCTTGTCCGGCCTGCGAGTTCAATCGATTATTCGGGCGGAGAGAATCCTTCAAAATGACGACGGTTACCACCCAAAATAGACTTCAGAGTCTCGAAATGTATGGTTTCTCTGAGCTATCAAAGGCGCCGTGAAAATAAACCCAGTCGATATATGTCTAAGGAGTACACCTGCAGTTTACAATGTCGCAGGAATATAATATAGTCTACACAATAGTTTGACCGGCAAACTCGTTGCGTTGGTCAAATACTAACAATAATATATCACCGGTCACCGCACGTAAGTGTTTATGATTTAAAAATTATTGTGACAGGAATAAAACCTTTCAAACACTCGAGTGTCCAATATTTCTTATAGCCCCCACCCGAGTTCTCTTTAAATAAAACTGCATTCAGAAATTTTAAAAATATTTCGTCTATGAAAAATTTGTTCATATTTTTAAAAATATAATAACTTCAGATATTAATGTTGTTAAAATGTTTCGTATTTTTTTATTATTGTATTGGATGAATTGCTGTTAGTAGTGTGTTAAATGAGACAACTCTGAAAAGTACTTTGTATGCAGGTGATCAGACATCCGGTTCAACAAACGGATAAATATATTACCCAATAAGTTTATTAAATAACTTCAAATCTTTTATTCTCTTCACAAAATCCGTTAAAATATATTATTATCCACCAATAGTTATGCCGTATTTTTAGTCTTCCGTATCACAATCAAATAATAAAGATGTTGATATCAAATATTTGCAATATTGCACATTTATTCTTAGGTTTTAGCATGTAAATTATTTTTTGTTGTTTTTACTCTCCGAGTTTTACTTACTAGTACCTCTATTTATTTGATACATGATATGTAGCAATAGTAAAGAAGATATAAATGAAATTGGAACCTCCCAAGTATCCAAGACTATAATATGAGTAGTGTTGGCCAAGACAAACATTTAACATAAAGCAAGGTTTGAATGTAGGTTTTATTCTTGAGTGAATTTAAATAAACCTTATACCAATATTTGGATTGGGTTTTTTAACGTTAAAATTTTTTTTTTTTAAATTTTACTTTTTTAAACGGCAATATTTATTATAGTTATATATGATGATTATGTAGCAAGGCCTTACGCAACATTTATTAGCACTCACCGGTACAAATTTCAGAGAAGAATAAGTTCGATTTAAATCACAATTGCTCCCTCACCTCCACGTTAATACGTTATATATACTTCATTGATTCCTAAAAACTCTTAAGTTATCAAATCCTAAAAGATACATCAAATAATATAACATTTATAATTATTAGTACCAAAAAATGTACACCATGATGACCTATACAAAATTGAAAATAGTATGTTTTTTTACCATACATCACTATTAAAGATATAATAATATTTGTATCTTAAATCTACTATAAATACAGTTTGCGGACTTTAGTTTTTAATCTGCAGTAGTAACTATCAACTATTAATATTCTCTTATGATGCTATATTACTTATCTCTGTTGGAAATATTCACTATATTGATGTACGTATAATGAATGAGTAATGTCCACCCTATCTTTATTATGATAATGCGTGTATGTTGATAAGCGTTTATTCACTGCGATTCACTTATTTAAATAATTAGTAATTATTAATTATCAATTTTTTATTGCGGACACGCACTGTTGGGTTTGTATTTGGGTATGGCTTATACTCTTATGTGGTCAAGATCGACAAAGACATAACAATCGTCCAATCGTTATTAATTAGTAATTTTTGAAACCGTGTTTTTATGCTATGTGACTAAAGTTATGAAATATTGACACTCCGTTTAATATTATAAATACCCTCTCGGGTCGATGTTACAATGTTATGTTATTAAGGATTTTGCTTCTCTCGCTATAATTTAAAGTTATTTTCACGTATTTAAACTGTTAAAGTTTTATTTCTATTCATAATTAAAAATATATGTATTTTGACATTAATTTCTATATAATTTTTTGACATTTTATCATTAAAAAAATGTTTTTCCAATATAACAATTTATTAAATATTTGTTTACTGATTTTTAATTTTAATTTGTTAATTACTGTACGTCGTTTCCTCGTCTCATTGATATTAATGTTTTTTTGTTTTTGTTCAGTTATTCATTTTAATAACTTTTATTCTCAAATTGACATTCACTTGAATAAAAAACTGTTGGGTTATTTTATTTAAATTAAAAATTAAATGTATTGAGCATGTATGAACAAATTTAAAAACTTCACTGCATTCAAAACGTGCATATTAATTTATTAGTATCCGCAGCGTGTCTAAAAAGTTTGAAAATTCTCAATGTATAATACAGTGGTCACATATTCACATACTTTTATAATTACCTACAAATATCAGAGTCTTTAAAGATTAATTGATAAAAAGTATTAATTAACTGATATATACTAGTAGGTAAGTAATATTGCATTTTTAGTTTTTAATCTTTAAATACAATCTTCACTCTAAATGTATGGTTAACAAACTTGTTAGATAAACATTATGATATAATGATTTGGATTTATTAGTTACTTAATATACCTTATCAATTTAATGAATACATTTTCATTAATTAGATGTTTGCATTCATTTTTGTATAATGTTAATGTTGATTGAAACTTTTGAATTTAAAAACTCATAGTTAGAATATAATATATTATTATAGATTATTATTTTACCAAATTGAAATAACTTACATTGGTGATTGGCAACCGTATATTGTAGTCATTTTTGAGAAAAAAAACATTCGTAGGTACTTATATTTTAATACTTATTTTCGATGTATAAATGTTATCGGCAATGTGTTCAATATAGGCATTTTATGGAATATCTTGTACTATTTGGCATTGTAATAAATTGTAATGTTATTGTAAATTATGCCTAGGTAATCTATAAAGTTCCTAGAATTTCTGTAAAGTCAATTTAGCCAGTGCTTAATGATAGGTAAAGTATGAAGTTTACTTAGTGTTCAATCAAAAAATGTTAATTGTTTTAACAATTTTTTTTAAATTTATTAACAGCATACAGCTGATACGTGGCATTTTGAACTGCATAATTTTTTTTTTTGTTTGTTTGACATTTTGACTCGCATATATATGACAAAATTGCGATAAGACTACTATTAAGATAATATTTATTGATGACTATTGGAATATTTAGAGAAAAAACATTTCACTAAGGTATACTCATGTAGTCATGCATAATGTTACATCAATTTTATACACTTACCACACGAGGTTTGGCATTCTATATAAATTACCTAATCATTATATAAATTTTATAGAATGTCAGATTCAACAACTTTGTCGGTAACATACATACATATTATTATATATTTTATATAGATAAGCTACTTTAACGTTTCAATTTTATTATATTAATACATCTTGTTTGTGTATTCATATATATTATTTTAAACTTTTTGATGTTATTAAAATTTAAAACAAACCATTTAATCTATAACAAGTCCATAACAAGGTTATTTATTGAAGATATACTCTTTTTGATACAAATAATATACATTATACACATACATTTATTATAACATAAGTATTTTTGTATAGTTAATATAGTATTTCGATTTGCTGTTGATTATTTTACTCATTTTAACATTTATTGATGTTTATTAGTATTTTACCTAACTATTTAAAAACAAATATTATTGCTCTTTTGTTGCAAATAAAATGTATGATGTGATATACCTAAAAACATTTTATGTTACAAATGTACAATTTAATTATGCTATGTGATATCAGCATTTCTTTAGCAAACCCAGCTTTGCATAACTACTCGTGTTTGATTCTGGTTTTTCTATTTGGATATCAATAGGTTTGTTGACTCGTAAAAGATTCTGAATACATTTGTAACATTTCCCTTTTTTTCAGGACGACTTAAATGGTTATTTTATCCTATTTCAATTCATGTTGTAACGAATGAAATCGAGTATTGTTTACAAACATTTAAATTGCCTGAATGTTTTTATTATCTCATAACATACATTTTACGTTTAACCTTTGATAGAAGTAAGTCCCTTTTATTTACCTACTGAAATCAATAAAAATATATAATATCATATGCGAACTTGGTTATTGTTTAAATAACGTTTTAAACTTTCAACATATTATGAATTTTTTTTATCGTGAAATTTAATATAAGGTTAGTTATTATGATAATAGTAATAACACTTATTGTTATGAATATAAATATTTTATATTTTGGTCTCTCATTACCAAGAAATGATTAGGTGGTTTTCCATACTTTAGAATGTTTACATTTCGTTCTCAGTCGTGTTACAAGCTAATTGTAATTATATTATAGTATGCTGGTGTTAAAATAAATAAGTTCATTTAACACTATAATATAGTAATAACCCTCAGACAACTAAACTGTATGATTATAATAAACTAATGTTTAAATTGAAATAATAATCACCGAAAATATATTTTTTTTCTCGTGCTTATTTTATTTATAATAAGTACTTAGTAGCTTTTCCAGAATAAATTGCTAAAGATGAAGTCACACTCTTAACTTTATGAGTAACTTGTCGAAGGCACGGGCTTGCTTGAGATTTCTGTGTAAATTGTAACTATGTGTTAATACACTATGTATAATTATCATAAGTATTTAATTTCTACGAATGCTTTTCTAAAGTATAAAAATGTTTTTAAATGATTTTAGTTCGGTGTATTTTATGTATAATCAATGTTGTACCACTTACTAGATACGTGCTCTAAATTACAATTTAAAGAAATAAGGAAAAATATATTATATTTAAACACATGTGAAAGTAGAGTTTCATCTTCAAATTGTGTTCAACATTTTTTAAATCGTACTCTCAAGCATTTTATATTTTAAATTATAATAATTTTATATTTTAATCATATAAATATGTAATATACTCCACAATATTGTCTGTATGAAAATATCCTGCGTGGTATCCATTGAGGGTTAGTGATGTTTCTCTATGAGTTAAGATTAGTAACTACCGTTGCTTATGAGTTTGATGAGATAATACAGTTAATTATGTTTATAACAATTGAGTGCTAAACACTAAACGTATGAATCTACTTTAGCTAATAAGTTATTAGTTAGAAATTAATAAATTGCTTAAATTTTTAATAAGTTTGTATGGCCGAGAAATTCACAATGAAACGTCCTGATGGAAAGCCTTCCATTAGTAAAAGTCAAAGAAAATTACATACGTTTTTACTTCAAATACTGTTAAAACATTCAACTGACAGATAGCCAGTCCATCATTTTGTCCCTTGTCCAAAATATATATTTGAAAAAAAAAATATCAGAGTGACCCTTGTTTTATCGGTCGAGTCACGAATACCTGCGTTATTAATATTATGTTACACGTACTACTATATATATATATATAGATATATATTACAATTCCAATACGTGTGAATATTATGGTTTAGTAATGATTTATACAGTTATTTATTCATTCAGTCATGTTTTGGTATAATATTCTTTTTGGAAATTCCTGATTTTTTAAAATCACACTCTCCTTGTTATTTCATATTTATAAATTCTTTTAATACGAGTTGATGTGTTATTTAATAGAATTGTAGATTTTAAATAGTGTGCAATAGGAGCTCAGTGGTCAATGAAAAAATAATAATTATTAATTACTTATACTTTTAGCAGTTGAACATTTAGAAAAAGCTAACTTTCAAATAATTTCGAACTATTCAATAGCTCCATCAATATATTGTGGTCTGAAAATTTATTACATGATGAAGTATTAGGTACTTTATGATCAAATTAGGATGAGTGCTAAAAAGTTTACAAAATTACTAGAGAACAGTGGGTCGAAATCTTCTGAACTTTAGGATCATGATCCATTGTAAATTAATCTTCAATCAGCACTATTTGTGTACCAAATGCGATGATTAATTGCTTTCAGATTAAATAACAAATGCACTTCTTATCCGAGTAACAAAATCCCAACTAGACTAAACTGCGGCCACAATGCCGACATCGCTGTAGGTAGTTTTATATTTTTAGTGATTAAATTAAGTTGTATTGCTTATATATTTATTATTATTAAATATTTGATTACAGAAATAAAAACGGTTCAACATTTTTTTACACTTTTATTTTTTATTATAATCAAGATTTACGTACGTGAGTTTCTTAAACGCGGGAATAGAAAAATATTTATAAGACAAATCATAACATGTTTCGTGTTACTGGTATTTTTTTTTGCTAATAAGCAACAACGTAGTTTACCCCTTTACTTTGAGTGATAAGCGTTTTACTTGTATGTGAAAAAAATGAAGTTTTTTAAACTACTGGCTTTTGGGGTGTAAAAAGGTTAACAACTCAATTATATATTTTCGTAAATGATCCACCAAAATCAGCCGGTAACGAAAAATTCAATTTACCAAAATACTCAAATCTAACTGATTACTTGACGTCTTAACAATAAACACTTAATTCAAAGTGTTTTAAAAAAACACTCGAATTACGTTCTGTATTTTCAATACGGGGTGTGTTTGCTTTTTTAAATGTTTAATACAGGATAGCCGCGCTGTCTTATAATAAATCATTATATAATACACCGCTTAGGTTTTGGTATTGCGTGCGCGCACGTAGGTATTTATTATGTCCGTACTGCATTACGTGTTTTGAAATAATATCTATGTAATAATGAAGAAAAACAGATAATGAAATAAATGGAAAATGGTGTGTACGTACGCGAGTTTAACGTTATTTTTTTTGTCTTGTTTCCGCAAACAGGTACCATTCGACGACCGGAGGTTATTGTTTCCGCCCGGACCTGCAGCCGTGCTCATATCAGCTGCTTACGCCATATACCTGATGCTGTTCCCGTATTGGATGGCACCGTTGGTATTGGCCGGCATGATAGCGGGTAAGTAATCCATACAACATTATTCGGGCTCGGAAGATCGATTATAATAATAACCTGCAGGGATTGGATTCTATAGCGTTGGTTAATTATTATAGAATACCGTAGAATAAAATAGTAGAGTCAGCTATATTTTGTTTTATTTTATTTAAAATAAATGGGTGGGTGCCCGCTTTATTACAAACTTAACATCGTGCATAAAAGCTACAGTATAGTATTCAACGGACATAATAAACATTTTAGATTAAAACATTAAATTATAAGAACGAGGAGTCCGCGTTAACCGGAGACATTAGACGCCCAATTGGTTCATCCCGTTAGTAAAGTTAGTGTTAAATTAGGGAATATGGAAGGGAGCAGTTATACGCGTAGTTATCAATGGAACCTTGATGTTTAGCAATGCGACTAGGGCGGAAGAGTCTACTTTATTTTCCAACAATCCCTTCGAGAAGGTAATACTTATGGATTGCCTACGCTCCACAAGTAAAACTAGATTGAGTGCATTAAAAACTGGGGCATAGTCATGGGGATTCGAGTTGAGAAGTGATTGGTGAGCAAGCCCTAGAAAAGGTCATCACTTTACTTTTGGAGAAATTAAGAGACAGTCCTAATTGACCACACCATAACGAAACCATATTATGGTCACTCTGCAGCTTTAAGCAGTCCTCAATCGTATAAACACGAACATATAGTTTGTCATCGGCAAAACAGAGTAGACGGAAATTATGTGTAGGGAAAACAGTAAGAATGGTGACATTGATGTAACGCCTGATTGTGCTAGAAAACAATTAGAATTTCGTTCAAAATCTCCTAACCCATTGGTATCTATCGTTAAGGTCAAAAGTGGCTCACCCAAAGGAAGAATACCCATATCAAGCGACAATCGAAATAGGGACCAAAGAGGGAGGGTTATAGTTTCCCTAAGCTCGTACAAGAAATTACCTGATAGACCATTTGGGCCCATATAATATGCATTCAATTTGATTTGTTTTTTGTTTTTCATCAATCTTGTAATTAAGATTACAACTATTGAAAAAAGTTTTGCGACTATAGAAAAGAAAAATCCTTATATTTCCGTTTCATTTTTATAACTTTATTAAATCACAAAAAATTAAAAAAATGTTTTAAATAATTACTTTTTTTTTTTAATGTTCTTACAGCACATTATAGCGCTTATTCTAACGATTTTTTTTGTTTGTTGACAAAATAGCACATATTTTAGTACTTTCTAGTGCTATAAATCCGAGCCATGTTAATAACGGTTTTTGGTAAACTCGCAACGACCAGCCTCTGAAAGATGCTGTAATGTACAAAATGTTCATATATAGGTATATTACTATAATTATATTCATCATTGCGGTGGCGCGTGCTAGTCGACGTTGAGTCGAGTACATAAAATTATAAATTATGACGGAACCGCGAGAGTGTAGTAATTATTGTTCTCGTCGTTTAACACTTTTTTTCCTCGCCGTGTTTAGCATCCTCGTCATTAATTGTTCGTCCCGAGTTTAAAATAAAATTTCTGCGCGCACGAACATGGTACGCGTACATTTCGCGCTAATTGTAAACGCTAATCATCCGCCCGCGCATTATTAAATTATTATTACCCGCGATAATGAGTTATTTGTATATATCATTAATCTTGCACAATCCCGTTTGCAGGCTATGTAACTTACGATTTAATTCATTTCTATTTACACTACGGATGTCCCAGGGAAGGCTCGTACTTGTACACGATGAAAAGATACCACAACCAACATCATTTCGCACACCACGAGAGCGGTCAGTATATTATAATAATCGTTGTCGTCGTCACGCGCTCGCTCCTATTCCTTACCTCTTTTTTTTACCTCTTATTATCCGTGTAGAATTAACCGCCGTGGATCTTTACGCTATTATTGTACGCACATGGTGCTGTGTATATTCGTAATGAGATGATGTGGACGAACCATTTTTTTTTGTTTTCCTCTGTTCTAGGTTTCGGTATCAGCAGCCAATTTTGGGACCACATATTCGGCACAGCAATTGCACTGAAAAAGCTTAGCCGATGTTTAAAATGGTACTAACCGTGTACCCAAAACTCGTGCCTTATTATATGAAAAAAACAAATTAAATTATAAATATATATTATATGATATGTATTCGTATATACATGATGTATATTATATTTATATTTATACATATATATATATATATACAAATTATTATTATTACTACTATTATTATTATAATACAATGAAAAGAATTACACCAAATCTAGGAGTGCCTAATCCAATGAAACTCAAATACTAAGGTAAACCAACAAATTTATGGAGAAAAAACGATCCGCTCATCATGGGAGAAGCAGTTATAAACACGATGATATATTATAACACGTTTCGTTTTGTTATGCATACAATATACGTACATAATATATATATATATAATATTGTACACGTATGTATATTGTCGCTTTTTATTGCTATTTTTGTTCAAAGGTATTACAAAACTTTAAAGCTGTTTTGTTGTTACTCTGTACATTATCATTATTTTTTTGTCTCTTTTTAAATAATAAAAACAATATTATTTATACTTTGACTGTTTAATGTGCCAAAGCAATTTTTACGAGTTATCCTCACGAGATCCGTTTTGCTGATAAAACGAACACGTCCAATAGCCGCGATGACCTATTTTTTACGACCTGCGCTGTCACCTGCGTGTGTATATGCGCGTGAATATTGTTAGCGGGTCCTGAATTATTATTTCCCCGCCAATTATTTTCGCACAATCCATAACCGTCAACCGTCACTATTATTTTTCATTCGACACCTTTAGAAGCGGCCTACTCGTAAATGTTCATTGCCGGGGAAAAAGTGTCTTTTTCTTCTTAAAAAACGGTTTGTTGGTATGGATTTCATCAGACCCATAATACAAAAGAAACTAATTGTCCCGCGTTAGTAGTTTTAATTCATGAATTAATTAAACTGCACTGTTTATGAATGGCACTTGCCTTGTCGATATAATTCCTTGTTACCAACAGATCAAAATCGATATTCTCTAAGCTAAACCCTAAATATAGACACTGTGTGTCTGTTGTAATGTAGAACAATGGCTTGTATCCGTCTACTATATGTGCACATGGTAGTAGTTTATTATTATAAATAATAGCCCCGCACCCAACAGTATATTCAACGGTTAATTTCAATGTCGAGTAGGCAAACTCTAATTTTAGTACAGACGCTTCTTTTTTTTTTATAGAAATGATCTCTCGTGGCTCGCACTCGTCAGACACACACACACACACACACACACCCACTAGCATCACCACTGCCTCTGCGTGCGGCCTGAACTTCTCTTGCCAATTATTGTGTATACCTAATAATATATTCATAGGTGACACTTGCAAGACTATTAACCTGTGTTTGGGCACAATATGTTTTCCTTGGCCGAACGAAATACGCTTTCGGAAGAACGGTTGTCATTTACGTTTTTATTACAGCGGAATACGCATTTTCAAAAATAATTATTGTCAAGCGTGCAAAAAATATGTAAGTAAATGATTCTAAAAATAAATAATGTCACGATATAGTAATTGGTATGAGGGATCGGCCCCCGTGGCATATATTTTTCCGGAAATAATCCAACCCCACCTCCGACTCAAAGACCTAGTTACGCCTTACGCCTATGCTGATATAATATTAAACAGCGTGCGTGCGTGTGTGTGTGTGTGTGTGTTGCGCAATGTTATCAATTCATCAGATGTATAATATAAATGTATTCGCGTGCGCGTACAACTATTTGTACATGCGTGTGTGGACGTACATAAATTATCGATTCCATAAAATGACCCTCTCCCCAGAGTGCGTCTACAGGTGCGCATTTTACTAAATAACAAGTCGTCACGCCACCGGTCGACGCACACGTAACGGACATCGGAAGTAAATATGCAAAAACACGCGCACAAATATATTTACGTCTCGTAACCGTGCCCATGCGACATTGTTTAAAAAAAAATAAAAAAATTGTTATCCCCGCACGAACACTGCGAACTCTGATAATTACAATATTTCGTGTTTAGCGCGGTGTTGGCGCGAATAAAATATCGTATCGTTACATCCAAACAAAACGTACAGCGATTATTATTATTATTGTTATTTATTCGAGTTGTACGCACAGCGTCGCCTACACACGTTCATTGAGGTAACGTCATGACGACGTGACGGTGCGTCCTACTCGCAGGCTTAGTAAATTTGATCCGTCCGGTCTATACTAGGTTCTAGGACACTAGGTACTACTATTTGTATATGCTGCCGTGTGTGCGACTCGTGAGATTTTCTTTTCCTATTATAACGTGCGTGTATATATATGTATAAATAGATAGGATATTATGCAGTAACATTAAGAGTTTATTTTTTTATTTTTATCAAATTAATTTTTTTTTTTTTTATATATATACGAGTTGACTTTATATCAAACGTTAAAAGAAAAAAAAAATTCCCACTTCTTAACGTTTGATGCCAAAACTAATATGACTGCCGGATGAGAAGTGACCTATTTCTACACGACACCTGTAGAATTTATGTTCCACCTGATGGACCGTGAAAAAATAATATAAACCGCAAATAAAGTTATTTCACGATATTTCGGATATTTCGAGTAACTCGCTGTGTATTAAAATCAAATTATACTATCCGTCCGGCAAAGTTGTACGTTTATTACAATATGACAAAACGAAATATTGGATTATTTTTGTTTGCTCATAATGTCAATTATATCTCTAATTGATTTAGGTCGTATTAAACACTGTATTTATGTTTTTTTTAGATTTTCCCACAAAACCATTGTAGTATCCCCCCATGTATTATTTGCAGGTTGCTATAGTGACACAACTTAATAATACAACAACAGAAAAACTATAAACAAGAAATTTACATTATTTCCACCCGCTGGTATGAATGTGTTGTCCTTTGTATTATTACTGGCGATTTTACACAGAAGTCGGTTAAAATTATTTACACGTCATATTTTTGAAGCGTCCACTCATTTTTAGATTAACTTTTAAACAAAATGTGTTTCATCCGGCGTGTTAAAAAAACATATATTATTTGTAGTAAAGTGCGTGTTTAACAATTTATATGATTAAATATTAACACGCTTACTTCAATTATTATAAAACCCAAAAGTATTTCAAGTTAAGTTTTCCTTTCGCGTACAGATAAAATAATAAAAAATAAAATAAACCTAAGTGCTCATGGAAATATTTTATTGGCTGCAGGGAATCGTGTAGGGAATAAATCATGATAAATGAGTTATAAATTATAATGATTTAATACCTGTGTACACCGGATCGACATACCAGAAACTTATTATTAAATGAAACTACCTATCGGTTTCGAATAAAAAGTACACGTAATCAGCTGTACCGTTGCTTCACCGACGACGTTTGCATAACATTTTAGATGGTATTCAATTTTTTTTTTTTAAATAAAAAAAAATTACATTCAACGGTTTTATCGAAAACACATTTTGCAAAAAATGTTCGGATTTCTTGTATAATAGTATAATATTAATGTCTATAAAACGTCTTACAAGTAGAAAGCTCGGAGAACAAGTCGTCACTAATCGTGAGTAATAAGGGCTGACAGTATATTTCTTATACGTGTAGCTGTTACTGCAGGGTACTAGTGGATATAGGTGATGCAAGTTGTTGAAGTATGAATGTAGAAACCTGAATAACCTAGAAAAAAATCGCGTCACATAAATATTTTGTTTTAGAATTAATGTGGAATAATTTAACCGTTGCAGATTACAGAAACAATACATATGGTCACTTATTATATTTGACACGAGCAGTAACGTCGGAACTGCTGAAAAATTAGAACCGAAAATAGTATCATAGCCCTCGGCCCCTCTTCGATAGTACTTTATGCTGCAACAGGCTATACTTTCGATCTGGGCGCCCACAAGTGGCATCTCAGAAGAACACGAACATATTCGTGTAAGACTGGATTCTGCGCTGTTGAAAAGTTTTAAAAACATTTAAACATACACCCTACGTCCTCACCATCGTTTCAGGCGGACTTATACTTTAATATTGCTCCTTCGATATAAACTTAGTGGGCAGCAGCTATCACCCCACCTCTTCCAACGAGAGCGTATGCGCTAATTTTGAGGTTTTCTCAAATACATATGGACCTAATTGTTAATTTAAATTAGTGTGAACTTCCATTTGCGATTGTTATACATTTATACATAGGCGCAAATAGCCTATTTTAATATAGGCCATAATATAAGTAAAACAAAGGTTGGGGGGAAACACCCTCCATAAAATTCCCCCGCCCATTCGGCATTAATATACAAATACAAAGTATTATATTTTTAGAATATTTTTATCTTAATAAAATTCGCCGTTCTTTTTCGGAAAATACATTTAAAATATCTTCTGTATTTATATTATTAGATAAATCCCTCTCAATGTGTAGCATGGATTGAGTTGAGGACCTATTCTGCTCCTTAGCTGACCTCAACCAAGTTTTCACCCTTCTCATAACAATATTGTATATTATTGTAAATATCTATTGTTGCAAAGTCTATTATTATTATTATCATGGCACTAAAAGATATTTCACATGTAGCTGAGCTGATGGGTATCGTTAACGCGAATTGCAAGTATTTATATAGATTATGATATACTGTTGGACTAATAAGCTGAATCATATCTGTTAGATCAAACAACATTTTTTCTAGTATTTTGTAATTTGGTTAAGTTTTAAAAAATGTACATGCTTAGTAATACAGATAATAAAAATTAGTATTAATTACCTGAAACCTACTCTTAAAATATAAAATTTCTTTGTACTTGTATGGTCGGTTCCGCGTTAATGAATGTCACAGATGTTAATATAGCTATTAAAAAAAAGAAAATTAAAGATGGTATGTTCAAATAATTATATAATCCATTTTCGTCTGACTTGCTCTTAACCGTTTATGACTTGTTTTCAGACGAATATATTGTTTAGCGAATTATTCCTAGACACATTATATAAGAATTAACACGTGTTTTTTTACAATTATAATATTACTGAACTGCGTTCGTTATTTTAATTACGTACGCGGTACACGCATATATTAAACTAAACGGTACACACCCGATTTCGTTAGGCAAAACCCTGAAATATTATTCTCTAATATCGATAACACGTTGTCTTATTTTTTGCGTTCGAATTTTTCAGCGCACTTGTTCTGAATTTGCTCGCGTTTAATTTTCTCGTGCTCAATTATTGTTGTCGGTAATCAAAAACAAAACACAGCACTCGTGGTCTGACTAATGAGTTTTTCTGAGTTCGCTAAAAATCTCAAACACTGCGTATAGTACCATTAACCATCGTTCTTTGCAAATTATATAAACCTGAGACTGCTAAATCACTCGCATCACTCACAGGCCACGTTTCTGCGTCTATTACTTTTCACCGTGCAAAATGTCAGTTGTATCAAAATATTTGTTTCCGTTAACCTTTAAGAATATTTAAAATACCACAGAAACTAAGTGAAGATGACATTAATAATTAATTAATCTATACATATAGTAGGTAAACGATTTGTTTTAATTTATTTGTGTAGAAACGTAAAATGTTAATTAACGTACCCATACACAGTATACACGAAGAAAACGTAAATAGAACAAACAAAAATTAAACTCGAATTTCAAGTTATTTAAATCTAACGATTTTAAAAGCATATATTATTCGCAGAAAATATTCATGCTAACAGCCTAATGTATTAATACGCAAGGACAACACAAAACGATCTTTGCGTTGGTAAGAATATATAAATGAAACATAAATCACTATTTTGTTTGTCAAGTTGAAGTTAATTTTACGCATTTATAACGTGTAGGTATTAAATTGTTTGTTGCCGATTACGTTTCAATGGACTTTTTAATGTTTTATGCTAGTGAATACAATATGGGTTGTATCAAATCGACAGTAAGAAAAAAAAATCTAAAATGAATAATATTATTGCCCGGATTTCATTCAATTCTATTGTAGGTATTTGATACATCGCGTTTAATAAAAATTAATAATTTTGAAACTTTAATATAACTACAGTAGTACAGCTAGCAAATTTCAAAACGAATTTAAGATTATTAATACGAATTACAATTATAATAATACATCAGTTGGGTGAAATACTAATATGACTTAGCTACTAAATTTTTTTTGGTATTCAGGGACAATGCGACAATGTTTAAAAGCTTTAAAAAAAAACCCGTTACCAACCCGCCCACTGTATTTTTTTATAATTGTTTTTTTAACCTTCCTACTTTTATTCCGCACACGGCACTCTACATAATAATTCTATTACACAGGATGTTCAATCTAATACCATATGGGTACTTGATATAGGTTCTCGTTGTGGCTTATCGCCGTACGGGTATTTTATCGTACATAACATGACGTACTCCACGCACATATTATAACATACCTGTATAGCCGTGTTCGTTCGCAAACAACCTCTTCTCGTACTATTATTATTATATACCCATCACACGTCATAATATAGTATAATATATTTTATAGCAGTCACATCACACACACACAACCTAACCGCATACACACTTCATAGCAATACGCGGTTGTTGGTATTTCGATATCAGATGAATGTTAATAATAATTACGTTCAGATTGTTCTTCGCTCGTGTATAAATCAGTTGGGATTAATTGGGAGAGACGATGGAGATGCGTGTACAATCATCTCCCCCTTGATTTTTTTTCAATTTTATAATTGCTGCTCTATTTATCATTGATTGTACTGTGCAGTTGTAAATCGTACATAATTAGAAACTCGATAATTATTGTTAGATTGTTATGATATCATTTGAGGAATTGTAAAAATTTCATTTTGAAAACAAACAAACCAAATGAAAAAGACTTGTAAGTAGATTGTTTATGGAAAAAAAAATCGATTTAAAGACATTTGTATTCATAGTAAATTTGTAAGTAACAGTTTGTTTTTGTTTGTAGACAGTAACAGTTTTTTAGCAGCAATTATATCTTTGTATATCCCCGTACCCGTGAAAATATCCTTAAAAATCCACCTGCCAAGATATTTACTGTTTAATCTACTTCATATTTTACTATGATATAGGGTAATGGATATTGGGATGCCTGCGGTTTCTTCTAAACATACAGATGTTTTCACTTATCCTCGTGATTAGGTACACTGCACCGACTCTATACTAAAGACCATGGACTATTTCCTAAATGGTATACCTATTAATAGATGCTCGCATAAAGGCACTGCATTGAAGAACAGAATACTGCAGACGCGTACTAAAATATTATTTTTCCAGGCGTTTGTTTATTAAGTTAAAAATATAAAAATATTTACGTGTTACCTTCTAACGTACTATTGTATTATATACCTTGTGTGTGTGTTTAGTGTCTTTTATTAACTATACGGGCAAATTATTTAGTGTATATGTAAACCCTTAATTGCTTGTAATTAAAATAATCTCGTAATGGAAATGCTTGTATAATCATATCCTTTATAATTTATAAAAATTGTTTCTTAAAACCAAAACATTTTCGACACGTCACTAAACCGAGAGAAATAAGTTCGACTATAAATCGGTGCATTATAAATTATAATGTATTAACATATTTTTTAGACATACACTATTATTATGTATGCATTGTAATATTGTATTTGTACATATACATAGCGATGACTATTATAGTGCTATAGTATAGTCGTATAGATGTATAGTCGTATATAGTATATACTATATATCGCATATAATACTTTAGTACGTAACTGTTGACATGTTGTACCTATATATTCATGTATATAGTATATATTCAACGTGTTTAAGTCTTTATTATAATCATAACGTCTTATTGATGTTTTTGTGTGTATAGCATTAACGGCTGAACTATGTATTATGGCAGAGACTAAAAATTAACGATGAATGATGACGTTGTCATGAAAAATAAACTGTGTGTACCTACCTAAGGCTGAATATTTCGAACAAGTTTTCAGTGGTTAATTTAAAAAACTTAAAACTAAAAAAAATATTAATATCACGTGAGCGAAAATGAAAAAAAATCTCATAACGAGTAAGCGTTAATATATGTTGTATAGGTACATAGATTTTTTGCTGCGCATAGTAAATTAATAAAAAAATAAAAAAAAACACAAATGTAATTAGTAGTGAGCACCTACATTATGAATATACAACAGCAATATTGTCGGTCGCCGTTGCGATTAAGCCGTGACCATCCGGATTTTGAGTGCGGAGACGATAATGAACAAGGTACCTCAAACCAATACAAACCACGAATTTATTCCCATAGCCGTTACGTACCTGAGAAAAAAGCTTAACACAACTAACTGTATACAGTGTGTATGTAAATATCAGTATTCGGTATGTTTTCTCGTACAAAGACAGGTGATATGGGTCTTAGACTTTTATAATATATAGCAGGGATGCAAAAATATTTCCAATTTATATCTATGTTCTAAAAATAATTTTCTAGTTTAAAAAGCATTTGGAAAAAAAAGTTTGGGCATCATTGACATGTAGGCATATGTCATCCGTATATGTCGCGTACATGCGTGTCTTGCGGTAACCACATCGGCGTCAACAACGTTATCCCTTCGAGTGCGCATTCTATCCTTGCTCTCGCACTGCCAGGGATGGCGGCCCCGAGATGAAATACGAATTAATCGTGAAATGCGTACGTGTCGTCGTGTGAAAAACTTAAACTACGTTCCCCGTGTACCGGGACATCGTGCGTCGGCGCTGCCGCCGGCCGGTGTTCAGTAAATACGCGTTATGTAAAAAGCGTAAAAATCGGCGTGTGCACATTCCGCGGCTATGTGATATTCATCTCAAGATGTCAATACTGTTATATTACACGGGGTATACGCCTATACATTATATTAGGTACCTACCATTTTAATAATATCACGGTAACACACAACTTTTTTCCCTTGCGTCAACCACCACCGCACCTGTCTGCCACGGAGAAGAAAGGCGTGCGCGTTCGAAACGGAAATTCTTACGTCTATTTCTACAACGGGTATAATTCGTATACATTATATCGTACGTACTGCAGGTAATACATTAATAAATAATTATTATAATCGCGACGATTCGCAGTCGTGGCGCGGTTATTTTTTATTATTATTATTTTTTTTTTTTGCTCACACGTACCTACCTTACACACGCGCATAATATAACGTATATTGTAAACAATGCATTCGTCGTACACACCAAATGTATACCGCAACGGCTGCAATAATTAATAATCACGCATAGATATGAACTGTGTACAAGGTGAATTTTTCAAACCTGGTCCGGCTGTAAAGTATATATACTTGGAAAATATAAGAACATGTTATTTTGTTTGCGCAATATATTTTTTATTATATTTTACTCGTTTACTTTTCTGTATCTTTTCTTGGCCTGTACAATTTTATTAACTTTTCCTTATTGTTCGTAAAAGCAGCATCAACATTTATTTTCAAATGGCAACTTGTAATATTCTAATTTTAAATCATGAAAGGCATTATTTATTATTTCTTAGATGATTTGAATACATACCTACGTCTAACATCAGATAAACAATTTTTTAATTATAACTATTTTCAGTTTGAATATAGGAGTAGAGCCGAGTAATTTAAAAATAGATAAAACATAATAATGGATTTATACTCTCCTTCGTCCCTCTAATACAAACTTAAAAAAAATTTAATTATACATAATAAACCTATAAACCGTTAGTCCAATATTTATACACATTAATGTCTTTAATAAAATGTAATAAAATATAAGATTAAAATTATAGATTGACTTTTCAAAATCTAAATTTGTTAATGAAATAATGGAAAGGGACAAAAGTATTTTAATTATGACTGGTTGTGTATAATAAATAGAATATAATCAAAAATATAAAATTCCAACAAAAATAAACGAATCACAGCTGTCGCCTGTCCTATTGATAAAGCCTGGACGATTTAAGAAAAAAAATCACCCTATGCTTAAGTAGTAAGTACCTGTTCTATACATTTTATTATTTCGTGTACTCAAAAATACGTGGAAGAATACAGCTATTAATTTTCTCACAACGTGTTTTCAATATTTATTAGCGATTAATTAAAAAAGCGCGGACGTAGTCCCAGTAGCTGTTGTATTATTAAATTGACATTTTACATAATATTATTAAATATTCGACCCGAATGGATAGCATACATTTATAGTCGCATGGAATCACTATGTGTGTATCAGTATTCAGTATGATACAGCGTAGGTATGTGTATAACAAAAGTATTTGTTATATGTGAGTACGGCGGCCATACGAGTATTAACTATTAAGTATATAATGATAGTATTGTATGCACTCATTTTATTTTCCGTCGATGCTCAGGCTCAACAATTTGATATATTATCCGTATATTATTATATTTTCTGTACGAAAATTTCACGAAAAATAACATCCCTTTTTTAAAAAAAATATTCACTGTTTAGATTAATCAAATTTGAATCGCTTCAATAATTGATATTTTCCATATTATTTTTATAGTGATTGAAATTGATTTATCTGTTTCTGAATATATACCTATAGGCTATATGTGTTTTTCAAATGACTCATAGACTTTCAGTACCTACCTAAAAAACGATTAAATCAATTTAAAAAAAATTTAGGTTCTATACGTAAGATACGAGTGAGTGTCTACATAACGGAAGGTATTCGGACAAAGAAAAATATGATTAACGTTCTGGAATTTATTAATATAATATATTCTCCATTTAAGAATTACATTCTAAGTACGCATTGAGTCGATTTTGGAATTTAACATGGTTGCAAAAATTCCGTGTTCTGTAATCCGTATAAATGTATTATAAATTATAATATATAGTCCATTAACATTTATCAGTAAACTAAACACCTAGACTCTAGTAATCTATCTTATCTATCTCTTTGATTTACGGTTAGTCGAAATAGAAAAATGGTATCACAGCTGCAGTCTCGAGGTATTCCGGTTGCCAATGATGTGTATGTCGTATGTGTATTGTTTTTGCAAAACATCGCTGTAATTGAATATTAATCCTCGTTAATCGTTATGCATTCAGAAGAAGACATCTAAGCCCATTATATTGTACTCGATATAAATTATAATTTATAATATTTGTAATGTGAATTATAAGATTTAGCGCTATACATTTCCAACTAAATATGTTTTATTTTGTGTCTACAGTACAGCAGTCTACTACACTACAACATACACTACATACAGAGTAAACCGACTATAATAAATCGTGGTGGTGTGATATAGTGTGGTATATTCGGAGGGATTAGTCGCTGTAAATTATGTAGGTTCACTTTATCCTCTCACTTCACCCGGGTCTTGGTTTTATATCCTTGTATGTACATAGTATCAAATCTCTCAGATGAAACGCGCCTACTGATCTCATTTGCTCTATTTACATTTTATTACTACGTACAAAGCTTTGAATATTTGCACCCATGTGTCCCGTCAATTTATACTTTATAGCACCTACTCAATGATATGCCTAGAAATTCGAAAAAGCACAAGTATGAAGAAAAGCCAAAATTATTACTAGCTACAATTATTATATGATCGATAGGACACGGCCACACGGGTTGCCATGTATATATTTAACTTTAAGTGTACACGATTTCCTGTTTAAAGGTAAGTGTACCTTTATACATAAAATCAATAATCGAATTATATAGAGCTGTTGTAAAATGTAGCACGATTATAATATAGTATAACATGCATTTCTAAACGTGTGATTTTAAAATCATTGGAATAATTAAAATAATCTCAATTTATAAATTGTTTTTCATATAATGTAATTTAATTTTCATGTATATAATAATATGTAAATAATTTAGGATTAAAAGTATTTTTTAGACAGGGCCATAGAATATTTAGGATTGGTTGAAGAAACTTCCACTCCATCTAAAAATGTCAGAAAAGCTTTGTGTTTATTTCATCACTCTATAATATGTGACACCTACAGACCTACTACAGTTTATACTATTGATTATTTTGTTCGTTATTTAACTGAATAGACTAGACTTCAATCGTATATTCTATAATCAATGGTTGGTACAACGTATTATGTCTCTACCATCAAAATTTTATTTCATTAGTAAACAATTTATGATTTATTGATGAATATTTGACATTTATTAAAATGTACGTAATTAAGTTATTTTTTTGTGTCAATTGCGATTAGTGATATTATCTTATTCTTACTACTTTTTGATGATTAGGAATAAAATGTTTTTCTATATACTAATGAGAAATAAATAGTACAAGTTAGTGCTTCTTATATGATTTTATGTAGGGGTGGTATGATGGGGCTTCGACCCCACGGTTCGTTGCCACCGGAAATAGGTAGCTGATAGACTTAATCAGGAACCCTTATGCCTGATTATGGAATAGTGTACATTTTGTTTTAAAGTAAAAAATAATGATGAAAAATGATTATAAAGTATTGTGTAGACGTTGACCGTATTTACATTTCACATGTAAGTTATCACTTATCAGTAATCATCTTACGTCTACCATTTATGATCTATAGATACGTCATAGGCTCATAGCCCTCCTATCCGTCAACGTTACGGAATTCTCAATCATGTTTTCAAAAACCAAGAAGTGTGCACCAATGGACCTATTCTACTGAAAGTTGAGCAATTTAAAATTTAAACATAAACGAATTCATCCAAATAACAGCTTTCCTACTCTTATTCTTCGTAGGTACGTGTAAAATCGCTTCCCCCGCGCTGACAAATGTGTCTTACATTATAACATCATGGAATCATTTTTAATCATCGCTCTTAGAATCTTAGTGCTTAAATTATGTAAATTGACTTGCCCATTTCTTTAACCAAACCTCAAAATAAGTTTACGTACTTATAGATTTTAAATTTTAATTAATATTTAAGTATTAAATATTTATTAAGTTTTCTTTGTGGATATAAATACATAAATACAAAATCTAATCACACTCACTTATATATACGCACATAAATATATACGTGTACGGTATACCTAAATATAATATAAAATAACCGTAGAAGTTCTGAATTTAGATAGTAAAATTAATTTAGATTAAAGTTTACGAAAAGCTGTATTAAATACAACAATAACAAAAACAAACGTACATTTTATATTAAAATTATTATTCTCGTCGGTTTCTGAATCGATTGCGATTTCTCGACGGCGAAAAAAAAGTAAAATATTTATTTTTTACTTATATTAGAGTTAAATAATAATTAGTACTCTTAAATACGATACTTGTATTGCGGTTAACCCATCATTTTATGTTGAGAAATGAGAATGATATATTTTTTCCTGAAAAAAAATATTTCTCACAAAACTTATCATGCCGGTACATTCCGTATAGTTCTATGCGCTACTATTGAAACGTTACCTATCAGTTATAAAATATTTGTTTTTAATTACTGGTATATATTTGGAGAACGTAGAAAAATTGGATTCTTCTCCATAAGAAGATGTGTCAATTTCGATGTTTTTAAAAGCACGCACACGCAGACCTAGAGGCTAGAGTAGGTACTTTCGTACCTATGTGCAAATATAAAATCGTCTAAAATATTATCAAACAAACCATGGGCACTAGTGCACCACAGAACCCTGCATTACCTATGATAAATGATAAATTGATACATTTTGGCGTCTAACAATTTCTAATATTAAATTTTATGTTCTCCTCATACTGCCCTTCCCCCTCTTAACCAAAAAAATCGCCTGAAACGTTTACATAAATTTTACACATTTTACGAGTACTTTACGAGACCGTGTTTAAAAATGTAATTTTAAGTGGACGTACGTTTTACCTTCGTAGTATTTATAATCAATGTTATTACTTAATTATGTTTAAAAGGACGTCACACCTATGATTTCCAACAGCAAAAACATATCTATACACAAACCAAACAAAAAAGGACTAAAAAGTAGTTTAAAACTTATGACACCTATTATGAAGATTATAAAAAAAATATTTTGAAGACAATACCTTGACAATAAGCCTGAGGGTTCCATCACTGGATAGCCTACCTCCTCACAATGAATCACGACATGTAAAAAAAAAAAACATTTTAAATAATTTTAAACAGCATATTTGCTTATTGTACAGATTGTTACAGATTGTAAATAATCTATATTTTAATTAAATAAAAAAAAGAAGACAATACCATATCGGCGTTTTTTGAAATATTCATTGTTTCAGATGTTACAGTAGGTACAGTAGAATTTCGGTAATCCGACAGATATCTTGACCACGCTACTGCCGAATTAACAAAAAAGGAGGATTCAATGGGGATTCACATAAAAACGCATTTTTACCAATTTAATTTTACACTTTTACTCATGTTGAAAAATTAATAACCTTATTGTATTTAATTATAACATATAAATAATACATACATGTGTATAAATAATATTTTGATGAGACAGGTTTGAAAAAATTATCAATTTGTTTTTTTTTTTTTGAAATTATGCTTTTAAGACTTTTTTCTTGGTACGTATGGGTTAATATAGCCGGATTACTGGACGTACCGGATTATCGAATGGCCTGATTACATAAATTCTACTGTATTTTAAAAAATTTAAAAAAAGAGGTTTTTGTTTCTTCAAATAACGAAATAAATAATTCGAAAATTATAAATCCCCGATGAGGGCGTCTCCGAAATGTTTTGGACTACACGTTTTATAATATGTCTAGAACAGTGGTGGGCAAACTTTTTTAATGGGGGGGCCACAAAGTTTAAGAAATTCTTGAGGAGGGCCAGAGTTATAGAAAAAATACATTTTATGTTAAATTTTTTAATCATAATACTATAAAAACACTACAAAATTACACTAAAATGTTACAAATTACTTGTTACCTTAAATAATAATTAATTTAACTTTTATTCGAAGGCCCAACCATGGTAGACGTGTGAGACATATGGAATTGTTTTCCTAAATTAAAATTATAATGTAAAAAAATTAAATTTATAAATTGTAAGAAATGCTGGAAAACCTCTGCGACCATAATTTGGGGGCCATATACTATACATGTCGATGGACCCTTGGCGGGCCGGATTAAATTCTTTCGCGGGCCGGAGTTGGCCCGCGGGCCGTACTTTGCCCATCACTGGTCTAGAAGTTTAGAACCACTTTCGAATAATGTTTTAAAGTATTTAGACATCAAACAAATACTTTTCTCTGGGATTCACCGATAGGTAAAATAGTTTGTATGATAAAAAAAAAAAACTAGGGAAACTATACATACCGGTAGCGACATCTTACGGTGAAATTGATTCGAAGACTGAAATAATTAACGGATATTATGACCATTTCTTCGTTGCTATCCGCTGAAAATGTATTTCCACGTGTAAACAACAAGCAATACAGACAGTTCAATGTCGTGTACCTAAGTTGTCTAGCAGAAACCGCAATTAGCAGTTGTTCATTTTTTTTAACGACAAGAATAAAAGTCCATTTTGTACAAAGAGATTCAAGGTGTCACCGCGAGCCAAGGACGTTGTACGATGTTTACATTTTATCAGCTGGAATAGTGATATTGAAAATAATGTAATCTATCAACCGCGATAGTAAGATTTAAGGCGTTAATCCAAGAACGGCAAGAACGGTGTCCTCGATTCCTGAACACCCGCAAAGCTCAAACGTTCCGTACAAATCGCTCTGTCAAAAGTATCATCTCGTGCCCGTTTCGCTCGTAGCCGTCGCCAAAACAGGTAAGACCTAACCGTTTACCCGAATCTCCTGCACTCGCGGACGAACGACGTTTTGTCGCCTGTTGTTTTGCCAGTTCAGTTCAGAACTGTGTGTACATATTTTGTACCCGTTGCAGTCTAAGACGTTTGAAGTCTAATCGCTCAAATCATTGTGCCCGTTGTTTTGCAGAAAATCTGCCCACCACGCAATCATGGGAGCTGCTGCGATACCGATTTTAATTTTCACCGCCTTCTGGGGTGTGGTCGGCATTGTGATACCATTCGTCCTTCCCAAAGGTCCAGACAGAGGGTAAGACTATTAGTGCTGCGTTTAACAACCATTTATTATTATATATATATATTTAATATATATATATGTGTATTCGTTGACCAAGGCTTGATCGTAAATTTGATACTTTTAATTTTTCCAGAGTTCAACAACTCATGTTGATGATGACGGCAGCTACCTGCTATCTATTGTAAGTATGGTGTAGTCTTAAACATATGTTTTGATCTTATTACTTAGTTAATGTGTAGATTTTTTCTTAAAATATTAAAATTCGGGTACCTATTATTCTTAAACTACCGTGTTGATTAACTACTATTATATTGATTTTAATTTAAACTTATCAATACATTTTAATATTATTTTACAGTTGGCTGTGTTGTTATATGGCTCAAATGAATCCACTCGTTGGGCCGAAATTGAACAATCATACAATTCTTATCATCGCTCGTGAATGGGTATGATATTTATGTTGCTTTTCCACATCTTTTTATTTAATACATTCACTGTGTATAGCTGTAATTATTAATTGAGAGAACTAAGAAAAGTATTGCAAATGTGGCATTGGTAAAGCGTCAGATCCATTGTGATCTACTTTGATCTTATACAATATATAGTATGTGACCTACTGTTACAATATTATATTATACACCATGATATTAAGTGTATGATACATATTGTATTTCTGATTCAAGTATGACTGTAGTATCGGATGAATGGAAATCATACACCAGTCCATCTATAATATATTTGATGTAACCATTTAACAATTTACTATTCTAATACTTTTTATTCTGTCAATGGGAGTAATACACATTACACATACATATTTAAGCTTATGGTCAATATTAAAATAAATGCACTGGACTAATGAAAATCTATTTTTACCATGTCATTTGTTAGTATGATAGTATAAATGGGAAGTAATTGAAGAAGTTTCACAAATTCTAGGAATTTCTTCCTATATTTTTTGAAAAAGTAATACATGTACCTGTTAACCACCATTTTTAAATTTTTTTGGAAAATGTAAAAATGAATTTTAATTGTATTATTCCTTTTATCAATCTATACAACTATCAAAATAATTAATGTTATGCTTTGTATTATGTGTTAGTCATATTAAACCTAAAAATGCTAGTGGGTCATAATATTCTTTATTTATGCCAAAAATCTTCATATAATACATGATATCATAATTTAAAAATTAGTCAGCAATTCAGCATTACAGTATGCAGTGAATGTGTAACAATGTAAATTAATTATATCAAATTCAATGTAATCATCATTATAAATAAATTTGTATTTTTTTTTTCAGGGAAATCTTATTGAATAATAAGTTAGAATTAGGAATAAGTTATTTTAAATAAAAAAAAAAAAAATTGAATTTGTGTAAAAATAATTATTTTTTAATCATTTTTAATCATTCCACTTTTTATTATTATTAATTTTTTTTTTTTAGTTTACTTTTTTTCTGTTATACATTTTTAGATTTCTTAAGAACATAGACATATTCAAAATTGTTCAAAATATTTATATATGTATAAAATATAATTTTAAAACTAAACAATAAATATAAATGTTATTGCTACATTATTAAAATGAATAATAATTATTATTCCTTTAGTTTATAAATGTACCGTAACTATTGCAAAGTGTTAATTAATGAATAATAACTTTTAACTAGAATTTAGATTAAGATTATCTGTATTAATAAATCATATATATTTTAATATGTAAATTGTAAACATTATAAAGTGTTAGCATTTAAGCATTTAAGCCAAGGGCACACAAAAGAAGCATGGTTGTTATGTGAAAATAGTGTGCCATGTGCAGCACTTTTTTAAAAATTAATTGAATCATGTGAATTCAGATATTCTTCAGATACCTAAATCTAAAGCCAATTTTGAACATTAAATAAACTGGTACTACAAAATGAAACTAAATATAGCATTCTCAATTGATCCAAAATTAATAATTATTAGATATTGGGGTGGCATCATAGCTGAATGGAATAAGGGGATTGAATCTAAAGGCATAGTTAGCTGTTATTATTTAACCTGTGATGTTCGAGTTTCATCAAAAGATTAATATTTTCAAATAAAAAACATAATTATTTGGTAAGGTATGTTTATAAATTAAGAAACTCCTTTCAAAATTCACCAAAACCATTGACACATATTTGAAGTATATACAGTACAATCTCGGTAATCCGTCACATATCAGACCACGCTACTGCCGGATTAACGAAAACAGCGGATTAACGGGGGTTCACATAAAAACCCATTTTTACTTATTGAATTTTACATTTTTACTGATACATATGTATAAAAAAAATGAATTACACTATGTATTATTATTATTACAGAATATAAATAATACCTACATGGTTAATTAATATTTTAATTAGACAGGTTTAAAAAAATTATTAATTTTTTTTGTTTTTTGTTTGAAATGATACTTTTAATACTTATTTTTGTAGTCGTTAAGTTAACTGAATAAAAATAAAATATCTTATAGGTTTATACGTATTTAATCAGTAATTACCTAGTTTTATCTAACATTTTAACGTTAACTATAGTAATTTTATATATAAATGTATGTATATATATAATATATATATTGGTACATATAGGTTAAAATAGCCGGATTATCGAACGGCCGGATTACCGAGATTGTACTGTACTATGCCTTCCTGAAGTCCTTCCATTGATGTTTCCCCACCTTGTGAAACAGCAGATACTGTGTTTTTAAGACCAACATCATTGTTCCAGAAGGTTTTTAAAATTGTCGACCAATTCTCCTATTAGGACAAGCACAGTTTCTTTAAATCATTTAATAAAAATGTACGAGATTGAACCACCTTGGAAAACACTATATGACATAATAAATATATATAATAAAATATTTTATAACTTAGTTAAATTTAGAATTCAATTTGATAAAATGTTAATAAAAATGAAAAAATACTAAAGATCTAAGCATTTTAGAACGAAAAAATAGTTAAAAAACAAAACAAAATTTTGTTACGAGTGTATACTTATACGATTGTATAAATTGTATTTAATTATACTTAGCATAAATTAAATTTATAGTTGACTTAGTTTTTTATTATACCAATATAATATGACCAATAGAAAAAAAAGCAAATGCCTACATAATTTGAACTCTACTGTTTCTTAAATAAGTGTTACTTAATATTGGAATATACATTAATCAGTGGCGGTCGCAGGGGGGGGTTTTGGGGGTTCAAACCCCCCCCCCCGAAATGAATAGATGATTAATTCAAAACGTAATAGTTATTTTATCTTATGTACCTAAAAACAATTAATTATTCAAAAGACGTTAAAATATGCTAGAAAAAAATGTTTTGGTAAGAAAAGTGAATCTGTAATAATTTGTAATTTTTCAATCTACGTTATATCAGTCTATACATCGATTTTTGCAAATTGGAGCAACATTTCCCGTTTCAGTTGCTTCGAGTGAAAGATCATTCTCTTGTCTCCGTAGATTAAAAACCTATTTACGAAACAAGACGGCGGAGGACCGATTGAATGGATTAGTATTATTGAACTTATACAGAGACGTAGAGGTATCTTATGAAGATATCTTGAATATTATGGCAAAAACACCGAGGTGGAAAATTTGATTTTATAATTAATTGTTATGACTTCTAAAAATACAATAAATAATTATTTCAAAACAATGGTAATTATTCTTATTTTTTCAAACCCCCCCCCCCAACATTTTTTCCTGCGTCCGCCCCTGACATTAATACTTTTTCATAACTTTATGTAATGTTCTGCATGATAAGTGACACTCATAAAACATGATGTGAACAATTTATATCATTGAGCTTCAAAATAAATTGTTATACATACATTTCAAATTTGTGGAATAAATACAAACTGAACTATATAATATGTAAAAACAAATGTATTATGTTTATAAAAAAAAAGCAAAATGCAACTGTAGTATTATACAACATTCGTTAACATGTTGAACATGATTACGAAAAATACTAATAGTAGGTATGTAAAAAACACAAAAACAAAGTAAAAAGTGAAAAACAATTTTAAACAAGTTCAATTGTTAAAAAAAAAACGTTAAAACAATCAAAAACTTAATCAGTATTAACAATAATAATGAAGTATAAAAACACAAAAACAAAATAAAAAGTGAAAAAATAATTTTAAACTAGTTCAACTATAATCCAACAAATACACCGCAGTGAACTACGTTGGACCCACTATAAATAAAATTATTGATATTATAACTAGTATCTAAATTTACCATTTACTTTAATTGATATTATTTAAAAAACAATTATTTCAACAAATTTTTAATCCTAGATTTTTTTAGATCGTTGCACCCCGTGGAAATATTGCTGAATTTAAAATCGTAAACCATAATTTTTGGACGTAAAAAAATAGTGCTATACTATTCAAGTAGAATTGAAATATGATAAAAACAATACATAATATATAAAAATTTGACCGCTAAAGGTATACGGTTTGATGACGGACATCAGTGATTTTAGATTTATATTTTATTATAGACACGCAGTATTGATAAATCACGTACAAAATATTGTGCGCAGTAATTTTTTTTTAAGCAAACATTTGACTAAATTTAAACCGAACAATCACCGAAGGGATGATCAATTTTAACTGATTTCGATTTTAATCAATTTTCATTCGTAAACAAATTGTATACGAGCTTATAAATAATATAATATATGAATCATGCGCACCTACTACTACGTATACATAGGCTACAACTGCACGCAGAATTTTAACGATTTTGCTTTCCATGCAGAATGACAATATTTTCGAAGTCATAACAAACAGAGTTTGAAAATTAAATTTAATTAAAATGTTTATCGCTGTACGTACTCGTATGTTATTATTATTTAATTTGAAGTTAAGCTCACCCATTTCGAACGCAGTCGTGGTACGTGACATTCATGTAAACAACAGTCTTAAACTTGTGATAGGTATCGACAAATCAATTAAATTTTGGTCCAAGTACGTAATTAATGGTATTCAACCGTTATAAGATTATAACCTTGGTAAATACTTTTTTTTTGTTCTTTAAATATGGTCTGATATGTTTGCCCGACACTCGAATGCCCCACACTCCATTTGCCAGACAATATATTTTACATATTTTTACTGTACGTTATACTGATATACAATATTTTATTACTATTTCATTATTTTATTATTATTATTATTATTATTATTTATTAATATGCAATATTCATACACAATAATTCAATAAAAAACTAAATCAGACGAATATTTTATCATGGGTAATATCGTTCTATGTGAAAAGGTACTATAAGTAAGATTCTACAGAAAGTAATAAAATATATAAATAAAACGTTATTGTGTTGTCGGCCACGATCTATACTGCGATTCGTGATAAGATTTTCATTTCCAAATAAGGGATAGCCGATAGAAGCAACGTTTGATAGTTCAGTCTTCGGTCTGTTATACGTTGTGTACAAATTCTACTTTTTTCTTTTATTCTTTTAAAATTATTATTATTTTAATTTCATTCAGTTTGATTCAATTTTAATTATTTTTTTAATATAAATTGGAAGATTGCACACATTTGTGAAACGGTTTCATCAAATAGAGGTGGTATAAAACTTGTTATCCGTGGTTATATAATGACAAAAGACAAAAATAGAGATGATTTGTATTATTGGTGTTGCGAAAAGAGAAAAACTATCCATTGTGGTGGTTATGCTTGTACCATTCTAATTAATGGACAGCATAACTTACGAATTACAAAAGAGTATAACCATAGCCCCGATGCTACTAGAAAAGATATCACGACTGTTCATAATTTGAAACGAAAGGCTTTTGGGAATCGCTCATAACATTAAATTGTAAGTAGTGTAATGTTTTTGTTATAATTAATTTTTGACACGATTATTAGTTAAATAATATTAAATTTAACATTAATTTGTAAATAACGTAATAGGTATAATATAATAGTTTATTGAAATTTTCAATAATTTTTGACACATATTTATTTATAATATAATTTAAGATTGTCGGGCAACTGAATGTCGGGAAAATGTACTGATCCCCCTTTAAATAGTCTTCCGAAATGTACTTAGACATTCGGTTATTATACCTATAACATTGATTTAATAATGTCTGTACCGTATTGATTTTGAAGTATATTTCAAAATAGAATATTTAAAATACATTTTCATTTTAGTCCACTTAAAACCCTTTTGAACACCATTTTAATCGCGTGTACCGTAATAATAATATTTAATAACATTACGATCGAAAGTTAAATAAATGTAGCAACGGACTGAAATACATTTTAAAATTTTAAATGCAGTTAAATCACTGAGTGGTGCGTGTTTTATTATTAATTATGTTTACACTTAAGTGCAGATTACGAGTCTGTAAGTACCAAAGCTGACTTGAACAACGCTTTTTCCAATTAAATCAAAAAACTGATCTTCATGCCAAAGAATTACTCGATTTTAAAAATGGTGTTTCTTTCGAAAAATGCAAAGTAATTAAACATTTTTTGACTATAAATTAATTTGTTATGTCCTATAAATGCGAATCGGTCCAACTAGTAAAAACTGTCAGAAACATTTTTAAAGAGAGAACACTTTGAATTGGGATTTGGGCCTTGTTTTCTACTGAAGAAAGTAATCGGTAAAATTATCTTAAAATCTAATTGTATATGTTAAAATCATCTGAAAATAAATATTAGGTAAAAATTAAATATTAAATAAATATAAGTAATACAAAAATCACAAAAATGTTTACTTTCCTAGTTACTTTTATAATGAAGTCACGACGACAGAGAAGATAGTTTGATATCAATAATACTATAGAATAATGTTAAATGTAATTTTGTTGGTCACGGGTAATCTCCAGAACTTCTCGCCCAATCGTCATGCGGCTTTTTAAATGTTCAAATACGTCGAGGAGGAGATTTTATGTCCAATTTCTATTCTCCAAGCTAGTTGAGTAATTACACGGTCAACACGTATTTGCCCCGTGCCGCCGCACCTATAAAAAGATTAGAAAAAAAAACATAGGCGTGATGCGCTCTACCACAGTCGAAAGTCTTCGTTTCCGACCGGTTAAAATCATTGGTACTCCGATTATTTTAATCAGCGTTTTGAATGCATAAAAATTGCACAACGGTACAAGATTGCAGATAAAGTCTTTGAAAAATTAGGTGCCTGACGGAAGTTAAAATTTTAACTGGCTGTGCGAAAGGTGATATTGCTTATATTCTGATAATTTCTGTGATAACCATGGACTATCCTTTCAAATTTCAAATTTCAATTGCACCTCCCGTCCGTAACTGGTTTGTTGCGTTGTCGATTTTGTCCGTAGAGATTGCACGAAATCCACTGTAATGATATGCACAATTATTATAATGCATAATCATCAATTATTCACAATTTATATCGTAATATCATTTAATACATTAATCACAACATATACAACAATTAACAATTATTTTATTATTATATAATTTATATCAAAATTGAATACTAATAAGATATTATTCCTTTTCAGTAATTTACTTTAACATATAACAGTAATTTATATTATCAAATCATCTATATCAAAATTGAATATAATTAAGATATTATTTTCAAGATATTGACTATTAGATTATAATATTATTTAGATCAAAATTATACATAAGTAGACAGTAAAGGTATGTTCTAAAACCTCCTCCTCCTCCCTCGCGAACCTCCTCCTCCTCCTCCGCCGCCGCCGCCGCCCGCAACCCCCGCGAACCTCCTCCTCCTCCTCCGCCGCCGCCGCCGCCGCCGCCGCCCGCAACCCCCGCGAACCACCAACTCCTCCTCCTCCGCCGCCGCCGCGGAGGTTCGCGGGGGTTGCGAGCGGCGGCGGCGGAGGAGGAGGAGGAGGTTCGCGAGGGAGGAGGAGGAGGTTTTAGAACATACCTTTACTGTCTACTTACATATATGACCGTAATCGAATATATTCTCCAGTTATAATTAAAACATTATTTATTAAACAATATTAAGATATGACATATTATAATAATCGCATTAAGTCACAAAAATTATACATTAAATTATTAATAATAATAAGTTAGTCATAATCGTTTGATGTATTATTATATAATAACTATTTCATGTACCAAATTAAATAAACAACAATAGCTATAACTGAAGATATAGGATAGGACAATGGTATAAGTACATACCATCCTTTTTAAAAGACACAGAGTGGTCGTAATCAGTCCCCACTGACGGACACGTAGGGTTACTATATAGAAAAAGTAACAAATCTCCGGCAAACCATTGGCCACTACATCTACGAGTGCAACTGTTATAAAAAATGTAATTCAATAAAGTCTTAATTATTTCATTAAAGTAACTCTCTTATTGTATATTCATTTATTCTGTGAAATGTCATCCCTTGAATTCACTACAAGAAAGGATCAGCTCAATTCTAATTTCTAAGCACATGAGTAAGTGATCATATGCATGTATGTATATTGTATATGACTAACCATAAAAAGATACGTAAATATATATAGTATATTTTATAAAAGTTTCGAGTAATATAAAATCGGGTAAACAACATTTATTAATAATCTGTACTCACAGCCCCCCCCCCCAAATATTCCTTCAACACACGCAGTAAAATCCTGAACTTCATATTGTGATGTATCATTGTTATGCTGTCCAATTCGGGTTCCAAGCATCAGCTGCGAGTTCTTTATTTACCGTATTGTGTCCAATTCTTCGTGTATTAGTGTATTAGTTGAATTTTAAGTTGTGGTCGGAGTGTTTGGAATTAGTATTGTACCTGACTTATACTATGTAAACCCTGTGCGTCAACCCGACCACCAACTAAATTAACTGTTCTTTGAAAACTCAAACTTCAAAAGTTGGCTCATGGCTACGACTTCTAATAATAAACATAGTTTACATTTTTTAATTGATAACTGATAAGTATCACTGTTGTATGTAGATTGTAGATTCTAATTTGTAGGTTTATACTATATAAAATGGTTTTCTTATTGTAAAAATACATGGATAACACATTGATACCTGTAGGGACTACTATTTGCCGTCTTATCGTAACAATAAATTATTAAAAATCAATGTACGCAAAATAAACCGACTGCGCTTTAGAATAAGCTTTGTATTGTACCGTACCAATAATTAAATTGTATTTCCTTTTGTTCCATTGTATAATTAAATTGTTTCCCGTGTTTCTACTCCTCTTAGGTGCACCAGTCGGCGCCGCCGCCTCACCAGATCGTCGACTTCAAGCGTTCACATTGGATTGCTCATGGAGTAGTCTACAGGCGCGGTAACATTAGATTGCCTATCCACAATGAAATAAAGGCGAACTTATTATTATTATTATTCTTCTCGAAAACAATCCTAGTGGTCTATCGAGTACATCCGTCGTCTGGTCCGTACACAGTACACTCTAATAATCGCTAATAGTATTTAAAAAAGATATAAATCTATTTAGGCAATCGATAAATTTGTTTTGAGCTTTATTTGGTTTTACATATTTAGTCTAATATATAATATACGTGTTAGAACAGAAGACGAGCGTGCTAAAAAAAATAATCAAAAATCATGAATCCAAATGAAAACTGAAAGTTAAATTATCGACATTTTCAGAACAAGAAGCTATAAAATGGCTTTATTCGAATCTCACAAAAATTATAAAATAAAAAGTTAAATTTGTAACTTCTTTAACAGTGGCGGATTTAAGGAAAAAGGCCCCGGCGGCATACGATATAAGGGGCCCAATAAATATGAATCGTCGTAACTAATACGTAACTAATACTAACTCGTGAGGGCCTCCCTTTTAAAACACTGTTAAACTAGATAGGTATTGAAACAAAATAAAAAATAAATACATTTATTTAAATCGTACAAACTGGATATAATTTCTAAATAACCTTAACAATATAAATAAAAATACATGCCGGTGCGCGGTGTATATTTGACAGTATAATATATGGGCAACTATAGTCACATAACCAATTTACATCACTACACAGTATTATTATTACTGATTTCTTATTATTATTACTTGATGTGTTACAATCTAAAACTTCACAAACAAAAATGACCATTCACCAATTTTATTTTAATTTTTTTGTTGAAATGAAAATTAATGAAGACTGAAGACTGGGTCCGGGGCCCAGGGGCCTTTTCGGGTAGGGGCCCAGGCGGCAAATGTCCATTTTTTTCCCGTTTAATCCGCCACTGTTCTTTAATAATACACGTACATTTACCCAACTATTGTCAACAAAATAGCCTTTTCTAAAGGATGCTCATAAAAAAAAAACACAGAATTTTTCTATCTCTATAAACACGAGTGATATCGCTCTGTGTAAATCCCGGGGGGACACCCTGTATGCGTACGTTATACGACAGTTACCGTGTTGTCGACAACAGTCATGACTCATGCGTGCTGTATTACGAGAAATATCTTCACAGGTAAAAATGCACAAGTTATACATGATCTTCTGTTTAGGATATTTTTAAAAAAAAATGTGGTGTACCACGTGAACAACTGGTGCACGATATATCATTTTCACGAATAATTAACATTTCAAATTAGCAATAATTCGCAGCGTCTACTAAATATGCGCGTTTAACGATGTCTTTGTGACGATAGCGTTCGCTCACTGTAAAATAATACGTAAACAACGCGCGTAGAATACGATACGCATTTAGTACGCACGCGGCTCGATCGTCTGGGGAAAACGCGCGCGCAGTAATCGATAAGTATAGTGAAGTAATACTAGACAATAATCGAACGTGTGTGTTTTTCGTGTACAGCATACGGTTGCGGTTAAGCTTTTAAAACGTTAAAAAAAAAAAAAAAAATCGTCCGCCTCATTAAATCTCGAGAGAACCGTCGTCGTCGTCGTCGTCGTCGTCCTTATAAACTCTCGTACCTGTGCTACGGTGGTCGTCAAGTCGTGCGATTTTTGTGCACCGCCGTCGCACTGCATCGCGTGACGACGGTACACACTCGGGCGCAGCAGCTGCGGCGGCCCGTCGTCATCGCGGACATCGTTAACACGTTGTGGCACTCCTTTTTTTTTTTATTTTTTTTTTTCTCAAACTTCTTACGCCCCGACCGTGCCGTTGTGAAATTACCATAATGGCGCGAAAACCTATGCGCACGTTCGAGACAAAACGTTTCAGCGGCGGTAATATAATATGACAACAACGAACAACAGTGCGTACTATAATATAATCGTTAAGGACATGAGTACAGGACCTTTCGCGGTAATACAACAATGCGTAGTTCGTCTCTCGCCGCAGACTTTTCGTATCCCATCCCTCCATCCCGTCCCTCCACGGTTCTACGAGTGTGTACACCATGTACATATTTATTTTCTATGTGTGCATTGTAAATTTGTAACACTATAAAACGTCACACCCACTCGTCGCACACACGTCGATCGTAAATAATCTTCGGCCAGTCTTACGGCGGTACGCGCGTAATAGCTTTTTTCTCGTATACATATATATGTTTATGCGCACATTATTGTACGTAGAGGGCCGAGAAAGGCGTTGCACGTAGAAACGCCGACCACCGTGGCCATAAAAAAAAAATAAATAAATAAATAAAAAACTGTTTAAAACAGCTGGGGCGCACGTACGAGTATAGTATTGTATACGAGTACAGTACATACGTGTGTATGTGTGTAAATAGTATAAAAATATGATGCGTGTGGTGTATATATACTCATTAATTATATTATATACACGTTAATTGGCTCAAATGTGGATAAGTCGGTGCACTATACGCCGTGTTCGTTACGTACATATTATAACCGAGTGTTTATATCGAGGGGGAGCCCGTATAATATTATACTGCAGTACATGCCGAGTGCGTGAGTGGGTGAGCATGATCTATGGCCGCACAAATCACGGTTTGTCAATATATAATACGATCTATATATATAATATATAGTGTATATATAGTATATATATATATAGTGTTAAATGTGCGCGAGTGTGTGCGTGTATATATACATTACGGTTATGACCAACTAAATAAGTTAAGTGACCCATCAAACAACACTTCAATTTCCAAGGGCCTTGCCGCCGCGTTATGATGACGCCCGTCCCCGGATCCTGCAGGGGATGTGGACCAGCCGACTGAAACGACACACTGCACTGCACTGCACCGCTCTGCTCGATATATTTTTTACGGCATTATACTCTAGTAACTCGCACCAAAATATTGGAAGATCATCATCAAAGGCTCAAACGCACGCACACTAACACGTCTGAAATGCAATTACCCGAGTTTTCGTACGACATAAACAACAGAACGATTTACTTATTATTCAATAAATATTATAATACCACATCATATAATGTAATATACGTATGTATTTCATTTGCCGGGTGAACACGTGGTGGTTTTTTTTATATTCTTTATTCACGCATTGTGTACGTATTGTACGCCTAAGTTATGTGTGTTTACAAATGTTACAATACATATACACGCACTACGCGCGTATACGCTCACTTCTTTACACAAGAAGTCTTGAAACGATATACTACGTATAATACACGATTCTGTATAATGTATATCACCGCAGTGCATGGTGGTTTGTTCGACGCGAACCGACAACTATAATTAAAAAAATGTAATTGATTTGTGATTTTTGTTAAATCGGTTTTCATTATATTATTATTGAATTACTGACCAGTGGAATATAATGTAGACGGTAAATGGAAAAAATAGATTTAAAAAAAAGTTTAGCATTCTCTGATCCTCTTGTTGAAAATTAAAACTATAATTATTATGAATGTTTTTTTTTTTTATTTATTATTATTTAAGACATTCCTAGCCAACTGTGGCTATCTATATCTATTGATAATATTTACAATTAATATTTTTTTTTGGCTTTTGTAACAAGATAACGATTAAGAAAAAAAAAAAGAAAAAGCGATAATAAAAGATTAATTAATAATTAATTTTGTACATAATATGTACGGTACACGGAGTAGTGACAATTTTGGGTGGCTTAGCTTAGTAAGTATTTGTTTATACAAGTAGGTCGTGCGGTCGTCCACGTCGAAGGCGGCGTTGGATCGGTGGTCTTATGTTTAGTTGGTAGTGCATTGATCCCGTTGACTTTTGTATTGACTTGAAGAAGCTATCAGCCAAATTTTTAATGTGGTCTTGAAGTTTTGGTATCTTAAGGTCTTTGTGAATACTTTGGTTTCTTACAAACCACGGAGCATTTGTTATTATTCTTAAGATCTTGTTTTGGAATATTTGGAGTTTTTTTAAGTGAGTAAGTGCACATTTGCCCTAGATAGGACAAGCATAAGTAATCAAAGGGCGCAGTATTTGCTTATAAATAAGTAAGGAACATTTTTTCTCTAAAGTTGATTTCCTATTTAAAATAGGGAACAGCATTGCTAGGCGTTGGTAAGCTTGTTGGATTTTCGATGATAAGTGCGGCCACCAGGTTAGTCTTTTGTCCAACGTAACGCCAAGATATTTGACGGACGGCTTCCAAGGAATTGGAACGTTGTTAAAGTTGAGCGATGATGGAGTACGGTTACGACGTAGACTGAACATAATGCCTGCGCTTTTTGAGGGATTTATTGTTATTTTCCAGTTTTTGCACCAAGAAGATAAAATTTAGTAGTTTTGTAGGTTTACTGTTATAGCTTCAATATTGCGGGATTCGGTGTATATCGTTGTGTCGTCGGCAAAAAGAGCAATGTTAGTGCGTGGCGTTTGAGGTATATCAGATATGTACGTATACATTAAATAATGTAGGGCCAAGTATTGATCCTTGGGGCACGCCGGCTGTTATAGGTTCGTAATCGGAGTAGTTATCGTTTATTTTTACAGAGAAATGTCTGTTAGAAAGGAACTCGCTGATTATATTAAATATGGAATTTGGTATATTAATAGATTTGAGTTTGTATAACAATCCTTGATGCCATACCCTATCAAAAGCTTTGGATATGTCAATAAAAATGGTGCCTGTATGGCAGTGTTTTTCGAAGGAGTTGCTTATATGTTCGGTTAAGCGTAGAAGCTGTTGGGTAGTTGAGTGGTGTGTCCTAAAGCCAAATTGAAATTTTGGAATAGTTTCAGAGCAGTCTAGGTGAGTTAACAGTCTAGAGTGAATGACTTTTTCAAATACTTTTGATAGAAATGTTAGCAGACTGATTGGTCTGTAACTGTCCGGGTCCGTGTTGTCTTTCCCGGGTTTTTTGATGAGTATAATAATTGCTTTTTTCCAGTTCTCGGGAAAGCAACCAAGGCGAAGTAAAGCGTTGAAAAGAGATGTCATATAAAGAATTGCTTTATTTGGTAGTTTTTTAAGTAAAAGATTTGTGATACGATCGTAACCAGGAGATTTTTTAGTAGGTAGTCTTTTGAGGATTATTTTTATTTCATTAGGGGTAACATAATTTATTGAATTTTGAACCGAGTAGTTAGGTGTTTTTAAAGCCTGTTCAATTCTGAGATCGTTAGAGTTATTAGCAGTTTGGTTAAGAGAAAAAGTGTTCCGCAGGTTTTCTGAAAAAACTTTACATTTTTCTTCATCAGATATGACAAGTCGTGACGAGGTACGAAGTGGGGGTGACTCCACCTTATGGAAGGTCACAAATAGACTACTTAATCAAGAAACAAATATTATAATTATTATGAATGTAAAACGGATTAACCGTTAAGAATGGTATTGTTGATTTATATGTATGTATCAAAGGGTTCAGGAAAATTAATTAAAAAAATCAAAATTGGTTTCAACCACGCGGTGAAAATGCAAATATTTAAGTAAGTACATGTAACGTAGTCACTTATAAAAATTAATGACCCCTTGTATGTTAGTATGCGTGTATGGTGTATGTAGTATGTGTGCCTTATATGTTTAAGTCGCAAACAATTCGGAACAGCTAGACCGACGAACTATTGCGGTTTTTCATTTGCGGTGTGTGTATGTGTTTTTTTTTCACTCGCGGTTTGTTTTTAGACGGTATAATCGTGTAGGATTTTGGATATCGTCCGTTGCAAATAATAAGGTTTCAAATGTGTTATTATCACTTCTCTTGTAAGACTGTATAATATATATGACGTACGAGCGCGTTCTATGCGTCAAAGTTGTTACTCATTAGTCTTGCAGCTAACACACGCATGAATAACGATCGCATTATATTATATACGAGCTATACGCGCAGAAACGAAATGGCTAAGGTATCTCTGACTATAACAACGCTCCAGTTTAAAATTGCGCAACAACTCGATAAATAATAATAACGAGTTATGCGTTCTTGCGAAACGAAATGAATAAACAAAGATGAGGGGAAAAGTTTTAACAATGTTTATTGCAGAATGTTCCAAACTCGGTCTTCAGAAATAGAGTACAATTTTAGACTTTCTTCAAATCGCCGTTTTCAAATAAACTATTTTTTAACGATTTCTGCTGTTTTGAACCGAGTTTCTCCGATTTGTGTACACGAAGTACGCAATTATGGGATACGTTAGTTTGTAGTACAGCCGTACAGGTATTTATCATGTTGTATAAAATATACGCTGCAGTGGTATTCGTACAGGTCGTGGTGGTTATATCTCGTAGCAATTATTATTTTAAAATGTACATTGTACACGCAACCTATTACCTCACATCCTAACCCAATTGATTCCAGAACGAATGGCGTATGAAAATATTATATTATCCTATTACTGTTATTGCTTATTTATTTATTTATTCGTAACATACTATAAACGCGTGTTGCCAGCCCGATGCGGATTACGATAACGCGCGTCGTCGCATAACATTCAATGTTCTCTCGGGTCTTTGGTCCTTGCAGCACACACATGCACTTGCTGCTATCCCATTTTAGTACATAATAAAAAATAACGGCTCGATCATTTTACGGAGCATGGTTCACTTGAAGGATTTAATAGCTACGTTAAATATTGTACTCAGCGTTACACACGACACCAACAATAATACTTCACATTTAACAACATATAACGCCATAATGGGATGGAAACGAAATATGCTGTATTTATACGACTGTTTAGTTCGCAAGCAGTCGAATGAAAAAAACATACTGTATAAATGTATAATATTTGCTTCAAAAAGTGCCTTATACAACGCACATATTGAAATAAATAATATAAATTAAACGTTCAACCGTTTGAAAATCAAACTACAATAATTATTATTTTATGGATGTTGCTCGCCGCGGACGTGTTGCGGTGAACCGTTATTTTCAGAGAACATATTAGGACAGGAAAAATATTATATAGGCGTCTATCGTATGTCCATATACACATATATATATACACGTATATATATATATATATGTGTGTTTGGCTTAGTAGGTATATGTGTTTATGGTACACCAAATTAGGTCAACCCTTGTATTTATAGGGTTACAAAAGGGTTGCCGTTATCCTAAACGTGGGATCATATCCTTGAACAATTTCCTTTGGAATGTCGTAAACCGATAAACATTGTTACGTATTGAAAAATATATGTCATGAAAATGCATGATAGATAATATACAGATTACGTTAGACACGTTTAATCCATTTTGACGCTATTTTTAAAATATATGGGTCTATCGAAGATATTCGAATATATTACACATGCAACGTAAATGTTTTACGCATTCATGTATTGTTTGTATAATATTCACGACTATAATGCTGATGATTATTACAATAAAATATATGAAATATACAATATCGTATTGGTATTGAAAATGAAAACTTTTGCTATTCCGTATTCGACGTGACAATTTATATTAATATTGTCGTATTGCGCATTCACAGTATCGTAGTTATGTGTGGATTATAAAAAGTTAAAAAATAATACCAATAACTAAATCTCAAAATTCCTTTTACACTTTTGGGTTTTGACTTTCCGAGGTCTTATTCATAAGCTGAAATTTTTCTAAAACCTACACGACAACGAATACTATTTGAATTTGTATATACAAATAATGTTAAACCATAGGCGCCAATCCAAACTTAAGATGTTTATAATTTATATTTATGTACCTACTCTACGACAGTATTAAAATTTGTGCCAAATAGTATGTAATATTTATGTGTTGGCATCATTTCAACGAATAATTTATTCGCGATTATTTGAGAAAATAAAAATGTTTCTTTTAAAACTATTGGGCATTTGGGCTGTTGGCAAAATATTTTGCGCATCTTAAGGTAGAGTATTGAAGTATTAAATACGCACGCAAATTTTTGTACGCGTATACTCGTCAAGGGGAGGGACTATGGAAAAAAAGTGTAAGTCTATAAGGACCTTTAGTGTGTCTCGCCGACGTTGCGCAATTATCACTGCGCGTATGTATATTACAGACAATAAACCACCGTGTGAACCGACATTTTTTTTTTTTTCTCAAGAACCGCAATTCGTTTTTTCTCGTGATTTTAAACGCCGTCGGTCACACGCGCTTATAAAAATCCCATATAGGCCATAGGATGCGTACATACTGTACACGCGCGTGTATCATAACGATATGCGTGCGCGAGATTGATGACTATTGACTAGAGTCTAGACTATATTATTGTACACTCGCATAACTGACCCAAATTGTTTTTTCCACCCGCTAAGTAGTATATGTTTGTATATGTGCGTGCGTATGACGTATAATATGTGTTTTATCTATTAATTTTTTTTCATTCATTAATGCCAAAACCGTTGCAGATGTGCGTCGGTCGATCGTATACGGTCTCTGCGGCGTGCGTGTGTCGCGTCGACGCCGAAATTTATATACGTTTAACTCACACAGGCTCACACACACGCGCGCACACACTATCCGCTCTCCCGCGCTGCTACCGGATCCCCGTATAATATGTACATGCGTAATACTACACAGTCTGATAATGATATTATTAATAACGCGGCAGTTCCGCTCCCACGGGGGACGGGGCCAAAAGTTTTGTTCTAGCAGTGAAACTAATGACAACGAATGACGACTAGTTCACACCACGCCGTCCTCTAAAAATATGACGTAAGCCGATAATCGAAACGTGTTAAACCAACTCGTCGAGCGCGCCTCCTGACTACAGCTAAATATATAAACGGTATTATTGTTTCAATTTACGGACAAACCGCAAAAACAAGACGCAAAATAATATTTAGCCGTGTAATGCACAGCTCTGTGCGTAGAGGTGACAATGTTTCTATGTTGGAGCAAGCACAAAGTCGGTTTTAGCGATTAATCAGTCGTGGATTGAATTTGAAATTTGAAATTTGAACGAAACGAGGACGGATTGCAAACGTTTTCGATTTCGGTGAATCCGTGTCATTCCGTAAACGATGCTAATCACACTGGTGAAATCGTAAACTACGAGTCTTACAATGTTTAAACGTACGATGAATTATTATGTAGTGTAACGGGGGAGGCCGTGAGGGTTTCACTCGTATTATAATTTATAACCTGCAACATGATGGAACAAACATTTAATAATTTTAAATAATACATTACTGTTACACAAAAATAAAAAGATTTTGGAAGGTGATATATCATGTTCATCAACCCTTAATATGCCGCTATATAAGATGAGCACGTCACATGTTTGTCGTTAAGCAGTTAACGCCACAACGTTAATATTTCGGCAAAAATCAACCGTTTTGCTTCACAGCAACTGCACGCAGCAACATAAAACTACGTGCATTTACTCGTTTTGATTTTATTTTCGGGTTCTGACGTAAAATATATCCGATGTGCATTATAGCACAACAATTTCGCTCGGGCGTAAAAACGGGCTAATAACAAATACACAAGTCATGTGCACGACAAATCAGAAGAGTCTGTTAATGTATAAGTACTAAGTAGTAAGTACCTATGTATATTAATAAATAATAATAAACTATAATAACGCTGCTTTAGATCGACTAGAGGGATAAAAAATAAAAACTATTGTCGTCGAGTTTAAAGCTTTTATTGGGAACACCCTAAATGACATCTATATAGGGGCGATTAATTGAGATTTTTACAAAACTGTAGCATTATTATTATTATACAATACCGTGGTGCATCTTAAGTGGCGGCATAACCGTATAGTTTTCCATAACATATTCCGTATTTCCGCTGACCGAAGATGGACTGATTATTTACAATCATAATGTATACTTGATTATATATCAGTTGATTAGTACGCAGGAAGTATTGGTACTATATATATTATTTTTATGATCGATTTGTTCTTGAGTTCAGCTCATATATTATAGAAATTGTATTGTACGTTGACTTCTTTTTAACGCGAACCAGGACATATATAGGAAAATATTATATTAATATAATTCGCGTGTATTCGATGTTTAGTTTAAATATATTTTACTTGACATTTTAGGCCGGAATATTTTACTGGAGCAATAAATACACATTGTTACCTATGAAAATATAATTGTATCACTTTATCTAATTCGTATTTTCAACTTATAATTTCTGACCTGGAAACCCACCCAGAAGACTCAAGCGACAATGGCCCCGTGACGTTATAACCTAAACAAAATGAAAATTAAAAAATATTAATACGCCGAAGTACCTTCACTGGTAGGTTCTTCTCCCACACCACTCAAGCCACTACACCCAAAAATATCCATAATACTTATTATACCTTTTTGATGTATAGATTGTATTAATTCTAAAAAAAAAATAATTTCTGACTGATAACTATACCCAGTAAACGAAAATATTCGAGAGAAATAGAAATAATAACGTACAACAGTTATTACACGCGAGTTCATATAAAAAACCATGTATGTAATACGTGACTATGATTTTATCACTGATTTATTAAACCATGCTTTCCCCATTTTTTGGTCGTAAAATTGATTAAATTTTGGTTTTTTTTTATGTTCAAGTTATCATAAAAACTAAGTAATGTTACATCAAAAATTCATGAAATATTAACTGAATAATATTTTGGAAACATGGGTTTATGGAGACTTACCGTGTAAAATAAATTCAAATTTAAGCATTTTCATGGTAAAAAAAATGGGGTGAGCATGGTTAAAAAATCATCCTATACATTGTTTTAATTATTATTATAAATATACGAGTATATTTAAATGATATTTTTTGTGAATCGTTACTTTTGATTGGCCCTGTACACAGACATACAAACTGGCTAAAAGCTATATTCTCTACATACAATATAGGTAATAATATTATATATTTGTCATTATATTATTGTCATAGTATTAACCAATAAAACATTATATATATTTGTTGACAATTATATAATATTAATAGTTCAATCTAAATCGTGACAGTAGACTTTGTATACATTTATATATCTCTTATAAAGTATTTCAAATATTTGAATTCAAAGTAAACCTATACGATTATACATCAATAAATACTTCAGGTGGAAACCATACATAAATATAAAATATATTTACATCCAAAGGCCGGTCAGTAACAGCACATATTTTATTCTACAGTTACATACATATTTACAAATTAATTATTATTATTACTTTGTATTATGTAGTTGAAATGCAAAACCGTATCAACGACATGGATATGAAAGCTTGGATTCCTGGTAGTTCTGGACAGGGTCCTAAATTTCCAGTACCTGACGAGTGCAGAACCGGAGTACTCTATTTGAAGTACAAAGAATTGGATATCTTTAGTACGTACAGTATAAATAAAAGACGTCTGTAAACATCCTTCGTTTATAAAAATATAATATGTTTTTGCGGGGAAACGGCTCAGGATAACTATCAATATTATTAACTTCCCGGAAAAAATTAATATACTCGAATTACTCATAATTTAAAATTAGTTGAAATATTATAATTTTGGTGTAAACGACGAGAAGAAAAATATCAAAATTGCTCACATCTATATTTAAACAGATATTACAGTATTTGTTTAAATCTATGATTGTGATTGGCTTAAGTTGAATGATAGAGAATTTTGACGGTAAATGATACTCATTCAAACACATAAGTCTTTATACATACATGATAAACATGTGGTTATAAACGTATGATAAGTATGATGATTATACCTACCTAACGTATTTTGTTTGTTGTTTTTAGTCCCAGGTAAAGCACTAATTGGAACACGAAACAACAGGTTGGAAGTCTATGAAAATAAAAACAAAGAAAATTGTAACTTCAAGAATATATCTACACACTGGCAAACGAGGTGTGACGTAGCCGATTCGGAAAATGTGGTCGGAAAAATAGGTGGCGGCAATTCGGAGTTGCAAAAGTTTTCTGCCGTAGTGCTGTCCTTTCCTAATTACTGCGATGTCGTGGATAAGCCATGCATCGATGTCTGTAAGAGTAATGTGTCTGTATCGGACGATACAAGAAAAATGATTGGTGGTGGTGACTGCAGAGGTGTAAGTCCGATTGATGCAGTACTGAAACCAAAACCTAAGCGTGGTTTTGTGAAATGCTTAATCGAGTATTATAATTCTCTGGGTGCTACTTCAGCAAATAAATAATGATAGTCGAACATTTGTGTCGACGAACATATGAATCCGGAACACTATTCAATTAATCTCATTATAATATATGTAATAATATTTAAAAAACATGTTAAATGTAATGATTATATTTTGTAAATAAAGACGTATTCAAATACATTTCATTATATCGGTACCTATATTATATTATGAGTACCTACATGTTCAGACGTGATCAATTGTCTATAAAACGATATTATATACTGGTATATATTTATGTACACACACCAGTATATTTTATTTTCGACAAAGTGTCGGAAAAATGGACAAGTTGCTTGTCGATTAATGTAGTCATGGCCATTTTATTTTTATACATTACGATAAAGGATATTCGAAGTCAATTGCTCGCTGAAATATGTTAGAATTAACCTCGAACCTCAACTCATGTCAATGTCTTATTTGTAAAACGCAATATGTAAACCATTAAATCTATTATTGACCATAAAAATGTAGACTATAGAGTGTAGTTGTTGTTAATAATTGCCATAAACTTTTTCCAAAACAAAACCATTTATGATAATGAATATATGATTATTCATCACAATAATTATTCTTAACTCCGTCACGCATTTTATCTGAAAATGTAAAGGTCAGCGTAAATATGAATTCAAATAACACAAAAGTTGTTTTAGTAAACACCGATATGTATTTTTTTTTTCATGCACACATATACTCGTATTGTTCTAATAAAGTAATAAAATACCTTCTAAAAAAAATGTAACCAATAAATAATGATTTAAATAATTTAATATTTTATTTCCAACATTAAAAGTTTAAACTGTACTTTTTAATCGCAGTATTTAAACACTATGCTTAGGTTTAATGGATATTGTTCAGGTACGTCGTGTAATCAATATTCACTGAAACAATTGATATTCCTATCTTAATACAATCACAATTTAAAAATTAATCTATTTTATAAATCATTAAATATATATGCAAGCGTAAAATAAATTATAAAATGACGCGCTTGAAGTACGATATCATAAGTTCCGAAGAAAGCAGTGTACAGAATTACAGAGACAGATTTGTGACCACGTGATAAAGCTTGATCTACAATATGTTGTTATAATAATAATGTAACAAGTAGTCATAGTACGCGAGAGTAACTTGAAAGAGAAAAAAAAGTACAAATAAAATCATTTAGATACAAATGTAATCGATAAATCCAAATAATTTGTTTTGTGAAAAAAAAGCACAGTGTTTGAAGAGAAAAGTTACGTCCGCAGCCGTGGATTGCAATTTAGGTCGGAAATTACACTCAATACTAGCCGGCCTCAATTTGGTATCTCTCAACACTCGACGAGAGTTGTAGACGCATCATTTCTTGCAAAACTAGTAAAAGGTACCATTGCCTGCGCAGACCTGTTACATCTACTTAATTTCTATATCCCCACATTCAATTTTCGGTCCTTTCCTATATTCGCAATTCCATTTCACCGCACTTCTTATGGCTCCAATAACCCTATTGATCGTATATCTGCTGTAGGTAACCGGCTCAATAATTGTGATAATTTTGATTTTTCTGCTCATTGTTAATCACACGTATCGTTATTTACTGTTAACTTTAATATATTATGTACTGTACTTGAGCCTTCGGGCGTTTATTCAATAAATACTAAATACTGAATACCGGAACCAAAAATAAAATATAATTCAAGATCACATTTTCTCGTCGTTCAATTACAACTCGCTCGCGTTGTTCACGGTCGCCGAAAACCAGTACAAAACCAGCGTACTTGAGGGGCGGGCTGCAGAACACAAGTCGCGACGTCGAAAGCCGTAGTTCGGTGGTTCTTTCGAACGAACAAATCGTACACGCATGTACAGATTTTTTTTTTTTTTTACGCGCCGCAGCAGCCGTGGACGTAGAACGTGGGGAAAACAATCCCGGGAGCATATGTGTACTTACGGCGGTGCTATTCTGGCTGTTATGAGAACTATCGGGCGAGGGGGAAAATTTCGAGTAGAATTTTTTTCATCCTCCCGACGCTTTTTCACACCGCTACACCGTCGCGAGCGCACAATAATAATATCATAATAATATGTGTCGCGTCGTACACGAACCGTCTACGCCGCCGCATTCCGTTCCGGCGCTGTTCGGTATATGCCCACAATATGTGCAGTATGATGTACGGTACGCGTACGTTTCTAAAAACGAGATCGCGATAAATCAATTATCTGCTGCTGGTGACACGATCCGAAGGGGAAAATGGAAAAAATGAAAAAAAAAAAAACCCCAACCGCGTGTACGGTTATTGTTAATATGTATATCGTATCGTATTCGCGCGTGCATAATTAATGCAACGGTGCGTTGTGTACAGATATTACGATGACGTGAAATGTTATCGCAACGATCGCGCGCGAACGCTGCGGCCGTCGTCTCCAGGACGATGGAACAATAATAAATTACGACGACATGTTTTCGCATGGGTATTACATCATTCGCGTCACAACAATATATCATACTTATCCAAAAAACCACTGAAATGTCGTCGTCGGCGCGCGCGGTGTGCAGGGGATAAATAATACGAAATTATTAAACACGTTCTTTCGTTTTCCGCGCACAAGTCGCAGACGGACGGACGGACGGACGGACGTAAATCTCTCGAACTTTATCTTCCGGAATCATCGGCTGTGCAACACGTTTCGCCATGGACTTTTTGCCCGGCGTACGTATAACACTCCTTTACGCGTAAAAATTATATCTCAATGTACATAATATGCACTCGTGTTATGCATTTATATGCGCAACAAACGGCCAAATTCGTACACTTTATCGCGTGTAAAAATAACCACGTATATAAATATACTACGCTCGTATGCAAATTTATAAGTGCACATATTTTTCAATCCTCCACGCCCCCCCCCTTCACTGTTTAATCGCTGACATTTATAATAAGTGACACGAATGACCGCGTCTAACGAGTTTTTTTTATCTGCATAAAAGTCTCTTCATTTGCCGTCGATCGCGCTCAGCTTTAACGAGCTCACAACAACCTACTATATGTACATTATACATAATACACACACATACATTTATATCGTGCATATATGTACATATATTTATTTATTTCAATTAATATCAAAAGATTACTGGGCCTCACTGAGAAAAACTCGTATATAATATGTATATACGCTCTGAAACGTCAGCTCAAGTCAATTTAGTCATCGTATGCTTGTACACACATAAATGTATTGGTACAGTGTAATTCACGAGTCTTACGTGTTCCTTATAATATTTTCACGGAAATTCATGTTGTTTTTTTTTTTTGGTAATAAATACGTCAGAAAATCAAGGCGTTACGCTAAAATATATACGGTCTTGAAAAAAAAAACTTTTGAACCGAGTAGAAATCGACTGAATCAAAGCGGTTCGTATTTTACTTTTATTAGATAGAAATGGTGCCTACATATTATTATCATTGGTTATAATTTATAAATATTCAATACACTAGTATTTATAATTAATGCTATCGTAACACAAATCGTATTTTGTATTTCCGGAGCTGTATGATAATCATACAATTGTGATGTGTTCATTTTTAGTAACGATAAGTATTATTTTCAATTAAATCGAAGATTTATGCAACATTAATATGCGGTCAATATGTACCGCCTGATGTTTACTACATTAGAAATGAATGTTTTCGACTGTGATAGTTAGACAAAATATTTTATAACATTTCAGAAATGTATTTTTTTATAAACTTATTCGTTTATCGTCGCGCGTATAATATAATAACAATAATAGCGCGTTGTACTGGACTTGTGGCAATGGAACACACTGTGTAATGTGTATACGCATGGCGTGTACACGAATGATCACACGTGCGTCGTCGTAATTCCTCCTAGCAGGTACATTGGTAAATAAAAATGCCCACTGCAGTCATTACATCCGAAACAGGGTCGTCGTAGAAATGTAGTAACCAGGGCTCGGAATACTGATCGAAATAGCTGAGTAATTTTAGAACGATAATAGTTGAACTTTTGTTTTGTGCGATGAGGATTTCAGATCTAAAACGTCATATTGAATTTTTTGCATATTTTTTATAAAAAACGTACATAAATTGTTGTTCTTTTTGTTGCTATTAATCATATGTTCGGACATGTTATTACTATTATTTTATCATCTTAAAATTTTCTATCATAAAATAGCGCATATTTCGGTACTTTGTACTATTATAAAATCCGAGCCCTAAACTACCGCATTCGAATCGCGCTTTTAATCGGTGTCATCGCGCAAACGTCCCGGAGAAGGCGGTGGTGATCACGATAATATTCACGGAAGCAAAGCGTTATGCGCGACGGAATCCGGAAAAAAAGAGAACGGCGGCGGCGGGGGAAGAAAACCAACAGACGTCGATGCGTCTGCTGCTACATTACATTACATATTTATACCATACCAGCTGTACGCGCGTTATTACCAACTATTTACTCGGAAACGAAAGAATTTCGAAAACCTTCAGCGTTCTCCTCGGTATTTCATAAATAATGTATAATAATAATAACAATAATAATAGTGCACTCGTGCAGTGCTCCGGTTGTGCCGTAGTGCAACATTACGCCGCGGTTACCTAGTCGTATTCACTACTATACGGTTCACAATTAAATCGCGGTCTTCGCGGTGGTTTCATACGCGGGAAGCTCGGTCGGGTTATATAGTTATATTAGTATATACTGTGGGGGCTCATAATACCTACGTCAGTGCTATGTGTGAGAATATAAAGTCTTCAAATTGATCGTCTTGCGGTGTAGAGCTGTATGTATTATTATCTTTCAACGCTGCGTATGTTCTGTGCAGTCGCCGAAGGCCAGCAATTATTATTCACATCAAGTCGTAAAAGAAATGATAACTCCTAAACAAATCTCGAGTTGCGATTCCAAAGTTCTACAAACACTCGATATAATACACAACATAAATGTGTACGAGTCCAGACCATGAGCTATATAGCCTATATCTTACCAGTTCAATATGTCGTCCTTAAGTTTTAGTTGCGCAACGTATCTGTATACTATGAATCATAATATAATTGTTTCATTTTTCTAATTAATAAGAAAACATGATGAGATTTCCAATAGGTCGCGTTTAAATGTATTTTTATATAATAATATATAGACACAGTTCGTGGAAAATTATCTCTAAAATTATGATTTAAATAAAAAAAAAAATTCTAGAAATATGTAATTAACATGCAAGTATAATACAACTTTAAAGTGTTACGATACGTTCCGACGGATGTACATAATGTTTAGACTTTTACTTACATGTATTAGTTAATAAACTGAGGTGTATGGTTTGTTTTTAGAAAGAAAATACGTTTATAAAAAATAGAAATAAGAAGAAAGCCGAATTATACCTAAAAGATAAAAATGTGATGTCCTTGGTGAACCATTTGACCAGTACGCTGTTATTACACGAGCCCGACGATCCAGTAGCATTTCTCCAACTCCAGGTGGAAGCCATGATTTATTTCCGGGACAATCAGGACAAACCACCGATTCTGTTCAACGATGACCATTTAATGAGAGTGTTTAAGGGTGTTGACTATTTAAATATAGGTTCGATTGATTTGAAACAGTACTTGAAAGGTGAGTTTAACAATTATCAGTATATATTTATATGTTTTTAAATACACTTTGTAATTAATCTTCGGCAATTAGTTGTCATTGAGGTACCACCTACCTATAATTATTTTATAAATGGGTGTGTATCGTAAGCCTAACGCAAGAACTCGTGGTAGTATAAGTAGTATAATATTCATGTTATATATTAGAAATGTTTTATTACATATTTTAAAATTATATTAAAAATAATTAGAAATAATTTAACAATTATATAGCTATGAATATGCTGGGATTGAATGAAAACGATTTCAATAAGAACCCACGAGTTGGAGAAAGCAATCGAATTGAATGTAAAACGTTCTTAAGTGAAGCGTGAGTAAAATATTTATAATAAATACATATTATATTAGAAATACGAGTCACTATTGGATGTCAACTCGAACATTTTAATTATTTAATATTTTATATTATTTATAGTTTTGAATTCAAATATGACTATAATCTTTCATATATTTATTGGAGTAGGAGCTAGTTTGAAGTATCTATACAATGTAATAATGTATGCCCGTAAAAAAGTCCGTTGTAACTTTCATTGTCACGGTTGCACATGGTTCTATTTTATTATAGTTATTGTTAATTAATTACCCTTGTCGATAAAAAAAAATAATAGAAATAAGGCTGGACTATATATTTCTGTAATAGCTTTTCTTCGTATTAATTTTTAGTATATTGTTTTATAAACAATCGATAATCACATTGTCCGCTTCATTATTTAATACGTCAGACGTCTATTATATTTTACGAACCAGGCCATTTTATCAGGTGTTATTTCATAATTAGACGTATTTATGAGTTTTTTAGTATCCATTTAAACGTTCAGAACATATTGAATTTATGTATAGGTAATATAACAATTTGTCAGTTCTGAACTCATTGTTTACATTATTTACTATCAGAGTTCTCAAAGTGTGATTATGGATTCTCCCTACTTGTTTTACACATTGTGATCATTTATACTTCATTATACGAGTATAACGGTTTTATTGATAGTTATAAATCTTACTCTTAAGACTCACGAAACGGTATTAAAAAATGATAATTTATAACTTTATACTAAGAGTAAAATGTCACTGTCCTAATTTATGAAATACTCGTATACATGGGTGATTGTAAATGTTATTTGTTAATGCAATGGTTATAAAATCAAAAGAGTTTTAAAGAAAATTTTACAACTGAATTTAAAAAAAGGCTTTTACATTTTGATTAATTTTGGACCTCATAACAGTCATATAACTCTCGTTCGAAGAGTATACGTCGTAGACATTAATTTTTAACGTTATAGAACTTAAGCACCATTCAAGTACAGATAGCAACCGCATGATATAATGATATGCATTGTGCTAATCAATAGTGTTATTTTCTCTGTAGCTCGGCTAGGATTGTTTTACTATCGCTAAAATATAAAACGTTTTAGCTGCGTGCTGTACGGCGTATGCACATAATATCGTAAACTTAAAAACGTATATTATTGTAACAATATTAAGTACACGAAGAACGGTGCATTAACGGTTTTTCGATGTTTTAATTTTATAGAAAGTTCGCGTTAATCAAACAGATGAACACGATGATACTACCGCAACGTAAACGTAATCATAATAATGGACACGTGTACAAACAACATTAGCGGTGGAAATATAATTTTTACATTAGTGAGAAACTTCGTTCTTTGGGAAAATAAAATAATAACGTTAATGGTTGTTTTTTTTCCAGCCGTCTATACGCACATATATAATAATACACCGTGTGCACGTTCGCGCGTAATGGGTCCCTCGGGGTTCTTAAAGGCTTACTTCCAGCCGGTCGTAACGGGAGGGATGGAGCGTACACCAATTTTTTTTTTTTTTTCCAGAGCGCATTAGTACAGCCGCGCGTCACATTCGAACACATCGCGGGAATTACAGGCCGTGGAACATCTCAACAATAAGAGCAGTTTTCGAGGTGTACGACGCCGGTAATCAAAACAAATTCAATTGTGTCGTTCGGTACACCACCCCTTGATGCTCCTTTATTTGTACGAACGGACTGGTGTGGAGGAGATTGACCTAGTTCCCGAAACGATTATCCCAATTTGTCACGGTGACCATATTTTCATTTGTGTACAAGACGCGTGTACTTTTTGTGCATGTGTCAAGTCAACAATGCGACTTGACCCCAGGAAAAGGGTTGTCTTGGAATTTTAAGCGGAACATAATAAAAATCGTTTCCTATACACGAGTATAATATAGTGTGTGTACCAGAAGAAATGTTTTGTGTTGACCGCTCATGTTATGTACAACAGATTCCGTTGGTTCTGGTGGAGGATTCTGAACGACGTGTGAAATGGTATACGACCCTAACATATTTATGACCTGAGATTTTAAAAACGGGAAAAAAAAAATTATAAGTAATAAATAAAGTCTCGAGTTGTAAACCCGATTGAAGACTGACTAAACACAAAAGAAACTATTTTTACCTGTAAAAAGATTTACTTTGAAAATAGTCTTTGATATTTGGAAATGTTTTGAAAATTTAAGAAAATTATCGATAGTTATTAAGTATGTAGTTGATAAGTATGAAATACAATCAAGTCATTTATAGTTTTATTAACCTTTATTTATTTGCATCAATTATTATACATTTTGTTTGATCATCGAATGGTATAATTAATTAATTTTTAATAATATTATAATTATTGTATAATAAATAATCAAAATACAAATTATAATTTCTATCGTAGTCGACTTCTTGAATAAAAATACGTATAAATCGTTTAATAATGTTTTCCTTGTATAGCTATTAGCAACGTATTTTGATAATGTTTAAATATAATAGATGTATAAATTAAACTTTTCACTTATTTCTTCATTATCATAATATATATTATATACACTTGCAGTCTACAGAGTATCGTGTCGATTAAAATTAATTACTTTTTTATGGCTCAACATTAGACATTATAATAGCTCTACAATACACATATTAAATTGCTGATTTCTATAAATGTAAACCACTTGGAAAATATTAGCGAGTATAATCGAGTACAAATTTCTCGGTAAATTCTCAGGATTCGATTATTGAGGAATTTTTTCGCAATCAATATACAATTAGTAATAAACCAATAGCCAAAAATGCAATATTATTATAATATAGCTCCTTACAGAGTTCTACTAATGGATTCAACGTTGCAGCAATAATTATATATACGGATATTTCTATTTCTAATTGTTAATATACTAGTGACTACTAGTATTATTTTTACAAGTGAGATTTAAAATTAAAAGAAACTTGTAACTGCAACCAGATTTTAAAATTAAATTAATCCATCCGTAATTTATTTTATTAATTCGTTTAGTTTTTTTGTTACTCGTTATAAATATTTTACGTAATAAAAGTTTTACATTGTTGTTGCAAAGCTACTAGTCTTAATATTCGTTTAGTCGATATAATTTCGACCTCGTTAAAATAATGTTCACTTAACTCAAACAAAAATGAATATGCGAGTTTGTTGATTAAAACAATTAAGCGGGTAAAACATTGGGTGAAACTAAACATTTTAATTAGTCTCTACGTCAGCCTAAAGTAAATAAACTCCCTTTCAATAGTAAAGTGAGCTGTGCATTATTACAATGTTGTATTAACATAATAATCCAACTATTAAATTCATAAATAACTAAAATAATGAATTAATTTGTTAAAGACGTATAAATAATACATTTTAAATATATGTGTAACTTATTTGCACCATCATTTAGTTAAGTCAGACTTAATTTGCAGTACATCATTAGTCTAATCAATTAAACTCATCAAACAAACAAATGTTAAAGTCGAAAATGTTTACTATATAATATTTTGTCGGTCGAACAGAATTTTAAAACTAGAATGTAAGATTGACTCCTATAATTGATTGTACGATGTTTACTAAGAATATACATACATGCATGATATAATATATCACTATATACTATCTATCAATCGGTTTATTTGATAGACTCTAGACCTCCTACAGATCGTATGGACATTGATTTATTGTATAATATTTATTTTATTTTGATCGTAATTTTATTTTCAAATACACGTTAAAGTTTTAACAGTAAAATTTAACAACGTTCCTGTGTGATGGACTTTAAAAACATAGAATCCATACCACTATTTAGTTCAAGAATAATATTAACATAACATACAATATATTGCCATAGAGTCTAAAATAGAAATAAAAACTATTGTTAAAACTTGTAACGCAGTACGCAGCTACTCGATATTTTTCCTCTACAAGGAAAATCTAAGAACCAAAAATATGTTTTTGGGGATAATAAGGATTTGGAAATAATTTCAAGTATTGGTAAAATATTGAGTAGTATTATTTATAACCCAATAATAATAAAAATGAGTATGTATCACAAAAACATATTTATGTTAAAATTCGGAAAGCATTGAGATGCGTATGCGCTTATCTTTCGCCGTGTTATAATCTTATTAGTTATTACATTATGTACACATTTGAAATCAATGATATACCATCGCATCGCAAACAAAAAAAAGAGATTTTAGGCCTATGTCGGTGTAGTGTACAGGGCTGAGGGTATTCCGTGGAGATTAATTTCATTAGGTGGGGCCACTTACAGTTAGTTTATTGAATATCTTATCTTTACAGTTGTCCTTCCAATGTACTACGTAGTAATGGAGGAATTCATATAATTGTTGTATGAAAATACAAGTCAAATCTTTTTTTCCCGATTCGTTTGGTTTGGGTTAGTTGCCTTTGCTTCGTATAGCATTTCGATTGTGCTGAGTAAAGGACAAAATTGTAAATCATGTGTTATAAACAAAATATATAGTTTATTAAATTCTTAAACGGTGTCGTACAAATTACTTCTAATTTTAAACGGGCATTTTTATTTTTTGAATATTCTCAATAAGGTTTGATGTTTTCAATTTCCTTTTTGGTAGACCGCGTAAAATCAGTAATAACATGCAACAACTGTGTCTGGGATCTTAATGAATTCCAAGAATTAATAATGTGCCTAAAATCACAAAAAAAATATGAACTTAGGATGTATTCAAATAATAATTTATATTTTTATTATTCATTAATTTAACCCAAATTATATATTATTAATTTCAAAACACTTTTCATTTTCTCGACGTTTTTATGATATAAACATTCACGTTCTGGTTTAAAAAAAACTACGTGGCCCTCCTAGGGAGCCAAAGACCGAAAAAATTACAATAATTACCACAACCGTCATATTTGATATAATACGAGAATAGAGATTTAAAATTGTTATCCATATTTTAAAATACTTAAATAATGTGGGCATTCGATTTATAATCAAATTAATTTTTAAAACGGTATGTTTGTATTATATACGTGAATATATGAATACTAAACTTCCTTATGTATTAATGTAGTATTTAAGAACTCGTATCCAATGAATTATGATCGAATGTTTTTTTCATATACGAGTACATACGCGTCGTATCAAGACATTTATAATAATAATAACGTCATGTTACTCGTGTAGTCGATATAATATTATACACAATATCTGAATAATAATAAACAGTCTTTAAAAATAATGTTTTAACCGGGCCGGTGATTGAATAAATAAAAATAAAAAAAACGTATGTCCTATACCCGTCCGACAGAATTGGCACGTATGCGCACGCGTGTTGATGTTCAGAAGAGTTTTCGCGAAATAGTAGAAACGAGAAAACCGAAAAACACGTGTTGCAGCTGCAGTGCGTCGTGGACCGAGTGTACGTCGCCTGCAGTCGGACTCGTATACAGACGAACGGAAACCATTGATTTATTCGGGGGTGTATGTAATATGTTTTCGTCGCGTTTAAGATTTCGCGTACCACAACAATAATAGTAATTAATAACAATAATAGATTACAACCCCCGGACCTACAACACACGGATGTGTGCGCAGACACGTACAAAACGGGTAATAGCGCAATATTTCCGCGAACCGCCGCGTAACCGAACCCGTCGCAGCCGCCCCTACCCGGACGACGGTCGTTCCACTGGGCCGCATTAAATCAACCAGTCCGGGGATGGCGGTGCGGACGGTTGTTTGCTGACCGTCGACGAGCCGGAGGGGATGATTTCGTCCGTCCGCCACCACCGGGGTGCGTTTCCATAATATTATATTACGATGCACTCGGACCGGAGAAACGTGTGTGTGTGTGTGTGTGTGTTAAACCCTGCGGGGCTGAACCTCAAGCTGTGGCGGCGGCAAACCGGTTCGGCTTTTATGCTCGTCGTCCTAATAAACCCAAACGTCGCCGCCGCACACCGCCGTCGTCTTCACGCGACGCGAGGCGCGGGGGGAGAAACTAGCGCGCGCGCGAGCTCACAACGACGTGCGGGGCAGCGCGACCGAACGAGAGCGGCGCCGAGGTCAGTCTGTCAACGCTCTTCGCGCGAGTACGACGTGTCTGTGCTGCCGCGTCTTCTCCGCGATTGACTGCGTATATTATAGTGGTGTGTCCCGCGTTTTCCGTGACGAACGAACGAACGACGACGTTTTTCTCGCGCGCACCGATTTTCGCCTCTTACCGTCCCGTTCCGACCGTGTCGCGTGTAGTGCCGCGACAGAAAACGTACATCTATGTGGCTGTACAAATACCGGTACAAATGTGCGGGCGAACCATCGAAGAAATGACCAGCGCGGCGATCTCGAGGCTTCGGACGACCGGACACCGTTCGTCTCCGATCGCCTGCAATTGGCTGCTGATGCTGCTGCTACTGGGCGTCGCGGCCGCGTCGTCCCGAGCTTCCGACAGTTGCGACTGGAGCGGAAGGTAAGACTAAGATGATAATAATATATTATACTTATTGTAATGCACGATCACCGTGTCTGTACGGCGCGGCGCATTGGTCGATACCTGTGTGGCGCCAACCCCAGCTCCGTATTTAAGTGTCGTATTTGAGGGCGGGTGTGCAATTTTTTGCGCGGGTATTTGGTTTTTTCACAATTTTTCCGTTTCAATCCGATCTCCTAACGTACGTACGCGTATACTACAGTAAATATGGTACTACACCGTAATCCTACAAGTTATAACACTTAAAACATATCATCATTATAAATCTAGATTAAAATTAAAAAAACAAATATATTTGATATTTTTAATACCACGGATTTTTGTTTTTTTCCATCCTGTTCTACTAGCTGCTTACATTTAACCGGTTCCACGTGGAAAAACATAAAATACTGCCTTTTTTTCTACACACTATCCATGTGTTAACCATACATTTCTATATAATTGGTAAACTTGTGTGTGTGTACGTTAGTTAAACATTGTTTTAAAAGTAAAGATTAAGGTAAATATTTATAAATTGTCAATTATGGTCTATGCGTAAATCGAACATAATTGTGGTCGGAAAAAGACGGGGCTCACATAAAATATCACCCCTGGGCCCTTGGGCCCCGAGTGCGAAATGCCGTTCGGTGCAGGGTAGTTTCTACCCCAATGGATCTACCGCAATTATTGTTATAATACAAATATTTGCGATAAGATTTTTATTTATAAATAGTCGTTAATGTCTATGTTAATTTTATTCATGATTTAATTAAAATTTGTCAGTTTCATACTTAGTCAAAAGCTAAAACAAAATGTTTTAAATGTATTTTACTTAAATTTCTGAACAGACATTTTTCTTTGTATTTTAATTGTTATAGATAAATATTCATATCTATATATACGTATATATATACATTATACATATATAAATAAACTGATTTTTATAATTGATTCTTATCTTTGTTTATGGTATTAGTATTTTTATTGACAATAATATTCAATGCTCCGATATTATTTAAATGTGTGGTAACGTAACTGAAAGATTAGGAATGAAACAAATTCGTTTGTTTTCATATCAGCATCTCATGAATACATAGTATAAACATAAATATAGGAATTTTTCCTTATTCTAAATGTTTATATGTTTTAAAATTTATATAGTAAAAAAAAATATTGTAGTAACAAATATAAACGTTTGTTGCTTTGAAAAAGTTAAAAAAATAATTAATGATCTACATTTATTCTTATAATTGAAGCTAAAAATTCTTTATAAATTCTTGTAACATTATCCTATGATCTGATTAACAGTGTTCACTTGAGTATATTTTATGACTATAATAGTTTTAACTATTTTCGTAATTATCACTAACAGTTATTTCTCATTTGTAATTATATTCTTAATAAAATATTTGAGATCATAGAAACTTTTTAATCTTAAATTACAAATATTTTCCAACTTTTACTACTTATGTATATGTTATAACTTTAATATGTATACAATATAGCTTAACGGTAATTCTATAGTTATTGAAATCAGTTGACTATTGTACCTTTATTAGATGAATAATTGTTTGTATCTATAAAACCAATTAGGTTTCAGTCCTTTATTGGACTGAACACATTTTTTTTTTTTTGCTTCAATTAGGTCACTTGTGCAAAACTGGTTCTAATAAAGCTCTTGAAACAGACCGACCTGTAGGATACATTCCCTCCCCCGTGTTTTAATTGTAACTGACAATGAAAAAACTATACTCATATACGGATAACATAGAAAACCAGAATAATAAGTTTGCCAAATTCGGTATTAGATTTATCCGGTCGTCAATTGTAACCAGTTTTTTTTATTTCATGTTCAAGACCATTTTCTTCATCACATACAAAAAAAAAAGTAGCAAGTAAATAATGCGCCTGTGCAGAACGCGTTTTTATCATTGATTCTTGATTAGAAAAAAAGTTAACCTGTTGGAAAATAAATTATTATTTACTTTTTTGGAACAATAACATCATTAAATATATCTTTTCGACGAATGCTGACCGTCAGTTTTATTTGGACGATTTTGCTCTACGACTGTTTATATTGTGTCTGCATATTTCCATTTATAAATTAACCATATTGGCGTACTATATGAAATATAGAAAATGCATGCCTTTCAAATTTAGTGGAAGTCATAATAACTTAATAACTATGTAAGTATACAGTTATTAACGAGACTTCCTGTGTCTATACTGCCCATTGTGTAATTTATATTTACTTTATATAGTAATTGTTCTTTACTGTTTGGGACACTTTGAGTTCCGGTCAATCAGAGTAACATTGTTACACCTGAAAGAATCCTACACGATTAATATATTATACTACTCCGTGTTTTGTGTGATTTTTGGAGTGTTTTCTTTATTCCGTATTGTGAAAAGTGAGGTAACTAATGTATACATGGTACAAAATGGCATATACTGTAATAGGCTGTAGCCTATTGAGTAAAAATAGAATCCATTTAAATAAACAACTTGTAAAATACGTGTGTGTTTGAATATATTATTATAATTATTACAATACAACATTAAGCGCCTAAATGTAGTTATATTACATTAAGTGTATCCACTAACCTTTTGCATACGGTTCGATAATTCGTGGATATAAATGACCTAATTATATTATTTTAAATTTTCGCTATAGTAGCCACTAGTCACATACTGTCTAACAATGAATATTTGTTGTATTCTTGTATATGTCGATAACAAATAATAACATGATACTGTTATTGTTATGGTGTAATTTGGCTGCACAGTTAGCATTTTAACGATTTTATTTCAGATACGTACATGAATAGAATGAATTAACTATATTTTCACTTAATAATGAACTTTTTTATTAAATTTTTCTAAAGTTTAAAATTTATCTAAATTATTTTTAATTAAATGTATAGTTAAACATTAAAGTTATTCATATTTTCTCATATTACCTATTAAAATTATACAATGCTATATAAAATTTACATATTACTTAGTACATTGATTTTTTTTTATTGATGTTTATGTTCTGCATGACCTCAAAATAGAATAATTGTTTTGAATCTTGACAAATGTTTAAGAACGGTCTTGGGCTATCCGTTCCCACGAAAGCACGCTTTATCACTGCAATTTCTCTGTTCAAAACGTCCCCCACGGCTGCCAATTCGTGACGTCGAACTGGAGTTTTGAAACGAGATTAAAAAGAACTGTTTCTTTAAAATACTTTCTCTGATTCGTGATCAAGACAGTTACCGTCTATTTTTATTTCTAATTAAATGCCGTGTCACGAAAAAACATAACACGATCCATATTGGATTTCTGCGACGGAAAGCAGATCTTTCAATATTCTATTGGAAAAGAGAAATGATATAGCTATAGCCACTATGCATATACTATGCTGACTTGCGGTGAGAGAGTTTATTTCTCTACGTTATGTTTATGAGAAAGCTCAAGAACAATGTGATACCAGCTATAACCTTACAAAGTTAAGAATATGACAATTTATTAAGATATTATGATCAAATGTTGTTTATTATTTATAATGCGTAGAACACGATTTCAGAACTAATACAGATCTAATATTCACGTGAGAATGAGAATGCAATGAGAACGCTGTATTTAGATGTTCTTTATATTGTGTAACAATTTCGTGAGAAGTACAATTTTTCGTCGTGACTTATGCGGTAGAGTAACCAATTATTTTCAAACGTGCTCTACTCGAAACGAAGATTTTTTTAAATATATATTTCTTTGAAGAAGATTTACTCTTTTCATATGATGAATGTTTCAAGTTTTGCGTAACTTCTTTCTACAAAATAATAATTACTATATAATGGTTGAGAAGTATAAATACTCTCCATATTTTATTTAACACTTGTGAGTTTATGATTCTGATGTCATGAAAATATATAAATTAAATTGGTGAAACTTTAAAATATTATGATTTATATAATATGATCATTAATAATTGCAGAAATGTAATATTCATTATTCATTTATTAAATACTTCATTTTATGATACTGCTAACATTTATGTAGTGAAATCAGTTTAGAATTTTTAATATTGTGCGTGTAAGTCAATAATTCTTAGGATTTTTTTAATTGAACGAGAGGGATAGGTATGCGTCGGAACTTCGTCCACACGTATTCAATTACCGACGCCATTAGTGGAAAGAGAATCGTATGAAATGATTAGTGACTGGCTACCGTCTGTAATCACATATTCTGTTGTTGAGATTTCCATTTGCAGGATTTCCCCTTCTTATTTGGTTTTTTGTTTTATTTTTGATTAGAAGTTGTGAGAGAACCCGCAGCATGTAAAACGATACGACCCTTCAAATAATGTTTCAACACCGGCAGTTTTTATGAACATTAGTGTATAACAGGTGGTGACGAAGGCCATGTTAACTTTCGTGCACGTGTGTATACAGATAAAAGTATTATATTATTTTGATCTAAAGAACTATTTACCAACTATTTGGTTTGGATATTCAATGGTCTGATATGTTACGAACTATGACAATAAGTTGAAACCTATAACGGGATTTTATAATAATATTTTATAATAATTCGTCTGTAACGTGGTGGGTCGTAGGTATCACAGGTTTTCTCCTGGAGACCTAATAATTCCGATCACAATAAAATGACTCAGAAATTAATGGAAACATGTGTTTTTATATTAGATCACAGCATGACTCTAAAACGATAACAATAGACCCACCTCAGTTCGATTACTTGGCACGTTTTGTATCAAAAATCATTTTCTCTTATACCAACCCCCCAAGGTTCAGTATTATTACACTGTCTGGATTTGGGGATGATCGCTCAAACATATCGATCATCCGGGTGCGATTTCTTTTATAGGTCCATTGGGTAATTGGCCCCGTTTTCCTAAATTTCGTGTGCACGTATTATTATAGTTTGTACGAAATTATAGACCTTTTTGCGGATCGATTGTATTATTATAGAGTTTGAGTTTTAAGTTTTTAATAAGTTCAAACGATTATAGGTAATTGCTCGTAGTACGGCAATAAATAAGAGTATTATATTATATAATGTTGTGCTCGAGGGTTTGTTTCGTATTTTTATTGTAAGAAGGGAGTATAAACGTTTTTGGCGCCACACGCACATGCACGTATAACCCTGTTGGTATAAAGGGACACTGGACCATATGGCCGTCAATGGAATCGCAACATGTGGCATTGTTTTTGCTGTTATTACTGCGTTGTAAGACGGTGGGCGTTGTTTGTAAGACCCTTGGAAATTTGTCGCTAATTAAATGATTTTTGTGACTAGTTAAAAAGTTGTTTTTTCTGCATGGACAAAAAAACATACCGTATTAGCTATAGCAGATTCCTGAACGTCTGGTTAATCAGTTCAAATTACCACGCAGACTACACAGTTAATAGTTAATGAACTCAACAAAAGGCCCATTTAATTACAGTTCTGTCCTGATTGCTTGTTTTAATGATTTCTCCTATTGAAGGTTTATTAATTTATTATTTTTATATGCATGTCTTTTTTTTCAAAGAATACCACTAGTTGTTTCGACAAATAAAATGCGAAACTATTCTAGTTCATTGGTGTAACTCAATATTTTTGGCGGTTATTTTTATTTTTTCATCGTCATTATTATTATTATTTTCTCCGGTGGTCAGTTTTCCACCACAGTTTACTCGTCTGGAAAAAAATCAACTCACATTTGGTTGAACTTCGAGCGTATTGTGACCGAAACACGATACTAACCATGGTGAACAACTAAAATATAACGTCTAATCGCTCGGAAAAACCATTAGGTAATTCAATACGTAGCAGAGTAGTCCACTGTCCGTAGTCCAAGGATAACAAAGTAATAATATTATATACTCAACGCATTTTCAAAATCGGCTTGCAGAAAATGAGAATTATATGACATTTGTATTTTTGTTGACCCGCCAGGGTCCCAAATCCTCTCAACATGTTATCACGCGGTCCAATCCGTCAAACACCCTCATCAAAAAAGGATAGACATTCGTGTCTAGACAGCCGAAGAAGATAACACGGAATCTTTGTCAGAATAATAATGTCTGCGTAATAAAGAATCCGCCCGCCAAATAATCGTACAATTCAGTCAAAATGAGTTGGCTAACATCTGCTATGTCATCTGCACCCTCTGACCAACATTAAATGGTATTATATATTATATATTTGTACGTTACGAGTATATGTGTACACTGAATATTACTGTTGTTTTTAAATGTATGGTCGCTAAACATTATATATTTATGTATATACGAGTACAGTGAAATTAAATAGTTCTTCAAATCGGAATTGAATTCCATTGACGAGATAAAAATGCGTAAGGTGTACTTGTATTTATAATAAATATACGTATGACGGCGAGACTTGTGAAAATGTTCAAGCTGCGATTAGTACATCAATTTGTCTCAGTGTCATAGCTGTTGTTGTTTTTGTTACTTGTTGTTGTCTTCGAGATGCAACTAGCCGAGAAATCACAGCAGAGATGTACAAGCACGATAATTGTGTGTCGCGGTCATTTGTAGTGATTAACATTTTGATTCCACTATTTCTTTCATTCCGATCCCATGGACTTCTGTTGCGAGTGGCACCGACACGTCGTTTACAAGTGACCACCACCGGTAATAAACATCGGTAAAAACGGTGAGAACTGACGGCGAATATTTCTGATGGTCTATTGTAAGGAATCTAGAGTTTTTTTCCCATGGAAAAGGTTGTTGATACGATTTTAATATCTTCGACTTTTGTTTATATAATATACACCATCATGGTTCTGTGTTACGTTTTCACAGCTCTATTGTCTGTTAGTTGTCGACCAAAATACATAATTGTTATAACATCAACGAAGATTAATAATATGGCAAAGAAAATAATATATAACGTGTATGAGTAAACGAGTATACAACTCAAGTATTCTACGTATTTCTTTGTCGGGAAAGTCGTGTAAGCTTCGTGAACATTACCACATATTTAACTACAGAATTAGTGTTTTAAATTAATCACTTGAACTTAGATGATTCCTGGTTTAAAAATTGTCCACGCGAATAGTATGTTTTTTTAGACTCGGAAAAATAATCTACTTTTATTCTCGCATTACAAAATGCATGGAAAATTAATCGTCTTTGGTTTTCAACCATACATCAATATTTCAGTCTGCTACCTTGTGGATTTCATTATAAATATACTCGATTCATGAACATTATTATTCACCATTATTCAACGTCTGCGGCTTATATTTGGGGGGTTTTCACAATAGACGTTCAGCAACGATGTCATAAACGCTTATGATGTATATTATGGTTTAATAATAATTAAATGGCCTTTGACGAAGAGCGTAATTCAATAGTGAACGAGTCACAAGAGCCAATAACATTGGCGGCGGCGGGTATTGTGCACTAAACTTCTACCTGTTGAAAGAAACCCCTAACAAACTGCATTATAATGCACGGGGGGGGGACATATGCCAGCTGACACTCGAGCTCTCCTGACCCTCGTGGGCTGGTTTCACTATACCTTTTCGGGACAGAATTACCACGCACTGACCGTGTTATTATTTTCTTTGTGACCATAATAACATTTATATATACATACATATATGTATAAGTATATAAAAAAAAGAAGAGTCCTTATTTTTTTTAAGTAATGTATCTCTTGGGTAAAAAGCAACAAACGTGTACTACAGTAACGAAAAAAAAAGACGGAAAAAAAGGAACGAAAAAGCGCCCGCTGTCAATGTGCTCGAAAATCAATTACTTGGGTCGAAATATTATTACTCTCGAGTGACAAAATTAATTATGGTACGCGTACGTACAAAACGTAGGACTCTTCTACATCGTTGTTACCATTTATCACGCAGAGACGGTCAGAAATAAGCACTCGTCAACGAACACTTATTATTGTATGCCGTCCGGACAATATTGTGTGTCGGGTTCCTTATAACCATCATTAATCCACGATGAATACGCACGCATGGGGATAATCGGAACTTGGCGGCCGATGCAAACTTGTCTTCCCCGGTGGTCCGTTGTCGCTCTTCGTCGTCGATCATTTAATATCATTACCGTCGCGTCGACGCGAATCTCTATACAAGAAAACCATTATAATTACATAGGTCCGCACGCAGTCTTCCTGTACATATGTAATAACGTAATATCTTACAATACATAATGTTTGACCCGGTTCTCGGGATATTTCGCTCGATAATATTTTTGTATTATACTCGGATATAATGTGTAACATCGTATACATTTTATATAATGTATGTGTTATGATTCGACGCGATTTCAAAAATATCTATCGATACGAAGACACAGATCATTAGAGTCGAAGTCATTTATCATTATTCCATTTCAAGGTTATCTTTTTTTTCGAGCTATATATGCGCCCGATGATTATTATGCTTGTACCCTCCACTACTGCACGTACGTTTATCAGAAGACAAGACGTCGAAACAATAACGAGTAACGACCACCGTGTTAAGACATAAATCATCGAATTAATCCGTTTCGGGTAATAAAAGTGGTCGTTCCTATCGAACGCGTCTGTTTTATCATTGATGCATCGACAATTACGCCTTCGATGTTTAATGCTCGGAAAGGGTTGGTCTCTAATCCATCCCTAATAATCGTACGTGTACCGGCGATAACAATCACCCCGTAGTGCGGTCCTTAAAACAGTTTTACACGTTCATCTTATTGACGACACGTGTTGAAATCCGGTGGATGGTGTTTATTATACGTATTCATGAATATAGATTATCGATAATTTATTCGGGCCGTTTATAGTCGAAATGAATATAATAGAACGAAGTTTCAGGTTTGTGTAATAGCTCGATTTGCATAAAGTAATATCAAAACTCGAATACTGCGCAGAGGATGCTATTTGTGGTGACTGCTGTGTAGACGCGTTCCTCGCCGCAACAATATTATAACGTATAATAGCCCAGGGAAACTGTAATCAAATTTACATTTCGTTAGTAAAAATTCCTGAGGGCATCGGTATAGAATGCAGCGAGAAGGATGTTTTCGGACCGCCGACTTCAGAATAACACTATTCGCCGACTCTGTACATGAGAACCGGGCTACATTGTTTGTTTTTACCGCAAAAGCCTATGCGGTTTTAGTCGCCATTATTGCGCCGCGTAAACAATCATATCGCTCTGTACGAAAGGCGTGTGATTAAAATGTCCATCGTCTTAATTATTATTGTAATAATATATTATATCTCTAGTTTATAACGGTGTACAATATCTAGTTTTGGAAACGTTATTATAATTCGTCCGTCTGTAGAAAACCATAACTTAATTATCGTATTATTTTCACATTGACTGCAGTTACCGTCCAACGGGTACTGGAAATTTGCATAATTGTTGATATGTTAATCGCTGCACCGGAGATAGGTAGGTTCGTGTGCGTGTGGCGCACGTCACTCGTCGTTACGAGCGGAAAGTAAAAATAATTATACGTAGATTTCCATTAAAATCGAAATAAAACCGCGAAATTGAACGGGTCCGACAAGAAATTACCATTTTAAATGTCAACGACGTGAATATAATATAATCCGCACTAAGTGATCCGCCCGCGGTCGCATCGCTATTGCCGAGTGTACTGTTTAAACGGATAGAACAGACACCGAATATTTGAATTTTTCATCGAGCCATACGAAAATTCCGTACGCAACTGTATACTGTTGAACTTATAATTATATACTTACTATCTGAATTATCCGGCCTCGCCCGGGAGATATGTTACTATTTTAGATAAGATAAATTTCTATTTCGTCATAAGAAAAATTTAGGTTGAAAACATCGCACAATCGTCGTATGTAAACTAATGATATCCATTTTAATTTAACTATACTATATTAATATATACCTACCTTATACCTCAATCGGTATACTTATTTGACATCACAAGCGCAGTGTTCCTAACATAGGTGTGTTTTTTTTTGCTGTTTCAGCGGCCTCACGGATTCGTCGGAACACTCGGTGCGGCCTGTCCGACTGGACAAGTGTTGGGCGGGCAAGGTGCGGTGGTCGTATCCGCGCGGCGCGCTCAGGGTGGTGTTCCGGCTGACCGGCACCAGCGGCGGCCGAGAGTTCCGCGTGTGCCTCAAACCGGACAGGCTGGACGGCGTGCGCGTGCTGCTGGACAGCGCGCCGCGCCGCCTGATCGCCGTGTACGATTACCGGTCGGCCGACGAGCCGGCCGCGCCCCTGCGGTCCCGGTGCTTCAAGAGCGTCGGCGGCACGGCCGCGTTCTACGTGGAGGCGGACAAGACGAGCGATCGGTCCGGTCCCGTACGGTTCCGTTACGATCTCGAACCGCTCGCCTCGCCGGCGCCCGAACTGTTCGTGGCCGACAACCTCGACGACGGTGAGTACATTGCGCCCTCGTTGCGTTATGTTTAAGTTATGTTACAGTCCGTGTTTTACGGGGACTTTGTAAATATACGCGCTGCAGATAATATAGTTTATACACCTGATCAAGATTCGAAGGGTTAGGAAAGGGGAGAGGTTTCAAAATTATTTTTATTTTCAGTTTTTTAGTAAAAAAAAAAATGAGTGTTTTATTAAATGTTCCGCCTTTTAAATCGTTGTCGCTCCACGCACCTGCCTATACACTCCGCCGCCTATTAAGATCAATCCGTCTCCGAACATAGATTATTATTATTTTTTATAAGTTTTTTTTTTTACATGAATGGCTTTTTAAAATCTAGAAAGATATATATCCATTATCAGATTATCCTTTAGAAGGTTTTAGGCATCCTCAAAACAGGAAATTAGTATTTAAAACAGCTCTAGGCCATAGCTAAACCACTCGCCTCCCCCAATTCTCTTATGTTTTCATCTATGGTGTAATATCGGATGCCTAGAACGTAACAGCGTGCCAAGTATTCGTCACATCGATACGAATAAATTCGAAGAAAATAAAAAATAAACAGCTATTTGGTAAAAAATCCGAGTATCTAAAAGTGTCTTTTAAGAAATATAAACAAATGTAGGACAAAAGTCCCTCTTATGTACGCTTAAATTATATTATTATTACAATTTTCCTTTTTTTTTCGGTTTTTTTTTTTTAGTCTTTTCGGGTTGTCAAAATTATTTTAATTCAGTTCAGCACCAATACATTTAGTAATGGTTTTCTGTGTTTACAATAATTGAATTGTCCGTGTTGGTCATTATTTTAATAGTGATTCGACGAAATCAAGACGTACAAACAGCTAGACAATAGCACTAACAACTATTTTCCGTCATATTTATGATAATTTAACTATTGTTACCTTGTTTGTTTTATAATTATAAATCAATCTTATTTTTTTGGTTCAATTTTTTATATCCATATATATTATTTTATTTTATTTTTCTACGATTACATTAATCCAATTAACTGATGTACACATTTCTACTGAACTCTGAATGATTAATCAATTTTTATTATTTGTTCATCTATATTATAACAGAATAAATATCCTTTTTTTCTTATTAACATTGTAAAAAATCGTATGCAAAAAAAAATGTTTAAAATACTGTACGTTAACATTAAACGAATATATCTCAATATTCTCAGTGTACTCAAAAAGTAATCCATGTAGTATTCAAAACTACTTAAGTATAATATAGTTATATACAGGGTGTCCCAGGTCTATTTGACTAATGCAATAACTTTTTTTCTATTCAATATTTTTAAGTTTTTTTTTTTTGTAATGATTTGTAGAGCCCTGCGCTATAATTTGTATATCTTATACTTTATTTTATTTTTTTACAACAAAAATAAATAATTTAAATTTTGTATTTAATATTTTTCTAATAATCCAAGATAGCTATTTCATAAATAAGTATTTAAAAACCATTTTGGCGTTTAAAACTTTTAATTTGGTTAAGTCGTTAATTTTTAAACAATTTTCAAAGTGTGTTAAAATTCAAATTTATTTCTTGCTAATCACTGTTACTGCTGTAGTCGATTTTCAATTGTTTTCTTCCAAGAAACAATAAATTTGTTATCATTAAAGGTTGATAATCAATATTAAATACATATACATACTAATACGTATTTTGTCATAATTTAACATAATATGATTATAATTTATAACATGATGTACCTACTATTACTTATTTTAAATCATCATCATTCATCAATATTTTATTGTTCAATCATTTAAATACGTTTAAACAAATTTAGAACATTTTGATTTTGAATTATGAAACAAATGACATGTGGTTTGAATATTAATTATAGTTATTCTGTAAGTCCTTTTTAAATTTAAAGTTAGGTTAAGTTGATATTTTATGGATCAAACACATTTTGCCGTAATCACTAAAAACCTTAAGACTTGTCTTCTCATATTTTAAGACAATTCTATTGTATTAAATTTATGAGAAATACCTAGTAATACTATGGAATTATCAGATTGAACATAATTCGTAGAAAATATTTTTGGAAATGCCTTTGGACACAGGTACATATTATCATTAGTTTGCAAGTTAAAATTATTTTATTTTAATATCTTTATAAACTTTTGGTAACTAGATACAAAAAAATCAAAAATTAAACATACATATAATAACATTTTAAATTCTCAACACTTCAAATTACTATTATCAAGAAAAATATTCAAAATTAAATATTATGTAGATTACCTATACACAGTACTACAATTGAAGATTATAATTTAATTTGAATAGCAAAATAAGATTTTTGTTAAAATGTGAGTATCATTTGTATTAAATTAATTTATACTTCAACCTAACCATTTTAATATTAATATTAACATTTATTAATTTATTAATAAAATGAATTAAAATATTCTCACTGTTAACGAAAATATTCTAGGTGGATGTCAACATTAAAAGTATACATATTTGGTGAGAGTTCAAACAATTTCATTTTCAATCACATGCAGTTAGTTGTATAATTAATGCTTTGTACCTTGCTGTTTTAATACTACATTTGTATACTTACAATAGTTACTATTGTAACTAGTTGTATGTACCTATACATAAAACCATCAGAAGTTAAATTGTAACCAGTTCATCTTAAGTATAAAACAACATGAATCAAATGTTTCATTTTATTAAAAAAAAAATGTAAATGGTAAAATTGTAGATCATAAAAAATATTGTTAGCTGTAAGTAGATGAGTAGATATATAATATTAGTGTTTTACATTTAGTCATTTAGTTCATCAGGAACTTTATGTATTCAATATTAACCATATTTATAGCTCTGTTTATATAAAAAAAAAAAATAATATTAATGTAAGAATTTAATAAATACCTATAACAACTAACATAACAGAAAAATAAGGGCATTCTGAAATAGTTTTGATTGGCTTGAAAGTGTGTAGATAATTGTTATGGATAAACACGTTACTACCTATTTCTTTAGTATTTCTCTGAATATTTCATAGTGTGTTAGTATGTTTACATAATTACTAAGAATAAAAAATAACCCATGAAATAATTAAGTTAATGATTTGAAATTGTTAGAATAGGTATTTAATGTCAACTTGTCATGTACTTTTTAAGACTAGGGACTTCAACCTTTGAGAATTTCAGAATAAAAGATAAAATAAATACTAATTTTCCTTAGTTTGTTATTCATTAATAAATAAAACATAAAAAAACATTTTCATACTATAAATTAAAAATATATCTAACATTATCTTGGTTTTTATATAAAATGTAAGTTGTAATTTATTATATCTATTTTTATTTTTACTATAAAAAATTATAGAAAAAATATAGTTGCAACACTTAATTGTTGTTTTATTGCAGATCTCTTTGTATTAGAAAATTAATACAAAGCTTAATTGAAATCCCTTTTATGATTTATATATTGCCAGAGTTCATGTTAATAACAGATAAAATCAATAATTTTCTACATGACATAATATGTGACATTTAATATCCTTCTGATGGTTAAATTGTTTGAAACACTTAAGAGTGTATTGTTTTATACATGAATACTCTGCTAGTTGCAAACCGTTGCGTAATATTATAATTATACTTTTATTTGTTTTGAACATTTAGCCAACAAATTGTTAACTTATATTATAGGTGTCGGTTATTTTTTTTTCTTCAGCTAGCGTCACTAGTGAAAGAACCTTATACATACATGTATAGCAGAGAATGTTATTGAATGTTATAAATCATTTTAGTTACCTGAATATCGTTCAGTTTTTTAATATCATCCGACAACTGACTATTGTTTAATTCTAATTCATTATTTTTTAAGCACTCCAGTTCATATTGACGAGATAAATTTAAATTTTTCTAAAAGTAAAACCAAACTTTTGTGATTGTTTGAACTTAAAAACTGTTATAAATTAATTGTAACATCCTATGTATAAAAGTAGTTTTTACAGTAGCTAAATACTTGTTTAAGAGATATGTTATTCATACAATATTTTTTTTTAATAAATTTGTAAATAATTGTTTAATATATTACCTGTTGTAACTCTTCATTTTCTAAAACCAAATCCCTGCACATATCTTTATATTTTTTATATTTTTAAAAATGTCTGTTTGGTCACTTGAGTGTGTAGAGCCCAAATCGGAGCGAGACAAACGATAACTACTCATGATGAAAGTATTTATTAGTTAATATGAAATACACTGTAGCTCATACAAAATGTAAACCTCGAATGATCAATTATAATATTATATGAATTGGGAATTACTGGTTTTATACATATTGTTTCATTAATTATTTACATACCTATTCTAAAACTTAACTATTTTAATGATCTTAATTGCATATTTGAATAATCTATAAATATTTTATAATTAAATGTGATGTTAATGGGTATTAAATGAACCAGTTTATGTATGATTTTTGAAATATAAAATTCAATATTTTTTATTTTTATCTTTCTTAAATATGCCTACTATTTATAGTAATTTAGAGTACCGTGATATGTTAAAAGTTTTTTATGAAAGTGGAGGAAAAAGTACAGTAAAAGCTTCTCGTCTGTATTTACAAAAATTTCCAGAAAGGAAACAGCTATCTAAAAACACATTTTGTAATATAGAAACAAAATTACGTAATACAGGTAAATTTTTTATTATCAATAAAATTTCCTATAAAATTAATATAACAAATTATGTACCTAAAACCTAATACATACATGTATAATTCAGTTATTATTATACAAATTTTAAATTAAGATATACATTAAAAAATAGTCTTTTTAGGTCGTTTTCCAAATGGTTTCAAACCAAAAAAAATTTATGTTATTGATGAAGAACATACAGTGAATGTCTTGGCAGCTTTCAGAAGTGATCCTCATGCATCTGTCAGGTCGGTAGCTAAAGAAACGGACATCAGTCGTAGCTCTATACATCGTATATTGAAGAAAAATGATTTCCATCCATACAAATTGCATTATGTACAAGGATTGAAACCCTCTGATCCAGATAGAAGGCTTCAATATATTTCAAAAATTATTTGCCTTCATGACCACAATAATATTTTGAAAAAAATATTATGGACCGATGAAAGCTGTTTTAATAATAATGGTATTGTCAATCGGCATAATTCTCATTACTGGAATGAATCAAATCCATTTTGGACACGTGAGTCCAATGCACAAGTTCGCTGGTCTACCAATGTGTGGTGTGGTGTAATAAGTGATTATTTGATTGGACCTTATTTCTATCATAGCACACTAACTGGCCAACGTTATTTAGACTCTTTGACTAATACACTACCAATGTTATTAGAAAATATTCCATTAAATCTCCGAGTAAATATGTGGATTCAGCAAGACGGTGCTCCACCACATAACTCGAATATAGTCCGTGATTATTTAAATACAAATTTTCAATCGAGATGGATAGGAACTAGAGGTCCACTAAATTGGCCACCACGATCTCCAGATCTAACACCACTCAATTTCTTTTTGTGGGGTTACTTAAAGGACAAAGTATACTCCCAACAGTCAACGTCGTTAGATGATTTAAAACAACGCATAATTGATGTGTGTAACTCTCTTACTTTTGAAATGTTGGAATCCACGACAACTGGAATTCTGGAACGGTATGAAAAATGTATAATGAAACATGGCGCACACTTTGAAAATTATTCATAGTTACTACTTACTAGTTACTAGTTAGGTATATTGTTCCATAATATTTAATTTGTTATATTATTTAATGTTAAGAAATAAAACTGAACTTATAGTTGAAAAATTAAATTTACAGAGTTACATTTTACTATTTCTTACAATTTAGTAGTGATGGGCAACGATATAATTTTCTGTATCGATATCGTTCAGATTTTTCCGATATTATATCGCGATATCGTTATTTCTACAATATCGATATCGATATCGATATTCTCCTTAAATGTGTTCAACCCCGATAGCTGTATCCTAGAAAATAAATTCATAATTATTTTATTTTAATATTGTCTTGAATTCAAATTTGAAAAATTAAAATGTATGTTCTTACCAAAGTGTGGTCTGACGTCCTAGTGGATTTATAATAAGAGTTCAAAAAGAGAAGATTGTTAACTCGATCTGTAGATAGTCTACTTCTTTTCTTTGAAGTTATATTGCCAGCCTCACTAAACAGACGTTCACATGGGACACTAGTTGCGACTATCGACAAGTATTTTTTTGCCAATTTTGAGACTTCTGGATATAAATTTGAATTTTAAATAGATTAAACCAATTTTAATTCACTCATCACTAAAAATAATGTTTGTAATTTGAAAATAATTATCACTGTAGGATAAATGACAGAAATATAACGGTCAGCGGAGTACGTAACAGATGTTTACGCCGCACCAACGACACAAATTAGACTGTAGATTATGGAATATCCAGTGGTACTATACCGTGTACCTTTTAAAAGTCAGCAAAATATTCCTTTAAGATAACATTATAATGGATTATTAATACTTAATACTTTAATAGTGTACAATAATTGACATTTCACCGGAACACGTGCACCAAACGTTATCAGCTAATGGCTATTATTATTTATTAATTTATTATAGCTTAAAAACTACAAATATCAAATAGTAAATACCATTTTTTTTTCTTGAAAAATATTATTTTCGATATCGCGATATATCGTACAATACAAAAGCGATGTCGATGTCGGAAATTTGTCACGATATCGATATCGTATCGAATTATCGATATCGTTGCCCATCTCTACAATTTAGTATCAATTGTTTAGTATCAACATCAATGGTAAGCATCACGTGACCATGTTAAATAATGATAAAATACAATAATGTATAATAATATTATGTAATGACTAATGACCTACCTTTTAATGATAACAAATTTATTGTTTCTTGGAAGAAAACAATTGAAAATCGACTACAGCAGTAACAGTGATTAGCAAGAAATAAATTTGAATTTTAACACACTTTGAAAATTGTTTAAAAATTAACGACTTAACCAAATTAAAAGTTTTAAACGCCAAAATGGTTTTTAAATACTTATTTATGAAATAGCTATCTTGGATTATTAGAAAAATATTAAATACAAAATTTAAATTATTTATTTTTGTTGTAAAAAAATAAAATAAAGTATAAGATATACAAATTATAGCGCAGGGCTCTACAAATCATTACAAAAAAAAAAAACTTAAAAATATTGAATAGAAAAAAAGTTATTGCATTAGTCAAATAGACCTGGGACACCCTGTATAGTAACTACTTTCTGTTTAAGGCGAACATATGTTAGAAATAAAATAATAAATCATATATTAAACTATACTATGAACATTTATCAATCTTCTAAGACTCGTGTGCACCTTTTGTTACTTCATTAATATTGGCAATCAAAAAAAAAACAAATTGGACTTGTTTAACAAAACTCGTTTTCCAGCCCATAAAGTATTAATTGAACCTAAATGCGGATGCATAATGTAAAACATTAATAATAATTGATCAAATTACATTTTCCTCGACGTTTGTATTTTCTGTTCCGAATCATCGAATGAACTATTAACACTTACATTTTATGTTTACTAATTTAGTACTATGTAGTTTTTTTTTTTTTTATCTGATGGGCGTGACACGACGGTAAAATGATCTTACATTAAGACGATTTCCATCGACACTCGATATGCGTCTGAATTACAAAATAAGATTATTGCCGACGCACCGCGACAGATTGTTGGCCGCAGCGTGTACCGTGCACGTTGGTGTTTTTTGACTACAGTATTATTTTCAAAATTTCAATGTATGGACGAATACGTACGTGTCGAGTGTACAAAGTGTTGGAATAATGTGTACTTGGACGGTTTGCGATGCGACGCATTGAAGTAGATGGACTGATCACAATATCCCTGCAGCATCATTTGTGCGCATTAAAAGTTTTCGTTGTACACGCATTTCCCTACGTCGGGCGCACACGTGTTTTGGCCGTACAATAAGCAATAACAATGATAATATTGTACGTGGTGCGGCTTATTGCAGATTACACAGAACGAGGTAAAAATTAGGCAGGTGTCCCGGGCGACTCGGTATTGTTCATCGAAGAAATAGTCATTGACCCCAATTTTCTTTACTTCATTAGAAACAATAGAATATCAGCTTCACTATTAGTCTTTGAATCGTCAACCTCCGCATGTTGAATATTATGTTGGACGTTCAGTGCAGGACACCGCTCGTGTATTGTACAAATATAATATTATTGTACATGCTGAGGAGTGTTTGAAATCGCATGATAGGTGAAATGTACATTTTTTTCAAAAATGTATTTCATTTGTTGAAACTTCCACAGTGTAAACATTACTTTACTAGTTTATGTAGCCGTTTATCCCGCCAACCTGACCTGTATGCGAAACATGTGCACGAAGTTTTAATGATAATAAAAACGTACTGTTTTCTTCGGAGGTCCTATGCTTATAAATTCTCGATTATTAAAAACAGTAAAATATGAAATTATTTTGCTTTTTATAACTGCGTAAAAAGTTGACTGCGAACGTTGGACGCGACAGCGCAGCGTATATCCTCGATATTATCATATTTTTCTGGTTTTATATTACGGTATATTATCTTTAATGCGGATTTATCCTACGTTCGGTCAGCGTATTACCAAAGTCCTCGATGGTAGTCTCGAAAAAAAAAGACAGGCCATAAATTTACTGGAGATAAAAAAAAAACACATATACTCGTACGCATCGTTGAAAAAGACCGGTTTCGCCTACATTAACAAAGTACACACTATATACAATTTTATTTCTGTTATATGCTTTTTTCTTTTATTACACGGTTATTATTTATTTATTATCACCATAAACAATGGGAGACGGCGGTCATCGAAGAACACGCTAATGGTCATTTTTATTTCAAAAGTCGTAGGATGCTTAACATAAATTGCTATTTTTATGTACAGGGAGCTTCTTATAGGAGACATATGTTCCTGACTATTGAATTTTAACATGCCGAGCTGTAAAGAACGATTTGTAGTGAAAAGATTTTCGGTCTCTAACTATATAATCTAGACAACTACAAAGAAATTACAGCCATATAGTTGAATCGTATGATTATATGTCAATTTGAAAAAAAAATACACATTACACAGTAGTTGAATAATTGGTTTTATTTTTAGTATAATCGTGAATTATATACATGTATATTTAAGTTTCTTTCTTCTTGTATTGTCTAATACGATTTTAATTATATACATTTTTTTTTCAGAATGTCGACCATGTACTGTAGAAGAAATGACACAAGCTTACTGCACGAGTAGCTTAGGTGAGTTTCGTTTTATATGTATATATATTATATATGTACTTGAAATATTTATGCCCGCTTCAAATCTTCATGGTCTGGTGATCACTCCAAAACCAACGATCATATTACAATTTTCCCGGTAACTAATCGCAATTAATTCCGTAAAAACTCAATCGGAATGTCTACTCTTTATTTTAAAACTAATTAAAATTAATAATTTTCACTAGTGATATCGTACATATGCAGTATTATAATATTTATTTACAATGGAATGATTTACATTATTATTTTTCTTTTCAAATCATACTACCCACATGAGACCATTGTTGTCTTTAAATTACCGGCTCGGTGCTATTTTCAGGAATAAGGAGAGTTCTTTTAATTACCGAATAAAACGATATACGATATACGTGTTGCCGGTATCTCCCGATAAACAATACGAACGGTCGAAAGTGAGTGTGGGAAACGTTAGTGTGCGCGTAGGTACATATGTATGATTATCATATTTTTATATGGTGTACAATAGTTCGTAGTTATGAGGATAACGTATATAGGTATAAACGCTGTACTTCTTGGATTTCTATATGAAATAATTATTATTTTATGTATCTAAACCGTTTTTTAAATACTGCACAAATATAATCATATGTTGTGACGCGTTCTTGTGGGGCTCGCGTTATAGTAATTATGTATAGTAACTCTCTAACTTTAGCTTGCGTTATTGTTCTCGCGTTATTTTGCGGGGAAAACCATATGAATTAGAATGTTAATTTTTCTTTTTGATTTTACAGTGGTACAAGGCACCATAGTTGGCGTGTCTTATGACGGCGACGTGTCGCGTGTGCGAGTAATGCCCACCAAAGCGCATCGCCTGCCGCCCGAAGAAGACGACCGCGTGCAAGAAGAAGGACGTTACGAAAGGCCGATGGCGATCACTTTCGGCAAGGGCTGTAGGCCCGCGGTCGGTCCCGGCGAGTTCGTGTTCATGGCACGGTCCAAATTCGACGAATTGGCCCTGCGGTGCGCGCCCAGGTTGGAGGAATGGCGACAAGCGGTCAAAGCGGACAAAGCGCCCGGATGCATTCTGGCCGGTTAACCGCTAGTCGGATACGTATGCGTATGGTGCGTGTGTATAAATATGTATACCTAGGTACTGTTACAGGGTTACCAAAACCGTTGTTGAATTAAGTTGTTTGTATAATATACACCTAAGTCATATATTTAAACATTACGGTGTAGCCATAGCTTTTGTAGAAATCATTTAGACGGCGGAGGTCGCGGAGGGAATCGCCGGCCGCGACGTGTGCAACGTGCGTTCGTACGGGGATCTCGTTTTTCGAAGTTTTCAAACACATTCGACCACGTGCACTTCGTCATGTGCAGGGTTTTTCGAAATTCCGTGCGAAGGAGGGTGGTCGGAAAAATGAAAACGAAATCATTTCCTCGGAGGGGAAAGGTTCGTGGCTGTGATCTGAAACCGATGCGTTTGTCTTAAGGCAAAAAAAAAAAAAATAACGAATGCGTATAAATAATATACATCGCCGTGTTACCATAAAAATTCGATGTTAAGTCGCGTTTATGTGTGTGTGCGTGCGTGCGTGTGAGAGGGAGAGAGTGCTGTAAATAATCATTTTCCGGTGATATAGCTTCTACATTGCTACACATATTTTATATAATACATGATGAATGTTGGCTCGGAGCTATACTAATGCTGCGATGATGGGATGACGGACCAAGGACGTCTAAAGAAATCTATTTCTCTGCGCCTACACTGAAATCGGTTTAAATTTCCGTATACGCGTATATATATATATATAAATGTATACCTACACGTTTTATTGACATTTTTTTTCGGTTAATTTTTCGATTAGCTGCTCTGTGCAGCTTGTCTAATTCATTCACTAAGGCAAATCGTGCCAAATGCATTTTTTTCTACAGTGTCTCGGATGTCACGTATACCGCGTAACACCTGAACCAAAATGGTATATACTCCCACTCAACCTCCTCTTGTTAATACAATACATTGTATATCTTATTATATGTGAATCTATGTGCCAAACGTTAAAAATTAAAACTGGAATTTTTTTTTTATATAATATCATTTTTATTTTTATTTTTTTTCGTAGCTTATTTATATACCTATTGTAATGATATTATAATTTAGCTTTTTTATACAAATTTATTACTTTACTTTTCTTGGAAAATAAAAAAATTTTTTTTCTTACGATCTTCGTATGAGAAGATTAGTTTAGTGCAATGTTAAAAAATGATTGCTATAATATTATGTTTTGTTAGGATTATTATTTTAATCTTTTTGTTATGTTTTTTAATTGTAAAATCTCATATTTTGTGAATACTTTTTTTTTTTTTGTTTGTTTGTCTATGAATATATTGTGTTACATATAGGTACATACGATATATTATGATCTCAACTTTTTAAATATTGTGTAAAGAACAAAAATTGTAAATTAATTTGACTAATATTGAAAATATATTCGTGTTATCAGTTAATATAATACGGTCGCATTTGTTCGCCTGCATTATTTACCCTACCTATCGTCTCGCGCGTTATCGAACATAAATGATTACATACAGTCATACAGATAAGAACGAGAGTAATTTTTTCGTGTTCGATTCGTTTGCGGTCACCACTCGGCGAGCCCGGCAATCGTTTTGTGCCTACCGATTTGTCGGAATCCTCGCCGGTGACGCTGAGCGCCGACTGGGTCGGATCAGCCATTTTACCTGCTCGTGCGCGTCAAAATACCGACTTGGCAAGAATTACGCAGTTCGGACGTGCACTTGTACAGGTGTTTTAACGGAGATTGCGAACAAACGGGTAAGTGGTTATAGTTGGTTCGGGAACGATATCGACGTGACGCGACGCGTGATCGGAACGTGCCGCTGTCGATACGATCTAAAAACTCGAGCCGAGTTCCGGAAGGCGATTTAAACAGTTTCCGACGTCGCGGAAAATTTTGAACCCCTGTACGACGGAGCAGCAACATTTTAAACCATCGTATTTGGTGCTCGCGTTTTATTCGTATTATTATAATTAGTTCACCAGGCCGGGCCATTCCGTGCACGCACGTCCGTATCGCGCTATTCGGTGAAAATAACTTTTTTTTTTTTCTGTGTTTCACATCCGTCGGATAATAAAACGTCAAATGTGTAAAGTCTTGGTGCGATTGTGCATTATAATAATAATATATTCCACGCGGCTTCACCGCCACGCGCAGTCGTAACTATCGCCAATAATAGAACGGACACGTGTTATCCTGCGATACGTGATTCGTTACAGTATAATTATTATTGTTCGTGCGCAGGACGATAAAAAAAAAAAAAAACGTCATCGTGCGTGCGTACGGCGAACGGCGCTGAACGGAAATCTCGTTTTCGACCCACTGTCGGTGCGGCACAGCGTGAACGACGCCGAGAGGGTGAGTTTGCGAACGGGCCCGGTGGACCCGCGTGACACGTGTGACCAGTAACGAGCACGTCGGTTCTCATTCAATTATTGCCGCGCGCAAACGTTTGATTTCGAAACCGTTCGAAAGTGCATGTTGATTCGAGAAGAAAAATACACGTATAACGCGCGCGATTGTATAAATGCCGTGCGATGATAAATATATCGCGTACAACTCGATAAAATAAAAATTGGACGAAATGAAACAATTCTTGGCCGAAAACATGCGTTACACCATTGTTCACGCTTAAGTTTGCCGTTTATCACGAGCTCCGACATGGTGGACAGACCAGCGAACAGCTCAAATAATTTGTGACGACCGAAATCTCCCGGTTCCATAGTCACACCCCCTTTTCGTGTTCACTGAGATTTGAGATCCAAACAAAGTCCATTGTATGTGAATATATTTGTGTTTAAAATTTAAATAAAGTGTAATACAATGCAAATAATTTTCCGATACATACTCTGCATATATATATAACAATATGCATATACATACCTACTTAATATTTTTTCAAGCGCATTTGAGTCACTAATTTGACGAAGTAATAAACTAATATTTATATAATTATAGTATAGATTGTGTATGAATAATTTCCATACTGAGGTAAAAACTATTTCATAATTACCTGTTGTTAAAAACAATAAGGATTGAGCGTGTAGGTAGCGTAGATATAAATTTACCAACTATACAAGAAGTGACGTATACACATGATGTCTTATATCTATTTTTTATTTATATGTTAGTCGAACCATATGATAAAGTAACAAAACATTCCTGATAGTTTCGTTTGTGGAATGTTTATTTAAGGCTGTTTCGCGGCGAAAACACCGATTTGTTTACAGTTTAATAAGTCTGCGAACTGACCAAGTGTAAGTACAATCTATTATAATAACCATACATTTAATACAAACAATATATCCACGATATTTACGTACTTATACTCAGGGTCGTCCTTGGGGGGGGGGGCGAGCAGGGCCCAGGCCTTGGGCCTTGCGCTTTTTGCTTAAATTTGGGGCCTCGCGTTTGAAAAAAATAGTAAAATTGGTTTTATTTTCTGATGTGTTGAGTTCTGATAATGTCTGAGGTACCTACCAAATTGTTTGCGTTATAAGAATTATTAATGTCATTATAATATGTTTATAGATAGATGATTTATACTAAAAGGTGTTTAAAGTATTTTCGCCCTGGGCGTATACTAGCTTTTTTTCATCAGTCGTAATTAGAGTGTGCAACCATGAATGTTTTTATTTTAAAATGGCAACAATAAATACCGATAACAACGTTAGATTGATGATCGGGCCCGCTAAAGTTTCCTCGGTACCTCGTCGTTTTTTCGCCGCCATCGACACGCGTATTATAATCGCTCGGTATCGCGCCCCTAAGGCTCACGGAACCGCCGAGTTTCCGGGAGAGAGTTGAACGCCGGTTAACAGTGGCGATCACCTGTAGCCGCCAATACCGTCGGAACGCATTCGTCTTACTCGCGACCAAGTGCATACGGTAGAGCGTGCGCATATGTGTACGGCAGGTAGGTGCGTACCTTTATACATTATTATATAATATCGGCACACGTGATCCCGGACAATGGCGCGCGCGGTCGAGCGAAAAGACGGAAAAGATAAAGAAACGAAATTAAAAAAAAAAAAAAACAATAATAATGATAAAATAAAGGTACGAATTGAAAACCGGCCATAAATCAGTGAAGCCTCTCTGCGCGAACAGTGCGGTGCCCTGCGGACCGACGACGAGGACGACGAGGTATGCCGGTCTCATTAAGGTTCGATTTTATTTAGAACACGCGCCGCCGCCGCCGCCGCCGTCTCTCGCGCGCGGGACGTCCTCTAATTAGCGGCGCGCGCGCGCGTCTCGTTTCAACATTCCCCGCGCGCGCGCTCAACGAACCCGTTTGTCCACTGCACCGCCGCCGCCACCGCACTGTCAACCGAAAAGACGCCGTGTCATCGGATACCCCCCCGGATGGCTCGCCGCCGCCGATCACCACGGCCAGCGCGGTTCCCTCCCCCACACCCGTTTACCCCGCGGCGGTCGTCAAGCTCTTTTATACCCCCGCGCGTGCGCGCTACACGTACGCGATACGGTCTGTCTGCGGTCGGGGTTTTTCAATCGTCGGCTCGGTCGAAAAACTCGGATTGTAACAACGATGGTATTGTTTTAGATTTTTTCGCGTTTTTAATTAGACCGTTTCGACTTTTGTAGCGAAATCGTGTGGACGGGGATGAAAATTACGTTTAGGTACTCATCCCTTATTCGTCCCCCGTGAGACTAACAAAAATTAATATCGTAACACGCCGCGACGCTCCTTTCGTCCGGTATTCACTCATCCGACCCTGGTGGAATTATTCCGCGTACAGGGTGATTTTATTACATCAACTAGATGTCGTCCCGTGGGTTTCCGGACGGTTCGAAATTATAAACGCGCGCGGCGCATTTTCGGTTGTAGTTATAAACTTTTTTTTCGCTATTACATTCAGACGGACAAGGACGTTGTCGATCCGTACCGTCCATATGCCTAGGAACTACTCACTATAGCAGGAAGTCTATTTGGTATGGTAGTAGTCTTCACTGTACGGTCACACATGGTCATAACAATTATTATATGTCACTATTTCAAAAGCATAAATATATTTCCTGAAAATTTAAGTCTATGCGATTGTACCTATATTCTACATTTCTACGTGCACTGCTGTGGACCGCACAAACATGTTGGTGCATTAGGTGTACTCGGCTTTGGAATCTCGATTTCAAATAAATCATAAATTATCGGCCAAAAACTGCAGGCGCGACATTCGACTTTCGCGTACATCGGCATTTTGAGAAAACTGTTCCGTCTTGGATCGTAATATGGCATACATCAAGTACGGTATATTCTGTCGGAAACACAAACACGGACCGAGTAAATTAGTGTTTGACTACGTCGAAAATAATCACCACGCGTGTACATACGGTTTAACATAATACACAGTTGTGCGCAATAGGTACATGTGTATACGACTGTGTCGTCTGCGTACGGTCGGAATATAATCTACCCACGAAGGTTTGTGCGGTTTTAATTTTAATTTTTTTTTATCATTTTCTTCGTTTCCGACAAACGGGCTTCACTGCTAATTCATCCGTATGTACACATGAAATAACATAATGTATCATAGCGGTCGAGTGATTAGATTTTTCGGTACGCGGTGTATAATTTCCTACATTTATATGCACGTACACACGAGAATGGTAATATTTTCGCGTGGGCCGGGTTGTTATTTACGATTACACACGCCGTTATTTTGCTGTGCATCAACACTAAAATACTAATTTATCAGTACAAACTCTCGTTCCGTGTAATATTATGTTCCCGGCAGTGCGCACTACATAATATACCTACGTATATTCTGTATTTCAAGTCGGTCGAATAATATTTCTCCGTTTATACGGTCGAATCGTGTATTATATTCCGATGGTATACCGCACGTTATATAGGATCAGGATGGTTAGTAGTATTGTTCATGTTTTCACGGTGTTTAATGAAATCCATTATCCTGTTTTTGTGTTTTTTTTTCTCCTTCTCACAAGTAACAATATGAAATTCTACACGGCGTTGTGAAAATAAACATCGTATTATCGTAGGTATATCATATGCGACTGCGGGGTGGCCGCACGAGTACATAGATGCGTGCAGTACCGGGCGCTACGCTATATTGTGATAATCGTATTGAAATAACTCGTGTTGTAGGTATGGATATATTCGCTACCTACCCGAAAATCTTTTATTAAATTTGGTATCCCAATACATTTTCTATACGTTTCGAGTATGTATTTCCTATTCATTTCTTATAACGTCAGCATAAGATTTAAAGTAAAGTATCATAATAATGTTTGGTTATACGTTTTGCTTTGTTCTGTTTTTCGTGTTTTTACTGATGCATTTTTGAAAGAAAAAAAAATAAGCTCTTCATTTATGTGACTTTTGATTCAATGATTTTTTCTTTTGTTAGAAAACATTCCAAAGGTTATTTCGTACTGAGTATTCAAAGAAATCAACTATAAAGTATCTCGTATGATGCTATCCAGCTATATGGTTAAAAATAACGAATGTGATTCGTTTTAAAATACCAATACTTATATATTGTTTGCCACCTCCTATCTATCTCTATCTCTCTATAATAAGTCTATGGGACCCGATATGCTATCAAAAATAGCTAGCCTTACAAATTAATGGTTCAAAAACCGTTTTAGTGTTTAACTCTCGTTTTCGTCAGATCACTGCAATATTCTTCCCTCTTCATTTTAAGTTTCATTACTTATATGAATAAGCTTATGATTCTCTTATTTGCAAACTTATTAATTATTATTCTATATTGTATTTGCTTTTCTACTATTTAGACGTTCTAATTCACCGTGTAAGCCGCCAACGTAGTTCTCTCTCTCACTCTCTTTTTCTCTCTCTCTGTCTTTTTCAATTACTAATTTTTGATTATAAATCGAAATATTTTTTTGAATACTATCAGTTTTATATGCAATTAATTTTAATTGTAGTAATCATAAGCCACCGAGCTAATCACTGCAAGGAAAAATAAAAAATATTTCGTATTTATTGAACTAAAAGCATTTTCTACTGATCATCTCGAATTAAAAACTAAAGAGATATTTTTAGGTATATTTAACATGGGAAAATTAAAATATTGTAAATGTTATAGCCAAGTAGGCTGCAGTTGAGTGCACAGGCGCCTAGACAAATGAATAACTTTCCAGAGTACCCGTGTCGTATAAATATATAATAATATAAAGTATGTGTTAACACATAACATAATTTTTGTTATCTGAAGAGTAATACAAGTGTAATTGTTTTCGCGATTTGAATAATTACGATTTATCACTCAAACGATCGGATAATATTCATGCGGTAACAACAAACAATAATAATTATTATCATTACTGCCACACGGCTGAACGTATGAAATAAAACGTAATAAAAATGCTTAAATTATTATATTCGTAAAGATTAAAGACGGAATAAAATATCGTTGCGCAGTGTAAAATAATTTATTGTTCGTGTTAACGAGTCCGCGGGCATTTAAAAAAAAAAGAGTTCTGAGGTACAAAAACCTAGGTATAAAATATTTACACGAGGCGACACGTCCATTACGGACTCGGTTGTAAATTTCAGGACTTGAATATTTTTATGCTGCAGCGATCTGCAACCGAGTCCGACCGTGACATTTCGCCCGGCCTGCACCCAAAGACACTGGCTGCGCGAGTACCACTTTGTGCTTCATATTATTATACCACGTTTGTCGTATTCATTCCTACGTGCTTGCACTATACGAGATATTGTGGCCTCATCGTTCGTACGTATGCATAATATTGTGTAATATACGCTCGTCTGCTATGCACATATATATATATATATCTGAAATATATTGTATACATATTATATGGTTACGATGTTAGCGAGCTTGAAAACACTTAAAAACGCTATACATAATAAATAATCACGCTGTAGCTCTACTCAAAATATGCATTAACCTTATGAACGACCATTGGTCAGTGGAATCTGTATCTCAAATTCTGTCACGATACTTCTTAGCAGACTTAAACTCGGTGTGAAGCACGATTTTTATTATTTTTTTTTTTATTATTTTCTCGCTTTAATTATTTCAATAATAGTATAATATATAATATTCTATCTTCTACACCGCGGCTGATCCCAAAACTACATATACTGTCCTCGCACGATTCGCATCATTGTAGGTACAATATAACGTTTACGGTGGACATAAGGCATTTAGTATTAATTACAGTCTACAGTCGCTTCGCACAGTTGTATAATATTAGTTATGTATTGTTTTTCAATTCAGACGTTTGTCCTATATATCGATTCGTTCGCCCTTGGATCTTTTGACAAGAACGCGTATTCACCATTACGACATGTTTTTTATTTTCTGTTCGTGAACACTTTGACCGAATGACCGTAATGTGTAGGTATAAGATGGCAGTTGCGGAGAGTACGTGCTCGCACTTCATACGACTGTATCAGCTCCGATCAACTGTACGCCGTTTTCGTGCACAAATATTACGCAACAATGTTCGTACTCGCACGCGTAATGCGTATACCATATTTTATTTTATGCACGTAGACACCGGACGCGTACAGCAGTATTATTAATATTATTTATTAGTCATTAGCATGCTTTCCAAGCGTTTGCACGGGCTTGCGATCGTTAATTACCGTCATTATCCAGTGCTATTAGCTGGGACCGAACGCGACGTAAACAATACAGTATTGCGTGCGCGCGCACACAATATGTAAATGCATTATGGTAATGCGGCATTATGACGTGGTCAAAAGATTACGATTGTATTTAAGTAGGTACGTGATAATATAAAGTCGACGGTGACGCGGGCCGATAAATGGATTTACAGAGATGTCGGCGGCGAGGGAACGAGGGAAAAGATCGTCTCGGACGTATACTAAAAAATTACGTGTACACGACCATGACAAGGTGTGGTCAGGCACTATAAAATTAACTACTTAAGAGAAGCGAACGCGCGCGAACACCGCGTATGCTATGTGTACACTGCGGGTATAATGATAATAATAATAATAATAATAATAATAATATTATAATACACACGTTCGGTATGTTTATGGACGTATAATATTGGTCGGGCTAATGGAAGGTGTGTACCGTCGAAATCGGGCTGCTGCGGAGAGATCCCGCGCGTATGCGCGTACGTTTACGAGTCGACTTTGTCGCCGTCGCGGTATTCGTCGACTCGGGAATGAGAAATAAGAAACCGGTAAAACGCGTGAAAAACGTACGCGCCTAATCTACGTGCTGGCACGACCAATAATTGTCTTTACTACGACGCACTTTAAGCCGCGGACAGTAAGTAAACGTGTTGTAAGTGGTACGAAATTAAAAAGTGAGCAATAATTAACGATAATCTTATAATAATTGAAGTCACCAAAACAGCAGTTTTACTTACACGAACCATTAATGACGTAGAGTTGGCTGTAAATTGATTTGCACAAGATGGACTATAGAGGATCATATTTAACTGCGGAGTACGTCCCTGGCGCTACAAAAATTTGTTTAGAACGTAAAAGTACGAACGATTTAACATTCTAGGCCCTGGTGTGTAGCATAAATAATATTACGCTGCACACGGAGGCTAAGGAGCGTGCGAGAGAGAGAGAGGAAGAGTAGAAAAAGAAACAATTGTACCTCTATATATGTGTATTACGACGCGACGTGTCCGGAATAACAGTGACGCGTATTTTTACTTATATTTCACCAAGATAAGAGTGGAACGAACAACACCTGCTGGCTGGCTTGTTACAGCGCCGTGCCCTTGCGCCCGGAGTAAAAGTAAATCGTGTAATTTAATATTCTACAACAGTATATTATGTAGAAAAGATATTATATATACGACATCGTGTGTACGTGTTATTATTTTATATATGTGTAACAGGTGGCCATATTCTCGATTTCATGTTATTATTATGCCCGCCAAGTACGCGTACACGGACGAATACCGTAAGAGCCGCAAAAATCGTATTACAATCCTATAATATGATTCAGATAGATTATATATTATTCCGTTACCATGGTGTAAAACGCACAGAGTTACAAATCCGCGTTCGAACGGCGCAACCGATACATTACTCGGTGTATGAAATTATATCTGCAGATTATAATCGACCGTAGTCGAAAAAACTCTTTTAGATTCCGAGTGACACAAGTGATGCATTGGTTTTATTATGATGTGTGTTCTTTTGCGTATCCGCGTACACGATTTTGATCAGGAGGATTGCTCCGATGTATAAGAACCTCGTACCTTTCGTCTATTTGGTACTTTAGGATGGACATTTTTAAATTTCTCAACAACTACCCGAATAATTGAGAAAAACAGAACAAATATTGCAAAATAAAACAAATCGAGATCGAGAATTCAGCTCTGCACCGTCTAGTATATTTTATCACACACCATCCTTTTGTTTATATTTCAAGGATATAATTTTTTCTTTGTAGCCAATATAAAAATGTTTACCGGAAAATAGAAAATACATTTTATAAGCCTTAGAAAATGAAACATTTTTTTTTTGTAAAAGTTAGAACATTAAAAGTTCAACATACTTAAGAAATTTGGCTCTAATACTATATCGAACATTTTTAAAAATATAAACTGATCCGCCCGAGTACCCAACCTCTTTCACTCAGGATCGTTTTTTCGAAAGCAATTGGTACATTGATTTCAAGTTAAAAAGACCTGTATCTCACCCGACCATGGAGTCCCAACCAACCATAAGTTTCATCCGTTTTTTTTATAATCTTACTTTTGAAAACCATGAAAAAAGATTCAAAATAAAAATTAATATTCTTGTAATATTATGGAAGAGTTTCTATGCTACGATTATTGATGACAAACAAACAGGCAATTTCCTGTCGATAACATAATAAGTAAAAACAATATGCAAGTTGATAATACGATAAATGAAATACTCAGGGTTGCGAACAGAAAGACCTCGAAAGTCTATTATATTCCGTGATAATATTGTATTATTTAATTTATCATGATCATGTATTATTATTTACGCAGTTGTACTCAATAAAAAATTTTCTTCGTAACAATACGTATCTACATTTTATAAAATTCTTTCCAACATCAACAAATCTTAGTACAGAGTATACCTGGGCTTGTATCTATTAAATACTAATTGCTTATTTAGTTATAAATTATCTCTCACAAATTGCTGTTTTATTCGGTGGTAGCAATTTTGCGGCTTCTAAGTCTATGCCAGGGGTCTTCAATCTTTTTATGCAGCGGGCCACATGTTATTCCCTACAAATCTCACGGGCCGCATTCCTAATAAAAACCTGGATTTTAGTCTTTTTTTTATCGCATATTTCTCAATCTCTTCGATAGCGATGTCTTAAAGCTATAGTCTATAGCTTTTACTATAGCCGTTCTAATATATCTTAGTCGATAGATGAAATTACGTTAAGGCGTATATAATATTAAAAAACTATAAGGAAAAACGGTACCCGCGGTTCCGGGCCAACTAGACCGTCCATGGTTTAGCTTAATGAGTAGAATTTTCACAAAAAACGTAGGTCGGGCGATAAACTCATTTTAGTGGAGACGATATGTGTGAATAATGAAGCCGACTCTTGTTTTTCTCCATAGTGCATACTGCATATAGATCAGGGGTTTTCAACGCGCTGATTATTATTATTTGCGGCTCGCGATCACATTTTAAATACACCATAATATATCTTTATTAGACTTCTTCAAATGCCATTAAATGGTAATTAACAAAAATAAAAATGACATGGCAACATATAACTAGTAGACTTTAACGATCTACTTGAATAAGTTGAATATGTTTTAGCTTATAAAATTTTATTGAAAATAAAGACTAGATTCTTTTTATCTTTTAAGTTATAATATCAAATTATTTTTCTAGTAGCAAATAAGGACCGATGACGTGAGATGACACGGATAAAATATATTTCTTAAAATAAAATATGGGATAGACTTTAATACAGTTTTTGCGGAACCGTATTTGTAGTTTAGAAGTGTGCGTTTTCAAACGATAATTTCATTTAACCCTTTATAGGGCAGAAGGTGCTAGTAGTCCGATCACCTCAACATTTTGTTTCTCATATGATGGAAGTGTTTGTATTCAATATTATCAAAAAAAAAAATAGTATTTCAGTTGAATAAATATGTAGTTACTATGCACAACTATGTTAGGTAGTTAGGAAGTAAATTAAAAACTTACCGTTGAAAGACTTGACACTTCAAACATGGGTACTGTAGTCTGTTGGTAAAATATGTTGACTTATCACGTTCACGAGAGTGAAAACTTCAAGCGATAAATCAGACGAATGATAATAATTGTGGCGTTCTAAATACAGGTTAACACTTTTAACGACATAAAACTTCTCATTGAACCAAGTAGTAAAGTAAAATAATATAATCTATGCAGTAGAAAAATAATAAACGCATTGGTCAATATATATATCACTGACCTAGAGGGTTAATGATATATTGACATGTGGTGACTGCAGGTGAATTGCACTTCCACATACCACGGTATCAAAAAAACTTCATAAATGTACAAAAATGAACGGATCTTTGGGGAAACATGCGGTGTTAATTCATTAAAATGTACGGAATTGACCGCCGACCTTTTTGTGGAAAGTGTGTGGTTGTAATAATCGCCGGATGCAATATTTTATCATGGCGTGAGAACAAAGTTAGTATCTTTCTGGTTTCTTTCGTTTCTTACTGTGTTGTTGGTTTGCTAAGCAAATATTATGATAACGGTTTTGGCTTGATTCTGTTTACTGGTACGTGCGTGCATACTCTGTGTGCGCTAGGTTGCTGGTCGAGCGAACGAGATGATTTAAAAAACCACCATACGCGTATTAATGTATTATATAATTAGTAAAGTTAATATTGTAAACGATAAATATTGCGAACTCGTGATGTTCAAAAATAACCGGTAATCAAATTATTTTTAATTTTCAACAGTCAATACTCATCATACGTGCTCGAGTATGAAATATTCGTGTCGAAAGGGCAATTTTCGGAGATACGAATTCGAAGCAAATGTTTTTGACTCATAAACGTTCACCGCTGCCGTCGTTCATCGTACTATAACCGTAAACCAGGTAATGTAATTTATTATAATTTAGATATTTAATTTCTATTGGAGTCCGGAAGATTAAAATAATAAATAAATGTGCGGGAAATAATTTTAGTCTTTTACCGTAATAACGTTTACTAGTTTTCACTAAAACGTTTAAAAAAAAATTACATTTTAAAATAGAACTTACCGAGCAATAATGTAAATGCGATAAATCGAATATATTGTTTTTATTTATCGTTGTAAAAAATTGCCCACTCGAAGAATGACACACTAACGTAATAAATAGAGTAAGATAAATATTAGGTCGACGGTCCAGTGTAAACCATCGCGTATAAGTGGATTTTGCGTTTTTGGACTTGCGCTCGCGTCGACGTGATACAATAATAATACTGATACGGTCGTGTTCCGCCGGGAAAATATATGTACCGTCGGTGTATTATACCATTTGGACAGGACGGTTCTCACGTTACTTGTTTTACGTATAGCGTACGTCCTCCGATCGATATCGCGGCCCTAACAGTGAAAATCGATTTTGACTCTGATTGCGAGTGCATTCATTATTTGTATCGTACACGCGTCGAGTCTCAAAGAAATCTACGTGACTGTAAGTTTTGGGATGCGAAAAATAATATACAACAACTCGTATATATGTATGTCTCGAATTATTATGATTGGCGGAGCAATGATTCGACACGTTTCATTCGAAACGATTGTACGTTTCCCAATGCTCGCGAACCGATCGTGTTCGGAGATATTGTACACGCGGGGATAAAACGCCCGTGTAATAATTGTTTGATTTTTCGATTCGTCTTCGTGATATGTGATCGCATTATGGGCGGAAACCGGATCAAATTATAGGGGAGCTAACGTATTTTCTCTTTCGTGGATCGTTTTGGAAAAAATAACTAAATATCCACTCTTACGCGTCCTACGAATCGCAGCGAAACTACACGACTCCACACAACAATGCTCAGGTTAACCGTACACGTTACCGGAATTTTTTTTCCGCTCAAAACAATATTCTCGAAGATGTTTAAAATTTGTTGACATCCCTATTGCGTATGTTCACGTATTCACACGCGCTCCAATGCAACACAATGTGTACGGCATGCGTTCCGTGCATTGGTACCGAAAGATATTTCGAAAGGTATGAGTGCAGTCGGTTTTTCTGGGGACACATCGGGGAGAGTATTCCTGGGAAGTGGGAGCCGCATTGTCTTACGGAAGAGCATATATTTTCTATGTCAACAAATATTACGTACGCTGTATTATACTCCCGAGTTGATGTTAATCATTTCATTTGTTACAACATGCCGTACATTATACACAGTTTGTTTTTCCCTGCAGTAATTAGGTTCTTTCATACAGAGACTACTAATTTTATGGCCATTTAAATGTTCAAAACTTTTTTCACCGCGCAGGTACTTTAGAAATATTTTCTTCCGAGAATAATAGTACCGTATTCATATTGACCGACACGTCGTGGCATGATTTTTCTCCGTACCTGTACGTTGTATGCTCCGTCTCATTAGACAAACAAACGGGAATCGAGGTAAATTAACTTCTGAATGTTATTATTTAAATCAGTATCAACACGTTTTAAGGATATATATATATATATATATATAATACGTTAAACATATTATTTCCTGCAATCTTAAACATTAATCATAATAATTAGCCTATGGCCTACTTCGATGATTCGTTGTATTGGACTAAATTTTACTAACGTTTTCAAAAAGAAAACAATTATTTATTTACGTATAGGCAGGTATACCAGCGGTATCATTGCATATTCACACCAGGTTTGGTAAGGTTTTCAGCGTCTTACAAATCGAACTGAGTACAATTTATATCAACGCATCGTGCTTCTTATGGTATAATTGACTTCATTGGCTGTATCGAGCTAGCCTCTTTAATTTTAGAATGATACGTGGTATTTGGTTAAAACGCTTTCTGATTGGTATATCAATATACGTATATTGTAATTCCGATCGCCACATAATATACAATCCCGCACGTACCGTGTTATTAAAGTTATTGCAAAAATGAAGCAGTATAATGTATTTACAAACATTTCCATACCATGTGATTAAGTATACATGTAGGTACACATTACACACACGTAATTCAATCTCGTTTATTTTTGTGAAGTTTATAATTTCGTTTAACCGTTTTTCTTTCTTTCTTTTTTAACAGTTACATCGCACCCGTGGGATATAATTTATTTCCGCCTGGAACGCAGCAACCATATTATATACCAGTTATGTATGATTAGTATAGGTACACCTATTCCACGAGCGCAATACTCTCGCGTATTTTTCAAAATCACGCGTGATTGGTATAGTCGCTGTTGCGCAACTCAACTAAAAGATGCGTGTGCAGTGCTCAAATATGTGTAAATATATTAGTAAATACGAACGTCGTTTAGTTAAAAACCGATAGTTTCCGCCACTTTTTGTTCCGCGACATGTCGCGAGAGGCCCCACACATTTCCCTCGTTTTTCAAAAGAAAATTAGTCACTAGGTAAACGTTTTTACGGTACAGGTAAAAGTTGTACACATTTCGTATAAAAATCAATGTGATACGAATGAAATGTGAGACCCAATCTATAACTTCTCGCGAGCAACCTCCTGGCGAAAATCATCGCTGCGCCATAAGTATAGTTACCTATATAATATAGTTTCTAATCAATAATGTTTCGATATACGTTAAAAATCAAATGAAGAAACGCACAGAGGTACGATTAACATTTCTATTACCTAGTCGTTCCGCGTTCCCATGCTCCAATTCGAGTACCGTGTGTATTTGCCGCTTTCCTGTATATATATAATATTATATGCACTGCACATTTTCTCGAACCACATTTCAGTACCCTTTCTATTCGTGATTCATTTTCTCTATCGCTGTTTATATGATCGAGCTGTACATATTGCATTACCCGCTTCAGATGCACTTCCATTTGCACACTTTCGTAATTCGCGATACACCGCGCCGCGATACGCATCTGTTCACGACTGTCGTACACACGCCAATGCATATTACATACAGGGTGACCATTGTGTACCGTGTTAAAGCACTTTTTCCTATTGTAAGTATGCCAATCAAATTGCAGATTAACGTATAATAGCGATGTGCCTTATGAAAACATCTAACACTTAGATCTAAATAGTAGGCGTGCAATGTAAAACTATTAATTTCTGTGCTTTCACAAATGTTTCGTCGCACGAAACTCCGATCACCCCGTATAATATGTATACCATGCAGCTATGTAAGGTACGAATATAACGGTTGCCGCAGCATCCCGTCGGCACGGCCGGTGCGCCACATATAATAATAATAATTAATGACGTATATCCACGTAAAATAATATGATACAGTGGAATCTCTATTAAACGAACTCGACTTTGGAATGGAAATTTCCTTGAACAGAGGTTCGACTGTCCACTGTACATTTTAACTCGTAAATATAATATGAAAATAACGTCTCGCACGCGGTCTACCGCCCCTGCTCTACCGGTGCACCGCGTTTTGATTTATCGAAGCCCATTATTGTACATAATCGTGTGCACACGTACGAGTCGGCCGTGCGCGCGGATACATTATACATATTATTCACGCCGAAGAAATCGCACAATGTTTATCAAACGGATGCGCGCGCGTCTCTAACGAGGGAAACACGAGAGGTGTCACAACCAGTTTGCCGTCGATGGCCGCGCGCACGAGCGCACCGCAGAGTATACATGCACCAGTATACGACAGTACACGTCACACGTAATATTTATACGCACACCTCGAGACCTGCCCCCGGATCGGTTCGCGTGCACATTAAGGCCGAGAGACCGAGAGCGCGGCTCATACATAATGTATACGGTAATATCACGTGGGCACACATACATTACGCGCGGCCGAGAGTGGTGAGATCCATAATCGGTCCTTCGGCCCGGGTAAGATGGTCACTCACTGCAGTGGTTCCCAATTAATATGAAGCCACGGACCCCTAGCTAAAATTTAAATTGGTCGGCGGACCCCTTATTTGTGAATATACTTACTTTTCAATTTTGTTGAATTATAAAAATGAAATAAAAATGTTTTATTTTTATTTTAAACAAGTAACTTTTTGGTAATAATATAAACATAGATTATCTCGAAATATAATATAGTATAAAGATATTTTTTTTTGGTTTAACATTTGTAACACGATAATCACGTAAATCGAGTTTCAATAGTGATAGTCCCAAAATACCTGGAACTTCAAACGACTACGACTTTGATAATTTCACTAAAATAAAAATTGTTTTCAGTACTACACAGTGCACAACCGCGGACCCCCTAGCATCAACACGTGGACCACTGAGGTCCGCGGACCACCAATTGGGAAACACTGAAATAGTGCATGGTGTGCATGTACACAAAATGGCGTATTCGCGGCCTTAGGGCGCTTTAGTGGATAAAACACGTCCCCGTTCGGCCATGGTATTTGTTCCGTGGTCGGGTATTATTTTTCTATTCGCGTTCAGTTATTTTCAAATAGCAACTTTTTAAATGGGAAATGTCATCTACAGCTGTAACCTTAGGCAAAGGGAGGAGTGAAAAAAGCAACCAAGTCATTTTTAACGGAATATGTTTTGGTTACTTTATAATACAGTGCTCTCATTTCGAGCGTATAGAGAAATAAGAGAAATAAGCGTATAGAGAGTTGTATATAAACTCATAATTTTTTAACGTTTTCAAATATAAGCCACTGCAAACATACCATGTCTTACCCCCTTTTACTCGTTTAAAAATGCTGGAGTTTGATTTATGAATATTTCCGGAGCCCTAACCCACCATTTGACCCACCCTCAAGAAAACCCTATAGTAATTACTGAGCTTTTATGGGCAAACGTGCTCGCGAAACGACGGTAGACTCATTTGAATACAATGCGTATTATTCGATTTCTTACGTCATGTGTATGTTTGCACATTTTTATGGCTATCAGTAGTAGCGATCGATCGCTCGGATTTTTAAAACTTTATTTTCTTCAATCATTTTTGCGCTTTTTTTCGGAATAAAACCATTGCGACACTGATAGTGTACGGCAACTAAGTTCTATACATCGATCTCTTCACTGCTGTTGAATTATAATCGCGTGTATTATAATGTGTTCATCATCACGACTTTCAGGTGACAATATTTCCCAAAGGATCATATAACCGCGAACGTATAAACGCTGCGAAATAGAATTATTTATATGCCTTCATAATTGCTTAATCATGTTCGAGTACGCGACGCTATAAAATTATACCTTCCCGGGTGTATATATTAAATCTCCATTAAGACCACGGAGTCCCCCGCCCAATAGCTTTCGCACGTATATGTTCTGGTATTCAAATAAGAGTTTTAACGATCCGGAACACCACGTGTTCTTATAATTTTATTATTTTTATGTTCGAACTGAAATCTATAATCAAACGTTTAGGAATCTAATGTGTCCTTAATACGTTATCACACTATTAATTATAAATGCAATAGCATAGTGTCCGTAGATCCCGAAACCTAGCCATCTGTATGCATATTCAGATTTTTTTAAACGTGCAAAAGTAATTACTATACATTTATATTTTATTTATTCTCGCGACAAAATTATCTACAAACAAGCCGTGCATTAATACTTATATATACACAACGCAAGCGTATTGCCCACGTCCTATACGTGTACTCGTATACTACATGCGTACTTGAAAAACAACTATTTTATTTTCGTTTGCACACCGACACGTCAGACTTTCGTATTTCTCACCAGCTATTTATTCTGTCTGTGCGTTGTCGTTGAAGCTGTATTATTGTGTTTCACAAATCGACTAATATTTCCGGTTATTATTACGTAATTAAAAAACAATGCCATTACTAAATAGTAAATAGTAAATACCATCAAAGGCAGTTCGAGTCTAGCGAGCTGTCCAATAATTGTCCTTATTAAGTTTTTCCGTCACGGCCTGTTAATGAGTAGGTACGAACAGTTTTTTTTTTTTTCCCAGAAGTATATTATAGGCATAGCGGGTACGTGAATTTTGTGAGATAATTTCATCCATAACTACTTTGTGCACAGCGCTTGCATGTCCACTCAACTCTGAAGATTTTATAATATCTTTATATACACCTTCATCGTCTTTATGTTACGCATTGTTCTCGCGGGTTCCACGTACTATACAGCCGCTCTCTGGAGATAAATGCGCGGTCGATGCGTTTCATTTCATTTCTGTTGCTATTATTTGTTTTTAGTTCGGACTTCCTGTTCCATTTCTTATTTTCAGTCATCTATTATCCCGGTCGCTAAGCCTCTATGTAACGTCCAACTCGATTTCCTTTCACCGGTGCACACCTATTCGCAGCACGAAATATTAGCATCCCGTGGAAAATCATAGAACCACTACCGCGCCCATTGTCCTCGGTCGCACGCAATAAGCCAGATAACATCGCGCGCTATTCGTGATTGGTACAGTTTATCTGTACAAACGTAATATTTCTTTTTTTACCCGACTCTCCGAGTGTCAGTGTTTGACAACACACACATTAGTCATTCAATTTATCGCAAAGCTTTTGTACACACTGGGTCAGATTTACGATTATACGGTTATTTATTCCGTTTAGATTTATTTAATGCTTTTTTGCAAATCGTATACGTACGCATAGACGATATGAACAAAATGTATTTCTCAAACGTTCCGACGAATAAACATAAAATATTAAGCATTATTTATAAAACAATACATTATACGTACGTCGGAGAAAAAAAATCGTTTAAAACCCATAATATCTTAAAATCGTAAACAAACAATCAAAATTATTGATTATATGAAAGTATTGGTAAGTACTATATAGGTAAATGGAAATTTACTTTTTATTCCTATTCATATATATATATATATCAAATTATTAAATTCCAAATATAATTTTGCACAATTAATTCAATAATATACTTTCTTTTCTTTATTATCTGTACTACTCACTACTAGATTTTCTGCATTCTCAATTTCCATGCGGATGAATAAAAATTAAAATTAAATGTTTCTGCTCCGATATAAGAACAAAATAATGACCACATTAACATATCAGTGCACACACGTACTAAAATGAACTTACTTTAAATAAAATACTGAGTACATTTATAGAAAAGTATAAAGAAACTAATAGTTATTTATGAAAACACAATCTGACTGTGGTTAGGCATAAAGTGCGTGGTTTATACTGACTTTTAATTTGTATTATTCAAATGCCTTATCATCAACTATGGAAAAGAAACACACCACACATTAGGTTAGGCACACATTTTAATAATGATTTTAATAACAATTTCAAATTTTATTTTTTCTTCCTTTCATTGCCATATAACAGTGAACTATTTTCAAAATAATAATGGTCACAAAATATGTTAGCAATAATACGAGTACACAAGATATTTTAATAAGAAAATTAATATCTCAACCCTAGTACTACTATATTACTACATAATAATGCAATGTATTAATTAACATATACTTATTTTAAATAATTTAGATAATTGTTGAGTGTTTTACACATAAATATATAAGAACCTCTGTGGTATTATTATTTTATTAGACAGATAACTAAATTATAATAATCAAACTATACTTTGTGTATTACAAATATTTGACCAATATTAGGTTTAAATATTGAAGCGTTCGGTACGTGTAAAACGAATATTTTCGTTACAAAAATGCCTATGATAGTGTGATGGATCTAGAATCTTTTTTATGGTTAGGAGAGGAAGCTCGAAGCAGACAATTTACTAAAAATGTTTACCCGTAAAACCAAACTTACACCTGCACTTGAAATAGGTGTATTTTATTAATTATTGTTCGTATCTTATCATAATATATATACATATATTATAATAATTTATGAAAATTAGAAATACCTGCAAGGCTTCTATATAAAATATAAATAAACTTGTATATGATAATATACTTAATGGGTGTTAAACAATTACAAGCCCAACTTAGTCTCGTGCGTAATAAACTGCAATGCATTTTGAACAAACAGTATAAGATTGCTGCGCGCGGTGACTTGTATTGTAATGGCGTTATTATTATTCGCGTTTATGATGTAGCAATAACAAAAAATACAAATGAAATTGCGGTCGCGTCAAACACACAAAATATCGTAAAATACGTATTATATGTAGACCACGTAACGTAAGTGTCAACGTTATTTTATTCTTGAATCATGTGTTTTTTTTTATGGACAACGGCAGGGACTCGTGGTCATAAGAGGAGTCGAGGAACAAGAAAATCGTACGGTTCGTGGTATAGCCTATATATGTGTATATTATATATGGCACGCGTTCGAACCGGTTGCCCGCATAATATATTATGATAATTATTATTCTGTAGGTTTCGATGGAATTATAAGGCAAGAACAAACACTGCACAAAACGTGTATGTGTATCGTTTTACACGGGTTGCCTGTCATTACATATTCTCGCCTCGTACGCCAGAATCGAACACGTTTCGAAGAGACAACGTTGGCTTTCAGATCACAAAATGGCCAGGTGAGGGTAAACTAATTAGCGCGATTTTCTTTTCCTATTTTTTTCTGCGAGTCTCAAAAGGCAATCCTGACGACTGGCTGTCTCGAGAAAATATACCCACTATGGTCATGCTCATGTACGTACAGCACTACCTGGACAACTAATTATATTGGTTATGTAACATTTAATGCAGTCGATCGAAGTGTATCTTTTCCCTTTAAATCGGGTACATTAAAAAATATCTGTCCATTAGTCTTTAGGCGAAATGTGTTAATAATACCCATGCGTGATATAATTTATCTTCTAGAGTAATGAGTATGACTATATATGAATAAACATGGATGATAATCTGTAGTACTTACCAAACATAATAGTTTTAATGAAAATCGTTAAAAAAATTTAAATTACTGTGAAATAGAAGTAACCTTTTAAATTACAACTGTAGTATATCACTACATCTAGGTATTTATATCTTATATGAATACATATAACGTATAACTTATTAAAAAAATAATTAGACTAAATAATAATAAACACGGTACTGAACGAAATCAAAATGATTTCCAGTATAAGAAACCATATTGTTTGAATTGGAATAATTTTCAAAGTCAATAGTAATAAGTCAATGTATAAATTGACATAGTAATTGAAAACTTCCCAAAAATGTCTTATGGAAATATTTTATTCATTATAAATATTGATTTTAAACAAATATTTCACGATAAATGCATTGCACGTATACTGCACAGATGCACATACGCGTCACATATGTGTTATTACAAAGTCTTATAATTAGAAATTTGTTGGATAAAATAGTTTATGTTGTAAACAGGACTATTTTTTTAGGTTTTATTTACAAGACACTAAACTGTGAAGAAGCAATAAAGAATGATTTTTTCCATTTAAAAATGGTTTTCTAGTCACACACAATATGGTAATTTATTTATTATGCTGTTTTAATAGTCTATTTATTAGTGTATGTGAGAAAACCCCTATATTCAATATTCCGGGTAAGACACGTACCATAAACATTATGTGTTTGCTTAATGTTTCTCACCCTCTTGTGATTTCCTCGCACTTATTATATGATGTGTGTTTGTGTACACTTTCATCACATTCACACACACACTCACACAAAAACACAAACACACCTCAGCGGGGTGGTCTCGACAATAGGATTTTCACATAAAACTGCATATAAATTCAACAACAAGCAGGTGCGATTCAGTTGGCAAGTGCTCAACGACAGCAACGAATTGTAGCCGAAACTCATCGAAAGGTAAATAACAAATAAAGATTTTATTGAGTCGTCAATAATATTATTTATAACATAAGGCTATTCGAAAGTCGAAATTCATTTTAACGACCGTATTGAGTTATGTTTAAACGATTGTCCTCGCGCGCAAAATTGTTAAGTTATATAACATATTTCTTATACTTCACACGTATTGTTACTTGTTAGTTTCAGTATAGAAAATGCGTGTTATAAAAGACGCGAGACACAATATAAATAAATGAAATGGATGTTCAAGAAACTTGCACTGAGGTGCGTGGGTTTGATCGCATAAACCCGGTGAACCAATAGACCATGTCTAAATGTCTAACAACCATTGCAACAACTTGACGTTGTTTTTTTTTATTTTATATTTTTATTATACTTGACGTTATTATATTGCGCATAATTATAGTATTCGTGTCCAATAATAAAATCACCGATATATTACGTCGCGTGAAGATTATTCTCGTAAAAACACGTAGGTATCTTTATCGATCGTGTTCGTGTCAGCTGCAATGTTCATGCACAGAAATATAAGTATCAAATACATACAATATTAAAATATGGTCGCGTAAAAATCGATTTCAAACATTTGATACGTTCGCGTGATACCTATAGCCTTCGTGATAGTGTCCGTCCGAGTCGTTTGATGCATGAAAAATAATAATTATCTAAAAATAAAATCTCAATACTCTATAATATATTCATTACCTATTGTATGTACCTATATATATATAGGCGAACGACTACGACGACGATTATCAACAGTCGTCGAGGTATTACGTATGCGTAACAACTAGGCGCTATTATTCATAAGCTTTCGGACTGCGCTCTTAATTTTACCGCCACGTCGAGTAGAGTCAAAAAATTAACTGTGATTATATAATATGTATATAATTATTTTTACTTTAAATTTGAAAACGTCTAATATATCATTTTACGTGGATACATTAGAACACCAGTTTCGTATAGACCGCATAGTGCAGCGGTACCCACTACGCGGCCCGTACTAAAACCAAATTTAATTCTAAACATTTCAAAATTAAATGGAGAAAATAAAATACATATTTTTGGTTTTGGTGTTATGTACATATATATAATATATATATATATATATATATATATATACATATATTTTATGTTATAACTTTTATTTATCTTATTATTCTTGTTATTTTATCGTTTATACTCTTATTTAAAGGTTATTCCCGTATCGATTACTGATTATTTCCACCACGCGGCGTAATGTTGCCGCGTAGTGTTGTACCTGTACTGTAGTTCGTCCTTATTGTTCAACTATACATTTTACGAGTTATAATTAATGAACACATAACTTGTACACTTTTTAACCATTACCATTCACAACGTATACGGCCCGCGAGTAATTTTCAAAGTTATTGTTTGGCCCTTTCTAAAATCCTTGTGGGGACCGCTGGCACGGTCCGGTACAGAACCAGGGGCGTATTTAGGCACAGGCCTTATAGGGCCGGGCCTAGAGCGGCAACATTTGGAGGGCGGCAAATTTTAACGATATTTTTTTACAAAATTACAATAAGTATTTTTCATTTGATGAAATCGAACTTAACTAATTTTTTGTTCGCTCAAAATTAAACCTATATCGACTATCTACACGCAGGGGCGTATTTAGGCACAGGCCCTATAGGGCCTATTATAATATAATAAATTGTATATTTAAATATGTTTTATAAATAATTTTAGGAAGGATGGAGGGGGGGGGGTAGGCGGCGAATTGGAAAGTGCCTATAGGCGGAAAAACCATACGCCACTGTACAGAACGCGCACGCTCAAACCGTGGTGCACGTGAAAATAGGGCCCGGTACACCACTGGTGTCTGCGGGTACCTATATTTTTACGCACAACCACTACCGCGTTGACGGTTACCCGCGGGGTCGTTGTACCGGCATCGGTAAATATATATAACACATTATACACGCGTAGAGATAAGCATATTATACGGTGGTCGGCGGGACAGCACGCGCGAGATACACGGAACACGCGCTACGATCCGTCGTGTCCTTATGCGCGGCGTATACATTATGTATCGCTAACATGAAGAAAGAAAAAAAAATGATAATGATAATAAAAAAATAAACAATAAAACAAAATAGAACGCGTACACATAATATACGCTTGCGCATGCGCGCGTGCGTATTTTATTATAATAACGGTCGAGTAAGAAAAATTACGGTGACGACGACGACGACGACGAGTGCGCGCGGACAACCGCTGAATAATGGGCACCGGCCGGAATATATACTGGAGTGGAAAAAAAACAAAAGCATTTGTGTGTCAGTTCGACGAGTCGGCCGGTGCGTCTATTCTGCTGTTCGTGTAGTACGAGTATTCTTTATTTTCCTTTCAGTTTTATCTTTACTCCCATACTTCATTTCTTCCCGAGCACTGCAGCAGTGTCCACGTAAACGTGACCTCACCTAACCCGTTCAACGTACACGGCAAAAGCCTCTACCTGTACACATTTATATATTATGTGCCCCTTCGGCACTTCAGCTACACCGATGTGCACACGCGTCGTCATCGTTCACGCTTTATTTTCTCGTATGCGCGTGCACCTCTCTATCGTTAAAGTCACCGCGGTGCGCTGGAGCTGCATATTAAAATATTATACGATATTATACGAGAGAAAATCCAAGAGTTTCTAATTTTCCCCGCGCACGCGTCCAACATGAAGACCAAGTGTGCGTCCAAATCAAAATTGTTCACAATAAAGTATTTTTGGTCGTCTGATTTTCATGTTTAGAGCATATTTTATTCACGTTTTTCCGCGTGTTATTATGCATACACGCACAACTGTATATGAGCCGAATACACTTATTGCCACAACCACTCTGATGAATATTAACAAGACGTCAATAAACGTTGTAATACAACTAATAGTATATGACACATGTTATGTTAGTCGAAGCTATTTGATAGAGAGAGTATAATGTACGTATAACTACGTTACCGCACTTAACGTGGTGTTTCAACTACACATCGGTGCGGTTATAGAATATACCGCGTCAAGTAACAATTCGGTTTTTGACGGATGACAGTCGCTTTCTGTGATGTTGATTTCCTTTCTCAATATCGCCGTACGCACACTTATAGATATTATAATATATCCATACAGCTTTAATGTATTGTTTAGAATTTAGATGTTTAGAACACGGAGATATTAAGAATTAAAATACAGAGAATGCTCGGCAGGTACAAAAAACCTTTTTCATCAAGGTCAAATCGAAAACCGTTGTTGAACTCGAAGAGATCAGATTTTTTTCATATTTATTTTTATTTTTAATTACCTCGCGATCAATGTTACAAAAAATTGTATAATCCGACGTGTGGTACAAGACGCTGCGTTTAATACGAGCGTTCCAAACTTGCTACTATTGTTGTGTTGAAAACAATGACGGTATACGTACAACGCAGTGATCGCAAACAATGCAACGGCGTACATGCACTTTATAATATTATATAAGGCTCCATCAATCGCCATGTATAATAATATAAGTACGTACCTATATTATACAGGTGTCTTAGTGTCTATATAGTATGCAACTGAACCACGCACGTCTGTACGTGGTAGTAGCCATAAATTAATTTGCGTACATACGCCTAATTTATGGTCTGATTTTTTGAAAAGAAGCTGGGCTCCCTTCGGGAATATTATAAAAATTCGTCCGACGCACTCCGCACTCGAATGTAAGTAACATGCGTCAACTGTTTCATTTTTTCATTTTTCTCAATCTGAATACGAAATGTTATTATAAATCATCCTTACACGCTCTACACACACTCACATCTAAGAGTATATATTTTTAATATTTTTTTACATGTGTATCGATCCGAAAGTGGTAATCGATGGCCGTCAATCATTAAGCACGCCACGTCCTGAGCCCCACGCATACACTTACACGCACTTACACACGCACACGCACACATATCCTGAGGCTAAGAGCAAGTCGGGTTGGGGCGCTGAGGGGACCGGTTTCATACTAGCGGTCGCCCGGCGGGTACGTTACCGGTGAAACGGGATACGACAGTCTGGTGCGCGCGTGTGTATGTGCGTGTATGTAATATGTGTGTGCGCGCCATCAGTCACTGGATTCAACACTCGCCCATTTACATATATAGGAACGTGTGCGAGTTCAGGTAAGTATGATAATAATAATAGCAGGCCCTTCGGGGGTGGACTTTTTTACATACGCACCGCGTAAATGTGCGTGTATCCGTGTAAATGTGTACAAGCGTGTGTGTGTGTGTGTGTGTATACCGCACTTGTCTGTATAGTAGTTATATACTTAAATATATGCGCAGTCTCGGTTCGGCACACGAGGGCTCGCCGCCGATCGGAAAAAAAAACAAAATCTCTTACGATCTATATAACGCTCTCGATAATACGCCATAAGTATACGTATGAAAACACGTATATGTGCACCGTATATATTATTCAACATTATCATAATAATTTGTACACACCTGTGTAGTATACCAGACCGGCGGCGGCTCTTGCAGCTCGGCATCGCAGTCCATTTACTCGTAATCGACTGTACGGCACATACATACGCGCGTAAGTATAGTACATATTATTATTATATTTTGTGTACGATCTGTAAGCGCAGAGAGTTATTCACGCTAATTATAGGATACCGAGAGAGGTATATTCGCGTGAATTTCGTGCGCAGTCGTGTTGCATTTGCGTATCTATACACCAAACGCGTATATATATACATCCCGTGAAGTCGGAAAAATTGATTTTTTAACCTTTCCCCTGGCCCTCCTTCCATTTTCTGGAAGTCTGTTGATTTATATAACAATTTATTACAGTTCACTGCCACTATATTTTATTGCGCGCACGAAATTATAACATTTGCTTCTGACGTATTAAATATAAATTATTAATCATATATATATATTTATCTTAGTTGTTAAACAATATTTTGTATCAACGTTACGCTTTACCACATAAATGTTTATTATATACTCGTATATATACCAGCAATAAAAATGCTCAAATATTACGTCCAATTGAATCTAAATTATGTGGTCACTTTTTAACAATATTGAGTCTACAAATACTTTTATACGTATTAGAAAACTTAAAACGCATGCTATTTAAACATACATGTACATAATATTTTAATAATATGTAGACTCTATGAGTTTTAATCGAGTATCACATCTAGTCTGTGAGTCATGAGTCATGACCATTTTCGTTTCCAATGAGCCGTAAACAGACAACAATGCAAAATAGCAGTAAGTTTTTACGACATTTATAATCTCACCAAACCTAAATTAACTCAGAAACTCTCTTAAAATATGCGTATGGTTAATACAAAACATTAACAAACATATTAAAAAAAATAATAGCCTCGACAGTTTTTATAGTTTCTATTTTTTTTTTTTAGTATACATATATAAGCCATATTATAACTATAAATGATAAGATGATTTATTTTACGATAAAAACAAATTCAAGCAAAGATGAATAAAAAACAAGCTTATGAAATAATCAATTGGTTTTTTTGTAAATATATTTTTCTTTATCACTGTCGCATTTTTCATATCCATTTTATCCTCAAAGACATTGTTGGACTCTTATTATTTTCAATTTTAACTAAATATAAGGATTTATACATGTTTCTGTGATCGAAACCAAAAAATCGATGAACAATGTTTCTTTACAATTACAAACGAAACGAATTACCATACTCTTCTGACTAATATTTATTTTTTTTCACGTGAGTCCCACAATAATATTTAGTTTACGATTAATTATTTGTTAAAATATCCTAGACGCCAAAAAACATGTTTACCTGTCATAACTGTCTGCGTAGTATATAGAACTAGACACAAGTAGGTAATGATGACATTTTGAGACATCACGTGTGAACACTTCAGTCTGAAAAGTGGCTTCGTGATTATATTAACTCATAATTACAAACAATGAAAATATGGTTTGAAAGTTGATTGAGCGATTGCAACCATGTACATACAAGGAAGAATCAAAAAGTAAGTGGCATTAGCTAAAAATAACTATGAACTTTGAAAAATAATTTTTTCTCATTGAAATTTCATATTCAACAACTTATTTTTTCACTTAATCACCATTCATCGAATTACGTTTTCTAATTTTCACATCGTTGCTTTGTACATGTTTTAAAATTCCAGATCGAGTTGTTGAATAAAATATAGTTAGTTATCAGTGATGAAATCCAGGATTTTCAATCCAACTTCAATCAAAAAGAATCGATGGATTGAAGACGGTTGGTTCTTCAATATATCGACTACGGCAGCCATCAAAGTTGACAGGGACAAGTTATCCGACATATTTGAGATATCTGTCTTCCGCGTGCCATTATATCATCAATATTGTTTATAAATAATTTACATATGCCTTTAAATTGCTACACGGCGTTATATCGATGTATCGTTCGCATGCGTGTGTTCATTGCCCTCTGCAGTCGACCATTGTTTTTATTATTTCCTCGACACTGGCAGGGCGAGTTGACATAATATTCCTGAACGTGTCCTTGGACATTACCGAACAATGGTCGCTTTATACGCGTACGCTTGTGCGTGTGTGTGTGTGTGTGTGTGTGTGTGTGTGTATAAACCATACTACAGTATACGTATAGAGTCTAGGTACGATGAAGCACGTGCTTGCGCGCGCGTTGTATTGTGACTGGCCAGCGGCACATCCATTTGATCGGCGTTAAATACGGTTACTGATCTGATCACTACGTACTTGTATACCAGCTATACGGAGAATTCGCCCTTCGAATGACGACTCCGCCCGCGCACGTCTAAAACGTCACCGTCGTCGTGTGCGTTGTGTATTATTCAGAGCGTATGACGCGTGCGCGGGGATGTCGCGTATAGTATTGTTTGGTACAATACATATAGTTATTGATCGAATCGATGACTGCTCGTTTGATCGGGAAACCAACACCGTCGAGCACTAAGATAACTACGACAGACGGGTCGCGCGTACCCAATGTATATGTTGTACTCGCTTCAGCATTAATTTTTTTTTTTTGCACTACATTTTTGAACTACGTGATTCTACGCTGTGTAATAGTGTATACGTATACCAAACAGAAATGTACCTGTACATATTTTATGCATAAACAAATCATGAATCACCTATTAAATTACCGCTTTAAATCATTTGTCGATAATCACACACCGAATCTAATACAAACCGTTATAACATTATAAATTACCAAATAAACAACGTTGAAAAAGGTTCAGACGCAGCGCATGATATTCTCGGTCTGACCGTTGATGTAATATAATGACTGCATAGTGAACATCGATTACTAGTAAATGAGGCATACAGAAATCTATTAAAACGCTCCACTTTAACTATGCGCAGTAAAACTTTCCCACATACATCCGTGTCCATATACTTAAATATATATATATTATTTAGGTACTGTGAAATATACCATGAAAGGTCGAAATTTATATTTAAAATTATAAACACATATTATATATGCGGTTATATTTTAATTTTTAATATTCTGTTGCTGGTAAATAATTCGTCAAAATGTTTTTCAAGTTTAAAATATAACCCGGACGTCAATATATGAAAAAAATTCGCAATTGGGTAATAGACTACCACCACAAGTCATATATCGTAAAATATAATTGGTATTATTTACTATATAGCATTGATATGAAAATAATAATATATGATTTATAATACGCACACAGCAAAAACACATGCACACACGTCATACACACACGCACACACACACACACATACACCGCTCTGTTGTGTATTAGAAAATTAGCATGCAGAATATATAATAAATAATAATATTGCATCCACAGTCTTAATAATATTCACCCGATAAAGGTCAATACGCGTGTACACTATACCCAGACACGTAACCATTGAGTGGGGGGAACGAGAGGTCAACAGTGTATAGAAATTTTTCTGTACCTACCTATAGATGGTTATCGTTTATAATTAATATAGTATAAATAAAATACTCTTTATCTGAAAGGTAATTAAAAATATAACGATTTCATTATCTGAAAATTGTATTAAAAATTCTTTATTATTGTAAAATGTTATACATTTGGGTGGAGAGAATCGAATTTTTCTGGATAACCCCCCCCCCCTATTCCCCAAACAAAATTCTATCAACGTGCTTGCCATGTACCTACTACCACGTCGTATACACACGCCCGTATGTATCTATACATAAACGCACGCGCGTAAGCGAAGAACAGCACCAAAAGAAACGATAATGCTTTTTCAGGATTATTAATCGTCCTGCTGGCCCGCGTTTATTATCATCATACACACATACGCAACGGGCATGATAATATATAAAATATATCATAATATATTACTCTATACGCGTGTGTACGCAGCAAAAAGAGAAGAGACTGAGAAAGAGAGAGAGATGAGAAGAAAAATCATCAATCAAAGCATTAGCCAATTGTACGCCTAAGTCAATTGAACCGTTCCCTAAATAACATAATCGTCACGAACCTCGGTGAGGGGTACCTACCTACCTATATATTTATACGTACGGTATACAGTGTTGTGTTCTCGTGTTATAATAAGCCTGCAGCAGCAGCAAACATCCGAGTACCAGACTTGCCGCGCGCGGCTTTAAGTCATTTATTTAGCGCGAGTACAAATAAAACGTGACCATGTCGTGACCACGGAGATATACCATGTATAAATATAATATACGTTTGCGCTATTGGTCCAACGACGTCGCGCCGAGCGAATCGTTCGGATAAATAATCTGAAATTATCACATTATTGCGATATCATAAAATATATCATACGTCCCTATATTGTCGAGTACAATAAAACGCCGTGTTCACAATGAAATCCAAAACGATTTCTCGATCGTGTTGACGTTTCAATAGTAGGTATATTATATATATATATACATTTGCACGTATGTGTGTGTTGTCGCATTTGTCGCATTATTACTAAATGTATTCTTTGGATAATTGGATATTACTATACGAGGCACCAACTCCTCTAAACACCTTAACTCGAGTGTATTACCTGTTACACAGTTATAAATCTGCAGTTGATTTAACATTTTATAGAATTCGTCAAACGGCGAAACTGTAAATTATATGCTTCTGAGTGTTAAAATAACGACAGTGTGTGTAGAATTAAATACATATAGATTAACACTGGACGTTAACTCAAATCTGAAGAAATCTGGAGTTTATTTAACATTTTACTGAATCCGTCAAACAGCTAAGTTGTAAGTTATGTGCTTTAAATTGTTAAAATAACAACAGTGTATGTAAAACGAAATACAATATAATATAAAGTTGAACACCAGACGTTTTTTTCTCAAAACAACATTAAGTATTGGAGTTATATAATTAAACTCTGAATGAGTAGATGTTGAATAGTTATTAATATACTAAATTAGTCACTAGTTTATAATTAAAATAACACCACTATACCGGTACATTCTTGTATTAACCACAATAAGTTTTTATTAAAAATACATATATTATAGCACAACCCAATATTGTTTCTATATACTATGTAATAATTAAATACTTGTCAGTATACGGCTTGGAATTATCACGACGTTATATATGTATGTACACGTGGTACATACACTTTGCAGTATATGTCGTATACAAACGTTAGTAATTACGCCTCCGTTTCGATTGGACTATTTCCCCTGCGAGTAGTCAGACCTCTCCAGGCATCGTACGCGTATTATAATATACGTGTATGCACATATCGGACGTGTCTTGCGTGAAATGATACACAAACGCGTTCTATATACGCACTGCTATACATAAAAACGAAAAAATAATCGTTTAAACGAATTCCACCTATAACCCGGTAGCATTTTGAGAATTAAACACAAATAATTATACGGATCAAATAGTTATGCACATCAGACGTTCCGGTATTGTTATTAGGTTTTTATTTTTCATTTTTATTTTTCTAATGGCTACAATCGTGCCTCTGGCTGCAATATTCCATTTTGATTGTACACACACACACACACACACACATGCCTGTATATGTAATATAAGTGCATACAGAATGTGTGTGTGTGTGTGTGTGCGCGCGCGTAGCATAGTATACTGTAATAGTGTAATAGTATCGAAGAGAATAAAACAGAAGCAGGTGCCGCCGTGTAGAATGCGTGGCAAACCAATGATGATAGGAATTATCATTGCAGCGGGCATATGAAGTATAAACTGCAGTGGGCAACTGCTATTTTATTTTTCCTCCCTATTTAAGCTGGATCGGAACACACAGTTTACGGCAATTGGTGTACCTACAAAACACTGCAGCAGTCGCTCCTCTGCTCGGGCTTAAGGATTTGTGTTTATAATAATATCGGATTAGGGATACGTCGCGCGTCGCCCGGCAAGAGGCGGATTGTTCTGTATAGTACGTCTTTATTTCCAGTGAGTAACATACCTATATACATCATTTTTTTTTTCGCCCATATACGACTATACTACATAATGTACGTGCTACCATATATTATTATGTATACGGGGTGGAAAAAATATACGTGCCCGCATTACATCACGCACCCGTCAAAATCTCCACCCTTTGCCACCAGCTATAGTACATTATCATTATTATTATTATTATTATACACATGATATCCATCACATCCCCCCAAAACCGTGTCGAAACTAATTGTTATAAACGCGATCTTACGAAGAATAAAGGAGAAAAAAAAAGGAAGACCAAGGGATTATTTAGGTATTCATTATAAAAACGTGGGCTTGTAAAAGGCGATCGCATGACTATTATATAATATGATCTTGGCGTGTTAAATCATACTTAAGTATAAACCTAGAGGACAAATTGGTTTCGATTTCCATCGAGAATTTATAATTTATTGTAAAGTAAAATATATATGTATACATTCCGGGTACATGGTTTTACGTCCTCTCAGACGAATAAAATAGTCACGTATCCGATGAAATAGTCATTTGTAACAGTCACGTTCCTTTTATTACGTGTTTCATAACAGTCCGATAATTTATATATATATATATACATGCAAGTACATAATAAAAAGATTCTAGGACTAATAAATGTATTGGAAACGAAATAATTGATGTAACAACTAACAAGTGATAATGGGCTCACTTTTTATGTTTTCAGTTAGAAATCTGTTGAAATAACTCATCGGGACTGCGTTAATAGATTTGTACAATTATAGAGCTCATGCCTTAAGGCATTACAGTTGTATGATGTTTGAATATATGATGAACATGAAAAAAAAACAAATACAACGATATATATTCTGCTATAAAATGATATAATATTTTTGATAAGAAAAAATACATTTCGAAATAAATGTTATCGAAGTTATCTGCAGTGCACGGAAAAAACAAATAATGTAATACCTTGATGGATGTTTTTATTGTTAAAATGTAGACTAATAAAAATTTTTGTTTCAAACTTTCGCTTGATATTCACATATTATTTGATCAATTTTATTACAAAAAAAAAAAAGATATGAATAGTTGTTAATGATTTAAATATTATGATTTTGCAAACAAAATAAAATACTATTGCGAACATTCAAATAATTCAAAATATTATGGAGCTCTATAATATATATTATATAGTCTACGATAAAGTACGTATCTAAGAGTATTCCACAATATGCATACATAATAACGTACAGCTGTTCGACCAATGTGTATTGGATATCACCGATTAAAAAATAAATTTTTTTATATGAAATATCAAGTGCGTGTACCCTTAGGCTACACACGAAAAAAAATCACATAAAATATACTTCCTACCAATAAAACGGTTTAGTTTCATTTGCCCAAGGAGCTTACGCGAAAAAAAATGTATTTATAATGTTAATCGACTAAAAAACATATGCAAATAAACTGGCAGGTGATGAACACCATGGAATAATAAATGAGCACGCGTTATTCTTACTAGGTAGCTACGTTGTTGTACTCGTATCATTATGCATGCAATACAGGACTATTATCCAGATACGTAGCCAAAATAAGGTAATCACTTTGCAGGTCCGGTGTGCAAAAATTTATAAATTATAAAATTATGTATATTTGTATAGTATACGATGCGAAAATGATCAACATTTAATTTAGTCAATCGAAATGTAATTGCATTAATTTAATTTAACTTTGTTCAGCGTTCATATTTCGGTTTAAATCAATTTGCACATAGAAAATATGTACGCTACAAAAAATCAAGTACATAATTAAACCGAAATTAAATCAAAACCACGATAACTGCAGCTGATTATCTGTATTATCTGACCACCGTCATTATACTAATAAAACTCGAAAAGAGCACAACAGCAGTAATCGCCATCGTAAACGCGAATGTGTTGGATCTCTTGCACTGAACTTGCTATTTATACTGCACCTATTTAGTGTACACGTACACGTTTTATTACATGCCTCCACACCGATACTATCAGACGCGCGTGTACCTGCAGCTTTGTCCGGTGCACGTTACAAAGTCCGTATGAAACTATAAATCGCCGGTTCCAGTATTTTATCTGCGGAGACATGCAGCTTGTTGCGCTTGTACGTCGTCAGAGAGGACCGCACGAACACATAATGTGATATTGTAAGTCGCTGTGAATGCAAACGTATGGATCCACATATTATGTATATTATATACCGACGGCGTACCTCGAGTTGGTATAACGAGCACAATATGCATGTATAGGTGCACATAATATACGTGTATAATATATTATAATAATGTAAAATACTATATTATAATAATGCGTGCGCATTATGTATTGTCTTGTCCGCTAAACTGGAACTACGCTTTAGTCTTTGTATACATTTTCTATACTATATTATGCAAGAGGCGTTGTACATAAAAACGTATACTTGTACAAAATCGAAACTTTTGTGTACTGCAAATAGTATCAATGTTAAAACCTATAGAACTAAAATGTAAAATCTATAACAGAGTTGATGCACGAAATTGCACTTATTAAAAAAAAAATAAACTACCAAAAAAACGCAACATATTTTTTAATTTTTTACTCTAAACAATGTAAGTATATTGTATTAACAATATACGTATTAATTATAGCGGGTAGAGGGAAATACTCAGATGCTAAATCCTAACGTTAAAGTCTCTGCCGTTTCTGGGTAAAAAAAAAAGATCATAATATTAGAATTGAAAATAATTTGCAAGTGAAAAGCCAATATTATGCATACTCCGCATCCTCTTCCATAACTATATAGGTAACAAAAAACTTATACCACATGTTCATGTCACATATAATGTATCTTTGAAAATAATTTAAAATACTTATTGGAGATTTTCTCTTTCTAGATCCGAACCTAAGCCATTTAAAACTTGTCACCCATATAATAATATACATCGCATAAAGACGTATATTATCTATAATACGATCTGATCTGCGAATCATTTATGTGTGCTCTTCAGGCGTACCTAGATCATAACAAGAAACGCAATGCCTATAGGGCCTATTTTCACTTCAGCACCAGTCGGCAAGATCCTAAGATATCTAAGGAAACGCTAAATTCATTAGAAATGTATTAGGTTAATTAAATACATACATATTTTATATACGTGCACAAACCGACAGAAAAATATTGTGTAAAATACAATATTTATTAATATTTTATCGCGAGTACCCATAATCTGACTGTACCTTAACCATGCGTATTCGAGATCGCAGAAGACAGAAGATAATTGTCGAATGTATAACTACTTGTACTGCGTACAAGCTCGCGCAATATAATACAGATGATCGAAGCGTGTATGATTAATAATTGGATTTTACGATTTTATAATTGACAGAAACTATAAAATATATGGTTTTTAAACAGTTACAATATTTTCATCGTCGCAGGCAAAGCGCAAGAATGGTGCAGGTGGTAGCGGGGTGTCACGAGTAGACACAACTCGCATAGGTACTCGTATTATGACGTTCCGATTTCTTTTTCAGACAACGAATACTTCGATGGTCCGCTCTGCCACCGTGAAAACTAATCCACGTATATATCCATGACGTTGGAGCACGTGGTAACGTATTACCTGCCGTATATAGATATATATATATATAGGTATTTATCGTGATGTATACTCGTATATTATATGTTATGCAGCCACCGCACGTCGTCTCGTGTATAAAATACATATTGTATACGAAACACGGTGTTCGGTACTGGACCCGAAAAATTCACCCGTCGCTGGTGCTACTTCTCACTTCATCGTGTATAATATATATATATATAACAAAATACAGAATAATATAATAGAATATTATATTGATTATTATTACACGACCCCCGGACCCGCGATTGTTCTTGGTGGCTTGCTGTGTTTCTAATGGAAAAATGCATACCCAAAGGTGAACTCGACCCGAAACGATCCATTGTTTACCTATCGGGCAACCTGTCTTTATTCTATATATATTATATAGTAATAATAATAACCATAATAATAATAATAATAATAATAATAACGACAACAACAACGCGGCTGATGAATCTCGAAACACTCCGGGGTTATTATTCCACGAGACATAATTTAAAATATATATATAATAGTAATAATGATGATAAAAAAAAAAAAACACATACAAGAATATACGACGCTGGAAAATCGAAAACGTGTGTCATGGTATAAAAGCGCACGTGCGTCCGTGTGACGTGACCGCGACACCTAAACGTAATCCTCGCGTCTTAAAGATATTCTAAGTATTCACAGGCTTTTCGGACCCGACTCCCTGTTAATTCGTCTCCGTTTTTCTTTATTTCCCCGCCGCCTCGTCTCTGGCCGTTGTCTTCGTGTCCGAGGTTAAGGTTTCTTAATTAATTTTCTATACCGCGCGCGGCTCGTTCGGGAATCAAACGCGCGACCCCGATGGAAAACAACGAACGTGTGTAATAATATTAAAAATACTATAGCACACAGGTATTCAAATTGTGCGTCGCGGGAATTGTCGAAGGGAGCCGCGTCATATAGTTGAAAACCAATAAATATTTTTACGAAAAACGTTTATTATTATCATTGAGGCACATCGGTTGGGAAACGACTTGAATTGTCTTCAATAACTTCAATTTTTTCTACAATAACTACTTATTTATAATTTTTTCATAAATTTAATATGGTAAATAAATAATTAGTATAAAATATAAATTACATTCATATAAACATTGATTTTTTTGTCATTTATAATTTGTGGGAGCCGTCAACATTTTGTGAAGACTCAAAGGAGCCTTGGGATGAAAAAGTTTAAATACCTCTGCTATAGCACACAGGGTACTGTACTTGGAAATAGCGAGCGATTGAAAAATATTAATTGACTGTTCCGCGCGTGGATTTATATTTTGTAGGCTATTCATTATGACACCCGAACGTAATAATAGTAATAATAATAATAATAACAATAATCGGAAATCGTGCGAGGTATACAAATAGATTGATGTGCGGCGTATAGGCGATGTACACGACGCTCGGTAAATTTCTCCGCCTTCGTATTTTGTTATAGACGTTTGAGTTTATTTTTTTATGTATACATGCGTATATTTATTTTTTTATCTCGCGAGTACCCGCAACAATGACACCGCGCGCCCGGATGGTATTCGTCTTGTGGAAACCTACATGCACACACCTTACACCTACCGCTCGTAGCTCATGCCGTATTTTCGTACAGTACACGAATAGTACCTCCGCCTACGTCACTAAACACGTCATAACATACCGTCCATAGCCGTGCTCTCAATGATGTTGCACGCGTTGTACACTACTCTCGATCACCCGCGTGCGCCAAACGGTATGATGATATGCACGATGCACCCAACGTATATAGGCCGCGCTGCCGCAGGGCCGCCGAAACCTGTAATATGTACGTCCCCCGTGTTGGCCACGCGTTTGTAATAATCTACATTAACTACAAATAAACTTAAATAAAATGTGCCCTGTTAAATAATCAATAGCGAGCAGTCCCTTGACTGCAGTGCTCGAGATGGCGGCGGGATGTACTACTCGCAAACATGTAATGCGTGTGCAATACAGGTAACACAAGTCTCGGCGCGCCACTGTACACGTCATGTCGCAAGCCGTAAGTCCTTAAAATCATTATTGACCGTCTGCGCGAATCGAACGTACCTGCTTAAACAAAGTGATCGCTATTCGCGTGGCCTCGTAAAATGATTTTGTTATAGTTTAGGCGTGATCTACAAAACTTACTCGTTGGCTGCATCAAAGGAGGGGGGGAACTATATCCCAGGGCCACAATGTATTGACTCGTTTTTCTTTTTTTTTTTTTTATAAAATGGCATCAAGTACATAAAACAACATTGTTATAAATTATAATTTAGTCAACGTTTATCTCTCGTGATCAAGAAATACGGCGAATTGAAACAATTCAGAGAAAATAAAAATTAATAAAAAATCCGATCATTATGTTAAAAAGTGATTGGTCAATCTTTCTGGCGTTTTTCCACCTATTTATGTAGAATTCCAATTTTTTAAAGTAATAACTGTTAGTTATTACCTTAATTTTTTTAAACATTGACTTGATTAAAAAAATTAGAACAAAAAGTATTTTATAATCATTGACTAATAAAAATAAAGTACTGTTTTGTCAATTATTACGATACTATAATATACAAATATATATTATAATTAATACAAATCACTATCTTTATCGAAATAAAAAAACAATTGTATTGGATAGAATGGTCAATAGTAGTATGCAATAGCCTTAGATTATGACCACAATACGGTCCTGCTTACTCGGAAATTGGAAAAGAGCTTACTACGTATTATTATAGCTTACTTTTGCATAATATTGCAGCAACAATAGAACAAAACAATAATTTCGGTATTTTTTTCAAATACCATATTATTATTATTATTCCGGTCTTGTCATACGAAATGGATTTACGTGTTTAATTGTATCCGTATAGTATTATTATTATAAATGTGTATTTTTCGAATCAACTCCGTTCTCAATTATTATTGCATCTAAACCCCAGAACGATTAAATACATGTGAAATAAATTTCCCTGTGGAAAAATGTAATGTTGTCTGGTCCACGCACACAGTGGTGTAACTGTGTAAGCATCTGGACAGTGCAACGGCGCAATTGAGGTAGAATATCGAATATTATGTAAGTTTCTTTTGTTGAGTAACATTCTTCTAAATATATACTTTCCAATGTACCAAATTACCAAATAATACCTATAGAAAAATTAAAAACATCAAATGTAGACAATCAGTATAGGGGCACCATTTGGAAGGTACAGGGTGTGCACCTCCTTGAAAATTGTACCCAAAATTAGCATGGGTGTTAATCAATACTTTGGACTTTGATCTTGGTCTTAAGACTTAAAGATCCAATTTTATTTTCAATTTCATTTAGGCATCAAGCGATTTTATAATTTAAATTTGATTGATAAATTATTCAAATTTACAAGTATCTACAAGAAGCCTAAAAGAGTAAATACAATTTAAAAATAATATACAATTGTATGATTAAAGTTTGAAAAATTATGATATATATATTTTTACTTATATACATATGTGTAATGGGTATGCATAATTTTTTGATTGAAATATTTAATTTTAAAGAAAAAAAATATATTTTCTTAAAATATGGGAAAATTGTTAAACATTTGACCACAAAAAATATTTGAACCCACTTCTAAGCAACTGAAATGGCACCTCAGCATAAATATTAGTTATTTACATGTAAAAAAACGAAAAATTATTAAAAATAGTCATCAAGTAATGTGCTAGTAGTATTGGATTATAATTAAAACATGGTATTAAGTAAACTAAAAAAATGTACACAATTACTGTGTTCCACTAGTATGAATAAGTAATTACAAAAACAATTAGTTGGATTTTTACATTTATGACCATATTTTTTTTTAAATTACTGATACATTGATTGACAACCAGTCACACTTTACACTCAATGTTTCAAAATTGAAAATATTAAAATTCTTGAAAGAAAAATTGTGCAATTTGGATTATCTTATGGAATATAACTTGTTTCATGTAAGTAAAATGATTTAATAACAAATCAAAATCAATTTTGGAAGACTAATTTTCCCAAGACTAATTTTTTTTTTTTTTTTTATTATTATTATTGTATATATTAATCCTTAATTGTCTTCTTATATTTTTGTATATATTAATCACCAATAGTAATATCTGTATATATGTATCTTATTAATCTAATGGTCGAGCTAAATAGTGTTACTAAAGGCTAAATAAAGAAAAAAAAAATTTTTCCAAGTAAACAAATTATGCTACTTACTGCACAACAATAACCAAAATACTCTTGTTCCTGAAAATGTACTTATCAATGTTTTTTTATTCCTACAAATAAAATTAAGCCAAAGGGCAGAAAATAAAATAAATATTTCCATTTATTGTACAATAACTATTTTAATATTGAAATTATAACAATATATTTATAAAATTAATTACACTGGTACGTGTAATAATAAATTATTTCACTTTTTTCCCTTTCTTTTTCAACCATTTTCGCCTTTTCGATTCTAAAAGTTTCTTCCTCTTTGCTTTCTTTTTATCCTTAATGCGTTCAATTTTATTTTTCATTTTGAATACTTTGCTGTTTTGTACAGTTTCAGATGCTTGTTTCTTAATTGCTTTTTTTATTTCTTTTAATGAATTAAAACTCATGCCAGGGACATCTTCGGTATCATCTTTATTTTCATTATCATCATGATCATCATCATCATTATCACTTTTTTTATCTTCCTCATAAATAACCTGAAAAAACCAATACATTTGAAATAAAAATAAATATTTTAAAATAATGCATAAAAACTTTTGCTGCTACTATAGTGCTTAAACTACTAAAAATATTGTGCATTTTTAAGGAGTTTTCACTGGGAAACAAAGAAATATTTTTCAAAATAAATAGTCAATTATGGGTTTAAGTTTTGTTATTATCAATTATGACAATTGAGTAGCAAAGTTTACTAGTTTAAAAATGCACTAATTCTTATTAGTTGAAATATTACAATGTCAGAATGTATAACATAATGTTTTCAATTTTGATAGAAACCTAAGTATAGTTGCCTAAGTAATATCATTTTTAAATTTGAATGTAAATTATTATTAAATCGGTCAAAATTCAAATAATACCTGATTTGATCCAATCCAATTATTACTTTTTGCAATCTCATCAGTTGATAAATCACATATTTGCACAGTATGATTTTGCAGACTGTATTCTTTAGTGACCATATCAAGAGGTTCTGGGACAAATGGATGAGCATTGGTCAACTTTTTGAAAGTTTCTCTTGCCTAAAATTTAAATAACAAACAAAATAGTAAAAATGTTCAAAATGTATGAAAAATTAATTTTTACCTCAGCTTTAATTTTTTTCTTTTCTTCTTTTAACTTTTTTTCAAAATCTTCTTTAGCTTTCTTTTTTCGTGCAAGTTTTCTTTTATGAAATCCAGTCAAAAACTCTCTAAAATCACATTAAATTAATTATTACATTTAAATTAAATGTATTTAGCTACAGCGTTCAACACTCCCCCCTTGGACTTTTTTTCATAAGTTGTATAAAAATGTTTAAAATTTAAAAATTGTTAACAATTTATTTTCATAATGTATTTATAAAAAATAAAGATTTAAAAATTGAAGATAAATTAATTTATTGCTGTGTTATTGTTACCAATAAATTTTGATTACTGATTTCAGATTACTATGAAATGATTAGGCTCAAATGCAAACATAAATCGACTTATCAAAAATTAACTGATATTTATATATCTGTAACCTATATGGATATACCTATCAATTATTGTGCTATAGGACAGCTGTCATTTGATGTTCTTATTTTTGGTATGTAATGTCTAGATTTTATAATAATTTGACTGTAGAATTTTCTAAAATATAAAAAATTAAAGGAATCAGCACATATTTTTGACCCATATATCTGTTAATTCTACTATACCCATAGCAGAAGAAAAATCGTGAAAAATATATGATAGATTAAATATTTTTTTTCTTATAGTGTATAGGAGTATTGCCACCTAAAAATTGAACCAGACATCGGAATAATTCAAATTAAGCTATAAATTAATTTTTATTTGACTGAAATAGCTGAAAAATTGTCCGATCATATGCCATATGACAGTGTATAATTTTTAAGTACACTTCCCCCCCCTTCTCAATTAAGAATATGTGTGTACGCCATTGTAACGTCAGTATAAATAATAGTGAATTGAATATATTAGTTATAAACATGAATTTCTGTTGTAATGTAACTTAAGAAGCAAGAAATTATAAAGGTATTAAATTCAAAGTAAATACAATATATCATAATAGATTCATGGACTACCTACCTACTTTTATTTCAACAGCTCTTTCAATTAAATGTCAACAAAATTAAATTGTTAGAGGTCCATGGACCATGGGATCATTGTCCTTATCAAAACACAATTTTTTTAGTAATTAGGTAACCAGTAGAGGAAAAAAGAAAAAGCCCAAGTATTTGATGATTGTTAAATAATAAGAATGAGTTCTTAGGTACCAGTAGAACATGATAAGTTAAAAAATGTTGTGTAGATATTCATTACTCATTAGAAGTGAAATGTACTACTAGGTATGCAATAAAAATAAGATGAAATACTTTAAGAACTGTAAATTTTAAACTTGGAACTACAAAATATTCTCTTAACAATACTTACGATCTTGATTTTTCATCAAAGGTTATAGTTCGTTTGGTTGTTCTATTAATTGGCTTTCGGTGCCGTTTCACTTTTGTTCTGTCTTTAAATTCATACTCTTGGGAATTCATTGTGTTATTGAAATCGAAAACTTTCCTTGTAAGTATTAAAATTCAAAAGCATAACCAAAGAATAGATTAAGTCTATTATACCATTGTAGACGACGGCTAAGCAGAAGACAGATCGTTGATAGTTTTATACAATGAATATTGAATATAAATTATTTAAAAACACACATGTTGACAATCAGGGAATTAAGGAATTGATAAAATGATAACGATTTATAACCTCAATTTATCAGTCTAACCAACCAACGAGACTCTGTGATAAAATAAATATAACGATAATATTGTAAGATTAGATTTTGGTTTGGAATAAAAAAAATATTCTGCATTTTTCCGCAGACAGATTTTATTTTGTAATTGTAAAAAGAAAGCGTTCATGTTAGATGTTCTTCATTTGGGGGGTCAGTTAGACAGGGAAAGGAAGAAAATAGAAACCCCTTCCACGGAATTTAATAAGTTATTACTATATAATCTATATATTTGATGAAATAACTAGTAGATACTGGACAGATTTGGGGGAGTAAAAACTGTAATGTACTAATGTGGACAATAATATTTTGGAAGAAAATGTTATATCCAGCCTCTTTTATTTGCCAACTCAAGCCGTGTAGTTGTGTAACACATGCACCGCATACAAATTACAAACATTACAAATCAATGAGGAATGTTTTGAAATCAGACGAAAAAATAGTGAATGCGAAGTGCGATGTCTATTTATACTTACATTAACCTTCGAGAATTCGTGAATTAATAATTAGTAATTACGTTTCATTCACATACCGTATTACCGTTGAATAGCATAAAGTATAAAGAAAAAAGAATATAATATAAGCATAATTTCATTTATTTTCTTATATTTACTTTTCTTAACATTGTTGTTATGTTGGGTCATATACGATATGCAGTCAGCATAAAAGACAAGCCAATAAACAACAGATTAGAAGTTATATATCAATTATAATTACATTTAAGTTTAAATATCATAAGTTAATGCATTATGAATTATATGACATAATACAACTGTCAATTACGATAAACATGATATTTGAATATATTTATGTATGTAAGAATATTAAATAAATACGAGCGACAATTTTTTTTTTAAATTAATTTTTCATTTAAGAAAACGAAAATAACAATATATTATCATATCATAAAGTAAATATTAACTAAGAAATCACTGCATAGTCAGGAAGATCGTCATCCGAAAAGTGACAACCATAAGTAAAAATAAAAAAAGTTACTGTTTACCAACTCCACTTACAATAGTTTTATATTTATTTTCGTGTAGATATAACATTTAACTCGATTAACAATTAAATCGCTAGGTACGAGTAAAATATTATTAATAAATTGTAGGTAATATAATCACTAATCAGTTATCACCCGGCCCGAATTTCAAGCAAAGTGCAGTGCCGTATCCAGGGTGGCTAAGAGGGCTTCTACCCCCCTAAAAATTTCAGGAAATCTTAAATAATTTTCTAAATAATCTCAAATAATATAAAATAAAATACTACATCAAACAAAGTTTTTCTAAAAATGTAATTTTGGGTTTTTTTATGTGATAATAGTGATGTGTAACTGATCAGCCCTCCCTCCCAAAAAAAAATTCCTGGATACGCTACTGGAAAAGTGAATATTTTTTAAAGTAATTTTAGAAAATGCTTAACAAGTACATAATTTGTTTCATATAACAGATAATTCCAAGCACCAAAGTGAAACTATAATATTGCATTTTTTATCATTTTTCCGTAATTTTGTTAGTTTTAATACATAGTTGTACCTCGTACCATTGATTATAGAATTAGAATATACTATTTATTCTATAATCATTGCTTGTACATTATACGACTTAAAAATATTAATTTAGCTAATTTATTAATTTGTTTTCTAGATGTTTTATTTCATAATAGGTCTTCCAGTTTTTTCCGTGCAAATTACCTATTGTTCTATCGTTCTATGATTTATATAATCATGTTCATAAATTATCTTTACTAATGACAGCAGTGGAGCGTTTTTTTTTCAATAAAATATACTTTGTTTTTTGGGTAAATTATAAATGTAGAATAGAACCTAATAGAACGATACATTGAAAACAAATATATTGGTGATTATTGAAAGGATTTTTGCGGTTAAATTATTTTTTCGGCTATTTTTAGAACATTTTCGATGATTTTTAGGGCATTTAAATCCGGGTCCTAAGCTAATCACTCATCAGTGGCAAGAATATTAAACATATATGTAGTTCGTTATGAATACCATCTATGGCATATAGCATGACATAGCATAGACCATAGACATAGAGTATAGCATAGGCCATAGTCTATGGGGCATGTGTCATTATATTTTAGAATATAAAAAATAGCTGGGAAGCCTGCAAATAGTTTATGTTTTAGCAATAAATTATTCAATTAGTCATAAAATCATATATCCATGTATTTTTGGTACATTTGTAGCCAATAAGTAGTTAAGACTCAAGACGTCAGGTGCAGTAAATTTTTATTAAAATTAAAATAAGAATACGTATTGGTTTAGATGAAATAAATGAACATTTAGATAGTGGTAATCAATAATATATATATTTTTATTAATGAAGTACTAACTATAGTAAGTACTTTTGAGTTTTGTAACTTTCCTACAAAAATAAATAAAGATATACCTGTACTTTGCTTTTTGTACAGAAATATATATTTATGATTAGACAGCGCTGCGGTTTGAAGTTACTTAGTTATTACTTATTAAGGTTTCGGTGCAAATTCTAATTGCGTGGTTAATAAAACTACCATAATACCATTTTTACGACCAACCCATCATATAGTATAACTGCACTCGAAATCAGTTCTGAAATACTTTGATGTAATATTTTCATTTCGCTTTGCATTTACAGCTGCGCAATAATATGTTGTTCTATACATAAATATGTTTGCACTTAAATATAGTAGGTGTGCACAAGTTCAATAAGCAGCTAAATGTTGCGTATACAACAAATAACCGAAACACCGGTAGAGCACATAATCGTATGGGCCATGACTCACATTCTAATGATGTCTACACGAACAATGCGATCGAGAATAATATCGAATAGAGTATGGTAAAAATAATGAACTGTGTACGTAGTGGCGCGTGTGTGTATTCGTTGCAGTTCGTTCCATGCTCCTATGCCCTGCGGAGTATTATGGTATAATGCACCGCGGTAGCCTAGTACGCATGGCAAGTCGTAAGCAGTGTGTAGACCGGTCCGAGAGGCTGCGGATGATATGCAGTTTTAAATGAGTGCAGGCGGTGCAGCGCGGAGTAACCGAGGAATTTTTATATGATAGTAGCGCGTAAAAAAAAAAAATACTCGCACTGCCCGGTGCACGTAAGGTCTGGTCAAAGTGTAAACAAAATATAACTCTTCGGCTGTTGTTTAACGCAGTTTATTTATTGTTTTCAGACCGCAAGTCGGCGCAACTCAACTCGGGTTCATCTGTGGCACGGAGGACTACCCACAACACTTGCTGTTATACCTGTAACGGCTACCGCACACGTTTACTAATATTTTCACAACGATAATGCGCTAGTAAAATATATTGAGAACTGTTTTCAGCGGATAACGTATCGACATTTTTTTCAAGCGAAAACTCGGTGAAGTGGACACTCGAGAGTCGAGGTAGTACTGAAACTAATTGCTAATTGTTTTATTAACACGGTATACTGTGCGTTACGTACCTATATGATACTCTAACAGTCTAACAGATAAATATTTCAACAGTCATAAAAATACGACACCGTCGATAACTACGAGCTTAACAATTTTTTTTTCTCGCTCCTCATATCGTCTCGAACGCACGAAAGTATTCGTACAATCGAAGAAAACACGTAGTGCGTTTCTAAATTCTTTTCCACACATTTACCGGCAACTGCGTTAACAGTCCAAAGCATTGGTCGAATTACTTGGATCCGATCGTTTTTATTAATAGGCACCTACAGGGCGACGAAGTATTTTTTTTTTTAAATATAAATAAAATATGTACACGGTCTGTAGATGCTTGTGTTCTTGTAACTTGCGACAGTTATCCAAGTACCTATTTGTATAAACCGTACGTCCACCGTGTAACGTAACTAAGCACAAAACTTTTGAATAGTTAATTGGTTATGATTTATGTTGTTAAACGATTGGAAATGTTATGGATAACGTTCGTTTCGTTTGTATTCGGTCTCAACAAAACTGACCTTTTAATATAAAAACAAATACAATCAAAATACGTTATTCGTCGCCGTTATCAGTGTCCGTTTCCGTCAGTTGTTTTACTGCTTTCGTTCTTTAAACACCTGTTAACAACCGGTTGTTTCATTATCTTTGTCGCGTTCGCCTAACGTTTTAGTTTTCCCACTATCGGTGTTTCGGTCCGTCCGTCTCACAGTTATTATTCGCTTACGGTTTAGTTTAATTCATGCCGTGTAAGCGCGTTCGATGTGGAACGTTCGTTGTGAAAGCCCGGCGGAATAACAATACTATTATGTTTGGATAGTCACCATATTATTATATCGCCAAAGCGCTTCGGTTATCGAATTCGTGGGGAAATTTTTTTTTTTTTTCTCGTATCACCATTGTTGTGTAATCCGATTGCTTGTGCGGTTTTCAAGTAGTCTGCGTGTACGATACATACGCGTGATGAAATTCATATCGCTCTTCCGCCGGAACCACAACCAGGGTAGCCCTTCCGAGGGGGTGAGGTCCTATCAGCAACCCCCTGTGACAATGGAATCAGCTGTTTTCCCGCCAAACAACAAACAGTCACAAGAAACGGATAAACTTCAACATCAACAGCAGCAACAACAACAACAACAACAACAAAAATTGTCAAGGGAAGCTATGGACAGCCGTGGTGCTACGGCAGTCGGTTTGTCCCCGGCTAACATGATCGACAGAACTGAGAATGTTAACGATTATGTCGAGGAATTGGAAAAGCTGCGAATAGAAGTTGGACTGTTAAAAGTGAGTGTAGATTTAGATAGGTACAATGCATAATAATTCTGAATAAACTTTGAAATTACACATAGTGTATATAGATATGCCCGCAACTGCTTTTACGTAGTTTTTGGTATTCATTTTTCTTTATTCAAAATATACAAAATATAATATACAATCTTAATATTGCATTATATTTAACAGATTATACCCTATTTACATTAACATATTATGCTACATTTTGTAGGAACAAAGGGACGAAGCTGAACGAAACCTAGCAATGCATATAGAAAGTACTCGTAACGTTTTGTCATGCACTTCTATTTCTAACAATAAAGCCGATGATCGACGGAGGTATCCAAGTTCAGCTCCTGCTTCTATAGCTCCACCAAATTCAGCTAGTCAGGTTAGTAACAATAAAGTAATTTATTATGACCTGATAAATAAGTTTTTTATTTTTATTCAGGAGTTGCTAGACACTCAGGACTGGGATAAGAATTCTAGTTCGGTCAGTGAGGTTTCTTTAGCATGTTTACAAGATAGAATTGTGCAAATGGAAGAAACCCACTATAGGTTAGTTTTTTAAATGATTTGTCACTGTAAAATTTGGTATTTATACACGATTATCAATAAAGCTAAGTTATTACTGAACATTTTTGTTTAGTACTAATGAAGAATTACAAGCAACTCTTCAAGAATTAGCTGATCTTCAGTCTCAACTTTATGATCTACAACATGATAATGAACGTTTGGGTAAAGAAAAAGGTGTTTTGTTGGAGTCACTATGTCAGCAGACAGAAAAATTAGAAGATGCTCGCACTAAAGTTGATGCTTTACAAGGGTTATTTCTTGTACCCGGTTCTAACCCTCCATCATCTGTCACTGAACGAGAAGAAAAATTGGTCGAACTACTTAAAAGTGGACAAGCAGAACGTGAGGTATGGCTAACTAAACAAGAAGAGCTTAATGCTGAAGCAAATGAATCAAGGCGAACACTAGAAAATGAAACAAAAAAAGCTAATCAACTCTTAGAAAGAGTGAGATTTTTAGAATGCACTGTTGATAGTAAAACTGCTGAAGTTAAACAACTTGATGAACAGCTTACTTTTAGTAAAGAAGAGATTTCTTCAAAAAATATTGAAATTAATCATAATCTCATGTTGTTGGACAACGCTAGAGCTAAGGTATAGTATTATGTTTGTCATACCATAGTAAATTTTAAAAATAGTATTCACATATTTTTATGTATACTATTGTCAGATTAAATTTACAAAATTAATTTTTACTTTTTAGATTGAAGAATTAGAAGCAGCTAGAGATAAATTAGGTGATAAATCTGAGTTGGATGAATTATTAAATCATGCAAGGCGTGAAAAAGACAACTTGGAAAGTCAATTAGCATCTATGCAAGAACGTGTTCAGCGTGCTTTTTGTGAAATTGATCGACTGAAAGAACAACTAGCAAATTCTAATGAACAATATACTGTGGCTAGCAATAACGCTAAGTCTGCAATTATAGATCTACAATGGCAAAGAGATAAGTGGCACGAAGAAGTTGCTTCGTTAACATCAGAGTTAAAATCAGCCAAAGAAGCAGAAGCTGAATCACAAAGTTTATGTCAGAAATATGTTGAAGAAAAAAGGCAGCTTGCTGATGTATTATCCGAAACTCAAATGTGTTTGGCTAATGTACGAAAAACTCTTGAAGAAGAAAAATCTGAAATGCATTCTGAAGTAATTATAATACATACTTTATTTTTTATATTATAGTTAAATTTCTATTTACAGACAATTTGTAAGGGATTTAAAATTGTCTGTTATAAAATATATCCATTTCTAGGATTATAAAATGTTGTATATTCTTCTAAATTATTCTTATAATGAGATGTTAAAAAAGAATCATTAAAATAAGGTTTTCATTATATTTGTCTTATTTTAAAAATATAGAGAAAAGAATGGCACCAATTTAAAGAAGATTTATTGACTACTGTTCGAGTCGCTAATGATTATAAAGAAATTGTAGAAAAAGATATGGAACAGATTATATCAGAAAACAAACGACTCCGTGAAAAAGTAAAAACATTAGAAGCTCAACTTGATAAATTAAGACGTAAGCAGTTAAAGTTTATCTTTAAAGTAGGTACCATTTATTAATTCTTTGTTTCAAATACATAGATATGGATAAGCCCAGAGCTTTATCATGTAGTGCTAATTCAATTCTTAATCCAGTTATTATTGGACATGAGATAAGCCGTCGTAGTAGTCATTCTAAACTTTCTCGTCAAGATAGCCAACTGTCTGTTAAAACATTGATTGAAAGTATTGAAAATGCTACTAAACAAGCTAAGACAGGTATTTATACTATATATTATTATTATTTCTGGTAATTTAAAGTTCAAATTAAAAAAATATTTTTACTCTAGCGGAATTTACTCGAAGCAATTCAACATCAAGTTTAAATGGGTTAGGACAAAATGAAAATGAAAATACGAATAAATCATCAAGAGACTGTGAATTTAAAGCTCCACTGCGGGAACAAAATTGTCACTCAGCTGATAATAATACAATTTCTGCATGTGAAGAAACTGGTAATAATAATAGTTATTAAAATTTCCAATTGAATTTAATTTTTGTTTAATGTTTGTAGATCCAATTAAGAAGTGTCAAAATGAAGATTACCGTTCAAATGGATCAATACTTTCTTCATCACGTAACATAGATACATTTGCCCGTCTTGGAGGTGCAACAGAAATACGTAAGTTTTTATTTTAATTAATTAAATGTATATTATTGTACTCTTATGCTTTATATCCTAAATACTTTGTTTTAAATAGATTTCAATTTAATTTTGAATTATTTGAGCTCAATTGATTTAATATTTTTATTAAAATGTATGTATTTCAATATTTTTATTTTACCAATTGTAGCCGAACGCCGTGATCCTCTTCTTGCATTAGTAAAAAATGGTGGTTCAAAACGCAATGCCTTACTTAAGTGGTGTCAAAATAGAACAATTGGGTATCCAAACATAGATATAACTAATTTTAGTAGTTCATGGAATGATGGACTAGCCTTATGTGCTTTGTTACATACTTACTTACCTGATCAAATACCATACTCAGAATTAACTCCAACAGAAACTAGACGCAACTTCACTGTTGCATTTGAAGCTGCTGAATCAGTTGGTATACCAACTACTTTAGTAAGTGTTGGAAATTATTTTATAATCTTAAAATGTATTTACTTTTTCTACATTTTTCTACTTGTCTATCACTCTTTTATAAAAAAAAAAACAGACTATTAGGCTAAAATATTTTTTTTTAGACTATCAAAACAACTGGTCCTAACAGTTATTGAATAATAAATTTCAGCCTTAAATTATAGTTTTAGAGTAAATACAGTTTTTAACATTAATCCAAGAATTGTGAATTAACTAATTTTTAAAGTTTTTATTATATACCTAGTCTTCTCTTAAACGCCTGAAGTTGAATCTATTTCACAATGATATTATAAGCAGTTGCTTGATTAGTTACTAATTCTACACTAAAATTCTCTCGATTCATAACAAAATAATATGTATTGGATAATGTGTCAATACATATAACATGTATGTTAATATTGTAACTGGCCTTATTAGTAGTTGCTTTGAGTGCTATTAAATAAACCCTATATTATGGTTAAAATCTAAAAATATAAAATTGATTCAAATATTAGAATAGAATTTAGTTATTAAATATACATGATATTTAGACTATAATAAAAATCCTTAAATAGTGAGTTTTTTCATTTTTGCTTTTTCTATTGAATCTTTAATAATTTTAAATTCTTCTATAATTGATAATAATTATTTTTCAGTAATTTTCAATTAATTTAAACTATAATTTTTATGTAATATCATAGTTAATTATTTATAAATGATTATGTATTTTTGACCTCATAGAAAATGAGATACTTAAAAAAAGGTTATTTTAACTCTTGCTTGTATAAAATTTATATATTTCATAAAATGTATTAACATATTTTTATTAGTTTTATTATACATGTCTTAAGTTAAAATATTATTTTAACTAAAAGATTGCTGTACATTTTTTAGAACATCAATGACATGATATCTCAAGAACGTCCAGACTGGAACCTAGTGATGACTTATGTAACTGCTATATATAAACAGTTTGAAACTTGATCAAATTTTGTCAACAGCATAGTACATAGCATTGTAAGACTGATGATAAAACCAATCTCAAGATTTGGATTGTTCCTAATGCAAGACAATGTGTAAGACTTCTAGATTATAACTTAATGAGTTCTATACTATGTATATCAATATTTTTCACCGAAGTTGTATTTTAAATGTTAATATCAAAATGCCTACAAGTGTTTTCTAGAAGTTATGTCTAGTCACTTGAAAATGTATAATTTATATTTTTATTAGATAGGTATTTGTATTATATTTTTGTAGTATTTTTAATTATTTTATACATTATAAAATTATTTGTAATTAAAAATAAATCAAAAAATTGTATTTTATTATCATTAATATTACTATTGGTGTTATTTTAATATCTACAGCAATTCAGTCGAAGCCACGGACGCAGAGATCGGGCATCAGCAATAAAAATATTATAAGAGTATAATTAATGTTATTAAACACTGGTACGAGCCTTTTCGAAAATTGATGACTCGCCACATTCATGTACGTGAAAAATGATTTATTACGTATTTACGTGTACATGTGTCACGCCTAAAATGTGGAGCCAGTGTATTCCTTAAATAGCACAAAATAAGTTTTGAACTTATTCTGCGGTAAGTAAAACGTGAAAACGAACGGCATAGTAAAATGACCATCTTCAACCTAATGGCGTTCGCAAATCACAGCACTAGCTTACTTCGAAGTTCGAACTTCGAAGGACACCGACGTACTTTAATTTACTAAATATGGTGGGGAGCTACAGAAAAAAGTCAGTCCGTCACTTGAAGACCAACGTTTATACGAGACAGGTGCGCACGAGAGTGTTCAAGTCCCTCGCCTAAAGGACGGTGAAAGTGCGTTACTATAGTGCGTTATTAGTCATCGTCCACGAGCACAAGATACGAGTTTAATTCGTGGAAGCGTGCCGCCGTGGAACCGCTCTAAAGATCGTCGGTATTTCCATTAGGTTGGTACAACGTCAGAAGTGGCGGTGAAATTCCAATGTTTATCAGTCGCACAGTCACCGTCCTGAAGTCCTTGTGTCGTCTACGTGTAATTGTCGTCCACTTGCCCTGTTGCCCTCCGACGACGACGACCGTGCTCGGGTGTAGACTTTAATAGCATATCGAGCATATTACTCGAGTAGTACGCCGCGGGACGTCTACGGGGACCACCACGACCGTCCGTCGTCGACTTCTCTGGCCCGTTTGAACGCGTTCCGATTCGATTTGTTTCGCCCCCGCGATGGGTCGCCGCGTCACGTTCCACGGACGACGATGCGACAATAACAATACCGACGGTAGCAGTAATAATAATTGCCGTCGCCTGGGCTAACCACAGTGGTGTTACGGGTATGTGCGAAACGCTGGAGACAAAAATGATTCTCGTCATCGTCGTCGCCACCCTCCTCTCGGGCGCCGTGTCCGCGCTAGGTGAGTCACACGATTTGTAATAATAATATATAACGGTTTACCGCGGACGTCTGTTTCCGGCGCGAGCCTCCGGAGACAATGCTCAAACTACGGCATAATGTATGGGCGAGGCGCACGTATGCCGTTGAAAATAATGTCGAATACCCTAGGTCGGACGCTGTACGTACGTTTCCGGGAAACTGTCGCTTTTGACGTGACAAGTGGAAAAAGTCGCTCGGACGCGTTCACCTCGAGCGCACGACGACGTGACCGTTACGGGTGTGTTATTGTTTTTCTGAGCTCCGGCCATGTCGTCGTGGCCTTACACGCAGTCGGTATTGTGCAGGCACTGTTGTTTGTTCATGAATTATTCGTGATGTGCTCCTTGGAAAATTCGTTAGTTTAACACTTGAATCGCGCGCGGTCGGTCGGGACAATAGTGTATGCGCGAGATTTGCCTACGGATTATCTCGCGTTCGGATACTGAATGATACGAATGATACGCACTCTTTATCATGTTATCGGACGAGTTCCGATGAAAAACAACAAACGTTTGGGTACGTTGTAGGTAGGAGTGTATTATTCGTTCATGAAAAAATTTCGATTCTAAATGATATTATACAAATTAATGTACCGGAAACGTATTTATAATATATCCATTTTACTGTTGTTTTAATCTTTGATGAGAAAAAAATTATCACAGATAGTATAGTTAACTCCGTTAAAGTCTTGTTTTCTGAATTTCTTATCTCTTTATATAGTCTCATCTAAAAATTATGTTGTTGGCTGTTATCAATCCCGGGCTTACTGTAATCTGATATTTTGTAGTTTATTTTTGTTATTCGAAACCATTAAATAATCCTTTTTCTCGTTTTATCTATTAGTGTCTGACATAATCACCATGAAAAAAATGGACGACGATGAATATTATATAAAGATAATTATATATAAAACTTAACAATAACGATAAAGGAATTTAATAATAATACCTATCCTTTAGCCAAATTTTACATTAATTGTAGAAAATATATATTTTTCCACGATTATAATAATGATTAGAATGTCTTGTTCTTTATAAATAAATAAAAGATGCATTTAAAAAAACTTATTTGGATCAGAGTACTCGTATTTTGAGTTTGTGCCTTACATGTCTTTGAATGTATGCATTATTATTTCGATTAACAAGGTTTTTAAATTCTGCCACTGAGTCACCTTTAACAGACGACAACTGCGAAGACCCATTATCTAACTCATCTCAGATGTAAATTATGTAGTCATGTAAACGTGAAAAAACAACAAAACTCGTATACCTAATACATAATACCACCTTGTAAATACTTGTTAATATAAATCTGTTAATAATTAACCAAACTAGTAAGAGTATTTTCATCATATTGACTGCACATTTTAAATTAACTAATAAAATTAAAATTAATGAAAAATAGCCATTAATCATCATAATAACTAATAAGTAATAACATTCATACACTAAAAATTGAAACTAATTTTATTTTTAGACCTTAAAAATCAAGTTGAAAATCTCAACAGACTTTAAGTTATCACCCAAGTCTAAAATTCTCAAAATTACAATATTAATTATTCTTAAAACCATTACCATTATTGATGGTTAATTATTACTAATATTTTTTAAATACTTAATATTAATAAAATACATTTCTATCATAGGTATTTTATTGAATAAAAAATTTGTATGGTTTTTTTATACATTTTAATTCCGATAATTTTTTTAAGTCTTAGACCATTATTAATTCTACGCTTTACTTTTAATATAATTCGTAATTTTGATTTGATAGACTTATTAGTACATTTTGAGTTTAATGTTGATACTCAAGTAGTAAAAATCTTTTGAAATGATTTCTTGTAAAATTAACTATTAATGTGACAGCTTCCTCCATATGACCATTTATGTTTTGAGAAATAATCAAATTTGTAATCAATAATTATTTATTTTACTACTTTTAATTATTTGTTATTGTATTATTTTTCTTTGTTGGTAATTATTATATACTTTCTTTCATGTTATTCTTTTACATTTAGTTCCTAGGAATGATAATCATTAACGTAGGTATTATGTACCTATTCCTATTTTAATTGCATTTTAATTCTAAAACTAATGCAGAGAAATTCCTTAGATCGAAATAAGACTTTGTTTTTTTTTCGATTTATTTGTAACAGACCCCAACAGACTGGCTAAGTGGCTTAAGTTCTTACGGATATGAATTCTTAGTACAAACATTAGGTAGGTATTTGAACACAGTTCAATGTGGACATTTATATCATAAGTGAACAAAGATTTAGGTAAAATCGAACTTATTTAATGATAATTATATGAATTAGTACCTAGGTAGGTACTTCAGCATTTTCAAAAAATAGTAATTATAGCTAGAATGATTGTATGAATACCCAATTTTAATGAAATATTTTATGGTAAAAATGTTTAATTATTTAGATAAAACTACTAATTTAAAATTTTGTAAAATAATTCAGTCTCGAAATTAATCTATCTTGTTCATTTTAGGAAGTATCCATAAAATGTAACCGATTTAATGTTAAACACCATATCACTTAAAAATGTTGAGCAATATTGCAATAATATAAAGATAATTATGTGCACGTATCCTCAGATGTGAATTTTCAAACTTTTCATCACTGGGAGGCTTTTGCTTTTGGTAGATGTCCACTAAGAGGAAACATTTTACTATGAAACACAATTAATAAACGGATGATACAGGAACGAGGGGATATGATATTGCTGTATTGGTCTTTTAAACTTGAAACTAATGTACCAAGTACTTATTCTCACGAAAATAACGATTCTGAGGGAAATAAGTGAATCTGTTTATATTTCTAGATATAGAATTTTTAATATTAAATTACAAATTTTTTTAAAAATTAATTATAATATTTAATCAAATAATTTCAAATGCCCTATAAACAGCACATTATTCTGTGACATCTCATCAACATTTTTCGAAAATTATGAAATGTCTATAAAATGTTAATGTAAGTACTCAGTGTGTGTATTGAGTTTCTATGATTAATATTTATAGAAAAACAACCAATTCTAAATAATATCGTATAATCGAAATTCGTTGAAATATCCGATTTCATCAACATTTCATTTTCTAACACTTATAAAACTTTTTTTAGACTTTCATGTAAAGTTTCTTTTAAATGCCTGTAAAGAAAATTTTATGAAAATTCTTTTATCAAATTTGCAAGCCTTAGATATTAAAATTGAATGTCTTATGCATTTTTAATTAAAAAAATTTTACGGATTCTCGTGATTTTTGTCAAAATCGAATACTCAAACACCCGATTTTTTTTTTTTTTGAAAGTACATTCCATTTAATTTAATTGACCAGTAAATAATATATTTGGGGAACTCTGAAATTTATTACATTTTCAAGATATTTTGTCGAAATAAAATTATTTTATTGACCTTTTACGAAAATAAGCTATGAACACATGAAGTTTTCAAATATCTAAAAATACCTACCTAGCTCAAAAAAAGTTGGAATCTATTGAAAATTACTCCATCTAAAGCACTGGTTCTCAATCTAAGGGGCGTATACACATTGCTGGGCAAGCGCAAGCAGTTATTATGAAATACAATTTTTATTTTAAAACTTAGAGAAAAAAAATTGAACAGTGGTAAAGCATAGTTCTTTGGAGAGTTTTGGGTAAAATACCAACCCATTTATTCTGAAATTTCAAATGAAGCTTTGAAAGTCTTTGAACAATTTGCATCTATTTATTTATGTGAATCTGGATTCTCCAGCATAGCAGTTATGAAAAACAAACATAGAAATCGTTTGGATGTCGCATCTCTATTAAATATTGAGCCAAACATAAAAAAATGATCATAAGAAAAATGTTATCGGTATTAATATATTTTAAAATTAATTATTAATTTCATTATGTATTTTTTTATTTACTATTATTAATATTTTATACAAATTTATCACTATAATATTTCACCTTAATTGATTGTTCCATTTTATTATTTACTATTATTTTTATTTTATAATCATTATTATCAATTAAAAAGTATTCATTCCGAATATTGTATAATACACACAAAAAGGTGATCGATTTTTTTAATTTATAGGAGGGGGGCGCGAGATTTTTGAAAATCTACAAAGAGGGCGTAGAATAGAAGAGGTTGGGAACCACTGATCTATAGCGACGGTGATATAAGTGAAAATATTCATTTTTCAGTTGCGATGAAAAAAATTAAATCGATTTAGTCAAAAACCTTAATTTTGCGGTTTTTTAGTAATTTTTTGTAAGTTTTCTCAATTTTCCAGAGAGCTATTGAAAAATTAAATAATAACACATTTAAAATACAAAGTAGATAACATTTCCTATCGAAATCTAAAACCCTTCTGGTCGAAATCATGTACACAGACACAACAAATAAAACACACATGGTAAATCAATGCATTCCTCGTGTGCTACGAATCTAAAAATGTAAAGATACATGAATATAATATTCTTTTCGTAGCTGTATTAATGTTCAATAAAACATCAGGATTTTTTTTAAAACCATTTGTGATATTTAGACAATAATTGACGCCTACAACTTGTATTTCCATGTTTAGATAATACTATCTTATCTATTTCTGGGAAACAAAAAAAGGGGATAACTTGAGTGCGTCCGAAGTGTTATCAATATTTTTGGCATAGACCAAGTGCGTCCGATGTGTTTAAACAGATGGTACACGAACAGAAACAGACTACAATAATATTTTTAAATTAGTATTATTTCCTTTGAAGCTGTGACGCTGTGGCTGTGGTAGACGGTACACGGTAGTAGTTATGTTATGTAACTCTTTAAAACTAGAAAGCCGAATATATAATTATTCTGGTAGTTAACCGACTTATGTCAATATGTTTTTAATTTTTATGTATTCATACATATTATATTTATTAACAATTAACATTTTCTGATTAGTTATGACCTATATATTTATAATTTATGTTGTTATGTAAATAGTAAACCCTTTTGCTGTAGAATAATAGTTATAAAAAATTATTAAAACAAAACAAACTTATATTATTATTACCTATACATTTTTCAATATTATAGAGTATTCGTCGTGCAACAGTATTGTTTGACAAAGGAATTGTTGACAACTGTTTGGCAGATTTTTCGTCAAGCATAGAAGTTTTTAATTCACCTTTTTGAGCAATGTGGTAGCTCACCATGTAGGAAGCTTTCAATGAATTTTCGTTGTCTGTTTGAACGTGTGTTTTAATTTTGTTTTGAACAGCCAATAGTTCAGTGCACTTTCGTTTAAAATAGTCAATCGTTTTCCCTTCATAATTCGGATGGGTCTTTTCAAAATGACGGTGCAATTTCCCGGGATACATGGAACTGTTAGGAAGAACTTTCAAGAAAATAACGCACTGTGGCTGGCAAACATTAGTTTCTGAGAACCCCATCTCTAAATAACTCTAAATAACTTTCGTTGTATTTACGTTTTTTGATTGGATTCATAAAGTCATTTGCATTTGATTTACAATGATGAACTACTTGACTACCATTTTCGTAATTGATTCTGCCTTCTACGGACTGAGTACTATGAAATTCCTCTGTAACAGGCTTCTTATTAAAATGTCCACCTTTCAACCAACGGTCGGTGATTAAAAAAAGAGAAGAACACGTAAACGGCGTAAACAATGCGCGCACTATATAGATACTTAAATACTTAAATTCGACTAAACTATGTAAATTCACGCACACTACTGAAGGTAAAAAAGAGCTCAAGTAGTTCCAAATAACAGACTAATAAGTAATAGTTAATACATCGTCTAACATGATTAGATAATAAAGGTACAATCAGTCAAGAATCAACAATTATTTGTAATAATTTATTAACAATAAAATCATATCTATTTTTTGTAGTAATAATATTATACATACTGATAAATACCAAACCCAGTAATTGGGCATATGATTTTATCTGAAATTACACTTACGAATTCACTTATAAGGTTAAATTAGAATGTCCGAATATACAATGGAAAATATTACATTATTTGCTATAAAGTTTTTACGAAAATAATAACGAAAAAAATCTATAAATTTTAAACTATTTGTTATGAACCATAGACCTTAGAAAATGCTCGTGGTGTCCCTAGAGCACTTCGGTGCAAAGTTTGGGAACCGCTGTTATAAATATTTTATTTTATTTAATATACGCAACAATGAGTCAATCCTCAATTCTGGCAATTGTCGAACTCATAGCAAACCCCGTTTAAGTTAAATAACTCTTATTTTAGTCAGATTATTTTAACTTCATTTCTAATTTATAAAAACATCTTAATAATAACAAATTATAATTTGTAATTATATGTGAGTATTAAGTATTAAACAATAAATAATTTTTTATTATTTTATTTTTCTTATTAATAATAAAGGAAATACAAAATTATTATATAATTATTAGTTTAATGCTAGTAGCTTAAAATTATGAAACATCTCCTTAAATATATTATGTCTTAAAATTCCATAATAGGATATAGGTCTGATTTTATATTCATTGCATATAGGAATAATATTTATTTCTGCCTTGTCCTTATTCTTTCGTTTTACATCGACTTTATTTCCAGTAATAAACTGTTGCAATTTTCTATTTATTTAAACTCTTGTTTTGAAGTGCGAGAATACACTTCAACCAAATCATTCCAAAATTACTTTAAGTTAGTTAACAACGACCTTTGCCACTGTTATGACTTATGAGTTTTATGACTAAGAAATGATTTTACTTTTAAGCGATGTATTTTACCGTGATGAATTGACGTAAATCTAAATTGAAGCTGTGTCGCTGTGTGTATTTTTAAAACAATATCGATTATTATTCAATATTTTTTGGCTACCTGGTCTGTCAGTGTAACTTATTTTCATATTAATGTATTATCTAATCGTGGACTACAAGTTATTGCCTGATATGTTTAGTGCTTTTTAAAATCATTTTGATAGAAATTATTCATTGACTTTTTATTTTAGTTTTGTTATTTTGAATGTTTGAATTATGTCGATGTTACATTGATTGATTTATTTGTAATAATTTAATAAATATTTGTTAAACTATTATGATTTAAATCAAAATACAGCTAGTAGCTAAAGTTCACTCAATATGGTTTTTATATTTCTCTGAATTTTCGTTACTTTAAAAATAGTATGCTTTTGTGACACAAAATTAATGATACTGGTGAATACTCCATATTCGAAGTACCTATATTCCAATACCGTTATTCCTTCATTAGTCGGTACATTGATTAATTTTTTGTTTGAGAATTTTTTTCTTCAATTTTAAATTTTAAATGTTAACAACTTAATAACTTTCTATACTTCTATCCATAGTTGTTATTTCATAGTTGGTTCAAGTACTGAAAAAAAGAATAAAATAAAATGTTTATTTTAAGATGTATGTAAGCTTTAAAATGGTGTGAAGAAGAAATCTCTTATTCTATTCTATATGTATTTTTATTTTATTTTATGAGCTTTCTGTATTACATTATCGGTTGAAATGTAATACATATTAAATATACCTTTGCATGTTAGGAAGATAGAAATAATATCTATTTTTACTTTTTCTCTCTGAATATTGTTTCAGTTCTTCTCACATTTTTCATATGATTATAAACTGGTAATATTTGTTGGGTGTTCTTTATAACAAATTTAATTTTACCATTTTGACATACAAATGCATTTTAATATTTTGAGAGAAGTTGGTTCATGAAAACAATTACATATATACCATATTTTTGATATGTTGACATATTACATCGTCAGAAATTGTATTATTTTCTAAATTTTATATTTTTTTACATTCTTTTCAACTCTATTTTCTTAAATTATATTGGATGATCAATGCTCCAAGCTTTAATGAATATTAACTATAAAACAATTATGTTGTAGATATACAAATAGTGCCTGATGTTCCTGAACTTACCCTTACTTCAGGGGCAGATTTTACACTTGAGTGTATGGGAGATGTACCTGTTTTTTGGAAACTAGAGAATAATGAACCAAATTTAAATGTCAAAAAAGTAAGAACTGTTTTTATAAATTATTAATTACTTTAATATGATAATATTATAAAAGAATGTTAAAATGTTTGTTAATTTTGTATAGAATTCTTCCGTTGAAATATCACAAGGACTACTGGGCAATGGTAGTCATTCATCCATATTAACACTGAGTAGAGCTAGTTATTTGGATACTGGATACTACTACTGTTTTCCATTGTCTGAAACTTTGAAATTCGATGAGCAAAATTCTAAAAAAATATACTTATTTGTTCAGCGTAAGTATTTAAAATTTAACTACTACATTTAATCTGAATATTTTTTTCTATTTTCATTTAAATAACAAATTTGGTATGATTGATACTTATAAATTATTTATTATTTATTTTTAATACATATTGTGTAATATGTTTAGATGAAACATATTTACTTGCGGTTCCAGAAGATTTAGTTGTATTGTCTCCAAATGAATATGATAACGTTATTATACCTTGTCGACCTACATCACCAGATGTTAATGTCACATTATTGAAAGATGAAGAAGAAGTAAATAATAATAGATTTCAATAAATTTTTTTTAACAAAACGGTGGATGTTCACTAAAAAGATAAATTGCTTAACAAAAAATAGTTCATATTTACGGACGCCAAATGTAAGCAATTTATAAAGGCGGTTGTACGATAAAAATTGTGATATGCACCTAATGTTTTAACATAAATATATACCTAATCTTGATTTATAAATTATGAATTAATTGTTATTTTGACACATATTTTAAATAGACTAAATACTAAGGAGCAATATTCATTTAAAGAATTGTTTTATTTATTATTTTCAAAATAATTGTTCAGTGGTTAAGATGTGAAACTATGTAACCAAAATTAACAACATTTTAATGAAATAATGAAACATGGTTATAACTATGAGATATTTGGGAATATCTTGTATGTGAATTTAATAATCTTTAGTACTTTAAGTTTAATTAATCATTAAAAAATTTAACTTTTGGTGAACAGCAATTATGTGAGTTCACATCTTAGCTATTCATATGCTAAACTTTTGTTTGATTGATGTTCTATTTTATAATTTAAAAGAAATAATAGCACTTTTGTGAGCATCTAACCTTATTACAATAATTAATAATAATACTCATGTATGCTTGGATTTTAATTGTATGTGCTATGTGTATTGAAACACGCCTAACATTTTCTTAATATAGTTGGTACCTGGTAACACATATAGTGGCATGGAAGTGCATTATGACATAAAAAAAGGATTTTCTCTCAGTACAGTGACAATGTTTAGTTCAGGGTTCTACAACTGTCGTGCTGAATTGAATCACAAAGAATATATACCAAATATTTATTATCAGCTTAATATTATGCGTAAGGGAATTTTAAATGTGTTGAGTATAATTAAAAATTTGCTTAACTGCTATGGCTTTAAAAATGCTTTCTGGCGAAATTGTTTTATATACTTGGCTTAATATATAAAATATATGTGTTTAATGTATATATATTTCAGGTTTCTGAAAATTTAGATTATGATCAAAAAGTAGGATTTACTCTTTTATCACCTTCGATTCTAGATTCTGGTGATTACAATTGTGAGGCCAATCGGAATAACATCAATGAATCACGAAAATTTACTGTTTACATTAATCGTGAGTTTGTAATATTACTTACATGGTGTTTGGTTATATAATATAGAAAAGTTTTAATTTTTGTAGTTAAGAATTATTTTTTCAATTTGCTCTTCAATTTATATTGTGAAATTTTTTACATAGTCTTATTAACTTATCATTTTTTATTTACTAAATTCCAAATATTTTTTTTTTTTCTTCTTCTATCAGTTTTGTTAAAATTTTAGAAAGTCAATAAATTGATGAAATTAGCTTTAATCATGCAAATAAAAACATTGAAAGCTGCTCAGAAAAACCAATCATAAAAAATGTAATTGAATAAAATATTTTTGCTAAATAGAATATTCATTTATGTATATAATTTAATTATGATTAATGTATATAGTGTTTGAAACAGTATTTTTATATTAACAACTTATAATTAATTTTTCCTAACATTTGGTAGATATTTACCTATAAGATTTAGGCTTTAAGTTTGCTTACTGCATCTATTAATAGGCTTTTTTAAATTATTATTTTTTAATGATAATCATTAGTATTTGTTATAATATATAATTTATAATTTTTAGCCAAAGTACATTATGTTGTAAAACCCTATATTAACAGTAGTGTACATTCAGATCATATAATTATTGGCCAACATTTAAGTCTTAATTGCTCTGTAAGCATGGATATTGGTGTTGCTTTTACATTACGCTGGAAAGTTCCTGATGAACAGAAACTTAAAGTATGTTTTTACGTGATAAATTGAAAAATAATGCTATCATGATATTTTATATTATTTTATTTATTGTAAATATTTTCATAAGACTGGACATGTGAAAATTGGAAAAGAAAATTTCTTTAACGGTTTAAAATACGGGATTGGTAAAAGTTTTGGTAGTATTTTATTGAATATTCAAAATGTTTCTTCAGAAGATGAAGGTGAATATAAATGTGAAGTAACAGTACATTCTGGCCATAAAAACTTTAATACTTATAGTCTGAAAACATTTAGTAAGTTTCAAATAAATTATTCTATAATAATGATAATTCAATACTATTAATTATTATCTTATTGTTTATTCTCAGCACCTGATATGACTTACTTGAACTTAACAGTTCAAGGGGGTATTTACGAAATAATACGTAGGGCTGGGTACCAATATGTACAATGGATAATTTTAGTATCAGCATACCCAACACCATCTCTTGTATGGTAAGGAGAATAAAAAATCATTTTAACTTTTTGCCATAATATTACTCCAATGTAATTTTATTCATAGGAGAGATCCTGATGGCAGAGAAATAGGAAAAGATTATGTAAATGTAGATAAAGTATCAGTGGAAAATGACAAAAGTACATCCAAATTAGTTATTCGTGATTTACAGCTTTACGATTCTGGTGTATATGAACTTGTTGCTCATAATGATGCACACGTACAACGAATTACTGTTACTCTTTTAGTTGAAAGTATTTACTAATTACTAATTAAATATCAATATTTTTTGTACTATTATATTTTGTTTCTTAGACGAACCAATAGTTGAAATAGCTAACAAATCCAGTGCTGGAGAATTTTATGAGTTAGGAAAAGTACACAATGTTCAGTGTTACGTAGGTGGTTATCCTTTGCCTGGTGTTGAATGGTCTTTTAAACAATGTTCAAACTATCCAATTTGTGATGATTCATTCACTAAAATATCAGTAATTGAATTATATATATATATGTATATATTTTGTTGAAAAAATATTATTGTTATATTTAAAATTGCAGAGAAGTGTATACAAAGAAGTTGTGTATAAAGAAACATTCCTCGTGTCAACTTTAAATATAACTGCTACCGAGACTGGAATATTTTTATGCAATGCGACAAATGATTTTGGAAATTCTTCTGAAGAATCAACATTCTTAGTGACTGGTAAGCTTATAAAATTATTTTATTTAGCATCCATTATCATTTTCATAAAATTCATTCATAAAATGAATCACGTTAAATTTATTATTTAGATTTATCTAAAAGTACTTTTGGTTTGGATATCAATGGACCCCCAATGGTTGTTGACGGAGACAATGTTGTAATTGAATGTGGTGCATCTAAGTATAATTATCATCAAGATATTAAATGGATTCATCGAACATTAAATAACGTTGAGAGTCCAATACAAAATTCAAAGAGTAAGTACATTAAATAAGTAACAATGTTTAAATATTATTATTTTAATTATCTTACTTTAATTTATAATCATATTTATCTTTTCATATTGTAAAAAAAAAAATAGACTTGAAAATATTCTTAATTATTTGTTATAGATTTAAATATAACCAATAGTACATCCAAATTTTCCTACCGGTCATACTTGACAATAAAAAATATTACAAAGGAATTTGATGGAGAGTTTTTATGTCTTCTGAATGAATCAAACAAGAAAAATTTAGTAAATAAACCATTTAGATTAACGGTCAAAGGTAACATACCAATATAATATACCAAAATTCTGTTATATTACATTTATTTATTGTTGTATTATAATAGATTCATTTGGTCCAATTATTTATGAATCTTCCAATTCTAGTCTGGAAATTAAAACGGGCACTCCAGTGCAATGGAAATGTTATGCACGTGGTATGCCACCACCAACCATTTCATGGTTTCTTGTAAGTAATATTGTTTAAAAATTAATCTTTTATAGTAATACATGTATTTTTACTTTTAGAATGACCAACAATTGCCCTTCAATAAAAATGACTCAAGAATGCTATTAAAAGACAAAAATCAAACACTTATAATTCGATATGCTGCATTACAAGATGGAGGGTTGTATACATGTAATGCTTCAAACAGAATTGGTAGTGTAATTACTACCAACACATTGACTTTTCTCGGTAAGTTTTCAATATTCTTTTAGCATTTCATTTTTAACGTTACTGAAATTTAGCTTAAATCTCAAATTATTATTTTGTAAATTATGTTTGTACACAAATAAGAATGTTTTATAGAGTATAATACTTTTAATACTAAACACATGTTGTTTTGTTTTCTTAGACTTTATATTTTATATGTTTATAAGTCCATATTAATATTTTTTTGATAAGGTTTTATGGTTTATTCTAACAAATTATACAATTCAACTGCTTGTTTTACAGACAAACCCAAGGATCATGAACATTTCGGTTTCATTGCTTTTTTTTCTGTATTGATTGTACTTTTGGGAGTTATCATGATAGGTTGTGCTACACGTTTAAGACGAGAGAGGGTACTGATTGAAATATGATTTAAACATAATTTGGTATTTTGAGTCTTATATTCTTCTTTGTTACAGAAATTAAGAAAGGAATTGGCTCTAGCTGGTTTGTTACACTTTGAAAATGGCGCAGTTGAAAGCTGGAATCCTGAATTAGGAATTGAGGAACAAGCAGAGCTACTTCCGTATGACAAAAAATGGGAATTTCCTAGGGATAAACTGAAACTTGGTAAGCATTTAAATGAAAAGAACCTGTATTTTATTGTTTTAATTAGTTTGACTTAATAATAATAAATATTATTTAGTATACAATAATAAAATTGATGGTGTTTAGTTTATATAATCAATAAAAAATAATTAATTATTTTATTTTCAGGCAAACAACTAGGTTCAGGAGCATTTGGTGTTGTTTTTAAAGCTGATGCCATTGGTATAATTGATAAAGATACCACAACTACTGTTGCTGTAAAAATGGTTAAACCGAATACCGATCCATCCCATATAAAAGCCTTAGCATCTGAATTGAAGATCATGATTCATCTCGGTAGGCACTTGAATGTAGTTAATCTACTTGGAGCATACACAGGAAATATAAACAAAAGTAATATCAATTTTTAAATTTCAATACATATTATTTAATGATCATTAAATAAAATAAATATATTTTAGGAGAATTGATGGTCATTGTAGAATATTGCCGATTCGGAAATATTCATCAGTATCTACTTAAACAAAGGAACTGTTTTGTGGACCAAGTGACTCCTGATGGCTATCTAGATTATAATATTAAAACAATATCAAAGTAATCATGGTTAATGATAAATATTTCCAAAAATCAAATACATGTAATTTAACAACAAATTCATTTTTGTGTAACTAGAAATCCATACTATGAAAATGTTCCTAATAAAAATAGTAGTGTCTCAGAAAAACCTGATGACAGTAATACACAAATTGGCTCTGATGGCTATTTGGTTGCTGATGAACCAGAATGGCGTTCCAATTATCGAGGAGATTATAAAAATTTAATTATTAAACCATCATGCACTCATGATCTATTGTGTTGGTCTTTCCAAGTAGCACGAGGAATGGAGTATCTTGCTAGTAGAAAAGTATGTTTGTTTATTGTAAAGAAAGTTCTATATAATTTTTTATTGTTATATTTACTTTCAAGATTCTTCATGGTGATTTAGCAACAAGAAATATTCTACTGGCTGAAGATAATATTGTTAAAATATGTGATTTTGGATTTGCAAAAACTATGTACAATAGTGAAAACTACAAAAAACAGTCTGCCAATGTATAACTTATATATAATTATAAATACCCATATGTTATTTAAATAAGCTAATTCACATTTTAGGATCTCTTGCCTGTAAAATGGATGGCAATTGAATCTCTTCGGGATCGGGTGTTTTCTACTCAGTCTGATGTTTGGGCATTTGGAATTGTTTTATGGGAAATATTCTCGCTAGCCGTAACTCCATACCCAAGTAAATAATACTCAATGGTTTATTTATTTATCAGCATTTTTTAAAAATATACAAATTATTTTTCTATATTGTCTACTCTTTTAGATATACAAAAATTCAACGAACTGTTTGAAAGATTAGTCGGAGGATATCGAATGGAACAGCCAAAATATGCCAATTTTGATATGTAAATAACCTACCTATAAACTCATCTTATAATATTTTAATATATTTTAACAATTTGATGTATTATTTATGTTCAGATATAATATCATGTTGGACTGTTGGAAAATGAATCCTATGACAAGACCATCATTTACTGATTTATCTGAACGCCTCGGTGATTTGTTGAAAGATGGTACAAAAGCAGTAAGTAGTTATACACCTCTGATCTGTGTTATATTAAATTATTTGAATAACTGGAATTATATTGACTTGTATTATCCATAGCATTATATGAATTTAAATGAGGTTTACATGAGAATGAACACTGAGGGATCTCCGTCAACAGACTATTTAAGCCTTTTGACTGCACCCACCTATTTAAATTGTTCAACTGTATCAGAAAACAATTCAAATTCTTACCCAAATATTTCTGAACATTCTGAAAACAAAGAAGATCTGGAATTAAAACCAATGCTTAATAGTTCAGGTTAATTGAGTTTTATTTAATTTATTTCTGCTAATTTTTAGTTGAATGATTTTGAACTGCTTAGTAGATTTCCTTTAAGACTTAACATTGGTATTTTTGGTAAAAATTAATGAGTTCACTTATCAAACTGTATTTTGTGTAATTTTTAGAGTGTTCTGATTACATAAACTTAACAAAACCATCATATTTCTCTAACCCAAATTATGATGTTGTGGATAAATCCAAAAATTATCCGTACTTACAATCTCAGTCTCCAAGGTATACATTTCTAAACTCGCTTATTAAAGTTTTTCATAAAAACTTGTTTGCTTTTATTAATTGATTAGCGCTTAAATTATTCTAAAATCTACTTTTTAAGCTTTTCTTTATATTGAAAGTATTATTAGTTTTAAATATTTTAAATTAATTGTTAACAAATTATTCATGTTCTATATCTATTGCCTATTATTCTGTCATTTTAAGATTTTGTTTTTCATCAAAAGAAAACAAATTATTGGAAATAATTTTTAATATTGAACAATTTGAGACAAGTGTCTCAGCCTTTTATTAATTAATTATTTGTAATTTATTAATACTAAACATTTAAATTATGTATATATTTGTTATATCTGCTGGGAACCTGATTCCTAGAAAATTTTACACATATCTATTTCTCACGAAAACACCTTTTTGAACATTTTATTTCAGTTATAGACGTGAACAATTAAGCAGTAGTACTTTTGAAAAATATACTTCTTCTTACTTGTTATTTTTTAGTAGTTTGAATATTAATATTGCCTTATACTTTATAGGTACAAATAATTTTCCAAAGGCATTATTAATTTATTGTATTCAATCCATCAATAAGTATTGTAATAAATACATTTAATTACAAAATAAACGCTGCCCTAATCATTATATATTTTTTATAAATGTATGTGTACAATGTATTTTCTTATCACTAACAATTAACATTAGACCTTATTATAATTTGATGTATTTTTAAACATTAAATTAAAACATTTTTTTTTAGCTATGTATGATTCCTTAAGAAAACCATGAAGAAGTACAATTTTTTTCACCAGTATTTGATTTGGTGCTGTTACCATTTTTTGAATTTTGTACATTGTTACTGAATAAAATTTAACTTTTTAATATTGAATGTTATTCAAATGTATAAAGGGTGAGTATTAAATTATAGCCAAATTATCTTTGTCAGTTGATACCTTTAATTTATGCTTTTAAAACGCATAAAACGTTATTCTGTTTTTGTAATTTGATTTGACAATCATTTATTCATTATTACCAAAGTAAAAGTATAATTTAGCATGTAACTAGTCAATAATTTATTATTTATATTAAAATTAAAATTCCTGTTTTGTGTTGAATGAAATCTTTTTTAGTTTTAGTTAAACAACTTATTATGTACATTTTATTTATGGAATATTACATTTATAATTATTTTGTTTAAAAGTATTGTATTTTTTTTACATAACAATGTGTATTATATGTATTTTATTGTTTTTCTTAAATCATTATTATTTATTTAAATAATTTACATTTTGTTCGTATTGGTTAATAACTATGGAATGTATAGTTAATTATTTAAAAACTTATTTATATGTACCTATATTATTTTTGAACTAAGACTTTTTTGCTACTTTTGTAGTCAATTTCTCATAAATTGTTTTTGGCATTTATTTATCCTATTCACTTTACCTTCATTTTTTCCTTAGAATTTTTAGAGTATTTTTTTTCAATCAACGTTGCCTAAAGAATAATAAGAAACTAATAAGTAGCCGCAATAGCTGATGGCAGTGTCATAAAAAACAACAATGTACAACTGTATAATAAAAATAAGAACAATATGATAAAGTTTGTTACCGCTATGCAAACAAACGAATGAAAAAACGAAAAGTATAAAAAGAAAGATGGTGCTATGACAGCGATCCGATGAACAATACCAAAATAAAACACAATAATAACATAATAATATTTACAAAACTAATTCGCCCAATCTACATAATTCGCTCACATAATACATCATTAATCATTATATTCGCAAACACGGTAACTAATGGACGGGGGATGGAAGATTAGGTAAGACCATCATCGCTGCAGTTATTAAAATATTATAATAATAATAATAATTTTCTCGGTGTCAACAGAGAAAATATTGCAAAGAGCTAGTCATTATAGTGATGTACCCACTCTTCCCAGTACTTCACTTAAGAATGCATCACTACTGTTTAGTAATACATTGGAAGGCTAGAAAAGTGCAGGTGAATATTTTATAGTTCGGTAAGAACTTGAATTCCAGTGTTAACAAACCACAGAAATATCTAATTGCAGCTTTGTCAAGAAGAACATTGCTGTTGACAACACATTCTAGATCGACTTCAGGCTTAAGGTTTTTAAATATTTTACAAATTAACCCTTTGGCGCAACAGGCTCGATCGGAGTGCCTGTCTAAAAGTTATAATATAACCTTCCCCAGGTGTGCCGTTAGGTTAGGAAAATTGTTTTCCGGTTTTATCCTTCCGTTCTCTTCGCATCAAGCAAAATTAATTTTTGCACGCCAAACCAAATCGTTATATTTATTATCCACCGACAACGGCAGTGCGGTAGCGAAGGTGCGGAAAAAATATCTGCTCACGGTTCTATGTTCTATCGCTTTTGTTTGATTTATCTGAAGCTGAATATGTCCGTGCGCGTCATGTGTTTACGCAATGATTTATCGTTCGCCTCGATGGTATCAGGACGAAATCGGACTACTAAGCGAGTCCAACGTTCTAGCACCAGTCACCATCCGGCGGTATTATCGTTTAGTTGACAATATTCGGTAATTACGTGAATATTTCAACGTGATCTGCGGTTAAAATACAGCTACAGGACTCGTCATCAATGGATGCACCTGGCCGAGTGAGGAGTTGAAATCCAACCTCGTCTCGTCGTTCAAAAAAGTCGAAAATTCTTTGATGTACATTTTATTATTATAAGCCTAAACGCCGAAGGAATCATGCATTTCGTCAGCAGCTGTCTGTTGGTTTGCGCCTTTTACACTTTGGGTTCCGATTGCGAAAACGGTAAGTCACGTTATAATTCGACGGCCGTAGGTTGTCTCTTTCCATAGGTACGTGGTTGAAATTAAAAACTGGATTGGTTTAATACGGAATGAGATTTATGTATTAGCTTAAGATAAAATTGATTTATGACTTAGCATCAAATGTGCTAACAACTTTTGTACGTTCGATTACGTCCGTCCAATACACTCGTGCGACTCGGGTGCAGTTCAATAACTGTTTGTTATTATTTTCGATATGTATTATTATAAACGTGACGGATTAGCAAATAACATCACTGCAGAATTCACTGACCTACCTCTTCTGTAATATCGCGGATATATAATTTCGCAGTACGATTCAGTTGGACGTGTATTTTGAACAATTTCGAAAACGTAATGGCTTTTTTAACACCCGATGTATAATGAATATAATAATCAAACATCATATTGACATGGGTCATAGCATTGATTTTAAATACTAGTGTTACAATGTACTGGTATTAGTCATTAGGTCATAGTCACCAACGTCATAGTCGCTGACAGGCCGAGAGCTTAACAATAGTATCAATATAATTGTATAACATTGACATATTATTATTTCGGTACATGTAGGGTAGCGGACAGCGGTTAGCGGCGTTATCGCGCATAATATTACTAGTCAGTTATTTCGACATTCGTCCGGTGCTGCATTACCTTTTCACTGCAGCTGAGAACGGCCGAGGAGCACGGGTCCGATTCGCGGGAGTCACCTCTATTGTTATAATATTATATCGCGATGACGCTATATTATATACTATACTATGTACGTGTTCTCTTTCGCGGCTCGTCGACAGTGATGCGTTTTCCGTGCATTCGAACTAGACCGATGACGCAGACCGTTGCAGCTGCAGCGCTATCCGCGCACTCCTGGGAAACTATAACCGTACGAACTCGGCGGAGCGCACGGTACGCGATATCCGAAACGCGAACGATTTACATAGCCCATCACTAGGGCTAGGCACTTATAGGAGTTTGCATGTTTTTCAATAATCATTCAAAACATAGCAAAGTCATATAGAAATTTGTTCCATAGTGATAGGAGTTTAAGGCAATAATTTTTATTTCGCGTGTATATTTGTATTTTTAGTACATATTTAACATATTTTACCCATATAATACAATATTTTATATGAATATTCTAGGAATTGGAAATAAAAAAAGATTGAAATTATTAAATAATCTATCTACCTAGGGTCTTAAAATTATTAATTCATAAACACGATTAGTTGAATTGGTTTTTTGTTTCGTTTTAAAGACAAGCTTAAAGAAGTAGAAATGAAAATAATATATAATTATTAGGGCTCGGATTTTGTAGCAAAATAAATCCTTAAAAAAGCATTTTAAGTAGCCAAAAAAAGCCAAAAAAAGCATTTATTAATTTAATTCTATAAAAGCAAATTTCAATTACACATAAAATTAAATATTAAAAAAGGAATTCACAACCATATATTTAGTCAAGTTACTTTCATTGAAACTCATTCTATTGGGTGCTAATATATTTTTATACATAGAAAAAGACCTTTCCACGTCAACCGATGTAATCGGTGCATATTTCATATAAACTAAATCATTTGAATCATACTGTTCCACATTTACGTTTACTGCAGTGCCATTATGAATACTATTGACTTTTTGAAGTTCTGCCCATCCATTATTTTTTGAAAAAACACGATTGCACTTTTCTAAAATCAATTTCGCTACTTCGCCATTAGCTTCCTCTAACTTTTGTTTTGCTTCTAACACAATACCTATACTTTTTGCCAAGGTTTCGCCTAAAAAATAATAATATATAAATACAGCAAATACTTGAAACAAAAATAAAAAATAAAAAATACCTTTCCTTGAGTCGTAAATACAACTATAGATAATTGTAGATAAAACTATTTCGGCACAATAACGACAGTAATAAAAAACAATAAAAACCAGTAATAAATATATGACTGATAAATTATCAGTCATATATTTATTACTGGTTTTTTCACGGGTTTTATAATTTCTGGTAATACTAATATAGTCCAAGACGTATAATATACATATAAATAAGCTAAGTTTTCAAGAAAAATATATAAAAATCAAGAAAAAATAACCAAATAGGGGAAAAGCAATAAAAAGCAGATTTTATGGAAAAAAGCAAAAAAAAGTTTACTTCATTAAAATCAGAACGATTCAAAACGTATTTATATAAAAGAATTATCTTTCTATCACACTTCCCTCAAAAGAAGCATTTTCTACAAAATCCGAGCCCTAATAATTATAAATAAATTTGTAATTTTTGGTTTTTTAATGAAAAATACAATATTTTTTAGAGCATATTTGAGCATTTTCGCATATTTTTTAACCATATATGATTATTTTTAAGGGCATAAATGCATGCATATTTTAAGGTTTTCTAGAGCATGAAGTCCCTAACCCTAGCCATCACGTATAGTTAGACATATAAGTAGGTCCCCCTCCGAACGACAGCAATACTGAATTGATGCGGTCCAAGCTCTCGGCGTTCTCAGTCCGCATGCCATAAACCGTAATGTATCACTTGTCCCGTGCGACGAGACATTATGTTTTTACCCTCGCAGAAACTAACGCCAAGATCATGTACGATTATGTAGTACGATCAAAGTTTTTCACAGAGTCACTTATACACCGGTACGGCGGTACGTGCAAAGTACAAATACTACAAACCGACCGATGTACGACAACTCTTAGCACACGGACGATGATACCTGTTGATACTTTTGACTTTTACGACGTCTCTCTTATTAAAACGATACGCTTAATGAAAACCGTTTACGGGTCTACTGCGTTTGGGTCGTTTACCACGTTTGTGCAATTATTCTGTTTTCGGTTTCAGTTTCCACGGTTACTGGTCAAAATGTGAGTCTTAACTGTTCCGTGGACGTAGACGTTGGCGCCGATACCAAAATCGATTGGAAAGTGCCCGATGAACAGCAACATCGAGTACGATTTACGTTATGGTCGTTATGTGTGTGCTCAGTGGCGGCGTGACAAGTGTTCTATGAGACACGCGTCTCATGGTTATTCAGGGGTGGGCGGGTGGGTATGGCCACCTATGGTGTTGGAAAGTTTTGTTTGTTAATATCATCGTATAATATATTGATATATAACACATGATAATCGCAGGGCATGAAACGAACGACGACGACGGTTAACTGGACAGCCGATATAAAAACATTAAGCATTGTTTATTATTTTACGTATTTATTAATCGGTTTTGGGAGTGATCTGTCATAATAAGAACTAGTGATTCAGAAAAATTATGTTCTGAACATTTTTACATTTTCGACTTTGGCGAGGGTGGGTGGTTCCTGACAATGATTTTGTCTCGTCAATGGAAAATGTTCACGCCGCCACTGTGTGCGCTTATTGCCCAAAACATACTTTGTATTAAATATTCGTTTTCCGATTAGAATGTTGTCCGGGGCCATTTGGTCAACGATTCGGGAAATCGGACTGCCATCGTTTTGCTGAGTGTTCAAAATGTCACCGCTGCGGACGCGGACAAATACATACTGTGCGAGGTGACGACGAATTCTTCACGCGCGGACGGCAAAAATTATACGCTTACAATAATCTGTAAGTTACACAAGTATTCAACGTAACACAACATGTACACTCCATTATTACACACGTGAATGCGTATAAAATGTATGATATTTCCCAGTTGGAGGTCAAAACGTAAGTCTTAACTGTTCCGTGAACGTAGACGTTGGTTCCGATATCAAATTTACTTGGAAAGTGTCCGATGAACAGCAACTTCAAGTACGCTTTACATCACGTTATGGTCGTTGTTGTGCGCGACACATTTATATTGTGCTTACAAGCTTATGTAACGTACTCGTGTTAAATATTCAACAATCGTTTTCGTTTAGAATGTTGTCGGGGACCGTTTGGTCGATGATTGGGAAAAACGGACTGCTATCGTTTTTTTGGAAATTTCAAATGTCACTGCTGCAGACGCGGGCGAATACATGTGTAAAATGAGGAATTCTGTACACAGGAAAATCTATACAATTATAATATCGGGTAAGCTGTACAAGTATTCGACGTAACATGATGTGTACATTCCAAACGTAACTTATATGTTAACATTTATTATACTTCAATTGCAGCACCCGGTCAGGTTAGGTGGTAGGACTTATTGTATACGAATAGAAAAGATTAAAGAATTGATATTACGCAAAGGGATGGTAAAATTAATTTTGTTCAAATCGATTTAGTTCCCATAATTCACCTGTAATAAGACATCTGTTTTCAAGTTCTGTTACTCGTATGACCCCGCGATGATCCCCTAGATGTATTGCAACAATAATTAGTAATTACACTATATTTAACCACTACTATCGGTTTACGCCGTTTACGGTATAGTGACCATATACATTATACACGATCGGTTTTCTGGTACTATCGGAATAAAATTCTTAAGGTCGATTCACACTATACGGAACGTCAACGTCACGTTACAGACCGGCAACGTCACGTCAAATGTGTTATACATTCACATCAAAACGTCAAACGTAAGCGTCAAATTGTAGGAATCATTGCAGTTTACCGAGGTTGCGTCTACGGAAGTGTACCACCCTAAAGTGTTTTGAAACAATTGTTATCTACTATTTTAGTTGTCTTGTGGTTTTAAATTAAAATAGAGATTATCAATTTATTATATAAGTATTTCATCATGCCAAAGTTTAACAAAAAAATGTTAGCAATGATGGCAATTATTTTGGACGAGGAAGAAGAGGATTGTCACCAAAAACATAGAACATCATATAGACGAACTTTTTCTATTACATTTTCATCATCCATGATAAAATAATGAAAAAATAACTAAAATATAATTATTTAAATTAACTTAAATTTAACGGAAACGTTCAGTTGTCACATTCATACTATCCGAACGGACAAGAACGGACCGGTTGCGTCACGTCAAAATATAGTTTTCGATAAACGTTGCCGTTCCGTGACGGTGACGTTACGTATTGATGACGGTGTATGTGAACATTGCGATATAAATACATAGTAACATATTTTGACGTGACGTTGCCGGTATGTGACGTGAGAGTTATGTTCCGTACAGTGTGAATCGACCTTTATGGAAAAAATAATCAATTTTACTAAACTTATTCATTATTGGTATTTTTATAACTAATTGCCTTATTCTTACCCGACTTTATTACTATAAAAAAAAGATAACTGTTGTCCGTTAATATATAAACTATAAAACAAAAATGATTTTTGATCCGCAGATAAAACGAAATCGAACGTATATAATGAACATTTAATTTTATTTATTTGTTTCGCGATGTTGACTCTGGCAATCATTGTGGCCCCGTATTTAAACGGAAAACGGAAAATGGTAAAACAGGGATATTATAAGTTTTATATTTAATATTTTATACGATCATCAAAACATTTTATTAAAAATACGTGTACAGATCAGGAACTCCTCGAATAGAAATTCGGCAATCGAAGGACAACCGGATTTGCTTCCCGACGTGGAAATTTTCGACTTTCATAAACTGCAACTGAAAATCGGTACTTGAAATTCGTATATATGCCTAAGTTTATAATGATAATAGGCAACTTTATTTCTAATAATAATAATTTGTCGTTTATTTGCATTTTCTTAGGTAAAGAATTAGGTTTAGGCAAATTCGGCGTTGTATGCAAAGCTGAAGCTATCGGTATGATTAAAGATGTTACCACCACCACTGTCTGTGTGAAAATGGCAAAATCAAATACCGAACAAACACATATAGATGCTCTACGATCTGAATTGGATATTATGATTCATGTTGGTATGCACTTGAATATAGTCAACTTACTCGGAGCGTATACCGGAAGCATAAACAAAAGTAATGGTAAAATCGAAAATAATAATATACAATCGAAGAACTGTATAAACAATAATTCCTGGTTAGTAGAATTGATGATGATTACTGAGTATTGTCGTTTCGGAAATATCCATTACTATTTATCAAGTCAAAGAAACAGTTTTATAAACCAAATCAAGTCGAATGGAGAAATAGATTTTAATATTCATACAAAATCAAGGTAATTCGAATATCAATCTACTTTTCGAGCCTCGTCACATAATTAGAATTAATTTATAATTATGGTGTTGTTTTTATTTTTCGTGCAGCAACAGCACAAATGGGGCTCAAAATGCAAATGTCCCTGGAAAACACGACGAAAGTATAGGTAGTACTCAAATTGTTAACAACGATGAATACTTGATTCCCGGCGAATCAAAACGGCACATAAATTACTGTGGAGATTATAATGATATCAAGCCATCGTGCACCTATGACTTGGTGTTCTGGTCACTTCAAATAGCAAGAGGAATGGAATACATTGCTAGCAAAAAAGTATGTTCGCACAATGAGAAAATTCTTCTAGGCTCACTTAAATATTTTTAAATTTATTTTCAAGATTTTTCAATTCAATTTGACTACAAGAAACATTCTATTGGCTGAGGGGAATATCGTAAAAATATGTGATTTCGGATCTTCGGAAATTATCAAGGATGACAGAAACTACACACTGATGTCGTCCGTATGATACTGCGTTCGGTTAATTTCAATATTTTAATATTACACAAGGTGGTTTTGAATTTCAGACAGACGTGCCCATACAATGGTTGGCGATCGAATGTCTTCGCGATAGGGTTTATCGAACTCAGTCAACCATTTGGACGTATGGAGTTGTTCTGTGGGAAATATTCTCACTATGCGCTATACCGTATCCAAGTATATATACAATATACATGCATTTTAATATTTTACAATTATTTGTTCATTCAATACCATATTTATGAGTACACACTACAGAAACGGATGGTTATTTTCTTTCTTACACTTTTCTATAGATATGGGTGCTCAAGAAGTATTAAACGAATTAGTCAAAGGATACCGATTGAAGCAACCGCCATTTGCCAACCAACCTATGTAAACTATTTAAAAACTTTTCTTTATTGAATGACTTGAGTTATTTTATTGTTGCGCATAGATTCGAAATGATGTTAAGCTGTTGGCAACTCGATCCATTGCAGAGACCATCGTTTCACGAATTAGCTTCTACACTGGAAGATATTCTAAGAGGTGGTACAATATTAGTAAGTAGAGCGGTTAAACTATATATTTTAATCTATTAACATTTTAAATTTTTTCGAAAAAAAACTGTATAACGTTATTGATATTTTATCCATAGTATCTCAACAATTTAAACGAAAATTATGTGAACATGAACAACGAAAAATTGCCCACAACAAATTATTCAATTCTTGTACCAGTTACATCGTTTCAACGTTAGTTATTGAAATTATGTGGCCGTGTTGGAAACTTTTATTAAAAAATATAGAAATAATCCTGCTGACCGATTATCAAACATAGATGGTCTACAATTAATTTATTGTTATCTTAATAAATACGGGATTAAACCCTTTTGAAAAATGATTTTTTAGCTATGAAATAATAATTAACCTCTGATATGAAATAAATGCTCTATAATTCAAATTATTTACATTTATTTTTATGTTTTTAACTATTAATTTTTCATTGTTACTATAATTGAACACCTTTGAACTTGTTCCCGACTCTTGTGTAGGCACCTACTTATAATGTACGAGGTTCCGCATGAATAAACATACTATATAGACGTATATATATATATATATGTACCTTTATAATATTATCGTATAATATCAGTCATTCCTCTTAGGTTTAAGAGGGTTGAACGTTTCCTTAGTAACTATGATGGTAATATTACAATTGTAACGATCGTATTACTAACGTCAGAAGTCTCCCGTATTTGTATAACCGTTCGTGTATGTATTGCGATCCATTTCATTGCATACTCATTGTATACTCGGCAGGAAATGGGTATTGGAAAAAAAAAAACGATACTTCAATAGTTCCTGTGACAAATGAAATATTTAATCGCTGGAAAATCGCAAATGGCTTACACGTGGAACGCAAATGGCGTCGGTAAGGCCTCATCGTCGTGACGGTATACACGAGTAAAATTTAAACAGATCGGTCGTGCATCGAGCAACGGTGCGGCAAATAAATAATAATAAGAGTATGGTTATAGAAGACGTCTTAGGTCTATTGTGGTTTGGATAAAAATATAATAAATTTCTATTGTGCCCGGTATAAGTTACAGCGCGCGGTTACGTGGTATCGTTGATTATAAAATGGTAGTAGTGTAGTACGCACAGCTGTTGCCTACACGTTGCGCCGCAATATACATATAATCAGATCGGTCCGGTCCGGTCCGGTCACGATTAGTTTAAAATTTACGTCTAATAATACGGCTCGTTTAAAATCTTTTATCTAATATCTTTTGAACAATGATTTAAAATTATAAAAACATTATTTATTGATTAATAACACGAATATTATCATTATGGTACATAAAATGAATTGGTTATAAACGATTTTAATAAGTATTATGTATTTATTTAGTTGAACGAAATAATGGATGATTGTTCATTTTTTATAGTTCGTTGTGTCTTCTGTATTCTTTCACATTGATTAAATCAAATTCAGTTAATGGCAAGCTGTTCCAGAATAAAACATTTCCATGGTTTTGTTGTTCTTTAGCTTCAAACGTTTGATTTTGTTTAATTTTAATGTATCTCAAAGGATCCCTGGGATTCTTTGAAACAGGCAACCAATTTAACTTATCCCCTTCATAAGGCTTTCTAAAAAGTATAAAAAAATAATTATATTTTTTAGTATTATAATTGATTGTTAATTTAGTTTTTTATTATCTGATTATCATATTATTGAGAAGATTACTAAGAAAATAATAAACAATATTATCTACAAACTAAGGTTACTAATTTATCCAATCAGAAATAGTTTATTATAAACCGTGTTCTGACTATCTTAACAACTATTTCTGACTCAATTCTAGAAAATTAAATTCATGTAATATATCAGTTGAAAGTTAGCTTTTTTCATGAAGAAATCTGATTACTCTAAAAATCCTATATCATGAAAAATATAATGCCGTGGTAAATATATCATATAATATCTACTAAATAAAGAGATGCTTGAGGTCTCCTTTTTCGCGGTCAAAATGTATTGTTTAAAAATGTGCCGCGAACACAAATAGGTTGAGAACCACTGATCTAAATTAACAAATATAATTAATAAAAAATTGGATTGTTATTGAAAACCACGCATATTCGTATTAATTTATTTTGATTAAGAATCCTTTGTTTTAGCTTAGATGATTTCAGCATTCATTTTGATAGGGTAGTAAACAGTAATAATACAATTTGTAATAAGTAATAACTAATAACTTATATTATACTGAAGTATTAATGAGCAAAACTAAATTAATAAAATATCATAGGACCTGTTAAACTCAACTAAATTGCATCCTAGTCTACTATTTATACAATTTAAGTAAATAGTAAAACTTGAATAATAACTTATAAGTAAAGCAAATGTTTTAGGATTAATTAAATGTTTACCCATTTTTAATAAAGGATGCCCAAATAGTAACCATAGTATTGATCATCTTTGTATCTTCTTCATTGCGGTGAGGATATTTATTGGCTATATTTAATATATACATGGTTTCATCGCCATGACTTGCCCCTAGTTATAATAATTAGAAATTAATACCTGTAAGGTTGCTAGGCATGCATAGAATATATAAATTAATTTAAGTATTATACATTTTTTACCTAAACCTTGATAATATGAATTGGGATCTATTTCAGTCATAATAGAATGTTCACCACTATATCCAAATTCAAGGAAATAAACAGGAGCTGAGTTTCTTGAAGCTATATGCTGTGCAGCTTTACTTATAGGATATCCAAACATTCTGTCTGAAATCATCTGGGGATATATTGATATTAAATTATTATTTGTTTTTTGAGCTAATATAGATAAGGTTAGGCATAGTTATAGCCTTATAGGTACTAGTCCATAAATATAAATGATCAGCCAATCTAATTTATATTTTAGAGCAAAAACGATTCCAGTTTTCTGTGTACCCTACCCGACCCTATAATCTCACCCCTTTTTTTATGTTACATTTCTTTAGAAGTTATAACATTCATACTTTTACAAGGTTGCTCTTAGTTTGCTTTGATACCATTTGATCGTCAAAGTAGAACTTTTTTATTTCTTGTGCAATTCTAGTTCTAAGGTGTTCATCATTTGAAATTGTATAGTTATAGTCCAATAGATGTGGTAAATGTTCATTCCAATTGCTGTTTAGTTCATCTATAAAGCCATGTAAAACAGTGAAAATAAGTCCTTCGTCTTGTGTTATGCTTATGAGAACTGGAATGTCATATGGAACGAGTTTTTCTGGCATATCAGGTAAGAATTTTTCGTCTCCCTCCAATTCAATAGTTGGACCAAATGGTGTAATAGGATTGCCTTTCCATGGCTAAACAGTATTAAGCAGTAGTATTTATAAAATAAAACATAAATATATATTATTTATAAAAATATTTACCATGAAATATGAAACAGATTTGGCTATAGCTTTTCCAGGTCTAGAACGAAGGCATCTTACAATATCTATCGAATTATTTGTTGGGCATCCCAATACTTCGGCAACAAATTTAGTCTTTTGAGGAACATTTTCAGTGTATGCCCAGTGACAATAAGCACTTCCACTTTGAAGAATTGCTCGGTTAAATAAACCTTTAAACAATGTTCATAGTTAAATGGTATACCATTAATTAATAGCTATTAACTCGATTATACATTGTAATATATTGTATATCGATTGTACCTAATAATAATAAATTTATATTTCATATTAGCCGTTAAGATTTAAGTTATCGTAATCAAGTTCAACTACAATACGATATAAGACATGAGTACTAATATCGATGAGTGAATATGTGATACATAAACGATAAGTTCATAAAAGACAAAATTAATTTAAATAAGATACATAATTTGATTTTTGAAAATAAAGAAACCAATAAGTATTTGTTTAACTTTTTTTATATTTTAATAATTACTGTTGTGTATCTGTGTATGCAATAATAATTATATAATAATATATGTAATACGTTTGTACTTTATAGTGGGACTCATAATATTGTTATAAATTTGTTCAACGATCACAATCCTTACCATGCGACATGGGTGAAATCAAATGATAATGAACAGAGCTTGCACCGGCCGACATGCCGGCAATGGTAACACTATCAGGATTACCACCGAAGACTTTGATGTTTCGTTGTATCCATTTTAATGCTGAAACTTGGTCTTTCATTCCATTGTTTCCGGGCATGACGTGATCACCAGTAGACCCAAATCCCAAAACACCCAAACGATAATTTATCGATACGTACACAAAATTGTTACTGTCTAAAAGATATTGCGGACCATACGTAATGCCTTGGCCACCAATGAAAGCTCCACCATGTATGAACACTACTACATTCAATAAGTCAGGAGTCTCGGTAAATTCTTGTAACTATTGAATAAAACACTAATGATATTTATTTAGCGTTAGATCCTGAGAGAAGGAAGGAATATAATAGTTTTACAATAATTTAACTATTCATTTTTTCTGTCAATTTCACTTTTTCCAGTAGTAAATTGGCATTAACCGTTTCGTATGAATGGGACTATAAGAATTTTTCCGATTTCCTCATTTGTTTTTTTAATCGTGTGGAAATACTGATAAAACTAGGAAATAATGTTAGATTACGTCTTGCAACCATTCATATTTCTTTCGATTAAACCAGTGGGTAGGTAAATTTTTATTTAATATGGATTAAAAATTCAAAACAACTCGAAGTTGTTTTAACTATTGTTTACAATTCAGATTTGGTTCAATTACATATTTATTTTTTATAAAAATTGTACGTTTTAAATACGCGTTAATCATTTATTTTTATAAATAAATTTAATATTTGCCACAGTTATAAGAAATATCCAAAATCTATTTTACACCAAACTTCGATCAAAATTATTTATCAACTGCAATGAATAATGATTTATCATTGCTTTCAAACATATACAATTCACTAAAATCCTAAGAAAAGCTCTTTTTTTATTTATGTAAAACCCACATAAATCAAAAAAAAATGACTTCTCTAGATTTCCTATAGTAATATTATATAAAGACAATATATATTTGAGTATTTTACCTTTGGTGTATAAATGTTGAGATATAAACAATCTTCCTGACCAATCATATGAAATTCTAAGGAACTGTAATCAGTTCCTATACAAGCACTTCCAGGAATGGTGGCGTTCCACACGCCAAGCCAAGGTTTAAGAGGTTGCGGTTCCTTTGATGAAAATTCAAATTATTTTAAATGAAATTTTGCTATTAATAGGTAAATCGGTTTTATACCTTGAATCGATAATTTTGCACTGGAGGACTTGCATAAGGTATGCCCAAAAATGAGTACAATTTTCTGCCATTAAAAGTATATTCATACCCACCAGATATTTCGCCCGAGTCGATTTTCACAATTGGTGGGTTAGAGGATAAACATGTCAATATACATCCAATAAAACACAACAGTCTTAATATGATTCTACACATCTTTGTCGTACTTAAAATTAGAGCTGATGGTAAAATAGTAACTTGACGTCTGACGTGGTCTGCTGGTAAGAAAATATTTGTTAATATTTATTCTCGTAGTCTGTAGAAAAAAATGTGATTAGCATTAAGGGGGCTGCAGCACTACATTTTTTCCATACATTTAGACCAATAAGCGAAAGAAAATTAAACATACTTCCAGTAGCTCGATTTCAATTTTGAAAACGGAATTCGATTTGCTTTCCTCTTTTCTAAGTTTACTCGGAAGTGAATTTTTATATATTTAATTTCGTCCCTATCTACAACTAAGTTAAGTATAAGTTTATTTTGAGAAAAATGTAAACTTATTATGCATTATATTATACTAACTAAAAATAAAATCATAAATCTACTTCCGAGCAAACCTAGAAAATAGACTAACGAATATAATCATCTTTTCAAAATCAATATAAGTCGATCAAAACAAGCTGAATTTTCATTTCTCTTTTGGTACTGTTTGCATAAAATTGCTGTCCTAGAGCAGGAGCAAAAGTATTTACTTCGTGTTCATTGACTTGTGCATGCGCGTATGGGCGTTAGAACATTTCTAAGAATCTTAGTAGCCATAGCCACAGTAGTACCCTCATTCCGAACGATTATAAATCAATTAGAGCTAATGAATACGGAAATGAAATAATAATACTACAAAACAAAACTATTTACACTATTTACTATACACCAAATGCCGCCACGGCGCCACATTAAAAAAATATTACTTTTTGGTTGATTCCAACTATAGGTACTAACTAGTAACCACATTTGGTATTCTATAGCCGCCAAGTGCCAAGTGGTTATCGATTCCAGTAATATCGAGATTTATTTAATTTATTTATGTTCAAATGAGTGAGTGCAGGTGTAAAAAGTTTTGATCAAAGTTGTCTACGCGGCGGAAAAAACCTCACAATATAAAAAAATGAAAAAAATCGGTTATCAATGAGGTCCCTTCACATGACGTTATTAAACATACATAAATAGATCAACTAAAAATTTATCTGCCGGACCCGATGAAGAATATGGAAATGTAATGAATGATCACGATCCATTGTTGAATTTATCGAATACAGAGTACTCTCAATTAGAAACCACTTTTTTAAATATAATATATTGGAATATCTGTTAAAAGAATTAATAAAAGACAAATTCAAATAAAATATTGGTTAACACAAATTGTTGGGTCTTGTTTAATTCTAAAATTCTATTTATATCTATTGTCTCAATATTTATTATATAGTTTGTTTTTATTTATGATATAACTTTAGTTATAGTACCTACTATATTATATTTTTTTTTTTTTATTAAATTTAAGTCCGCGGCAGCTATGGCCATTGGACTGATATGGGTTGCATATTATATTATTGAATCGTGAAAACGAATGATACCATACGAGGTCGTGCAAATTAATATAATCATATTATAAATAAAATGTTCATTTTGATTATTATCGTAGTTCCGAGGATTCGTATTTTAGTCGATTAGCGATGACGCGATAAACACGATAATGGATTACACACACTAATGTTCGTTTATTACTCACACATTGACACAACCCAAATATCAATGCTATATGAAATGCCTAAATATTACTCCTTAAAACATGCTACGCTCCAGCCCCCTTAAATAACAATAAACAAATACATACTACGCAGAATATTTTTATTGGAATTATTCATGAAATTACTAAGACTTACTTTTTTAATGTGTCGTATCTTATTTTTTTTTAGTACTTAGCATGTATATTGTATAGTACAACCATTGATTAAATATACTATGTATAGGTATATTTAATCAATGGTACAACCATATTTTTCAGTTCAAAACTCGCTGAGCTTTAAATGTTAAAATTTTATCGTAATTAACTAATGTAACCAGTCGTCGTAACTCATATATTTAAAATTTATGAATTTTTTTTTATCTTAGCATAGTTGCATCATTGACGAACTTAATTATTAAACTATGTTATTTACTACACACTTTAATATAATCATCATTAGTTCACCTTGTTGTTCATAGTCCATTTTGTTATTCAAAATCACGAATTCATGACCTAGTTTGATTTACCTAAGAGTCTTATGTGTTTGTGATTGGAGAATGAGTGTTCGGAAAATGCGGTGGATATGATTGATGTATATAGGATAGAATTAATAACTGAATATATTTTGATTGTTTTAGGTTAAATGTAAACGTCGGTAATAGTATCTACTCTATATAGCTCTTAAAATATTATACACGTTGCAATTGACGATGAAGTTTCAACTGTTTCTAGTTATCCTTCATCAAAATGTCATGGTCATGAATTCGTGATTTTGAATAACAAAATGGACTATGGACAACAAGGTGAACTAATGATGATTATATTAAAGTGTGTAGTAAATAACATAGTTTAATAATTAAGTTCGTCAATGATGCAACTATGCTAAGATAAAAAAAAATTCATAAATTTTAAATATATGAGTTACGACTGGTTACATTAGTTAATTACGATAAAATTTTAACATTTAAAGCTCAGCGAGTTTTGAACTGAAAAATATGGTTGTACCATTGATTAAATATACCTATACATAGTATATTTAATCAATGGTTGTACTATACAATATACATGCTAAGTACTAAAAAAAAAATAAGATTAGAAAACAAAATTTAAAATAAAATTGTTTTAGGGATAATACCTACTTGGTTATAATAGTTAATAGTTATAATTTCTATAATTTGTTAGATGCATCTCGAAATAATAAATAATATAAATAATTAATAATCCGTATAAAGTCTTACACCTACAAGCTATAGAAAAATTCAGTAGAATTATTAAGTCGTACCTACCTGTTGAGTTCAACCTCCCATATAGCCGATAAGTAGTAACGGTGTTGATGATAAATTGATTACTGATAAATATAGCGTCCGGTATTATTATATGCTCGTTGTCCGTAGCACAGAGTAATTTTACTCTACGGTCCGGTGATCACTGATCATGAAGACTAGAGTTAAGGAGACCAGACTCTTATGGCCGCCTGCTATACATAAGGAGTTCGAAAAAAACGCACGGCTATTCTGCCACCAGGAGCGCGTTGTTCGAAAGGAGAACTCATTACAGCATATGGGCTTAATACGTTTAAACACAATATTAATTACTAAATATGCATTTTACACAATTTTTTGACATATGCTTTCATATACGATGATAGGTATGATAATATGTACATATTTAATCAATTGTAATTTGTAATGCATGAAGAAAAAGGTCATAATCCCCTTACATTATAGTAAGTAATGTATATATTTAACTTATTTAAATCATTCAAACACAATAAATTTGTAATTATGTTGTTGTAAAAAAAAATTTCACCACAATTCAAAAATAAGGTTCGGTATTTTTAGAGCATCGCATTTCAGCCGTATCTGAACGTACCGGACTTAATTCGGATATCTTTATATCAGCATTTAATTACCTTTCAAGAGATGATTTTCTCTTGATGTTATGGTATGTTTAATAAAACGGTACCTAGAAATATAGATGAAATTTCATCTGCTGACTGCTCTAAATTTGGGTCTAATTCCATCAAATACAACAGTTTTGTCAAAGAATAGAACATCATTATTTTCAAAATGCAAGTCACTTAAAAAAAAATCACTTAGTAACAACTTTCGGTGAGAATTTCGTCTTTTTGAGGTATAGCTTTATTTAATTTTGTAAAAAGTTCTGTATTGTATATAAACGTACGTACAACAAATACTTAAATAAGAAAATTATTTTTAATAAATATTTAGATTTCTTACTTTGAGCGCTTTATATAAGCTTTTAATTTTAACCCATTTGATTGTTTATATTTAAAAATGTTAGCGTATCCAGTAGGCAGTAGTAGACATTGGTATAAAATAACTATTGACTATTTTAGATTCAGAGTGAAACGAGGAATATATCGATTTTATCAGGATGTGTGTTTTATTTTTGTGTTAGTGTACACGATTTCGGCCAGAAGGATTGCTCAGGTACATACAAACGACAAACCTGGTACTTTTCTGAAAGGAAATTTCGTCTAGTTGGTACTTAGGTACTTCGAAGAGATCATTTTTTTCATTTATCAAATTTGGCCTTATTTGGATGTTATTCTATACATTTAATCGGAGCGACTCGAAACATACATATATTCGATATATCTATATTAGTATTTAATAGTAATCGCATAATTTTCGAAATATTACTTTTTTCTTGCAAAAGTTAGAACTTTAAAATTTTAAACAACCTTATTAAGAAATTCACTTATACTGTTTTATCATATTTAGAAACATAAACTGATCTAACCGACCTCTTTCATCAACGCACCAAATATCGACTGAGCAGCCACGACAAAGCATAAAAAAAGTATTAATATTCACTACAATACTACATGACTAACTTATTAGTTATTTTAATTTATTTTACTAGTATTTAGAAGTGTTTGAAATTATATTGTTCAATTAATTAGTATGGGTGATTTATGTACATGGAATTATAAATAACTTCTACAATTTTTAACGTAGAAAGTATGTAATTAACTGTAGCATTAAACTATTTTTACATCACGAGCTCTCTGATGATTATGAATAGGTAAACAATATTGAATATCGATGTATCCATCAATTAATGTGTATCTGCAGAATTATTGCAAAGAGTAGTTCACGGTGTAAAGAAAAAATAAAAAGCAACAAATTGCCTATGCGATGCGCTGTCTAAGGTATAATGCGTCTAATAATAATACATATATACAGTAATATATACAATAATAATAAATAATACATATCATTATAAATATACGAAGAAATAATAAAGAATTATACAGTAGAATCTCGGTAATCCGACAGCTATCAGACCACGCTACTGCCGGATTTACGAAAACGACCGCGGCGGATAAATGCATAAAAACGCATTTTTACTATAATTTTATTTTACTATAACGTAATACATACATGCAGTGTTTAATTAATCTTTTGATGAGACAGGTATAAAAAAATTATCAATTTGTTTTTGTTTTTTTTTTGTTTGAAATGATGCTCTTAAGACTTTTTTCTTGGTATGTATAGGTTATTATAGCCAGATTATTGGACATACCGGATTATCGAACGGCTGGATTTCCGAGATTCTACTGTATTCTCTTTCAATATTTTTCGTATAATTGTAATTCTTTCTTTTCTTTATATATTCAATGTGTGCCTACTTTTATTACAAAAAAGTACAATCTTTAGTTTAAATTATAAACGATTTATAATAACTCTTAAGTACGAGCTTGAGAACAGTAAAATATTACTTATTTAAATAAATATTCCCATTACTGAACTTAAATTAACATAAATACAAATCATTTAGTATTCACCAAACAAGACATTTGCAAGTGTTCTATCCAAATGTTTTATTATTGATAATTGCAGACTTCATACTTAATAATAAATAATAATAAAAAGTTTAAAATGATAAACCCCATAATAGCTAAAATATGAACAGAATATTTTTATTTATTTACTTAATTAAATTTCACAAACATATGAATACTGGGCCCTACTGAGAAGACTCTTGTGGGGGCCCAGGAATTCAAATCAAATCATATTTATATAGTATATACATTTAAAAGGTACAAGATTAAATATTGAGTTATTTCATGTTGTATATTAATGACAGAAATAAATTTAATGGTTACAATATTTACCACAATATTATATTATTAATTTGTCAGAAGATTCTAACATCCATTGTAAAATGTGTTTTTTGAATAAATTAGTATGAAGATTAATTATAAACGATGGTATTTGATTGCATAGTTCGGTGCCGATAATTTCAAAGTATCTACTTTCTACTAGATGTGGTTTTTTTTAGATCTTTTCACATGGAAATTGGCTTTTGCGTACCTTTTGTTAATTCCATGCAGTATTGGTTGAAGTAAATTATAGCTCTTTAGATATATATCAGCTACTTTTAGATATAATTTCTTAACAGGTAGCACATTGAGTTCTTTATATAAATTGATCGTAGGGTACATTTGATATTTACTGAGCAGTATTCTAAGAATTTGATTTTGACATATTTGTAAATGAGATATTGTATTATCAAATGCACCACCCCAGCCTATTATACCATAAGAGATAAGGGATTCAACTAATGCTAAAAAAATTTGACGCAAATTCAGTTTGTCCTAAAACTTTGTTTAGATTTCTTAATATATACATAGTTTTCCTAAGTTTTTTAACTAATAAATTTATTTGATTTTTCGATCTCAAATTGCTACTAATTTCAATTCCTAAATATTTAAAATTACATTCTATATTTATTGATTCACAACAACAGTTTTTTAATTGTGTACAGTTATTTATATGGATTTTTATTTAAGTTTTCGTAGGCAATGTATTATCCATTAAAGCATAAGGAACAATACATGTTTTCTCTAAGTTTAAAAATAAATAATTTTTAACTAACCAATTTTTTATTAATTTTTAATATTTTCTGATAATAATAAATACCTCCTCCCAAGAAACACCTGAACATAACATAACAGTATCATCTGCATAACAAATTATATGACTCTTTAAAGGAAGTGAATCAATACCATTTAGTTGTATATTAAAAAGTATGGGAGAAATAACCGTTCCTTGAAGTACACTGCATTTAACTAGACCCAGAGAACTAATAAACTTATTTATTTTAACACATTGTTTTCTATTATTCAAGTATGATGAGAAAAATGTTAGAGCTTTATCGCGTATTCCTAATTCTTTTAATTTATGTAAAAGAATACTGTGATCAATAGTGTCAAATGCTTTAGCTAGATCTAAATAGATACTAGCACATTTTTTATTATCATCTAGAGTTTTTTAAATAAATTTTGTCACATTGGCGATGGCTTGATCTGTGCCTTTACCTTTCTGGAAGCCATATTGGGATTGATTTATAATATTGTTGTTATCTAGAAATTCAACAAGTCTATCTTTAATAATTTTTTCAAATATTTTTGCAATATTTGAAATAACTGAGATTAGACGATGAGAATATGTACATGTTATCTTAAAATAATTAATATTAATAATAATAATAATAAAAAATTAATAGGCTAAATAAAATATGGTATTCGTTATAATTGGAAACATATTTATAAGCACCAGGATAAAATAATATCTATTTAAATTGGTTAAAATATTACTTTTGATTGTTCTCCATCAATGTCTGGCATTTCTAAATGAACTTTTAACAGACATAATTTTTCTAGCACAGCAATACCTAAAAAATAAAAATAAATATTTTCTTAAATGTTATAAATGATTGGATTAGATTCATTTTGACTGTGGGAGTACAAAAGAATCAGGAAAGTTCCTTTTTTTCAAATTTATTTGAGTTACCTATCAAAAATATAGAAATAAAGGAAAATTTCAATGGAATATTTTTTTTCCAAAACTTATCAAATTTTGAGTTATCAAGACTCAACTAAAACACAATTTTCATACGTATGTACAAAGAACATTCTTACCGTCTCCTCTTTTATTGCTATATTTACATTCCCATGCATCAAAAAGCATATTATAATATCTGGGACCATCAAAGAATTCATGATATTTAAAAGATGAAGTGGTTGGAAATACTTTTTGAAATCTGAAATTTAGAAATATTTTGGTTAATAAACATTATTATTTATAATACATAAACAAAATACATACGATCCAATTTGAGTAAGCTCATCTTCATAAGCAATAAGATGTCGAACATCATCTGGTAAAAGATCATCTAATATGCTATAAATATACTAAAAAAATTGAAAACAACATTTATTTATTCTTATTTAGATTTAATTAATTAATTCAATTTACTTCTTCTCTAGATTTAACATTTGTAAAATAATCTTGTTTTTCTCGTTCTTTAGCAGATAAATTGAATGTATATAATCTTTTATCATAACATAGTGGTGAATTGACTCCTAACATTTTGAGTAATGCATTCTATAATTTTTTTAAGTAATTAAAAATTAAATTTATAATATTTAATTATAACTTATATTTTTAAATATAATTATAACTTACATGTGTGTTAGGTGACATTTCATTTGGTATATGGTAACCAACCATATTCATTAAGTCTTTGACTAATGGCCCTTTGACTGCTAAGTCAAGTGGAGAGGAAGAATGTAGAGAAGGAGATATATTAACCTAATAAATAAAACCATTAAATAGGTAAGCTACCAAAATTTAAATTTACTTTACTTCTAATATCCAAGGTTTAAGATATTCATCAAACAAAACATCAATTCCAAATAACTCATAGGCATTATATCTATTGCTTAGGTTTGAACTACACATTTGGCTCATAGGTAATTCACCACTGATTACAGTTTTAACAACTAAATCAGATAAACTATCCCATAATTTTTTTATATCAATTTGACGTTCTTTTTTCATGTATGTCCACAATGATCGCAATGTCCTAAAATAATTATAAATTAACAAGTATTAAATAGAGAGTAAAGGTTTTACAATTATTAACATAAATATTATTAGTAAAAAATATTTACCATTTATGTCCTTGGCATGCATCAGCATCTTCATTTTGAATATACTGACTACTAAGTCTGTTAATACTGTAATTAGTCAAATGCATATATCGATCAGATATAGTAGTAAGATCAGACGAATACTTGACTGAAATTAAAAATAAATAAGTGAAAATTTCAAGCACATTGTAAAAAATTTAGTTTTCAACCTGAAGCAAATCGTACAAGCCCATTATCATACAGATATAATCTGAGTGGATTGATTGAAGTAATGAGTATATAAAGTCTTAAATCAAATTTGGTATCGTTGATTAAATATGGATTGTCAATATACCTTTGTACAACTAATGGTACTTTCTTTGGTATTTGACTCCATTTTGATATTACACAAATTCCAGTTCCTCTAGCAGATGCTGGCTATAACAACATTTGGTTTAAAAAAATATTTGTTAAAATATACATTTTTACATACCGGTTTAACAATCCATTTATCTTCTTCATTTTTCTCCCAGACTTGTCTTAAAATCCTAGCTTCATGAGGTAATATGTATGATGTAGGTATGAAGCCAAATTGATCAGTTCCATATATTGACATGAGCCGCTGCAAGTTCTTCCACAATCTATCTTTACGTCCAATTTGAAATGTTCCCGGAAAATGGTTAAGTTTTTGCTGATCACGAAGAGTTTTAAAACATATTGATTTCATATGTTTGCCCCAAGTTCCCATCCAATCATTAGATTCTAAAATTAAAATATTTAATTAAATAATAAGTGTCATGACATTAAGATTAAAAGTAAAATTGTGGATAAATATAAGAAAAAAACTCACGGGATCGTGGTAACGCCATTAATTCATTAGGTATTGGAGTTAAACCACAAAAAGCATCAACAATAGGTGGTGTAACACCACAATGATTTTGTAAGGAAAGAGCATTTTGATTAGATTGATTATTAGTGATAGATGGATTGTTTGAATTATTAACTAAGCTATGCTCACTTCTTACTAATTTAAAACCACTGTTCTGAATGGTACGTCGTACAACAATTGGAGTGATGGAATTTAATTTCCACTTCAGCAATTTTTGCAATGATAATGGAAATGATTCACCTGTAATAAAAATACAATTTTATTTTGTTTTTAAATTTTTTCGTTAACTCCATTTGTATTGAAACTATGTTATAGTAGACCTTATATTCTTATGTTTTAAATATAAAAATAAAATTACCTTTTACATCATGCGAAGAAAATCTAATATATGGAGGCATATTTGAAAATAAGCTCAATCTTAGGGCTGAATGTGGTTCAGAAATATTATTTTGCTTTTCATTTCCTATAATTAATTTTATGGGATGAAAATTGCCAAAATAAATAGCAACTTATTATTTTTTAAATATTTATTTTAATATTTAATTCAAAATGTATACTTGAAAATAATTGATCAAAATCGAATTTACCTGATTCACCAATTGTAAAATCATGTTCTATATTTTTGTAAAGGTTTTGCACTGATGGATATTTTGATATTTTTTGAGTATCTATAACAAAAACATTATATAAATTAGAATTAATAAATAAATAATAATTTAAGGATTTTAAATAATGATTACTTTCAGGTGATAGCGCTACAGATGAATTTAATATATTATGGTTATTCCATAACCTAAAAATGAAACAATTTACTTTTAAATTAATAATTTCTCAATTAAGTTTGTTCTTTCTTACTTAACAGGGTACACAGAAGCATTATTTAAAATATCATCTCTTTTTATAGTCTTGAGGGTTACTTTTCTTTTATTTTTATCTGATGATTTTGTTTGTTCCTTTTCAGGTGTATTAAAACCATAAGATAGTAACTCTGTCTTGGCACTTATACAATCATTTACACTTATTTCTTTGTCTTCTATGAATTCTTTGGTAATTATTGGTATTTCTGTTACCTCAGAATTATATTTAAGGTGTTTAATAGACTTGAATGTTTCTTTAGTTTCTACGGGTATTTGAGAATGTGTTTGTACAAGACTAACAAGTGTTTTCTGATTTGGAATGTCCATGAGATCTTTATTAATTAAATGTTGACTATACAAATTGTCATTAATTGTAATTGGATATGGGCCACTTGTCTTTTCCGCAGAGTTTATAGAAAAAAGATGCTTTGGAGGAACCGTAGGTAAAATCTGAAAAATTATATTTCAAAATATTAAAATAATAAATTTGTTTCTTTACTGATATAAAAACTAGTTAACATACTTCATGTTGACAATGAATGGGAGGTTGTCTCATACGAGTATGTACATCATCATTTTTTATTGTTGGATGATTGAATAGATCAATATTATTAAATTCCACTTGATCTACATTATTTTCATTTTTTTCCCGCTCTCTTGAATTATTGTGATATTTAAATACCATACTATGCCTATCATTTGGTTCTACTTCATACATAGGTTGTGTTGAATAATCTTTTATTTTATATCCTAAAATAAAATTCTTCATTTTTTATTTTATCTTATAATAGATTTACTATTACTTTGTAGTACGTAGGTTAGTTTTAAAATGAAAGATAATTATTGCAATGTATTTGTTAAGATAGGAACAAAATTATGATATTAATATATAAAATAAGAATTTTTTAAATAAATAAGCTATAAATTGCATTTATGTAACATGTTACCGATTGATTATTTTACCTATTGAATGGGGAGATCTGTATAGTGTATTTGAGATATCAAAATTGTCCAAGGTAGGATCAGTATCTAAAATTGGATATGGATTTAATTTAATAATTCTTTTTGAACTATGATCTATATTTTGATTTATATCTTTAGGCATCATTACTCGTAATGAAAAAATAATTGTAGACCAGTTTTATCTATAAAAAATAATAATACAAAATATAAATATGATAATTAAAATAAAAGCTTAATAATTTAATAATAATGTATTAAAGTAAATAGCAGTGATGTATACAATATGTACCTGTTGTAGTTACTGAAGAATGTATAATATTTAAGAATCTGTAAAATATAGTTTTCAAGATTGTTTTCAACTGGTATGCAAATATAAATAATATATTAATTTAATAAACTACTTTAATATATAATATTGGAAACAGAGGAAAGGAAAATAGTAAGGTAAGATTTATCTTAAATAAATTAGGTCAATAGTTAGATAGTAACTTGCGTTATTACTTATTAATAATTATACTAGGCAAGAACAACATTTCACTATTTGAAATTTACAAGTAGGTACTCTACCATTTATAGAATGATAGTAAAAAGAAGCAATAATTCAAGTTATTTTAAAAGATTATCTTTTGGTATTTTTAAAATATTTTACAAAAAGAAACACACAATTATTTTTTACTACATTCAAAATTTAAAAAAAATATTTAAAATGTCATATATACATTTTTTTTTTCTAACTACCTACTAATTAAATAACCCTAAAATTGATATAATTATTATATTTTTTTTACAATCTGAATTATTATTTGTTTATTTATGTAGAAAATGCACAACCAACTTCGAATAATTGCAGAAAATTGTTAGACTGTGTTTACCAAACAGTTCAGTTTATTTAAATTTGTTTAAATACTCGTTGCATTTTCAAATAATAATTTTTATTGGCACTAATCCACTATACAGGGTGATTTTTTAACGTGCTCATCTCCTTTTTTAGCCGTAAAAATGCTTTAATTTGAAATTTTTTTTTAATGTTCAAGTTACCATAAAAACCATGTTTTCCACAATGTATTTTTCCATGTCTTGTGGTGGTAAAAACTTTTATTTTTCAAATGGGAATACCATATTTTTTATGCAAAATATTAATTTTTATACAATTCATTTTTCTGGGATTTTTGATGTAACGTAGTCAAAATTCGCCATTCGGATCAATACTTTCGGAGTTATTCAAATTTAAAATTGTGTATGAAAAGTGTAAAATTCGCGTTATCTCGAATTAGTAGAAATTATCGATATCATGATATTACAAATTACATCATATTATTAGGTAAACACCAATTTCCCTATTATTTAAATTAGAATAGTTCAAAAAGTACTCGTTCGAGTTTTGATTTCGGTACATCAAAATTTACAAAAAAAAGAAAACCCGTACAATGAAATACCGTAGGGAAAATAGTGTGTTTCACTGTTTCCATTCATCAAAACTTTGTATAACTACAGGACATACTTAAGGCGACATGGAAAAAAAACATGGTGGAAACAGTTATTTGATAACTCATATAAATAAAATAACTTGTTCAAGTTATATATATATATATATATATATATATACATATACACTATATTTAAATAGTAGATGAGAGAAAATTAAGTTTAGGTAATTAGGTTAAATTCATACATTTTTTTGTAGAGGAAATAATTTTAAATATAGATAAGGATTAAAAAAATTGCAAAGGTTAAATAAACCAGTAAAATGCAGTATAAAAAGTAGAAATAATTCAACAAATAAGATAAATTGGAAGAAGATAGTTGGTTCAAATATGTACAATACTCACAATTTATATAAAAGCCAATAGAACTATTAAAAACAAATTAATTTTTATAATAAAAAAATTGGTGAGTTATTCAATTATGTTTGAAATACTTTGAATGAATAAAAAAAAATGTATAACTCGCCAGTCACCACGACACCATGGATAGAATTATAGAAATAATTATACCTAAGACGACAACTTCAATAGAAAGAGTTACTGGTGAACCATAGATTACTCTGTGCGGTGAACAGTATAGACGCATCTAACCGCCAATTGGGTCATTTGAAATGATGGCGAAGAAACAAAAGTTGAAAATTGAAATTATAACTATTCGAAAACAATTAAAATGGGCTTAGAATATAAATGTACTATTATATCGATGATAACCGTTTTCATGATAAAAAAAACGATAACTATATTAGGTATGAAAAACGATACAGGTGTAATTTTTTAATGGTTTTCTTATGTTCCTGCAAAAGAAACACGTACGACACTGGACTCAACTCTACAGCGAAGCACGTCGTCAGTTATCTGCGTCATGTTCCAACACAGAAAATCCAACCGTCCATTATTATTATTATCATGGTAATAGGAAATTGACGCAATTTTACGAAAACAACTTGCACGCAAAAGTATAATTTATTAGGAAAAATTTTAATGGAATAAATCCAAGTTCTAGTGAATTAAAAGAAGCCGTTTTAGGCTCTAGCTCTGCAGAAATAAGGAACAAAATATTATGGAGTCAGGCTCAAATTTTTATAAATTTGAATTGTCTCTATAAATTGAGTTTTATTTGAATTATAGAGCCTATTAATAATTGACTAAATTGTGCAGCAAAAAGTTTCGTTTTATTTACCTCAATTTATCCAATGAATAATTTAAAATTTCAGTTACCCATTTGAAATAAAGCAAAATATTTTGATTCAAACTATAAAATATAATTATGACGATCAATGCTCGAATTTAGTACAGATTTTTATACTAAAAAATATACAATGATTGCAACTCTGAACCTGATAGATGTTTTAGTTCTGTTAAATTTACACCTAAAAATAATCTAAAATCATTAGAATTTTGTGCTGTTGTTTACTTTGACATTTAGCATTTAAATGTTTAACAATTTTCAGTAGTAATGACTGAAAACAATTTTACCACCTGTAATAATTTAAATTTTAAATTACCAAACTCAGTTATTGTTAATAGGTATTTAAGTTTTAAAATGTTTAATGTAAATGGCCATAGATTAAACATATATTTCAATATTTGTATATATAAATGTTCATTTAATCTATGAAATAGACCATCAACACCAATCAAACATCCTGATTGATATGACAAATATTTGTCTTAAATTTTTAATGAGCAATTTTAGAAAATAACACATGAAAAACAAATCGCTTATAATCTTATGAAAATTTAAAAAAAAAAATTATAAATTTGGGTTCATCCCATGCAAAGAACATTATTTGTACATCAATGAACTATTGTTTAGAACAAGTATTTTCAATGAATGCTATTCGATCAATGCCGAATTAAACAATATGCAATTTTGAAAAATATTAATTATTAATTTGTTATGGTAAAAATATAATTTGTATTTTTAATATTTATTAAAAACAATATTTACAATCTATGCAACATCGAGGCATAATAAGCAGATTAGACGGATTAGTTCCCCTAACGATTCAATAAAAACTATTTTATTAGTTTGGTAAAAATCTTTTAGTCTTATTTTTAACAATTTGTATTTATATACGTATATGTACAAGGAAAACCATACAGTTGTCGGGAGAACTTTGTTCTTGTTTAGTGGAAATTATCAAATATCCTTAAAAGTTCCACTCGGAAAAAGTAGTGAAATATATATAGTTAAAAATTGGCTTATGTACAAAATGGCCAAGTTTATGTAGCCTCGGGAAAGTATTTTTCCAAGCATTAAAAGGTAAACTTATTTTTGTAATCAAACAATGGATATTTTGATTTCATCGCTGTGAATTGTGATAACGCAGAATAACGTTAACATTTTGGGAACCAATTGCTGTACGCTATGCCGCACCGTTTGCGAACGATTACCGTACCGTATGCGTATCAGTATGATGAGCGTTACTACGTTCATGACCTAGAATCCTGTCGGCGGCTCGGCGCGATCCCACGGTGGTCGGTGTAAACTGTATAATGTGCAATACAATATCGTTTGTTGTCGTAGCCGTTCGTTGTGTTTGTTGTTGTTTACCGTTTTCTATGGATCTGTTTGGATTTGGTAACGGTGGACGGTAAATTATGGTTGGGTTTCTTATTCGCACTTGAATTTTTCAACCCCAACGCAATGGGTTCCGCTGAATCGATCCTGTCTTCGTATATCGTAACGTCGTGATAAACGAGTTCCGAGACGGTCCGAACTCAGTGGCGGCGGCGGCGGCATGTCCAACAAGCGAGTGTTTTACTTTTACAACCCGGACGTGGGTAACTTCCACTATGGGCCGGCGCACCCCATGAAGCCGCACCGTCTGTCGGTCATACACAGTCTGGTGCTGAACTACGGCCTTTACAACAAAATGAAAATCTACCGACCGTACCGGGCCAGTGCGCACGACATGTGCAGGTTTCACCACGACGAGTATATCGAATTCTTGCAGCGTGTGACGCCGCAAAACCTCACCACGTACAGCAAGTATCTGAACCACTTCAATGTGGGCGAGGACTGTCCTGTGTTCGAGGGCCTGTACGATTTCTGTTCCATGTACACGGGTGCATCACTGGATGGTGCTATGAAGCTAAACAAGAACTGTTGCGACATTGCCATCAATTGGTCTGGCGGGCTCCACCATGCCAAGAAGTTTGAAGCTTCTGGTTTCTGTTATGTGAACGATATAGTGATTGCCATATTAGAGCTGTTGAAGTATCATCCTCGAGTTTTGTACATTGACATTGATGTACATCACGGTGATGGTGTCCAAGAAGCTTTTTACCTGACAGATCGAGTTATGACTGTATCATTTCATAAATATGGTAATTGGTTTTTCCCTGGCACGGGTGATATGTACGAAATTGGAGCGGATGTTGGGCGATATTATTCTGTCAATGTTCCGTTAAAAGAAGGCATTGATGATTTAAGTTATTCGCAGGTATGTAAAAATATCATAATGTACGAAAAACTTGAAAAATATTTTATTGTTATTGGTGAGGTCAGTAATAAAAGCGTTTTGAATTTAAAAAAATTAGGTATACTTTTAGTTTTCATAATTATAAACATAAGGATTGATATGAAATGTGTTTCAGTAAGAGATATTGTATTTATTTTGTTATTGCTACATCTTTGTAGTAAAAATATTAGGGTTTATGAGGTTATTGAGCATACAAATCTATTATAAATTAAATAACTTTAGGCAACTTCTGTAGAATTTTAATAATTTGTCAAATAATGGACTGCAATACAAATATTGATAAATCAGTTGTTTCTATAGCAGAGTAGTATCAATGTACCATTGTACCTACTTTCAACTACATTTTCAGTTTTTTTTTTTACAAAAGTACCTACTTGAAAATATTATTTTCTAGTTAATCTTGATCAGTGATGATCACAATTGATTTTGAGTTACAAATAATGAGTCACAAATCAGAAAAGTTCTACAGAAGATATAAAATAATGAAAATGGATACTTCTAATTTGATAATGTGAATTATACTATATTGCAGTTAGTATATATTTATAATAGGTTTTTATTAAAAAAATTATTTTCAGGTGTTTAAACCTGTGATTCAACATGTAATGGATCTTTATCAACCCACAGCAATTGTTCTTCAATGTGGTGCTGATTCATTAAACGGTGATCGTTTGGGTTGTTTTAATCTTAGTACGAAAGGCCATGGAGAATGTGTTAAATTCATTAAAGATTTAAATGTACCTCTTCTGACGGTTGGCGGTGGAGGGTAAGTACCTTTTAATAATTGTTTTTTCTAGTTGAACTTACATTTCTTATAAATCATTTATATTAAAATTAACATACAAAAATGATTGCAATTAAACATTAAAATAAGTATAATAATATTTGCATTTGATGTTTAATTTAATTAATTGATTTAGGTATACTTTAAGAAATGTTGCTCGTTGTTGGACTTATGAAACATCTCTTTTGATTGATGAAGATATTAGCAATACAATTCCTGAACATGAATATCGTGATTATTTTGCTCCTGACTTTTTATTACATCCTGAAGTTGTAACTCGACAGGAAAATGCCAATAGTAAACAATACTTGGAACTTATTGTTAAGCATACTTTTGATAATCTAAAAATGGTACAGCACTCGCCTAGTGTACAGATTCAAAACGTTCCCGGCGATGCACTTCTTACTGAGGAAGCTAATGCAATTGCTTTAGATGAAGCAGATCCAGATATTAGACAGTCACAGATTGAACTTGATCGACGAGTTGACCCACCTAATGAATTTTATCAAGATGACAAAGATCAAGATTTTGATGAGACTATGAGGTAAATTAAGTAAAATTAGAGAATAATTGGCTATTATATAATGATATTTTTAAACATTGTATAAAATAATGTTATAAGCATTTTATGTTTTGTATACCAATGTTGATATAAAATATTTTTCTATTGAAATTATTATTTCTATTTAATTTGTGTTTCAAATTTTAACTTAAAATTAACAATAATTACTGTCTTATAATATAGAATCTTATATTTCATGTATTAGCATTAAATTATGAGTTCTAATAAAACTGAATTGTCTTTTTTATGAAACTACTATAATAACCAGAACCATTTATGAAGTCTGAACCTACTAATAATGATTAGACTATAGAAATCACTGATATTTGTAAAGAAACTTTTTGAAAATGTTAATTATTAGCTATTGTCTTTCACCATGTAATGACATTTGTTTTAAGTAGTTTCAAAAATTTAAATATATAATAAAAACAAAATTATTTGATAGAAAAATAAACATTATTTTTATAATTATATATTTTATAAAATCATATTTTTTACAATAGAAACTAAAATGTTTATTCATTTTATTGTTTATTTGTATGTAATATTTGTTTTGTACATAAACACTGTAAAATAATTAAATATGATTTTTTTTTTAAATGTGTATAAACTATTGCTCATGAATTAAAAATTAAAATAAAAAGCGAATTGGCTAGTGATTCTGTGTTAAATATTTGTCTATTTGCTTACCTCCATGTCATGTTCATTTTTCAATATTATTAACTTGATAAAAATGGATAAGATTTTGTTAAAAATAACTAATCAGTATCTATTTTTGTTTCTCAATTGCTTTTGAAAGTATTGTTAAATTGCTGAAGTATTCAAACTACACATTATCTAAAATACCATGTATATTAATGTAGGGCTGTTACAATAATTCCGGACAGTGGCCTGATGACATTATTCTGGAGAGGACATCTGAATATTTTGGTGTACCATGTGGGTGGGTCGAGGGTAAACTCTTCTCATTTTACCCCAAGAATATGACCTTATGAGTACCCTACGGCCTACATATTAGTGGTGGAGGGCATTCAAGTAAAGTTAGAATCATGATTAATGATATTAGACTACGCCACTGATCGCATGGCGGTATGAGCTAAGGAAGCTGTGTATAAATCACAATGTAGATACATTTTACCTACATTGTGGTCTAAACGCACTGAGCCCTGAAAGGCTTGAAACCGTCGGGTTCACTTCCGAGGGACGACTGCTTCGAAAGAAGAAACCGCCACCACCGTATTTTAATTTTATCACATACTCTAAAAAAAAACCTATTCATTTATATAAGGCAATAATTTAAACCATCTTTTAATAATCGTCTGTGTTAACGTTGGCTAGGGTTATTAACTTTTATTTATATGGGAAATTTATTTTTCTAAGGCTGGCATAACCAATCTCCCGAAATTTGATTTTAGTGATATCCCGCTGTTATCAAAATCGGGAAAACTGTACCAGCCCCTAAATAATATTAGAATACGTTTTCTTTTCAATACATATTTTATTATCTAGTATCCGATCACACTGTTTGTGATAACGTTTGTTGACTTGCAAAATATCGTAATCAAAATTCGTCGCTCAATGTCCACAGACTACAGTCCACACGTCTTCTGTAGATAAAGAATAAATTACCGACTCACTCTCGTCTCTTTACTCTTATTGCCTAGTGCCTTAGACGTCCACAGCGTTTATAATTCAAATTATTATTCTTGACATTTCGTTGCGAATTGATTGTGTATTATTCTTCGTTAGTGTGAAACTGTGAACGACCATCTGTGAAAATGGTCGTCAAGGAAATAATGAACGATCTTCAGTTCCAAGAGGAGTTGAACGCGAACGGCATGCAACTTATGGTTGTAGACTACTCGGCCACTTGGTGCGGTCCGTGCAGACGCATCGCACCGTTATATGACGAACTTTCCAACAAGTACGACCGTGCAATATTCCTTAAAGTGGATGTCGACAAGTGTCAAGAAACTGCTGCCAGCCAAGGTGTGTCAGCTATGCCAACTTTCATATTCTACCGTAATAAGGTTAGAGTGGCAAAGATTCAGGGTGCTGATATCGGAGCGGTTGAAACAAAAATCAAACAACTGTATGAAGTATGTGCTACCGGTGATGACTCTGGCGTACCAGGCCAGATGGACCTAAACTCGTTTATTATGAAAAATCAGTGCGAAGCCCTTAATGATTCAGATGACCATCCATTGTCTGCACTTATCGAGAACCGTGGCCATATAGAATCAGATTGTGATCAACAACTTATCTTATCATTAACTTTCACACAATCTGTCAAAGTGCATTCTATCAAAGTAAGTTAGGCACAACTTAAAAAATATGTTCATAATAGATATTAAAAATAAATCAAGTAAAATAAACTGATACACAAAATAATATGTAAAATTATTATAAGCCAATGTAATAACCCTAAATTTAGACTTATTATTAGTGATAAGTATATTATAATTTAAAATAAGGGGTTTTCAAGGTTCAAACCCGTATACATTTATTAAACTAAGAAAACGAACACATTTCTTCAAAGTGTTTTGTTCTTAAATTAATAATTAACATTTTAATACATACTAGGCTGGTTCGAGGGGATAATACCCCCTGGTATATGTAAGGGGCAAAATATTTTTGATGGAGACTAAAAAAAGTTATTGCAAAAATTGTACGAATAATTCATATATATATGTTACATAAATAAATTGTGGAATATATGTACCTATTTATATATTATAATATGTATGTTATAATACTTTTTATCCATCATTAGTAGTACTTACTAAGTAGTTATACAATTAACTATAAGCAAAGTTGGGGCACCAAATTCTTAAATATGGCCCTGATACTAGGAATTAAAAAAAATCAAATAAAAATCAAAATTTATTATGATTATATAGCCCCTCCCTCTTATACAATTGTTGCTTACTTCTTTGATACTACTACTTTAAACTTTTATAATTTACCCTAATAAATTTAATCAAGGCTTGTGCTGTTGTAAGTTATATCCTACTAAATTTAAATATTAAAAATGTTATTGAATCATTTAATTAAAAAAATACTAATTAATTATGTTAAGTAAAAAAATATACAGAAAATTATAAAATAACAACCAATGATGATTAATAATGTGTGATGTATAATAATTTATCATTTGTATTTAACTTTTTCCCCTCTTTTTTTTTAATCATCTACTTTAATATAAACAAAAATATTATTATATTTTTTAGGTTAAAGCTCCAAAAGATAATGGTCCAAAAATGTTGAAATTGTTTATTAACCAACCAAACACCATAGACTTTGATGCTGCAACTAATAATATTGCTACTCAAGAACTTGAATTAAAACCCGAAGAATTGGATGGTAAAATTGTCAATTTGAAGTATGTACAATTCCAGAATGTCCATAATCTGCAGATATTCGTCATAAACAATCAAACTGATGAAGAAGTAACAAGAATAGATAGTTTAGGTATTATTGGAATGCCTATATCTACAACTAATATGGGCGATTTCAAACGTGTTGCTGGTAAAGTGGGAGAAGCTCATTAAGATGTGTTTACAAAATTTATATGCTCTTTTTACTAATTTAATAATACTCTTTTATCATATTTATATGATTATCATTTATCCATAAAAAAAATTCTCAAATAATATACACTTTGATGTTAAAAAGAAAACTCATACATGTTAAATCATATTTATTCAAGAGTTTCTTACTAAGTAAAAGTTATTTTCTGGATTAAAGTCTTTATTGAATTTTAATTTCTCTAAATGTAATATTTCGTCATGTTCTTTCCAAAAATCATCACCAATAATATCTACATGTAAGGGACATATTACTTGTTTCTTGGATTTAGATGGAGGTATACGAACAAGGTTTCTTACTAATACAGTACCTTTTCTATATATTGGTAACTCGTTATTGTAATTTGTTCCACATTCTTTAAATAATATTTCATTTTTTTCTGATGATACTGTCCCACATAAGGTTTTTTCAGCCTACAACAAATATAACAATTATGTAAGATTAGTCTTTTTAGAAACATTTTTATTCCTAAAATATGTTAATAATAGTACCTCATTATTTGATAGTCCTTTCATTAAGACAAGTCCCCAAAAGACAGTGTTGTACAAGTTATTAATATGAGTGTCTGCTTGACGCCAACTTAAGTAATCTCGTAAATTTTGATCACTTGGGTATAATACAGTTCGTGCATCAAATGAAGGCGGATACAGAAGTTTTTTATTTTCAAAATAAGAACTCCAATAATATACGTATGAAGCAGAAAATATGCTATTAATTGCAGACATAATTTTTGATTGCCGTCTATTATAAATATTGGTATCCTTCCGTAGTACAAAACTATATTCATCGCTCTGTCCATAAGCTAATGACACATCTTGCAACTCTTCCATCACAGCTACAGCAGATCTATTCATTAATTCTAGAGCTCTCTTATCATTTGGCTTTTCAAATTTATGAGAAGCTGTAAACCTATTAATAATAATTTTTAGCCATTTATTTTTAAAGTATAGAAGTTAAACTTAATCAAAATATACGTCATATTTTATTTTAGTACCTACAATAATAATAAATAATAAACATGAGGAAATACTTGATATTGGTTTCAAAACAAATTTCAATATATTAAAGAAATAATTTATACATGATGTTTTACAAGGATTTACTCATGGTTATGCCTGTGTTAAAGATAATAAAACTCAGTTAAGTAAATTAAAATATTAAAAAAAACTTTAATTTCTTTATCTTTCTAATAATGTAATGTTTCAACTACATAATTTCATTACCTTCATGGTTTTTAATATTTTATTTTATTTATAGAAAAATAGTCATATTTAACTTATGTTTTGTTATTGATTAAGACCTTATCATTTAATTCATTTTTTAATTCATATACAACTAACCAATAAATCATAATATTCTATAAATTTAAAAAAAATTGTATGCTTAATGAATTTCAGGAATTGAATCAAAAACAGTTTCCGGAAAAATGTAAAAAAAACATTTATATTGTAATTAATAATTATTTTTGCAAATTAATACATTTAATCAAATCGTGAATTATTTAAAAAACAGAATTAGACTATCTTATTTTTATTACTACAAGTTACAGGAATTATCATCATAAGTAAATCTTTGTAAGAAATTCAGTATAAATAAGGCAATTTTTTTTACTAATGAATATTCAAATAAGTCAGAAATAATTTATTAGTATGTGAAACTATTTTTTAAAATTGTTATTAAAACATTGATATCAATATTATACGAAAAAAATAAAATATACTGAGTTGGCTATATTCCTAACTTTTTTTTATTAAATAAAAATTAAAAACTAACCTATGGAATGAACGGCCATCTAATCGCACAACAATCCAACAGTTCTGTAAACATTTGTCTTCAAACTCAAATGTCCGCACATATTCATATTTACTTTTAGCCATAACTTTGGAGGAATTGAATTCTTTTATGTTGACATACAAAATTCTGCCCCTATAGATCATTGGGTCTTGTTATATATACATTTATTTTTTAACAAATTAAACTATTATTTTTATAAGGTAAGTATCTCATAACTTAAATACTTTAGATTTTGTGTACTTTTGCATTTAAATATAGACATACTTGCGTATTTATCCTATAAATAAGTTACATTGGCACCATATGCAGAAGGATTTTTTAACCATGCTTTTCCCACTATTAGGCCGTAAAATTGCTTAAATTTCGATTTTTTTTATGTTCAAGTAACCGTAAGTCTTTTGTTTTCTAAAACTATTTTTTAAATGGAAACAACCTTATTTCACAGTAGTATTTTATTGAGGACATTTTTTTGTGAATTTCGATGTGTCAACATTAAATTTCTTACTAGTACTTGTTTACAAATTAATTATTAGACCAATATGGGCATATGGTATTCAAATATGGGGTACTGCCAAACCATCGAACAGCCGTCCTATTCAAGCCTTTCAGTCAATTGCACTAAGGCTCATAACTGGTGCTCTGTGGTAAATTACAAATACCGCCGTGAAACAGATATTTATACATTATTCTTATCAGCAAAATAAGTATAACAAAAAGTACATTTTTTTTAGGTGTTGTAATTAGGATTCTAAAAGATTAACCCATACATATGTTTTAAGTTTTTAAACACAATTCAATTATGTAAATAATATGACTAAAAACCAACCAAATATCCTAAATTTCTAGGTAATGACATTAAAATACAAAATATTTGATGAAATTACAACAAAATCGTAACGTTTAATGATTAAATTAAAATAATTCAATAAAGAACTTACCAGTTGCATAGCCTACTTCGGTTTTTCGTATAAAATGACATGCAATGATGCAAATCCGCTAAATTCCAAAAGATGTAATGAAAAGAAAATGTGAAAACGCTGAAAAATTTAAAGTTTAACGAAAAACGTGATATAATATTGAAAATAAATCAAACTTATTGTTACTAAATGTGATAAGGATATCAATTAAGTGAGATAAGATGATAAAATAGTAAATAATACCAGGTATTTAACTTTTTACCATATTTGAATATGGAAATGGTTTATTAATCACTCATTAAAATCAGTTGGAATAATTTTATAGTAAACTCTACATTTTGTTTGCAGAGAAAATATGTTCACGTTTCATAATTAATTGTTATCAGCGGTAATTAGTTTTTATAAAAATTTGATGCGACCAAAATCAATCTGATTATATATTTAAATAATATTTGATCCTGACTTGTATTTGTACTTAGAAAAATGAATTGCGAATTTATAAATGCTATACTTCAGTGGTTCACGCTTGTGAAGTTAGTGGGAGATTAATGTTTTGGTGGAAATCTAAGATGCCCATTAGGCATTAATTATTATGAGACATCTATTAATTTATAAATTAACAATGAAATTTAATTTGGCTTGTTGACATTGTTAATGCAGTATACAGAACAACTCATTACCAACAGTAATTCTTCAATCCAAAAAGAATTTATATACAAAATATTATGCAAACACATAATTTTTTGAAATATTTATTATAATATGTTTACTATATTTGATACAGATACCTCAAATATTTTCTTTATATTATAAATTATAATATAATATTATCTGCACAGTTAACTTACATACTTTAAGTATGATATAAAATTAATAAATATCATACTTATATATGTGTATAAGACAAACAATCTTATTTAACATTTATAACAATATATAATTGTGCAATACTATTCTAATTTTTAATAAGTACAAAAGAAACAACTTGTACAATTATTCAAACTATAACTACTAAAATAATAATACGATTGAGTACATAAAAATATTTTATATTATTTAATACTTTTATAATTTAGTAAGTTTTTAACAATAATGTTAAATGGTAGACAATATTTTTAATTTATCTCAAATGAATAATTCATAAAAATTGCATATAGTACTTATAATGTAAATACTCAGTCATTAAATCTGTTGTTCTATGTATGTACTAAATAATTTCTAAAATAAATCATAAAAGCAAAGAAATAAGTAAAATAAACTAAGATATTTTATTTGATTGACATTGTTCGATAGGTGATGAACAAAACATTATTTTAAAAATATAAATTATTAGTTTTCCCATTATACAAGATTGGTTTTGATCATTTATAAATAAAAACAGAATACACACAATAGCCATGTTTGACATTTTTACATACATATTCAATTCTTGAGTGTGATGGAGATTCTATAATTTTGATTACAATTCGTCATAACTCCTCGAAATATGCTACACGAGCCTTTGTTGATCCACACTTCACCTATTTAGTATTTTAAATGTTAAAACATATATGTATATATTGTATTCTAAAATATAATTTTAATTTGGAGCATAAATTATTGAGGAAAGTTCTAATTTTTTTTTTTTTTTACAGTCAATGAAAAAAAATATTTATTATGAATGAATGAAATAAAGTAATTTTTAATCATAACTGCAAATTTTAGAGTTACAAAAGTTTGTATCCTCAATGAAAGTAAATTTTATTGTTATTAATTAATATTATTTACAATTTAAAATTGATTAATTTTGAAATAAGAGATTGGTAACAAAAGTCAATTTTATAGGGAATTATTTTATATACCTTTCTCTTCCTCAAACTACTTCCTTAACTCACCGATCATCCGTCTTATGCGCATTGCCAACACAGACCCTTCATTCTTTCGCTAAAACTGAGCCTCGTTTTCCATCAAAACTATTATATTATACTATATATTCATGTATTAAAGGGTTCGTCCCGTATTGTAAAATAAAATAAAAAAATAAAAACAACTATGACATTATTTTTTATACTTGATACTAAAAGGACTAAAATAATTGTAACAATTAAATATTAAATAAAAATGATATAATTCATGGAGTTTTGTTGATTATATTTCTTCGCTAATCTATTTATATTTAAATTTGTTTATACTAAAAAAATATTCTGTTCAGGTCAGGTTACATGCTAAAATCTTTACAATTTAATTAAAAATGATTTACTTTTTTTAGTGTAGAATATTTGTTCTCTCCAAGTCGTACTTGTTCATCGTGTAACATATCTAACTCACACTGTTTTTCATCAACTTTAAGTACTTCAATTTCAGTTTTTAAGTCTCTTAATTGATCTTGAAGATGTTTGCTTTTCTCTAAATACTGAACTCTGTGTACATTAAAATAATTATTATTCATACATAACGCATATTATTTTCTAATAAATTGTTATAAACTATTATTACCTTTCTTTTTCAATTTCTAATGATAATTGTTCCATATCATTATCAGCGATAAAATCATATGATGGTAAATGATGATCTGCAAGTGCGGGAGGAGGAGAATGAGTAAGTGACAATGTTGGTGAATTAGTATTTAATCTCAATGCATGCAAATCAGCAGGAATGTCTAGTACTGAATTACTAGACACTGAATACAAACTTGAAACACTCTAAATTAAAAATAGAAAGAAACAAAAAGGAATACTTTATGTAGTAGGTACATTAAAAATAAAAATGAAGAAAAATTGTACCTACAGTATTAATATAAGCATTTCTAGAAAGGAACTCTAGTAATTTTTCTTTTGCTTGTTTTTCAGCCACACGTGCTCTAAGCAATTCTTCCTTAAGTTTATTTGCTTCAGCTGCTCGTCTTTCAGATTCATCTACAAGTCGTGCAGTCAATTGTTCGGCTTCTCGTGTTTTTCGTTCAAGGCTTACTTTTTCTTCTTCAGTCTATTAATAAAATGTGTAAAATATTTTATAGTACAAATAAAATAAATAGTATTACTTTAAGTGCAGTTAAACGGAATTGTGTAATTTTATGTTCAGCTTCAGATGCTTTTTGACCCAATAACATAGCTTCTTCTTCGGCTACACGAGACTTTTCGGCCAAAAGATCAGCAGTCTCCTCAGATCTCCTCTGAAAAATATGCAACAACATTAGTATATTTTTATTTCGTCTGGGCCACATTTAAAATTATAATTCAAGATCAATTAATAATAATAAGTATTGTACTAACTAATGCTTCATTTGCTAAACGGATTTCTTCTTGATATTGCATTAATCGTTGTTCCATAATTGCCTTTTCTTTTTCAGCAATTTCTCTAAGTTGTTTTTCACGTGCCAACTTATTACGTTCAATTTGTCGTCTAATTAATAAAATTATAATAATTAATAAGGCTTTTAAAACTAAACACAATGTATGTCATTAATAATTATTATAAAATAATAATAGCATAGTGATAAATACCTAGATTTCTCTTCCTTTGCTTGTGTTTTCATTTGTTGGACTTCCATTGAATCTGGTTTACGTCTTCTCATAAAGAGATCATGATTTCCTATACATAGATCTAAAATCTAAAATAAATTTAATTATATTAAGAATTATATATTTATATTTTAGAGCATTGGATTTTATATATTAAAAATATTTCTTATTAATGAAAATTAAACTAAATATTTATTATTTACCAATTTATTCATTCGAACTTTGTGTGAAAAAAACACAAAATTTGGTGACGCCTTATCAACAGGTTTAATGGTAAATTTTTTATCATCAAAACTAACATGTCTGATTTCAGACCATTGGAATGTTGTTTTTGGAGTTAATTTGTTCTCTTTTTCATAAATATTTAAACCCAAAGATGTAACTCCTAACCATAAATCCGTATCTTTCTTGTTCTATAATTTTTATAAAATCACTTGATTGTATTTAATAAAACTTTAAAATTATAGTTAAGAGAATGACTTCAACTTACACTAATGGGAAAATAATTGACACCATACATGTCTAAATCTTGGGCAATTTTCAAGTATTCAATTTCAGCCTCATCTCTAGACATTCCTCGATGGTCAGCATACCAAACTTTAATTCGTTCTTCCCACATTTCTGCTGTCATTTGATACTGATCAATTACTCTTTGAGGTAATAATTCTTCACTGGCAAGCATTCCCGGCTTATAGGTTCCTTCATCATAATCTCCATACTAGAAAAATGCAGTTGTACATAGATTATAGGTAAACTACAGGAGTTTAATTAAATTACACCTATCATACTCTTAGAAATACAGATATGTTAGATATGTAATGGATATTATTTAATTTATAAACAATAATAAATAATGGTCATCAAAAAACAATTCTAAACAAATTTAAATTATTAAAATTATATAATAAATTCAAATGGTTATAAAATAATTTGTTAGTAAAGATTTAAAATACATATGCATAGTTAACATTAACTTTGTATTCAATTTAAAAGTTTAATTACCCAAAATTAAAAACTGTCTAAATGGATATTATAAAATTACAAATTATAAAAAATCATTGTTATAAGAAAATTGTACAAAAAATCTTGTGTACAATTTTAGAAAAATTGCTTATAGCTGAATAAAGGTTGAATGATATTGAAATAATATTATATATATAAATCACTAAAATAATTAGTAATAGAAACTTTCAAGTTTTTCAGATTATTATTTTTCGAATTACAACAAATACAGTTTAATAATTCTTTTTTTGAATACATACAATATTTGTCATGTCTGGATTAAACAAATAATACATGCAAAGTGAGCATATGTACTTCCTTTTTAATTATTGTTTGATTATTCGCGACTATCTTTGTACTAAGAATGTTAGGCTAGTAAATAATCAACCTGTTACTATATTTAAAAAACAATTAATTGGTGTACATGAAACTTGTGGAATATTCTTGCAAATGAATAATTGAATAGAATATAGACATAACAAAAATAAATAATATATAACATTACGTTAAACCAACGTGTTTCTGCCTGGCTAAATAATTAAAATGAATATATTAACAAAACAATTAAATAACATAATTATAATATAATTATATTAAATTGATCCTACTTTGGCTTGAACAGCATATGATGCTAATAACACTGATGCTTCTGGAGGGCAATAAATATCCATAGCTAAAATGGCACGATTAACTTGTAAAAAAAATAAATGTTGAGTAACTTCCTGTACAAGTTCTTCAGCAACTTCTTCAGGATAAAATTTACCAAGGAACATAAATGGCATAGTTGTTTGTTGAGGAATTCCTTGATCTTGAACTAAAAACCAAACACAATTACATTTGAATTGAATCCAAACACTCGGAGCGTACCTTTTTTATCAAATTTCACCCATGCAATGAATCCTTTAGAATCTTCATATTGCAAACCAAAATACCACGTTTCACGTAATCCAATTGTACGACATACCAAGTCAAACAGATCTCGGCCCGTTGCCTTCAACTAAACATATTTATTCACATAAATAATTTAATTCTTTCATGCACTAAAAAAGTTTATGTTTGTAGTATACCTCTAGGTTGAATTCTAATTCGGCATCTAATGTACACACTTTAACAGGAAAAACTTTTCCTGTTGATTTCTTACGTTTGAACGGCGGCATTTTTTCTTTCATCCTAAACAAACTTTAACCAGAAACACAAGCAAAGTGATAGATAAACATCGCTAACTAATAGAAAAACAGTTTAAAAATTAATAAAAACCAACAAATAAGACTTAAAATATTTTAGAAAACAATAAAATATAAATTATAAACACATTAATACCACAGACTTCGGAAAATAATGGTGTTTTTGTTTGAGTTATCATTTTTAAATTCTTATCAGGTTGATAATTGATAACGAAAGCAACTTGTGAACAACATAACTTTCATTTTTTTTAATTCTTTGTTTATTCTCAAGAAAATCCTTTTCTTCTTTTTACAAGTTTTTATTTTTGTTCATTGCTCTGATGGATATTCAAAATTGCATTTGTCTTATGTAATATGATGTTGAAGAAAATAATTTTCAATTAATTATTGCCATAAAATGTAGTGTTGAAAATATAAGTACGTAAAATACCTACCTACGAAGAGAAAAAAATAATGGAATGATACACATGATAACTATTTAAAATTTTAACATTAAAGACTTAAGGTACTAAAAAATAAAATTAAGAGGTATTCCCGGCCCCGGCAGAAATTTGAATTTGGCGAGAAAAAATAATTTTCTGCCCAACGAAAATTCAAACGCTTACAATTTGTGACTACCGATTTTTGAGATTTTTCACACAAGTAAGAACAGTACACGAGGAACATTGTATTAAAATTACAAAATTTAAAAATAAACCAACATTTTTTTATTGACATTTTACGAAAAAAAAACTAAGAAAACTCTCAAATTTCAAATAGCTATAAATAGCACAAACAAATCCAAAACCGTTTAAAATTTACAGAATCTTTAAAAAAATGTTAGATGAATATAAACATTTGATGAGCATTTCAAGTCCCTACGATCAGCATTTAAAAAAAAAAAATTTTGTCGAAAATTGGCATTTCGTAAATTTTGCCGTTTATTGCAATTTGTAGTCAGTTTTCCGCAATTATTTGAAAAACTATTGAGAAATTAAAAAATGACCTTTCTATGCATCAACTGGACCACATTTGAAATTGGAAACATACACAGCAGTTGTTGATAGGATAACATTTTCTAGGAAAAAAGTTGATGACATACACAAAAAATAAAAATAAATAAAAAAACACATATGTAATACACATCAACCAATACATTCTTCGTCTCACTCAAAATCTAAAACATAATTTAATAAATATAATATTACGACAGAAAATAAATCATAATATACATTATATCAGTGGCGGCTCGTGGTGATTTGACAAAAGGGTGCGATAATTTTTTTTTAATTTACTTAGAATATTAAAATAAAATTATAAGATTATTTATTTATTATGTATAAAAGTATATCTATATGTTATTTATTATCATTTATCAGTAATAATTTGTATAACTTAAACAAAATGAAGTATGAAATAAATAAAAAATAAAAGTCACATTAAAATGTTTTCATAAGGTTAAAATTGTATACTGGAATTCGTACGTAATGATAATTCGTTATTATAATGATTATACACATTATATACTTTAATAATATATAACAGACAATCAGAATATAAAAAAGAGTGAGATTAAAAATAAATTATAAAGTCGACGTACGATGACGACGTCCAAAATAATCGAAATAAAAGTTATTTTATCGGAAACAACCAAGCTCATAAATTCCATTGTATTGTGGCATGTGGGTTCTATGTTATGAGAGGGGGCCCCGCTTAATTTTTTGTACTTCGGGCCCCACAAATTTTAGGGACGTCCTGTATCTTAGAGGCAATTTGATTTGGGTGAGATTAAAAGCGTTATTTACTAAATTAAAGAAATATAAATATAATTGAAAATTGAGACTTTTAAATTCTAGAAAAACCTACAACTCTACAAGTACAACCCTATAACAACTAATTCAACTGTCACGATACCTAAAATTCACGTGACATTTTGTAGCTTACCTTCTGATTTAAGGAGGGCTTTTATGGCGTATAACGTGGGACCGTGTCAACGAGGAACGAGCCCCGTAAAGTAAACGTCGCCACTAAACGGGAATAACCACTAAAACCACTTAATGGTAGGCCGATAGGAAACTCCTTTCGCGAGCCGCGAAGTGTCCCTATGACTTCAAAAACTCAAAACTGTGTTATTGACAGTTCAATACACAAGTCAAGTAAGCTTGTAATAGAGAAAAATCAGAACAATACAATTGTGAATTAAAAAACGAATTGTAAATTGTAATCTTGTTCTTAATGTACGTAAAACCCCATCGGAAATATTTTCACACCCCTGAAACTTGAAAGACTACCTAAAAATTAGAAACTCTACCCTAATTAAATTGTCAAAATACCTAAAATTCACGTGACATTCTTTATTTTCTTTTTCTGATTCAAGCAACACTTTTGTATAGCACGACGTTATATTTATAACTTATAAGTATGTAAGTTACTAAGTAGTAAGTAGGTACTCAGTGGCGTAGCCAGGGGGGGTTTTGGGTGTTGTAACCCCCCCATGGATTTTCAAGCATTATTTTGTATTTTCATATTTTTTAAATTATTATTCATTCCGTGAATGCACGGCGGTCATTAGTAGATGACCAATGGTGACCAATCATAGAGCAGTGGTCATTTTGTGTTGTTTCGTTGCCTATAACGATGCATATTATCACTGTGCGATTGTTACATGAAAAATAGTGCATTTTCGTCTCGAATATTAGTGAATGTGCGTGACTTTCGTACACAACATCATATTGCACCCTGATGACGTCCTAAATAAATTAGCATCAACAACAAGAAAAATACGGTTGATGTAATGTAATTAAAATATTTTATGATTTTAAATTTTTAAATAAAGTATAATAAAATAAAAAATTTTTTTTTATGTATACTTCCTATTGTATAGACCTGAACGGTAAACCCCCCCCCCATTGAAAAATCCTGGCTACGCCACTGTAGGTACTTACATACTTATTTACTTATCTACTTACTTACTTACTAACCTATGAAGTAAACGTCCCCGCCAAACGGGTTTAACCGCTTGATGGTATAAGGCAGAGGTATTCAAACTTTTTCATCCCTAGGCTTCTTAGAGTCTTCACAAAATGTTGACGGCTCCCAAATTATAAATGACAAAAAAATCAATGTTTATATGAATGTAATTTATATTTTATACTTGTAGAAAAAATTGTGATTCAATATTTTATGTTTAGTCTCAGTAAATGTAAATCAATAAAATAATAAATCAATATTACTTAATACTAAATTTTTAATGAAATGGATGCGCTTGTTTGTGCTTTATAATATGTTCAAATCGTGGCTCAAGTTTGGAAATAGCTATTCTCATCTCCTTCTCAACGTTCACTTTTGACCAATATTTTGTTTTAATTACAGCTAACGCAGAAAACCCGGTCTCCCAGAGGTACGAAGTTGAAAAAGGTGTTAAATTTTTCAAAGCTTTGGTTTGCCAACTCGGTGTATTGTAGTTTCAAATGCTTCCAAAATGTTGCTAACGACGATGATCCAAACATGGTCTTCATTGTGGAATCTGATGTTATATCGATCCACTGTTCTTGTTCAATACATCAATAGATAAAAATTCGAAGAAGTTAACGGTTTTCATAGTTGATTGCAATACCTCATCAAGTGATGGACTGATAGATTTTGAAGCGAGAGCTTCTTTGTGAATAATTATACAATGAGTCCATACAGCATATGGGGCTTTTTTTTAATGAGGGCTTGAAGTCCGTTGTAACATCTTGACATAGAACGAGCTCCATCAGTACAAATACCACAGCACATTTCTCACATTAAATTATTTTCCGTAATGAAAGAATCGAGCATTTTGGAACAAGTCTACTGCAGTACTGCTCTAGCTTGACTTTTAATAGTTCGGCAAAAAAGAAGATCGTGAAAACGCCACCATCTATAAACTTCGCGTAACAGATTAGGTGACCATCATTATTATTATCAATGGCTTCGTCCAGTTGTAGAGAAAAATCCTTGCCTTTTAATTTATTTATCGACTGATCCTTAATATCTTCAGCCAAATCAAGTGTTCTGCGACTAAGGCCCGTTTCACACACACACGGTTTCCGCGTAAACGTTTCCGTCACGGTTTACTAATGTCTAATATACAGCAGCTTATACTGACGTTTCACACGTCGCCGTTATCGTGCCGTGTCCGTCGCCGCAAGTCTGTGTAACGATAAGGTCACGCGCAGTGCCGTCTTAAGGCATGGGCCCGGGGCCCCGACATTTTAAGGGCCCCCCAAATTCACATGTATTACATTTATATCATATTAATTTAATTCATTTTTTTTTTTTTAATGTTTTTAATATAAAATATAAATCTTAAACGAAAAAATATTAAAATTAGTTTTGTATCAAAATAATACAATATTTGATAAATTTCTAAATTTTAAATTTATTCCTGGTACACTCATACATTATTTTGACGTGCGCTTTGTTATTGTAATTATTTCGATCTGTTTACATAGAAGTATTGTGAATGTTTTTTTTTTTTTTTATTTTATTTAGTAACTTGGTGAAAACCATTAGTTACGACAATTACAATTACAATAACATAAATTATAATATACTATAAATAATGTAAATATGTAAATAATCTACTAAATTAGAAAAACATTTTTTTTTTTTTTTTCTTAATATATTAAATCATGAAACCAGCCTGGTTGAATAAATTAAGTAAGGATAAAATAACGGATTGAGAATTGTAAGAGAGGATAGATTGAGGATTAGCTGGAATATTTAGAGAGTTGATTAAGGAGAGAAAGCTTTCGCGTTGGGTGGAGATATATGGGCAGTTAAAAAGAATGTGAGAGATATTGCAAGTGGCTTGAGTAGAATGGTGAGTGCAGAGGGGGGAATCATTTAGGCCAAGCTTGAATGAGTGCGAGGGTAGTAGGGTGTGTCCGAAGCGAAGGCGAGAGAAAGATGAAATATTCTTGCGAGATAATTTAGATTTGTCAAACCAAGGGAGAGGAGAAATGGATGGCACAATGTCTCTGTACCAAGTGGCAAAATGGGTGGGAAGACCTTCCCAGTATCTGAGCCACAATATATCAACGCTATTTTTTAGCATTGGGCGAAAGTCAGACCAGGGAATTGTGCTAGATGGAGGGCAGCATAAGGTGGCTGTCGATTTGGCTAGAGAATCTGCTGTCTCGTTACCGGAGATTCCCGTATGACCAGGGACCCAAAGAAACTGTACATTAAAATCTAATTCGGTGAGCGTGTGCAGGAGGGATCTGATTGTAATAATGAGTGGGGAGTTGGGTGTATTGAAAACATTTGAGGCAAGAGCTTGTAAACATGAAAGAGAGTCGGTTGTGATTAGAAATTTGTTGGGGGTTAGAGTGGAGATAAGAAGCAGGGATTCAATTATGGCATAGCATTCGGCAGTATAAGACGATGCTGTGGGAGGAAGATTATTAGTGAAGGAAATATGAAATTCCGGAATAACAAAGGCAAAACCGGCTGAAAGAGGTGTAACAGATCCATCAGTGAATATTAAAATAAAATCAGGGAAACTATTGCTGATATAATCTAAAAATAGGCCATTGACGAAATTAGGTTGGGAAATTTTGAGATGATCTATAGGAAACTCCAAAAAGTTTTTACTGAAATGTATTATGGGAGAAAGAAGGAGCGAAGGGAAGTTAGTTTCGTACAACGGTAGTTTATTCGATTTAGTGATATATTCTCGTATTGGGGCGAGCGAATGAGCGGTTAGGGCAAGAATGGGAAGCGATTTTGGGACGTAACGCCAAGAATAATAGATCTCAATATAGTCATGGAAGATGTCAGGGTGAAGATTGGCCAAATTTTTTAGTAGGAACTTGCCAGCCAGCCACCTACATCTGATATGTAGTGGTGGGCAGGCCATTTCCACTTCGATGGCTGGAGATGGAGTAGATCTTAAGGCACCAATGATAGTTCTTAAGCATGATATTTGAAGTTTATTGAGTTTGTTAAAATGTGTAGAAGAGGCTGAACCAAAGAAGAAACATCCATAATCTAATTTAGCACGGATAACTGATTTATATATGAGTAATATTGTGAATGTTATTTATAAATAATATGAAATATCTTATCTTATAAACTTTGGCGACGACGCCAAATCATCGTTGACTGTGTACAACTGACTGTTCAACACACACACAGTTAATCCATATAAATATCCAAATTTTCTGCTCGTGTGAGTTTAATTTTTAAAGGAAATCGTCTTATGTTTATGTAAGTAAACTTTACACTAAACTTAAATATTTATTATTATTTTTATTATTATTTTTATTATTATTATAAATTGATACATTACACACTCAATTAGATGAAAAATAACAATTTAGGAAAGGTTCCTTTTATTAATATACCTGACAATTTTTGTAATACAAAATTTCAAAATGTCAAAGCGTTCATATCCTAGTGGTGCTTCAAAGAGGCAGAAAGCAATCGTAAAAGAAATCTACGAAAAAAAATCATAAATTCCTTACCTAAGCTTACAGATTTTTTTTCTTCTGTTCCTCCCAAAGAAGAAACTAATTTAGTTTTACCAATATCCCAAGAAACGATAACAATTAACCAACAATCACAAGTATCTCAAAATCATACTTTAAGCCCTAATAAATGTTTCATTGATTCTCCAAAAACAGTTGAGGACAATGCATTAATATCAAATGATCCCGGAAACTAGAATACATTAACTGAAGAAAAACGAAATATGTATATTAGAAAAGGTTCCAAATTTTTTCAAAATAATGATAGTGACTTTTCCAGTTCCACTCGAAATTATATCATATGTCAAATGGTAGTATTAAAGTGAGACACTTAACCAAGTCAATATTCACTCGTCAACTAAAAAATGGTGAAAATGTTGATAGATCATGGCTTTTATATTCTCCCTCGAAATAAGCTTTGTTTTGTTTTGTATGTCGTCTCTTTTCTTCTACAAAAAGTAGATTTAATTGTGAACAAGGATTTAATGACTGGAAACATGTTCATACGGTTGTATTGGAGCATGAAAATATCTTAATGCACAGAGAATCTGTCATGACTTTTTCTGTTAGGACAAAAAACAATGGTCGCATAGATCAAGAAATATATTTTCAAATAGATTTGGAAGTTATTGGAAAGAAGTATTAAAAAGAATTGTTGCTGTAGTAAAATTGTTGTCATCACGAGGACTTGCGTTTCGTGGAGAAAATCAAATAATAGGATCTCAACACAATGGGAACTATTTTGGATGTTTAGAGTTAATAAGCCAATTTGATCCATTTCTTTTGGAACATTTAAATAAATATGGAAATCAAGGCAAAGGAAATCCTTCATATTTATCATCTAATATTTGTAATGAATTTATTAACATAATGGGGAGACAAGTGCTAAATAAAATTCTTTCGGAATTAAAAGTGGCTAAGTATTATTCAATTAGTGTTGATTCCACTCCTGATCTTTCTCATATTGATCAAATGACATTCATTATTCGATATGTTAATGAAGATACTCCAGTTGAACGTTTTTTGGAATTTATTCATATTGATGAACATGGATCTGAGTATTTATTTAAAGTTATTTAATCTTTTCTTGAAAAAAATCAGATTAGTTTGAACAATTGTCGTGGCCAGTCGTATGACAATGCTGCAAATATGTCAGGAAAATATGCTGATCTACAAGCCAGAATAAAAGAAAAGTGTAATTTTGAAGTTTTTATTCCGTGTGCAGCTCATTCTTTGAACTTGGTTGGGGTTCATGCAGCGGAATGTGTTACGGAAGCAGTAAGTTATTTTCAGTTTGTACAAAAATTGTATAATTTTTTTCGAGTTCTACCCATTGTTGGAATATCATGAAGAAGTGCCTAGGCTCACATTATGTTTTAAAATCACTATCAGAAACTAGATGGTCTGCTCGAGCTGATGCTGTAACTGTCTTGTGTAATGGTTACAAGGAAATTTTAGATGATCTAAAAACAATTAAAATAGAGGATAAGACTTCATCGGATGTTAAAAACGAAACACATGGCTTAATTAAGAAAATGGAAAAGTTGGAAAATATTGTTCTTACTGAAATTTGGAGTAAAATCTTATCAAGAATAAATGAAACAAATAAAAATGTACAAAAAGAAAACCTTATTATTGACGTCGGTTCAAAATTATTTGATTCCCTTGCTGGTTTTCTAAGTGAAATTAGAGATGAATTTTATAATTATGAATCTGTCGCTAGAAAAAAATTTCCAGATTCTGACTATAAAGATTTACATCAACGAACTAAAAAGAGGAGTATTCATTTAACATTCCCCGGTGAACAGACCAACAAAAATATATAGTTTTCAACTTTTCAAGTAGTGAAAAATTCAAAATAGAAAGTTACTTCCCAATAATAGATACATTAATAACTCAGTTAAAAATTCGTGGTAAATCATACAAATCAATAAATAAACTGTTTGGATTTTTCTCAAATTTAAAAAATTTAGAGACAAAAGAAATACAAGTCCACTGTAAAACATTTGCGGAATTTTATCATGTAGACATTAATGAAAATGAATTAATTTTAGAATGTACACATTTAAGAGCATATATTGGAACTTAATATTTCTGAGTTCAGTATTTCTAGTACATACAAATGTTTAAAATCAAATGGACTAGAAGAAACATTTCCAAACATAAAGATATCTTTCCGATTTTTTTTATCAATGATGATTATTGATTACCAACTGTAGTGGAGAACGTTCATTTTCCAAGTTAAATTTAACTAAAGAAGAGCTTACAAGTACCATGAGCCAGAAACGTTTAAACTTCTTATCTTTAATGAGTATTGAACATGAACTACTATCAAGTTTAGATTATGAAAATATTATAGAAGACTTTGCAAATGAAAAAGCTAGGAAGAAACCATTAAAGAGTATTTAAAAATTGACTAATTTATATCAATATATATAATGATTTCTTATTGTTTTTTAGTTTTTGTTTTATGAATTACATTTATTTTTAACTATAAACATATTAATGTATAATTAATTAATATTTTAACATTTTAATTAGTAAGATTGTATTTTAGTTTTTTTTTAAATTATAATAAACATTAAAGTATCAGAGATTTAAACAAAAATTCACTTTTTACTAATAAAGTAGAATATTTAATAAATAATAATACATTATGTGTTAAAAAATGTATGTATCATAATTTAGTATGTATTATAAGGCCCCCGAAATATGTTGTGCCCGGGGCCCCGTAAAACCTTAAGACGGCCCTGGTCACGCGTATTAATATCAAAATATCTGTCAAAACTTTATGTTGAAATATAAATGCGTGTTGCTGTCACGGCATTGCTACATCATTTTGAAGAATTATTAAACGTGAAACAATCGTATTGTTCGCATTAAGATTGAACATTAATATTCATTGTTTTTTTTCGTAAAAATTAAACATTTTATAGTACTTAAAATAGAAATTTAATAATATTTACTGTTGATTTATTTTTTCATAACAATATAAATATTTATATTCTTAAACAGTGTAAATTTGTTATTTACTTATTCATGAGAGTTGCGATTATTTATTTTTTATTTTTAGGGGGCGCGAACTAAAACATTTTGGGAACCGCTGACCTATACAATAATCTATTATTATAATATTAGTAATATTGAATTTACACAATAACAGAAATTAGGACAGTTACTATGTATATATATTGCTATATTACATGTCCCTATAGCACCTGTAAACAATATTATAATATTTGTACAACATTGGCTGCAGCTGGTACACTATTTCGAATTGCCAGGAGTATGTATATTATAATATTTTATCAACGGTCGGCAACTGGCGGAAGGCTGACAATTGGACCGTCAACTTTTATCTTACTTTAATACATTGTGCATCGTATTTTTACATTTTTTTTTTTTTAAATAATTGTCCTAATAGTTAATAAATAAAAAAATGCAAAATGGTATAAAATAAGTTATTTTATGGTTTCTGAAAATTTAATTTCCAATATATTTGGAGTAAAATGAATTGTTTTTAAGATGTGTCAAGATTCTTATCAGATATAAAGTTATAATTATAAATGTTAAGATTTGATTTTTATGTTGTAAATATTTTTGTTTTTAAAGGCTTAACTCTGAGATTCAACACTTCTTCCCCCAAACTGAAGGGGTCGCTGTAAATTGCGTCCCATTTTAAATTTTTGATGTAAATTGCCGCCCGGGTATATTTTGTACATACGTAAATTGCGGCCTGTGTATAATTTTGTATGTATGCCTACACTTACACGTTTTAACTGTGCAGCACCAACGTTGAATATAATTTTTTAATAATTTATGAAAACGATATTTGAAACCATCAACTACTTTCAACGTTTTATTCCTTTCGCTTTTCAAAATTTTAACTGTAGAGCAACGTAAAACCTCGTGCGTAAGATATTCGATCAAATGCACACTAGCTGTTAGAAATATTATATTAGTGAACATATTATTATTACCAATCAAAGATTAATACTTATCATTAAATTGTACAGCTGACTGGAAATCGGAATATCCCAGACCGCAGTTTACGTACATTCCAAATATACCCAGGACGCAATTTACGTATGTTTTAAAAGTACACGGGCCGCAATTTACACAGTATATGAATTTGACCTTTTTTGGGGGACGCAATTTACCGTCTCCGAAACTGAAAGTTTCTTAACCATTTAAGTACTAGACACCAGAACATTGCAAGGCCATATTAGCTCATTGGCAAAAAAGGCACTGTGCCTAGGGTCTGTTAATCCGGGGCTGGATATAGGCTTAAGGTTAGCAAAGCAGTTCAGTCGCGGTTTTTTACTTCACACGGAGCGTATTGTGTGTATATGAACGCAGAATGGCAAAACTACGGCGGTCAGCAGACGAACCGCTCCGTGTCGGTTTATTTTTACGGAGGACTGCCTGTTAATGAAAATGAATAAATAATATTGAATAAGTAAGTTGGAGTATTTATAGATTTAAATTTATACAAAAGGCCGTTGTGCCAAACTTTATCAAATGCCTTTAATGTCAATAAAGGCAGCTCTAGTATGCCGCATGGCAGTGTTTTTCCAATGCCGTATTAAATTATTTTTAATGTGTTCACTGTCATAGATTAAATATACATAGATATTATACTCGTATAGTGGGTAGTACCATAGATTAAATATAGTATATTTAATCTACGATAGTACTATATAGGTACCCGTGGTACCACATATTATAGTACCTACTTATTATATAATTAAATTATTTACAATAATAAATTACAATAAAAAAATAAAAAAGTAGATAAGAAGATGTTATACTATAATAAATATGAATACAGTATTAAGTATTAACAATATTTAAATTAAACGCCATAATTGTAATTCCCTTTTAAAAATCATGCTTTCCAAAAGGATAGGCGCAATTATAAAATCGTCAAAAGAAAACAATCTTTTTATAAGGGATGACAAACTAAGATCCGTATTAGATTAAATAAATAATTTTTTTACAACTGGATAATAATTATCCAAGCGTTGTAGCGTTTTATTTGTATTTTGTTTCGTTAAAAAATTGAGTCGGTTGTAATTCGATTCCATCTAGATTCTAGAGCCGTCTCTACAGAGGATTGGACAGTTTTTGGGGACATACATACTAAAAAAACTTTCATCGTTATCTGATAGTTACATTAGAATTCCTATTTTCATTATAGACAGTAAAAATTTGTTTAGCTGTATTTAATATTTATACAAAGTAATCGAAGCAAATACGAGAAAAATATTATATTTGTTTCAACTTTACTCACACCTTTAGGAATCTAACGTATTTTAAATAAGTAATTTTAAAAATTGTATTATTTGTATCTAGTGACAATTCGAAAATCAGTCTTATTTCACTTTTAAATAAAAGGTTGATTTGCTGTTTTGGTAATTTTTAATTACTAATTACTGAAAATTTACTAAAATTTCTGAAAAGATATATGTAAATATTAATTACAAATTACTTGAGTAATTCAATTACAGGAGTATTTTAGAAATTGAATTACTGTAATTGAAAAGTGTCTGTCTAACCCTGGAGGCCTGGACTCGTCACGCACATTCATATTTCATATGTACGAGCATTGATTATAAAATATTAATACTATAGTATTTATAATCAATGGTACGAGCCATAGACAAATACTTAAAATTCTCAACTATATTCTGCCATCTATCGGTTTGAAAATAAACCATGTTCTTTATTTATACTTGTAGATGTGATTACAGCTGTTTTATTCTTTCAAACATACCTATACACATATTTGATTAGAAGGATAACAGTTTTATCGGTTTTTGTCAAGATGCAAAACATTAAGCAACACTATGCAGTATGCATTCAGCATTGAAAGGGTGAAATAATGTCTTACAGCAAAAGGTTTTCAATTGATGATGCTTTTGAAGAGGAACTAATGGATGATATAAAAGTTTACGGGTCCAATTTAAGAGATTCGCCGTTACAATCACCGGGCCAAGCCAAACTAAGCAAATATGGTGGTATTGAGCATGAATCAGTTGCAAGAACTAAAAAATTTGAAGATGTAAGTACCTATTCAAATTGACCTCTATGTCATTCAGAATTGCATTAATTATACCGTGAACAAACATGTAATTGGCCTTTAGACATTGTCTCGAGACAGTGATTCCTTGATTTATAATTCATCGATTTATTCTAATAACAAGAACTGGTGTTGGCACCATCCTCAAGTACGAGAGAACTGGCGTGTTGTTCTAGCTGCCGTACTTTTGCTTATTATTGGAATTGGTAATTATTAGTATGATTATAATTCTCATGTTTAAAATATTAATATATGATGTATATTCTCAGTTTTATTATCGTTGGCTATAATTGTGCAATTGACTCCAGATACTGACTATCATCCAATAGTGTTTTTCATTGCCGGATTTATATGTTTCATCCCTGGAGCATATCATGTTGTATACATATATTTAGCTGCTAGAGGACATCCAGGTTACAGTTTCTATAACTTGTCTTTATTTAACTAATTGTAGAGAATAGTTTAGTAAGAACAAATTTAATTTATATTCAGTGAATACTGGCCAGTGATACTAATTTATGTGACAAATCTTGTTTTAATGTTATATTAGTATTATTGTGTAGACAATGTTATACCCTGTGGCACAACTATGAATGACATCAGGGCTCTTTTGGTATTACCATTTACCAGAGGTCTTACCATGTCATGTTATTGTGATGGTAGAACGATTAGAAAAATATACTTTAACATTTATAAGATGATCTGATGCTCACTTGTGCCACTTAATGTATAATTATAATTTTAATGTTTGTACTCTTATTTTATACATATTCATATCAGTAGATCTTATGAATATACCAAAATGTGATCAGTTAATAATTTGTTAATTTTTTATATTTGTAAAAAAATACAATTCATGATACAGTATATGAAATCTTATATTACTTCATCCATAAATATACCTATATCATATTTCATCAAGCTTGTTAGCTTGTATAATAATAAAAAAATATTGAACCAAGTAATCTTGAAATTCAAGTCTAAAATTAAGTTTCAATCTAAATCTTAAGAATATCCCAAAAATCGTTTTTATTTAATCTTCACTATATTAATTTAATATAAAAAATACATAATTTTGTATGGTGTCTCAATATTTAAATATTCATCAATACTCATAATCAGTAGCTTATACAAGACTTGTCAATAGGAGAGGGAGTACATTACAAATAATTTAATATTTACATTTGTATACCTTTTTTGTTGTAGAATAATTATATATTTAAAATAAGACAATGGTGATTTAACCACCTCCTCCAGTGTGTATGATATTGCTATTTACTAGGACTCAATAAATTGATCTCAAAACATCTTGTATAAATTTAATTAATGATATGAAAATAATCTTAAGTGTTTTATGTATGGTAATTTTCGATTTATTATAAATATTCAATTATAATTGTAACTACTTAATTTTATTAAAACATTAACAAAACAGGTTGTGATTAACCATAAAAGCAATATAATATACAAATAAATTATAAACACTAATTTTAATTAATAAAACTCACAAATAATATTATTTAAAAATTAAATAAACAAACATAGAATAAAATAATATCAAAATTATGCTAACATTTTTACAGTCAATATTTTATTGAAATTATTTTTTATAATTTAATTTAAATACCTTATTTTTATGGAGATTTATACATTTAGTTAAGCAATTTTAAATACATATTAAAAAAAAACTGGAAATTCTACAGCCGAAATACATTTTTAAAATAATTATAAGTGGTTTTATGTAAGTGCCACTGCTTATTATATAATTCCAAAATTATTAAGTTATACTGTTTGGCATGAATTCAACTAATTTAGACTACAATCATAATTATGAAACCAAATTGATATACACTGAGATAAAATTAACTATGATCTAGTTTGTTTTTTGTCTTTATAGATGAATACAATTTATGACATGTTTCGTTATATCAATTATCATTTGAGAAAAAAGAAAAACACTTTTCATAATAAATCAATACTTTATTGAATAGCAATTAAAAAATTAAAAATATAATTAAATCATAGATTATTTTTTCTGTATAAAATTTGAGTAGTTGATTTATAATTAGGACTAGTTTGTTAAGTCTTGAACCATATAATAGCAATTTTTTTGTTGAAAATAAAGGGTTGTCCAATTAGTTTTGAAAAATTATAATATCAGTAAAACAGTAAATCATTTTTATTATTTAATTTATTCTGTCCTTTGGAAGTAGGTATTTAAACATTTAAAACCTTGCTTTATAATATGTATGATGTTTGACTAATATTTTTCTGTATAATTGATTAATTAATTTTTGGTACAAATTATAATTGATTGTTTTGTTTCTTAAAAATAGTAATAATTTTAAAATAGGTACTAGTCAAATAATAGTCTTAAAAATGTATTTAAATTATGCTCAAATACTTTTAAAAAGTATTTTCTAAAGTATTTAGAAAACTATTAAAAATGAGCTTCTGTTATACAATTATTTTGTTAAGCATGTTTACTATAGTATTTTATAATAATGTAAAATGTATGTTCAATGTTGTAACCATTAAAGTACATTTTATATTTTAATTAATTTTTTATTCATATTACTTCATTTAATAATTTCATTTTACTTTGATTATGATATTAATGTCTTGTCATTATTAGTCACTTTATTCAGAGTGTTTAATGTATTTTGTATCTTAATTTGTTAAACAAATTTGATAAAGGAAATGTATTCTGTACAAATTTATATAAACTATCAAAAATTTGAGTTTGGAATACATATAAAAAATGAATACTCATGAATTCAATTATTTAAAATGGTATTCAATAATATTATAAAAAAAATTTAAATATCGGTCTCCAAGTATATTACGAGTACACTGAAACAAATGTTATTATTTGACTCTTTATATAGATTATTTTAGTTGCTGTGATTTAATTAGAATATGTATTTTTTTTGTTTTTTCAATCTCTTAATTTTGTATACAATATACATGTATGTTATAATATAGTTACTGTAAGTGTAGAGTATAGTATACTATTAGTCATAGAACACATTGTTAATATTTTTATTATGGTATAGTATATACAAATTGTAAGATGTTCGTTTCATTATTAGTTTCTTGTAGTAATAAACTGATAAAACATTTTTTTGTGTCAGTTTTGTGATATAATACTATCATAGAGCTGAAAAGAAAATTTTTATAAAATTACTTTATGCTCTCTAAAATTATTTACTACCTTATATTAGTTTTTATTTATAATTTATTAAGAAAAAAATATAAAAATAAAATAAAATAAAGATGCCTTTTCTTTCTATTATTTCATCTTATTTATAATACAAAAATGTATTGAACTATAAAAGTTTTTATTTATGACAATAATAAAAGCATTGACATTTTCATTAATTGACAACAATTTTTAATGTTTCAATAATATTAATCCATTACAAATTTATAATTAATCCGTATTTTATTTTATACTTAAAACTAAAACTTGTTAATTTACTTGCTAATCGCTATTTGTAAATTTTTGTTATTTAGGTGCTAACCTATAAATTAGTTTAGGTTAGGTAGTTTGTTTAATATTTCATTTAAATAAATAAATATTATTCGATTATTATGTACAGTATGTTCCATCACTCTCATCTTATATTTACCACTAAGTATCTCAGGCAGATTATTTTTGCCATAATATAGCTGAAATGAGGTATTGAAATCCCATTTTTAATGAAGATTTAAAATTTTAAATGTATGATTGATATCTTCTGTTACTGGAAACTAAGAATGGTTATTTCTGAAGATAACGCTTTAATTTGGTTTGAGTCTGGTATTGATTATTGACTAGTCATATTGACAATAAATAGTTCAAAAATTAAATTATAAATTCAAAATGTTAGACATTTCCATTGGCTTGTCATGAGTTTTTCAGTCGGCACATTGAAAAAAATGGCATTTGCTCCCTGCCCATCCCAACCTAACAAATTTTTTTTTATTAATTCAATTAGTCTGATAGAAATATATAAAAAGCGTAATGAGTAATGACTTTATCTAGTTTGATAAAACAAAATTGTTATAAGAAATAAAATAAAATATAGTAAGTATACTGTATAGGTACCATGCAAGACACATTAAGTATGTAACGTGTGTTAATTTTGGCTTTGAAATTCCGACGGGCCACGTCGTTGTTGCACTCTCAAGTTACTTTCAAGTTCTAAACGTTAGGTACGGTAAGTTAATGTTATAATTATTATTATTATTATTTTTTATTTATCTAAGCCTCAACAACTATGGTTATTGGCTTCCAGTAATTTACAAAATTGATATTACATTTAAATGACGCTTCGCCGTTAGAAATGTTCAAAGGTCCTAATTGTTGAAGTATAAATTGAAAATTGAAATTAAACTTTGTGTATTGTTCCAAAATCGTGTGAACATTTACAGTTATGAATAGTTTGGTCATTGATTAAATATTTAATTGTTTATTTAATCAATGGTTTGGTCTTAAAGTTTATGTGAGAAAAACACATTTTAAATATTATCTCTAAAATCAATTTAAATTTAAAAAATGAATTATTTTAGAATTTACGGAAAAACAATCACGAAGAATAGGCATGCCGAAGTTGTGGTTTCAGATGTTCAATCCCCCCAAATTGCTTATAGTCTACACTCTACAATATCTATAAAATTAAAGATTTGTATCGGGAAATGTGGAATTATTATTTTTGACGAAGATACACTTTTTTGGAATATTTTTTCTGGTTTTCTATGTTGCCGCGTGGCACGATGGTTGTTTCTTTCCGCTGTTTTTCTGTGGCTACCTACATCTATTTCAATCAAAGGACTTCAGAATAATGTTTAAATTGTGTAGTTCTGTTTTACCGGATGCTGATTGCTAGTACATTTAAAGATGAGTTTTACTTTGAAAAACCTATAGGTTAAAAATATATAAAAAAAAGACTATCAAATGCATTACAACTTCGTTCTGAATGTAGTGGTACTTTTTATCCAAACATAAAACAAATATAAAATTCTAGACATTTTGGTTACTATTCGTCTCTTTTAGTCTTCTAGTATCAACTGCGACAGCACAATGTACTTTTTCTAGTCATCGCAACAATTAAAACATTCTTGAGGACTGAAGTCAACATTCAACCAGTAAAAATCGACTGCCTATGGTTTAGCTTTCCATTAAATTCATACTAACTACTGACATCAGTAGATTCAGATAATATACATAGATGCCCTGAATTTGGATGATTATCAAAAAGGATAGACTTTATTTTATAATTCATTAGGTATTTATTATTTGTAAAGTTTTGTAAAACATTTAACAGTTTTTATAATCTGTAAGTAAAACATTTTTCTTCTAAAAAGTTGAAAGTGTTATTTTATTTAATTAAACTTATTGTTACTATTTTATTATTCTAAGTCTCATAAAATGTAATATATAAAGTCTAAAATGTATAACCTCCCCAATCACCCCAAAATGGTATTTGAGGCACGCTCCTGGTATTTATCTGCTTTTAGTTTGTATAATTAATAAGATATTTTCGGTTCATTAAATAATCCTAATATTAGTATACTCGTCGAGTTTTAGACGAAGCTTCTTTCCTGAAATAACCAAATTTAATATATTTACTTAGGTTGATACTTTTAATCACCTAGATATCTTAGTCCGTGCTTAATGCTTATAACTTTTAACTTATAATGTAGATCTTCTAATTTTTATCTTTTCTAAGCATCGTATTAAAAACTATCCTCATCATTTTTATCATATATTAATACGGCTGCATCCTAGTTGGGTCCAGAAATAATACTAGTTTTACATTTTGTACGAATTGGGTCCGTGTGAATAAAATGTTTTGTCTGAATTGGGTCCGGGCGTATCAAATGATGCGTTTGAATTGGGTCCACGTATTTATACAATTATTTATCATTTCGTAGTAAATAGTAATATACTAATATTATAAAGTACGAATATGGATTAAGGACGTACTTTCTGGCAATAAAATGATATCTTATCGTAGTAATTCTGTTTATTCTGCTTACCCAAATATATATATATCAATTTATACACGTTTTAAAAAATATTCAAATAGATGTTTATATTAAAATGAGAAGTCCAGAAGGAAAAAGAAGAAACTGTATAATATCTATGGAAGATTTCGTAAAAGAAAAAATGACGGAAAAAATATTAAAAAAAATCTATGTCTTATAAATTTCAACCCTTAAATCAAAATATTATTAATCGTTAAAAATCAAATGAATGACGAACGATTGTAAATCGGGAGAAAATTAGAAAAAAAAACATTTTTATGGGACCCAACTCGTACAGTAGACTGGTTTGCACGGAACCCAACTTGTACAGTAGGCTATTTTACACGGGACCCAATTGGTGAACAATCTGAATCATGGGACCCAACTATATTATAGTATGCGCAGTGTTGAATTCAGATATTTTTTCCAGGGGTGGCACTATGAGATGTGGAATTAATATAATACAAATTAACAAATTTTACTTTATTATTGATATAATTGAACTTAAGCTTTTAAAAACAATTGAAATTATTTAATATTTAAAATATGTATAATTAATATTATCATTTAAAGCGTATGCGGCGAGTTTTTTTGGCTGCATATAAATCTATCACCTCTTCGACATATTCAATTGACGGATCTTCATCACCTTCTATACTTATTTTCATACAGTATTGAAGAGTATCTTGTCCCATTCGGTTGCGAAGGTTTGTCATAATTCTATTCATCGCACTGAATGATCTTTCTATGGTAGGCGTTCCTATTGTAATACATAAAATGGATTCTGATAATTTTTTCAGATGTTCATAACCAATATTTGCTTCAAGAAGGTCAGTTATTGGATATCCGTTTGTTATAACTTTCTGTGAAGCAACAAACATAAAAGACTTATAATCTTATAATCACGGGCCGTGTAATATGCACCTAGAGTCTAGACCATTCAAATTTTTTCATTAATAAATAAATCATTTATTTACTGACATTTAACCGGGGGGGGGGGCAGTTACCCTCCCTGATGTATACCTGGATTCAACACTGAGTATGCGCCGATTAATACCAAATTATTCTATCGAATGTGTTAAACTGTTAAAACATTATGTGATAACTGATAAGCCACGGCCTACAATCAATGCTTACGATTTTACTTCCATAGTTCTATTGAATTGGTTTTTTCTCCTTAACCGAAACGCGTATGGTCACACTGCGCGGGCGAACTGTGTTGTGGATTGGCTGGTCAACAATAGCAGGCCGCGAGGGTTAATTCGCGTTCGCGCTTACGTTCGCGCGCTGTCTCATTCTCTCATTGGTGACCGCGATTTCGGCCAATCATCGGAAATAGTCTTCGGACCAATATCCATTTATCCAATGTAAGTTCGCTTTTATTTACTCGCACATAACTTCGCTCACCGCGCGTACGTAGACGCTCTGGCTTCCGCGTGCGACCGTTGCGGTTTGTCGTCGACTCGTCGTTTACTGCGACAGAATCACGTATTCGCGGTTATTGTCCCTCGGTCATGGCACGCGCGTTCCGATCACCTGGCTCCTGCGCGCCAAGTCCGGTTGCGTACCCGATGACGCACAATAATTATTATAATAGTAATATTTTTACTGATGATAATAATATGACCTTTTTCGTCAGAATCGATCCATGGATCAGCAGATCAGTTCGGACGGTAGCGGTGGCGGCGGTCACATGACCGTCGTCCAAGCAATTCCGACGTCCAACAATCAGGTACAGGTCGTACAAGCTGGTCAAGTGATACAGAGTGCCAACGGTCAACAAATCGTTGTGCATGCTGTTCCCCAAACTTCCGGCCAACAAGTGCACTTGGGTTCGCAGGGCAATCAACAGTTACAGCTACTTCAGTTGCCTGTACAGGTATGCACCTTTTATTTTATTATGTTTTTAAATTGTTTTAACAATAGTAATTGTGTCCATGCAGCAACAGGCACAAGCACAGTTAATCCAAACGCCTGATGGCCAGACATTTATCTACCAACCCGTACAGGTGGACAACACTCAATCAATTGCCCAGCAACAACAAACGCAACCTACATGTAAGTTTCAATATTGGTATTGTACATTGTGTGATGAATATTTAATATTGTTATTACAATTTCAGTGATAAGCATTAATGGAAATATAATGCAGCTATCCAGCCCAGCTGCTAATAACACTCCAACAGTTACTCAAACCGCTACTGCTGTTTCACAAGGAGTTCCTCAAAATCAACAAAATATTGTAATGGTATGTTTTAAAATGTTCTTAATACAATCGTTAAGTATAAATGTACAAAAAAAAATATAAGGATGCATATGAGAAAAAATAGTTAAAGAGCATTGTTTTTTTATTGTATACCAATTTAACGATAAAATAAATGACCTAATGATGCAATAATTTCCAGCATTGCCGTGTATATATTAATAATGTATATAATAATAAGTAAATAATGTATATAATAATAAGTAAATACAATTTAATAGGAAAAAGATCATTTTCATCAATATTATTAATCATCTATTTAAAATAAATAGTATTATACCTAAATTCCTGAAATTATATTGTTAAAATATTCAAGAATATAGGAATCAGGATTAAACAATATTTTTATACATTTTAGAAATAATAAAAACAAGCCTGGTTATTAGAATATACTATGTATAATATTACGTGTAGAGTATAATATTTAATATCTTTATTTTTTCTTCCTCTTTTATGTAAACATTTGACTCACAAATTTAAAATGTTCAACACATGCTTGATTTCATTAAATTTAACATTTAACTGATTATACTGTTATGGTATATTGTAGATGGTCCCAAACAACACAACCAACAATAACAATCAATTTCAACGGTTACCAAATACAACAGAATTCCTTGAAGAAGAACCATTATACGTGAATGCCAAACAATACAAAAGGATACTAAAAAGAAGACAAGCTAGAGCAAAATTGGAAGCTGAAGGAAAGATACCTAAAACTCGACAAGTAAATATTAAAATTTATTTTGAAATATTTATTTTATGTTTTTAACGAACCAAATATTTTTATTTTAGAAATATCTTTATGAATCACGTCATAAACATGCCATGAACCGTATTCGAGGAGAAGGTGGCCGTTTCCATTCAGGATCATTGAAAAGGATGAGTATGTCAAACAATAAGAATATGCAAAATGATAACTGCAATATAAGAATGGTTGACAATCATAGTTACCAAGTTACTATTAAACGCCAAATTGACGATGAACAAAATCTGCAATCGCACAATGGTTTGGTTTATAGTATAAGTGGCTAGTAAATTTAAACTAAAATGTAATGTGTGTTGACTCTGTGAAATTAAATACAATTAAGTGTTCTGTTGATGAAATTACTTTTAAGACTTAAAATTAGTATTAAAATTTTATTTATGTATACTTGTCAAGTTAAGAATCAATCTATGTTGAATACACTTATAATATAATACACCTTTTAATTGATTATAAGAGATAATTTTTATTATTTTTTTACATATAAATAAAATGTCAAGTATCAAAGACAAATAGGTAATTTTTGAAATGTAAATATAAAAAAATTACACTTTACTTAAAAAAAAAAAACTTATTTTTATATCATGCCTATAAAATGATCACTATGTACAAACCATAAAGCTTAAAAATGTACTTGTAAAATGCACAACGGTATACATAGTATATTTTGAACAACTATCAATAATTTATTACACATCTTTCTTACTACAATTTGTTAAATAAATTTGATCAAAATGTTGTAAAATTTGTTAAAGGCCAAATTCGACAAACAACTCGTCCCTGTATTAATCCTTTAGGCACAGGGCCAAAATCCCAAGAATCACTTGAAATTGCTTGATTGTCACCTTCCAACCATACTGATCCTCTCGGAACCTAGAAACATTGAATTTTAATTAAAAATTCAAGACATCATGTTAAACTTGCCATAATACCTTCCTTATACACAAAATAAGAATTAAATATATTATAAAAAGAGTTAATATTTTTTTTTGTCTTGAAAATTAGTTGAAAAAAAAAATTTAAAACATTTGCTCAAGATGTTAACACATTTGTATAGATGTATATTTTCATATTATCTACTATACTGAGTAATATAATGAGTAGATGTAAACATGGAAATTTAAATTAATATTAAAAACAATTACTGTTTCAAAATGTATGCCTCTTCTAACTAATTGTCCATCAACAGCTTTCACCCTCTTCAAAATGAATAGCTTACACTCGTCAGGAGACTTGGAAACTACCATATCTCCTTTATCGATGTTGTTGAAAACTTTAGAAAACCGATGAATAATTACCAAGTCACCAGATTGTATCGATGGCTCCATGGAATCACCTGAACACTAAAAAATGGAATTAATTAGAATTAAATCAAAATCATATACATGTAATATATTACATAATATCTTAGTATAGATCACAACTATAGATAGAATCTCTAATTGTGATGTACTCTATATCAGGGGCGGCCAACTTTAATAGACTTAAGATCGACTTCTTAGTTGCTCAGGCTATCGCGATCGACAAAAAAAAAAAGGTAGTCAATAAACACAAATGTACATGCGTGGCCAGACTATTTCAAGTAGAGATCGACTAAGAAAACATTCTTCTTAAGACGGTCGACTTGAGCAGAGAACGCCGACCAGAGTTTCAATGATGAACAATGATAACAATAATTTGAAAGTCTAAACCACCAGAGGCAATCAGTGTATACCGCATGTACAAATTCTAATAAGATGCCAAAGATCGACATTTAAATCATAGGCATCGACCATTAGGCCACCCCTGATATATAAGTATTAATAACGTGGATACATAAGATAACATTAGATACACAAATTTACGAAAAAAAAAAAAAAACATTTTGCTTGTTTTCTGAAAAAATTTAAAAATTCAAAAAAATCCGAATGGCGGTCGCGATCGACTCAAACGCATGTCGCGATCGACCTGTTGGCCACCCCTGCTCTACATTATATTCCATATTTAAGTAACAACATATATTCAACGATAAAACTACTTACTAGAAACACGTCCCCTACATGTTGTGTTATACAGTGAGCGACACAGTAATATTTGAAGCATGTGAAAACGGTACTTCTAATTTGTTTAAACATTGGTCAATTAACATAATTTACTGACATTTCACGATACATCTAACAAAAATAATAACTGCGGCTATAAAATAGTAAATACATTTGGAAATAAACTGAACAACTTAACAGTAATTGTTTTGCTGGTTCATTATAGTGGGAAAATTAAAGAAAACATAATAATAGGTGAAAATTATTGAATATTTATTTAGATTCTTTTATCATTGTTATATTATCAAATTCTGAACGATATTTCCTGTACGTGTTTTTCCTTGTACTGTGTTTCGTTGTTATCTTCTATAATCACAGTTTCGTCTATTTTGTGATATTACAGATAATACAATTTTAAATTTTTTGATTCTTACTTATAGACTATAGTATTTCCTATTTTTTTAACTATAATTATTAATTTATAAATTACAATTACGTGTATTATAATCAATATCTCTTTTAAGTGTTAAGTCTCTACTCTCTTCAGTATCGATTTGTGGATTTGTCTACTGGTCAATGCTTTTTAGTTAATGACATTTTTCATCTAAATACTTATTATGTTTGTTGAATAAATAATAAATAATAACACAATGAATATAAATAAGAAGTTATACTAGTTGTAGATTCTGAGGACAAAGTGTTCTGCTGATATTTTGAACAATAGCATTGAAGGTATACGGGAAAAAGTTGGATAGTTCCAATATTAGTACCGACCAAAACATAATATAACTGTTGAAGAAATAGTTGAGAAATTATCGATGAAAAAGAGAATTGTAGTATTAAATTGAAATTATTGATGTATCTGGTTAATATTACAGACTATTTTAGTTGTATTGTTGTATATAAGCAGGGCCGTCCCTTAAATTTGTAGGGCTTTGGGTGCAACACTTGAAGTGGGGCCACGTCATCATAACATATAACCCGCAATACTATGGAATTAATAAGCTCATCAGTTGTTTTCGAGAACATAACTTTTATTAGGATTATTTTGGACATAGTCATAGTGAGTCAACTTTAAATGTTTAATAGGTATTTTTTTTGTGTTTTTAAAACTATGTTTTCTACTATTTTTCACTACTTCAAAAAAATCCACTAAGAGCTTCTGGGGAAGGTTAGGAAGGGTCAACGACAAGTCTACGGCACAGGGCCTGGGGCATGTGCACCGCTCGCCATGGCCTAAGAATAGCCCTGTACCTAACCTAATAGGTACCTAACTAAATTACCTATCTTTTATCATTTATGTTAGGTATTTGAATAAAACAATTTATTAATATTTTTAATAATACAAAAAAATTAAAATAAAAAACTCAACAAAAATGTTAAAATTCATTCTAGTCAATGATTGACATTTGACATGTTTGCAGTTTGAAAATATTTATGGTAAAATTTCTTCAACTTTTTGAAAGTCAGGGAATACAAGAAACCAAGATGTTGATTAATCTAAGAACATGACCAATGTGGCAACTTCAAAAATTCAAACAAAAACATAAATAACTAATAAATCACACAATTAGTATATAGTTTCTATATCAACTGTCACAAAATATTTGATTGATCTTGTATGTTCATTCATTGCTGATACATTAATTATTAATGGGCCATTCTAATTTCCTATAAATAGATTGTATCTTTTTTTTTAAATGACCAACACAAATTGTATAGTTTACAAATTACAATTAAAACAAATATAGTTTGTTCACAATACTGTGATGTATTAGATTCTGATTGATGAAACGTGTTTCTGATCATGGGAAGTTATCGGTAGGAAATGATGTCTAGTAGGTAGTAGGTGACTTAAAGTGGTCATTTTTTAAATTTCTCAACAATTTTTCAAAAACTTGAGAAAAATGGAAAATATTACAAAAATCTTCAACCAAGATCGAGAATTGAAACCTGCACTGTCTAGTTATTTCGACATGCACTACCCACTTGTTTTTTTCATGGATACAAGATTTTTCATAAGATTTTCTTTGTAGCCAATAAAAAAAAAATTCAACAAGTCTGAAACAAATTTTAGAAAATTAAATTATAACAAAATGCAGTATTTCAACTAATTTTGATTACACGATATCAGTTATTTGGTTGTTATTCTGTAAATATTAATCATAGCGATTCAAAACATTTACCACCTAGTGAGTATTATATTGGCATTAAATAGACATTTTGTAATTTTAAAAATATATTTTTTTTTGTTTGCAAAAGTTAGAACATGAAGAGTTCAATTTAACTTAATAAGGAATATGATTCTACAACTACATCGACCATCTTTAGAAATATATAATCTGATTCACCTGACCTCTTTCACTTAGAATAGTTTATTTGAGAGCTATTGACATTGGTACATTGGTTTCAAATTTAAAATACCAATTAAGCAATACTCATGTCAACCAAGAAATTTTATCAGTTTTTTGAATATTATTATTATATATGTGCCATAGATTAAATATATTTCATCTGTGTATGTACATTGTACATAATACAAAGGAATACACAGAAAACGAAAGAACAACATTAAATTGAAAAAACATTTTTCTTCCAACAAAATAATGTACATATTTTATTTATTAAACAATTGTTTTTCAAACTATTTTAAATTTTGTAAATATACAACAGCATTGTCACACACACGTTCATAAAACTTATGGATAGCTAGAATTATTTTTTAAATACTTGATCCGTTCCATTAAAATGAAATTTTGAATATTGAAAAAAAAATATAAACTTTTTATATATTACATAAGTAATAATAATAAAAATAATGTCAAGTTTGATCGTTTGCTTTAAAAAACAACTAATATGTTAAGCATTTTATGGCAGCAGAGTTTGTTTTTGAAAGATTTGTAATTATGATTAAAATAAAGTATTAATTTTGAGTATATGTTTTTCATAAATAACTTATTCTAGTGAAAATTCTTAACAGAAATAAAACAATAAATCAAAAAATAAATAAATAATATATACATACATACATATACATACATATATACACACACATACATGCATATATATACATATATACATATGTATGTAATAACAATCAAATGATAAAATATCTCTGAACAATTATTCTAAAGTAAAAAGTTACAAAAAGCAAATTATCTTCTTTGGACTCTAAAACAATAGTATGGCTAAGTTAAAGTTAAAAATAACAAATTTACATTATCGTGAACTATGTGTTATTTGAAATTGTGTTTGGCGCTAAATGTGAATATGGATGCCTTTTTGACTGACTGTTTTCTAATGAGGATCTATTTTGAGGAGAAACAGATATGCCTAAAACAAACAAATATACAACAATTAATTTTTTATTAAATGTGTACAAAGTATTTTAGTTATCATATTTAAGAAATATATATTATTTACATTTACAGTTTCATGTAAAGTTAACGTTAAAAATATTTTGTCATGATACATTAATTTATAATACTTTATACTAGAACAAAATTATAAACTACAAACGAGTTACAATAATTATCGTTTTTTTTTTACAAAAAATGTATTTAACTTATAAATTATTAGGGTACTCCAAATTTTTATTTTTGAGTTTAACGGTTAACACATTATTTTCTAATATATGTTGCGTTAATCAATTTTACTACTTTCTATTCTGTGTATAATATATTAATATACTAATTTAGAGGTAATAATAAAAATAAAAAAATTTTTTGTTTTAAATAGTGTAAATAAAAACAGAAAATTGCATAAAAAACAATAATTTTAAATATGTTGTGTATTAATTGGTTGATGATGATGATTTTACGGTTTTCTTAAAGTTTGTGTTTTTAAACAAACAGGAACTTCTTTTTAGGTTCTTTATAATAAGTTTTAAGACAAATATTGGATTTATGATAAAATAAAAATATATTATGTTATGACTTTATAACTCATAACTATTAATTTATAGATTAGTTAATAAATTTAAATTATTATTGAATTTAGTCTTCATTATGATATACTGAAGTAACTTTTATTTATATTAAGTTTGAATTTGAATTTTGGGAGTATTCAATTATAAAATACTAGATTATAGTAGGTAGTTACCATTTAAAGATAATCATATACATACACCATTATTGTATATATTTGCAGTTCTTTTAGGCAGAATAAAATAAATATATGACAAAATTTACCAATGAAAAATGATTTTAAAGTAGTTCAAAGTTCACTTTTTAAACAGTAGATCATTTTATTAAAATAATTAAATATAATGTCAACTAGTTTCTTGATAAGTAGTTTTAATTGAATCATATTTAAAATACTGACTACACTGGGCAACAGATTACTTGCTTTTGAAACATTAAATCATATAGTATCAGTGATGACTGTTAAATGTTCAAATTAAAACATTAGCATTGAAAATTAAATAATGAATGTTGAAATAATAAGAAATAAATGAATGAGCAAATTCTTAATGTATTTTATAACTAGGCAATACAGTAAATCTTACACAAACATCAACAAGACTTGATAGTACTTGTTGCAAATTTTGTTTACTTTTGAAGAAGACTACACTATAACCCCTCAATTTATACATAATAGACATTTTTATATTTACTTGGTGATGATCCCATTTTTGAATTTTCTGATGAAGTTGTCATACGTGAGAAAGCAATCAGAGTGTCTGGGAAATTGGGTGGTGTAGCTGGAGTATTACAAGGTGTCATCTGAAAATTTAAATAAATAAGATAGGTATAAAAAATTAATTTTTAATAATAACAACTAACTTGTCCAAAGCCAAACTGTGCTGAATTTTGATTGCAGCTTGTTACAGAAGAATCTTGGAAAAATATACTGAGTGCAGTCTGAAATAATTAAATATTTAAAATATTAATACCATGGACATAAACATTAAGTAGACAGATAGGTTATAGGTTCAATAAATATTTTTTTGTTAAAAAGATTATTTTGTACTAGTTGAGAATGATAATTAAAAAATTATAAAATTTAGTAAATAATAAATAATTAACACTTACATATTACTTATATAGTATATAAAGTAATTTAAATGATTTAAAACATCTCATGTATATAGGAATGATAAATATAATTTTTTTTTTTAAAGAAACTTAAATTGAAAATATATCTGCCTCAATATGTAATTATTAATAAGATTTATACTTATTAAGGAATTATTTGAATTCTTGTAAACAACCTTATTACATAATCTAGAAATAGATAATACCAATGAAATAAAATGAAAAATATCCTAAATTCTGTATAGGTAGTTATAATTTAGAATACACGTCAGTTTAGTATATTTATTGTCATAGATGATGTGAATTATTTTGTATTATATATTGATTTTGGATAATCGACAAGTATCTCGACTAAAATTTACATATTTAACAGATTATATAAGAATTTCTATTACGTAAATAATAAACATAAAACAAAATTACTATTATAGTATTATATAAGTATAATTTTGTATTTTTTTAACATGAACTTTTTAATGAAGAAATCACTAGCAATGAAGGCACATCCAATTTATAAAGGTCTTCAGGATATGCAAAAACAACAAAAAAGATTACGATTAAGATTGATGATCAATGACAAGGTTACAAAGCAGGAGCAATCAAAGAGGCAAAGACACTGTTCAATCAGTGCAGGAACGATTATGACAGTTGATGGATGTGATGAAGAAGCGTATCGAGGAGATGGTAAGTGCAGAACAAAAACAATGGTAAACGTGCTGGATTGAAGTTCAAGGTCACGGAGAAGAACAATAAAGAAAACAACAATAGATAAACAAAAACCGAATTTCTGATGGCGGAACAACAATAATTAAACGCAACTAACGCACCGGTCGTTCGTGTACTCGATACGCGACCAAATCGCCGCACCCAAGGGGTGTTCACGACGTTCACGTATCTGTACACATACGATTGTCACGCAGGAAAGGTAAATGGGACGGGGACGAGTTGTATACGGTGGAGTAGTGTGCAATAATGTTATTTACTTCGAATTGCCAGTGAGCGGCTTGCAGCAGTTGTTTGGCCTGGTCCCTGGCGCAACCGGCGGCCAGCACGAATTGGTTGATCATCACTTGTTCGCGCAACGAGTCCATGGCGGACAACACCGACGTCCCTCGGACACCTACGCTGGATAGATACAAACAACGACGACGAGGGTGGCGAGAAATAACAGCGACCACGCTCGGTGCCGTCAACGCCAAACGGTCCCGGTCTCGCCTCACGATCACACACGGACTTCCCGTCGGCGGCAGGTACAGACGCAATCAATTATTGTGTCCGGCACACCTATAGTCGTGCGGTTCCGTCGAGAGCGGCCGACGCTCACCACAAGCCTGCAAACGACAAAAAAAAAAAAAACGATGAAAACCAACACTATCATCCGCGGTGGGTCGACGGAAGACCCAACTAAAAAACAATACAATATTGCCGTCGACACAAAACATCCGCGAACGAACCCTACGAGCGGTCGTCGACGGACACCACGGAACAAGTCGTCACTCGACGTCCGTGTACTATAGTGATACGCGCGGGCTTCAAGTAGGAAAATATTATTATTATTATTTATCTTTATTATTATGAACACAACGTACCTCGCGTCGTCCGTGAGCAGCGACGTTTAAATAGTAGTAACTCGACTACGGCGTCTCCGCAGTCCGCGAGCCTTTAATTTGTTTTCTCTTATTTTACTTTTATTATCAGCGAACGCTAAATTAATTTATTACACTACTGTTATTATTATTATTATTGCCGTCGACACACGCACACACACTCGCGCGCGCGCGCACACACACTTATTGTACGATTGCGCGTAGATGAACGAACAACAGACGGAGACGCGTAGATAACTCGGTCGAACACCGAGCCAGCGGGCGAGCGAGCGAGAGAGAGTTGGAAGGAGTGAGTACGATCGATGGGGGAGCAAGAGAGATGGATTGAGAGAAGGTTATGAGATGAGTGACCACTGAGCGGGAGGAAAAATAATAATAATAATAATAATAATAACAACAATAATAAAAACAGTCAACAGTGGCGCTGCGCAGTCGTCGCACGAGCACGTTCGCACGCACTCGCAACGACAACTCCTCGTGTCGTCCGCCTTCGCCGCCGATGCACATCGTGGCTCCTCCCCCCCCCGCACACGCGATGTACGTAATAACATTGTACGCACGACCTATCTGTTTAACCGCGGCGGACGTCACACCGAACCACCCGAAGCCTCGCGATGCCTCAACCCCGTCAACGTTTTACCCCGTCATAGTCGCAGCTGATCGAACGCCGCCGCGCGCGTAAATACCCGCTGCTGCTGCCACCTCGGTGCCGCGCGCATGTATCACTTCAATAATATTATTATTATTATTGCTGCTGTTGTTATTGTTATTGTCATACGTAGCGAATTCGTAACCGGACAACCGGTTGTGAGACTACTGCCGGCCGCCCCGAATAAACCAGAACGAGTAGAGAGAAAAAATCTTTGATCCGTTGCACCTGTGATCCCGCAATAACATTATTCAGTTTCCGGTACGTCAGACGTGGTCGCCGCGAGGAGGTTGCAAGGGGGTGCATCGAAAATTGTAAAAAAAAAACAAGAAATTATAAATTTTTTATAAAATCACATACACTTATGTAGAACCCACAGAAAATCGTTTGATTTTCAATAATTTTTTAGCGTTTGCTGCAGTATAATTTGTGTTCGTATCGCTACGTTTTTCATGTATGTACTACAGTTGTATAGAATATATATTTCCCATATATTATAGTATTTAAATAATGTGCATCACCTGGCAATTATCCTAGTGGCGCCTATGACGTCGGAGGGTAGATGGGATAACTTCTAACTAAATACTGATAACAAAAATATTCTATTTTTGTACAACTATATAGTTGCTCAATATAAGTATTTTTAGTCTTTATAGAAAGTAGACTCGTATTTATATAATATATTATGTATATTTGAAGGGTAAATGTGGACTACAATAGTTTTAAGATATGGGTGGGTGGGCTTGTGATGGGTCCAAAACGAATGCTGTTGCTACACAACAGGCCCGTGCGCAGGATTTCAGAATGGGGGGTGTTTTGAAAAAAAAATGTATAACACAGATACATGAATAATTAGCAAATAGTATTATAACATATTTATATTTATTATTAATTTTGTATTAATTTGATTCCTAATAATCGCATAATTACTACTGACTCTTACTACGAACCCCTTTGGAGATCGGTAAATATCAACTCTCAAGTTCACGACGTTCATATTTTGACGTAATTTTTGTTTACAAGATCATACATGGCTTAATAAATTACAGTCTTCTTCTTATTCTAATTAGTATATATCAGTTCCTTTGTTTAATTCTAGAAACCGTTAACCGGCCGAAATTTCATTTTTCCAAGCACAAAACACTGTACGGCTTTTTGGCTTTTATTAACAGAGCACTAGTTTCCTGTAATAACCTACAAAAAAATGTTGATGTTTTTCATAATAGGCCGTTAGATGAGTGTTCATATAATGCGCATATACGTTCCTGAATTCGAACGCTGACATTATTGACTCGTTCTAACTCATAATTTGAGACAACAATTGTGCTTCTGCAGGCTCTGAAGCCAACCTGAAACCACCGATTACGGTTATACTGCAGTTAGGTGAAAAAATTATGGAAAAGGTAGTAACTGATGACCCTAGTTTTGCTGGATAACTTGTTAACGTCGGACGATGAGGTCCATACGTTTCCACGTCAGAAATGTGCGTACATACAAATGGATATTATGGCAGGGGTACCATTTGGGGGTGGCAGGGTGTTTAATGGAAACTCTCTTATTTTCGTGTCTTATGTTCTTGCCATTAAATTTACAAACACGCTGCACCGATGGCCTGTACGTTACAGTTAAAAATGCCTATGTAAATTTTTTTTTTTAATTTTTTAGTATGCGCCTATTCACATAACAATATAATAATTGTAATTCGTTAAGTTATTAAATACATAACTCTTTGAATCCGTACATCATGCAGTGCCACACTGCCACTGAATGAAATATATACACTACGATGAATAAATAACATGCTGATAAAAAAAATTGGAACTTTTAAATAAACGACGCAGCGCCCTTGTCATTAATTTTAAGACATGATGTATTCTTATCCTTTGGAATCTTATAACGGCATGCAACGTACATTTAGTTTTTAATGAAAAACTGATGTAAATATGTTTTTTCCGCTTTTAGCTGTGAAAGTTATTTAGAATTTTCCTATTTTTCCGGAAGACTTAGTGCTATAGTTTACGGCGGCCGGAGACGGTATACACTGTAAACTGTAAAGGACGCATCAATTGTATTTCTACATCTTTTCCCGTGGGCGCGCTTTCGATGCAGTTTTAACGCGCCACTGCCACCGCCGAGTATACGGCACTATATTACAATATAAATGACGCAATGGTAGATAATATATTTAAAATTGCTAACCACTGGGCAGCGACAAACATAATACATTGTTAAGTAGAAATAAATTTCACAACTCGCCAAGTAGATGGTATTTTTAATTACTGCTGCAGCAGGGTGACACGCGCCAGCATCGGTTCAATTGACAACGTTTATGAATTTATTGTTTTAACATTACACAAAAAGTTCTTTTGTACTGCGGAGACAGCGAAACAATTATTACAGCTCAATAACGAAAATACTGTACAGCATGCACAATACAAAGATAATATTTTTGCTGTACCTATTTAATTTTTTTTTATCGTACAATAAAGTTCAAGTAATTATATTATTTTTGAAATGTTTTTCAATCAGATTGATCTTCATTGTTCGGGAAAGTCGTCTTACAATGTCGTCTGATGAAAACGTCTTAACTTATCCATACCTACTGCGGCGAAACTTTACATCGATGAAAATAATATTCATCGGCTGGAAAAATATACATGAAAAATCAAAGAATTAACCGACGACGGCTGGTTAATATACATAATTATTATTGGCATGCGTTGTGGTGAAAAATCTCGTATCCATAATACATACTTTTGCAAGCTTAAATTTCACGAGGCTCAATATACTGTTTTTATTCGCGATGATTTTATATCATGTAGATTGTATGATATTAATATATTAATCTTGATATGGAAATAAAAGTACCCAATATCCATACTAAAACAGCTTACATATAATAATTTATTAACTAGAAATATTGCTTTAAAACGATAAACATGCGTAAACAGTAATTTCAATAAAATACTATTACTGTAATCAAAAACAAACAACAAGACATTGAAAATAATACCTAATATAATATAAGGTCATATAAGGTTGTACGGGAGACCCGGGTTAGTAGTATAAGTATTGAATAAAGGCATAGAGTATAGCAATATAAACGTCAGCATATTCAATCTATAATATCAAATGTTAAAAAAAAGATTGGTTTGTTTGACTTTTACAAAACAAGAAGTACCTACCTACTACGTTTAATCTTAAACGATAAAAGTAAACAATGCTCGATAGTGAAATAAGATTTTAAAAACGTATTGTAAGATACTATAAAAATACATAAAATGCAGGGTTCTAAAAATAATAAAGTAAATTTAAAAATTAGGAACATATAACGGAACGGATATGTTGAAGAACATCTAAGTTATTAGTTTATTACAATATTATTATAATATTTCTCTTATAATTTAATAACAATACATTTATAATTTTATAACCTTCACAGGAATTCAAACATTTTTTGTCTACTTTGTTCAATCACTGTCATAGGGCCAATATAAACGACCGGTATTAAATATTCATTAAAAAACTAACTGAACCATATTGTCCGTTTTTTTAGTGATATTTATAAATTCATAAGGACGTGTGTGGTTAACGGGTTAACCTTTCATTTAACTTTCACAAAATCGCTTATTTTTATCAAAACAATGGTATAAAATGTGAACAAAAAACCATCACCATTCCAAGAAGAAATTCAAAAGAAATGAAGGATTTGATTTGTTTAATTCTTTTTTTTCATATTTCATATGAATGACTGAATGAGTGTACATAAAACATCAAGATTCCATGGAAGGTTTGACGTGAATTGAGTTATTTTTAAAATAACGAAATTTATTTGAAGTTAAGGCGTGCGATTACGTCGTATGAATTCGTTATACACTTATACATATACGATAATCTCAATAGAATAGTCTTAAAATGTTAACAACCATAATCATTTCCAAGTACCATAATAAGTACTACTCCAGCCTCACTTATCTATCACTATCCTTCATTCAGCATTCCTTAGTCAGTATAAGAATACCAACTGTGAAGGTAGCATTTTCAACAAATTTTTTTTTAAAAAATGTATGTTTATAAAATGATTCTAATGATTTTAAACTACAACTTTTTAATTTAAATTATTTTTTTTTAAAAATTACTTAATTACGTTAGTTGTACAGAATTTAAAGGGTATGGATTTTATGATGGGAGGGAGTAAATATTATGTAGGTATTTTTCCAACTATAAATTACTTATTTTTATAATTATTAAATATTTAATACATTTAAATCGCGTTTAAATCGCATTTTATTAAGTTCTTAAATGTCTGTAATTTATGTTTTGAAAAATTAATTTATAATGGTCAATGGATACCAATGTACAGATAAAAAAAAAATTTCCTAATTTCTCACTCGTTAGTAATTATTTTATATACATAGATAGAACGACTATAGTTGTATTCATTGTTAACACATAATTTATTAAGTCATTATATAATATATATGTATTGATTTTGCAAATTAAAACATATACTGTAATAATAAAATTATTTTTTTATTCTATACTATAAGAGTATTACATTTTTTTTAAATCATTTATAAATTTATATTGACTGATTTATATTTGATTAATATACGTGTATATATTATAATACGTTTTTGGTGAGTAAGAATGAAAGATATATGACAGTATAGTTGTATATAGTACATAGAGATAATATTCGAAAACATATAATTACACACAAAAAAAAGTTATACTATTTATGCGTTACTACAAAAAATGCAATTATATTGAAAAACTTTGTTTACTATCTACAAAAGAGAAATAATGTTTAAAGAAGGCGTAACTTCATGATTTTACTTAACTGGTTATACATTTCTATGTATTTATGTATAAACGTTTAATTATAAGCGCTCGGAGAATATATTATATTATTCTATAGCACTGAAAACATCACATATATCATTATATGTTTCATCTAGTTAAATCATTTGCATACGTAATAATAAATTAAAAATGTTAATAGTTGGACTCAAAAATATGTTTTTTCAGATTACCTTTATAAGCGCTGGTTACGTTAAGTTTAAAATAATGACCGCAGTTAAAGATATGGGACTTAACGGAGGTTGTTCTAAATTCACCGACAACCCATAAAATATGCTTAATGGGCGTCGTATCTTCGTAGGGACTTAGCGTTGACATGACACATCTGGCGATGGTCGTATACAAGAGAATAATCAACGATGGTTTTTTTATTTTCCACAATCCTCCAATAGTATGCAATATGCTGAGTTCTAGATTATTTACAATAAACACATTTCATCCTTCTAGATATTTTAAAATCTATAAATCAGCGTTTCCCAACCTGGGGGGTGCGTGTAAACATATCTGGGGAGGCGTAAGCAGTCATTAAAAATACAGTTTTTATTTATTAAATTATTTTTATTTTAAAATGTATGGAAAATATGAAAAATTAATAACGACCGGTTATTGAGTAATGATAAAGAGTTAAGAGACATACTCGTAAATATAATCAATAAAGATATTGATAAAGTATTGATAAACAAACATTGAGCCAAACATAAAAAATTGTCTAAAAAAAGTGTTGCCAGCCTACACATTAATAAATCGTAAATTTCATTATATTATATTACTTACTATTTTACTATGATTTATATTTTATAATTATTATCATTATCATCAATAAAATTGAATTCATCTCGGATAATTTATAATTTCTTTGTAAAGTACAGAAAAAAGTGATATATTTTTCATATTATAGAAGGGGGGGGGCGAGAGTTTCGAAAATATACAAAGGGGGCATGGAATAAAAAAGGTTGGGAACCACTGCTATAAATCAACTAAAGTGTTATATATTTATTAGTGAAATACAAACAATATAATAGGACAATCAAAAATAATTATAATCGTTACATTGTTGTTATATACATTCGTTTGAGTTTCATTCTGTAATCAATGATGTTTCAATTTATTTTTTCTCTCAAATGATTGATATGTCTAATGTATTTATGAATATATCTCTATACTTTTATAGTTTTTATCTAACTATTTATAATTGATTTGAATGTACGATTGTTAGATGGTGCTGTTAAGACTTAAGGCAGGTATATAATATGTAACGTTTATGATTAACTAGCAGTTAGTACTTAATTCTTGTAATGAGCTGTAAAACTGTTATAATAATTATTTTATTTTATTTATAAAAGCCAATCATGTAATAATCTCATGTTAATTTGCAATACAAAAATATTTTCTTATTATCTTATTATTTAATGACGTCCCATGAAGCTAGTAGGAAGTAAAAAATGTACTAAGGTTCATTAGCAAACATTTAATTAATTTTGTAATTTTTTGAATAACATAATAAATTCATTCATAACATTCTAAATGATTCGAGATACATCATTTTTCACATGGACATTATTAGTTGGCAAAAGGTTATTTATATTTTATTCGATCAATCTAACTTAAGATGTACATTTAGATGCTTTTCATTACACATTAAAAATAATTCACTGAGTATTAATCGAATTTGATAAAATTAAAATATATTCGTTTTTTGTTCAGAACTGTGTTTTAATGATGATAATATTTAACTACAAGTCATAGTATATTGTACATTATGTTTCTGCTATGTGTTTAATTAATTTTTTTTACAATCCTATTTATCATGTGGAACAAATACTTATTTATTTTATCACTGTATATATACGACATACGTTTATGGTAAGGCAAAAACAAAAACTTAAATAGGATTTTATATTTAATTATGGGTACTTACATTTTAACTTATTTGCAGATAGGCATATTGACAAGTTTAAAGTCATCATTCTGATACTTTTAAAAATGTTCTATTTTTATTATTATTATTTAATAAATGTATGCTTTATAGATTAAAAAGTTAATTATGGTTTAAGTTATAGGTTATAAATTAAGTTTATCGTATTAATGTTGCAGAAATATTGCTAAAACATAAATCAAGGTGCATGAAAAAAGTTGGTGACTGTGGGAGAACTATAAATCGAATACATCAAGTAATATGGAATACAAAAACCTAATTTAAAAAGCGCAAACCATATTATTTGATACTCACCAATCACACATAAATGAAAATACAATTTATCATGCTGCACCTGAACGGAATACTAAAAATAAGAATCATACGTTTTTGGTACCTACATATATTATTGAAAATGAAATATTCTATCGAAATGTAAACAGGTGTGTATTCAAAGGGGGCGAAAGATCTCGTTCAAAAATAAGATTGTTTTGTAAAACTGTTGTTGCGCTACATTTATTATTAAAATTGATCATGAATACTTATTTATAACACTATAGTATTTATAATCTATGTTATGTTGACCTTATTTAGCATACAACTTTCATAAAAGAAACTTCCCAAACACCTCTTCCACAAAGTATTTCTGGAATTGTGCCTAATCTTAGCTGTACTTTTTACTTATTCTGTTTATATTATTCTTACATTCAACGTAAAATGTAGAAATAATTAGTTAATTAGTGGATGGAACTTATAAACATATTTAAATTGATAATTTAAATTACTATATTTATATTTATCAATACCAGAAAACTTGAGTTTTTCCAAAATACGAACTAAATGTAAACAACTTATGACACATAAACATTTCTAATTTAACACATTTTTATAAACTATCGCCGATCGCACCATATTTTCAGTAATCTTTGATACTGTATTTTGAAACACCGAGATATAGCGCTATGTGTATTTAATATTCAATCGATAACACCGTCATAAAAATAATAAGTTAATCGAAGTTTAAAGTCTCGAAGGTTCGAAATCAATTAGAAAATCAGTACCGAAAAACTATAGACAGTAAAGGGATTTAATAGCGTTCATCGTCACTCATAATCATACAACAACAATAATTTTTTGGTATACGTGTGTGTTTATTGAGTATAGTTTGTGGGGAAACATTTTGTTCGATTTTTCTTCAAAAATATTATTAAGATTCATAACAATTATTTCCAAGGCTTGTGAGTTTTGACTTTTGTTCACATTCTTCCTATTAGATGTTTTTCGTTCAACGGTTAAATATGACAATTATATTTTTTGTAAATGTACGATTATTTTCTGTTATGCTATCATTTTTTTGCCCGAAAAAGGTTTACGAATGATATAATATTTTATATAGGTAATATCGATTTATCTACAGTGATAACGCGTCCTCGACGACGGGTTGGGATAGTATAGGTCAAGTGATTCGCACACAAATCAAATAAACTAATGATACTATAATGCACTTTAAATAACTGCGCTTTATTTCCAAAGGTAAATGTTGTACAAAGCACGAAATGTGACTGTACACAACTAGTATTAAATCTCTGGAGCGGCGGAGCGTGTATATATTAAATAGCAACACGATACGTGGTGGTTAGGGTTAGGGATAATCATGACTGCAGGATTGTGTGATGCACTAAAAAAATGTTAAAAATTGACTTGATTCGTGGTATTTTAAAAATTGACCATATTGATTCCCGATTATTCTTAAATGTACGGTATTGATTGAAAAAACGATTCGTAAAAATTACATTTTTCAAATTAAATGGTGATGTCACGTATTTACATTTTACATAGTGTATAATAAATATACTATGTAACTAACTGTATATATAAATGTATAATACGATATAGTTTAATATGATTTTAACCGATTACTCGATTACGAATAGTAATGGTAATTGGTTCGTAATGTTTGTACTTTGTATAATGTATATACTTATATTTTATTATTAGATCTCGTATTGATCCTTTATAATATAGGTAAATGAATCAGCGGATTACGATTGAGCATGGTGGCGGAAAACAATGAAAATTATTTTGATTTTGACCCTTCAAAAGCCTACGACTCCGTGTGAAATGGGAAGCCAAGCGTTGCCAAGTTTATTAATAATATATATTTGATATTTAATAAAACGTGATTCACTCGCGAAGCGAGGTCTTACGTTCACACAAAAAGCACTATCAGTATCAGGTTTGTACAAATCTTAGGGTAGGCTAAGCTATAACTCCGCTTAGGGCGTAGCCCCAACCCTCAAAGAGTGCCATGCAGAGTGGAGCCAGCAGACGGAGTGAGCGAAGTCTTAAAAATATAAAACCTATTACTCACAGTGATGACTGATGGGAGATGCTATCAGCAATAATAAGTAATAACACACTTCAGTTTAACGCACTAGTCGCCATAAGCTGCATGGATATTATTACCTTACCATGGTGTATATGTGCAATTATAATTAATTCCAACATTGTATGGGAGTAAAAATTATATAACACGCGCAATCGTACGCCTAAAAAGGCAAAAGGTACCACCGATAAGGACCGCGCGCAATGGTATCGTGTCCAAATAAATATAGAACTCCTGTCTACCGAAAAAAAATATTTAATAAAAAAATGGTTGTCTAACGTGATCGAAGGAACCAGAGCCCAACTTAGGAATTTTGGGGCCCGGGTCTAATTTTTTGATGGGGCCCCAAAATTAATTATTATCTAAATTCTAAATCATCAATTTAAATTATAAATACAGTCTTTTCGCTATATGAGATTTTCATATTCAATTTATTTTAATAGATTGTAAAAAAAAATAATAATAAAATAATAATAATAAAAATAATTATACCATAAGTCTAAGTAATTATTTAAAGATGATTAATATAAATAATACGATGAAATTAAAAATATAAATATAAGTAAAAAATTTTGATCATACAGTTGCATTTTTCAACATAGTCAATGTAAATAATACAAAAATGTACATGGTTTAGAATTTATTACAATGGTTTTTTTCTAGATTTTAGTTCACTAAACTTTTGAATTAAATCTGAAAAATCAAGCGTGTTAGTTATTTCCCTTTCAGCAGATAGACGAACGAGTGAGTTTAATTTTTCTTGGTGAAGGGACGTTCTTCTGGCGTTTTCAATTAAATCTAATTTTCGACTAAAAACTAATTTAATATCACGACAGTCAACGGAATATACCTATACCGATTGTACTAATGACAATAGCTGAACGCTCACAAAAACGGAAAACTGGTGATATTTCTAGATAATGCTAACTTAATCATAATGATAAAGTGCTTTTGGCCAACTTTATCTTAAAACTTAATACCTGTATCTAATTTTATCGATTAGAGAATAATCATAAATTCCATGACGATACGTGACAAACGAAACTACTTATACGTAAGCAATAATATCAAAATTTCAAAGTGCCACTTTACTGATTAAATATCAACAGAGGCCCGGGGCCCCAAATAAAATCGGGGCCCGGGGCTGCAGCCCCCCTAGCCCCCCCATAAGTTGGGCTCTGGAAGGAACACACAAAAAAAAACAACTATTCAAACATAATACAACAGTAGAAAATTATCTTGAAATTACGAGGAAATGTTGCTCACACTTTGACTGTGTGTTTTGGGTCTCGTTTAGTTACCTCCTCTTCCTGACCCGGTGACGTGCGCACCCAACAGCTTGTAGGGGAACTGGGTAACCGTCTTTATTTCGAGAGGGATGAACTATACACCAAACGTTATTGCCCATTAGAGAGAAACACTTACCCTGAATTATTAAATTTTAATCGGTCCAAAGAATATACTAATGGCAAATCAATCCCTTGTAATTATATTTAATTAATTTATAATTTAGTATACCCTAATAAGCGTAACTATTGTGCCGGCAATAGGGAAGGACTCAGTGACGTTGTTAAATTATTTTTTATACTTAAAATTAATCGCTAATAATTATACATGATTTATAATTTTATTGAAATATACCAAAAACTCGTATACGATTTAAAAAAAGTAGATAAAAATCTAGTAATGTTTAATTAACAGTCATAATAATAATAGTAATAATATAATGCTAATCTATGAACTTGAAGTAACTTTATATATTTAATGAAAACAAATCATTAACTGATTTACTTATATAATCATTATTATTGATTAAAACAGATTATGATTGATTATAATGTGCCATACGGTGCGAGCTATTCAATATAAAGAATTGTGTATTATTATTTATAACGTCATGGCACATAATATTTGAAGGCAGGTATTATATAAATATTCATGAGTAATGTCGGCAAATAGAATAATATAAAATGTACTTTTTGTCGATAAAATATGCCTATAATAATTGTACGATGCGAATCTTTCACTTTCATGTAAACGCGAAATGCCAAATTCCGCGCGTAGCTGTTATAAACTATGACAAATGGAAAAAACGTTTTGAAAATGACAAAAATAAATACTTTTTTTCGGGTAAAACCATCATAGGAACTATGTTCGCCACCGAAATAAGATTTATAACCTGTGCAGCTGAGCAGGCGAACGAACAGAGTCACACGCATAGTGATGGCGGGTTGATGACGTGGAAGGGAAAGATTTTTTTTCTTATTATTTATTTATTTAGGCTCCAAATGCGTATGTAGACTTGCAGCAGGCTTGCAGGCTGCAGTGTTTATACCTATAAGAACATAATATAAATGCATGTGCGATGAGCGGCCCGTCAACTAGGTGTCATATTCTTAAACGGCATCTCAGCTGCTGAGACGTCCGAAGACAAATAACAAAAATAATAATAATATCCCGCACCAGCGAATGTTCATCGGACGACAGAGGGTCCGAATCGGGGGTGCATATTATATAATACGAGTAGCAGGTCTACGGTGTACGATGTATATTGGAGGGCAGGTTCGTGGTTATGTAACGATAAGGTTTAAAAAATTTCATATTGACAGACAATAGCTAGCATAAATATTATCTACAAAACCTCTTTCTAGAAAATATTCTTCACTGGGTGAGCTTACGCGGTGTAAGCTACGTATAATTGCCAGTGTGGGAAACAGTTTTCTCTCAAGTCTGCCCAAAATTATCTTAAAAGTGTCTGCCATGTCTGTCAGTATATTATGTAATGACGACGGCCCATGCGCTAAATGGTCTAGGACTATAAAATATAATAATATACATTACATCGCTGTCTGCGTTTTCTTATCTCGCGAATATCGTTGTACAGGAAAACGCGGCTGTTCTTCGTCGGCAATTGACATGTGAAATTTGAATTCTATTAACATTTGACATGTGTTTACTGCTTAGGTGGCTAGGTACCTATATATTATAATAATATACGTTCGCATATATAACTGACGATGCGTTGATTATTCACGTGCGTGCAAACCTATTGCGATTTGCTTTGAGCTGATTACATCGTCGTTTACTTGTAACATGCATCAATCCACTGATGTTTTCGATATACCTACTTTGTATAATTTGGCGTGCGTATCGTATATTTTATAAAAGCACAACTAACTATGTATGTGCGATATAACACTGCATATTCGAATCCGGTACAGATCGATCTGTCGAACGATCTACCTATAAAATATATTTTTATAATTATACATGTACAGTGTACACTATACAGGATGAAATTTTAATCCTGCTCAACCCTTTTTTTGGCCGTAAAATTGCTTAAATTTGGATTCTTTTATTTGCAATATTCAAGTTACCGTAAAAGTTTTTTTTTCTATACATATTTTTTTGTGCCACCTTAAGATGTCCTGTGGCGATACAAACTTTTTTTTTCTAATAGAAACACTCTTATTTACTACGGTATTTCATTGAGTTCGATTTTCTGTAAATTTCGATGTATCAAAATCAAAATTCGAACTAGTAGTTTTTGAGCTATTCTAATTTCAGTATTGATGAAAATAGTCTCATAGTATTATAAGACTATTTTATTATATAATTTGTAATAATATGTAACCGATATTTGATACTGATTTAAGATAACGTTAATTTTACATTTTTCATGCACAATTTTAAATTTAATTAACTCCGAAAGTATTGGTCCAAATTTTGACTATGGTACATCAAAAATTCCAGAAAAATTAATTGAATAATATTTTACGTAAAAATATTGTTGCCATTTGAAAAAAAAACAAAGTTTGTATAGCCTTAGAACACCCTTAAGTTGGAATGGAAAAAAAGTTTTATAAAACATAGGTTTTATGGAAACTTTAACATAAGAAAAAATAATCCAAATCTAAGCATTTTTACGGCTAAAAAAGGGGTTGAGCATGGTAAAAAAATCACTCTGTATATAGTACCTATTATATAGGCTGTATAGCCGTATAGGCATACAAATCATAAATTACACAGCCATGAGACATGTGCAGACCCGAAAAATAATTTATGTATATTTAGTGAACATTTTTCAATAATACATTTTAGAGATAGATAATCATAAAATTATAATTATCAAATTGTTTATTGTAATTTATGATGATATAATATATTGTATCACTTTATTATAATGATATAATAAAGTAAAAAAAACGGTATTGATTCAATTTCATCATGCATACGTCCTTATTTATTTTTATGTTGAAATGCCATTTTACATATAAACTATAGATCTAAAAATATTACATGAAAATGTGCAGCTTTGTGTCAAGAGTCCTAGTATATTGTATGTTAACGTGTACAGATGTAAAAAAATAATAATATTCAATTTGAATCAATTCAAAATTAATATATGAATAACTCATAATATACAGTTGGTATTCTTTCATATAATATTAATGGTACCTAAATGTTTTTTAATAAAAACAATGTCACATATTTTTTTGAATATACTTATTACTTGTGATTGTGCATCAAACAGTGCCGAAGTTTCACAAAGTTTCAGTAAGATGAAAGAAAAAATGAGTTATCATTACTACACAAAAACTCATTCAATTAGTATCTGATTTTATATCGATTAAAATCGAAATACTTATTGCGTTATAATATTGTTATTAAGTAAATACAATCTTTACAATTTACACGAATTGTTACGTTTGAATTTCTAACAGTAAGTCTTACTGTATAATTATTTATTAATATTTAATATTTTATGTATCTCCACATAGATACATAACATATTTAGTGTCTCTATTAATATATATATATTCATTACTATTAGTTTGTTTATTTAAAAAAAAAACATGTTAATGTTAAGATCAAATTTAATTTTATGAAATTACGATTTTTATAACTAACAGTTCTATTGTTTAGATATATTTTTAAATGTGATTTTATTACATCATTTTTTTGTGTATCCATTGTATATTACGTTTTTCATTGGTTTATGTATAATTTTGTTTTACGATACAATTTTGTGGGGGGCCCTTCTGCTTACGGTTAACACAAACATGCTGACAAAAATAGACTTGTCTAGTATACGGGGTTGGTATCTATTTAAAACGAATAATATCCTCCTTTAACCATATGCTATTGGTAGCCAATTTTTGGGGACCCTACTGAAGCTCCACCCATACCATTAAATCGGAAACATCTTATTTTTAGTTGCACGAGTTTCTTTTAAACGATATGAGTGAGTTTAATTTTGCTGTTGGATGCTGACCGGGAAATTCATTGTAAGTCAATAATATTATATTTATTGTATCTATTTTATACTAAAATTGCTTTTAATTATTATAAATCGCTGAGTATACAACAATTATTTATATTTATGTAATATTCTTTACTTATAACTGCATTCAAAATAATTTTGATTATATAGACAACATAATATTAAGAATAAATATTTTTAAAACACTTCAATAAAGCATTGCACCTTACTATAATATAGTATATACATATTAAGACTTATAAACAATTATATTTATTTTATTACATTTTTTTTTCTTTGCTTATCAATAATATATTCATAAAAAATAACAATTGGTTTTTTTTTATTAAAATTCATAGTGATAAAATGTTGAATATTAAAATTAATAATTAAAAATTATAAAATATGATGATTATAATACATGTTGGTACATGTAGTTGAAGTTATCATAGATTTAAAGATTTGCTATTGTATAAGAAATTTGCACGAGTTAATTAGGTCGTTTGTTTTGTAAGAAAATGAGTAATGATTAGAATAAAATAACATTTATAAAAGCATAACATGCGATGTTTGATTTTTTCTACATCTACGTTGCGCATAAAATTACAATTAGTTAATATGGAAAGTAAATTTAAAAATTCAAAATTTTACATTGTTCAGAAGTTCAAAATACAAATTATGAATTAGGCACTGAAATAATTATAATAAACATCATGCAAAAATATGTAATTAGCAATGCATTAATAGAGTGATTATTATTTTTAAATTAGTTGTATATTAAAATTAATTTATTAGCGTTGGCAAAAAACTAACTATAGTTACGAGCATAATATAAGAATCTATAAATCGTCATATGCTTCGTTCGTGTGGACGAAATAGTGAAGTGTATATTATTACTGTTTTGAATAAAAAATACAATAATTTGATTGCATTTGAAGAAATTGTTCTAAATGAAGATAAATAGGACTCTGTACAAGAATCGTTGAGCTTTTTGGTAACTTGGAATGTATTAATCGAAAAAAATGCATTATTTTTAACCAATTTCTCTTTTACTTTGGCTATATAGAATTAAACGTAATGTTACTATTTCAGAATAATATTTTATTTGTTCAATGTCATACTCGATTTGTAAATGTAACGAACTGTAAACAATTTTCATGTACAATATAATTACTGGGGGATTTTTTTTTTTACTAACAACATCATTTCTCTCCGAAAATGTGTTTTTGAATAAAATACTTGGATTTAATTTGTGCCCCTACTTAATCATAATAATTTTTAAGTGTACCTACATTTTTCAAACAACAACGTATATTTTAACTCTCTGTTTCAGGTTTATAACATTTTTATGATTTTAAATTATTTTTTAAATCATTCTAGTCTAATAAATTGTGTTGATTTCTCGTAGCAATTAAGGAATATATATATTCATTTATTTGTACAATTTTGTAGTACTTAGAAGGATTAAAAAAATTTTTTCACAATTTTATTTGATTTTTTTTGTTGTGAAATATGACACCAACAAAAAATGGCATCCCTGCTGTTTATATTTATACTTTGACACGTATTATTTGTCAATTGAAATTCCACGTATAAAACGGATTCAATATTAATGATTTATTTTGTAACTATTTAACAATGGTTCCTTGTTTAAACCTTGCAACATAAACAAATTTATGGATTTTTCATACATTTTCCCGTTGATGGTCAGTACCTACCTATAAGCACACGAACCTGTTCAGTGGGGCCCACTATATTATCGATAAAACAACTAAATAAATAATCAGTAAAAAAGTTACATTTTATTCGTATTTAACAACAGTATGTACATCGTGTAATGTTATTGTATCTTAAATATAGACTCACATTTTGTATTACTTAAAAGCTTAATATTATATTTTTGGCATGCGATTCTTATTTAGTATGAATTATAAAATTAAATAATATCAAACTTGTAATCAAATGCCATATTTTGACATATTTTCATCCATCGGAAGTTAAAAAAATAATATCAAAACTATTAAATGCAATTATATAATATTAAGCCGCAAGCGGATACCTATTCATACGATTAAAAAATAGATTTATTTATACAAATAAACATCTACAACAGTGTTAACGCGCGCTTTTAAAGCATCTGCACACTTTGTCAAAGAACGATAAGCTTATCGTTTGTATTCATTTACCAGTTGAACAGCTTTCACATCTAACGGAGAAAAGTACTCGAATGATAAATTATGAGAAAAATAAACACTAATACTGTATTTGCAAAATTTTTTCCAGTTTAACTTAACGTCATTTTATAATAATATCAAAACAAAAATAAAGCAATAAAAACAACTCTCAAAAGAAGTTTTTGTGAAGTATAGCAAAAAAATGTCAAAAACCAAAGTAATTTACTAAGAATAATAAGTACATTTTTTGAGTTTCCAATGTTTAAAAGGTATAGAGTATAAACATTGTACATTTTCTATCAACAATAAATATCGCGAACTTTATATAAATATAATCCAAGACAATACTATTTACTATAGTGTACAATATACGGATACCCTGTCGCTGTGTTGTATTATAATGGCATTTTATTTTTACAAAGCTTAGTAAAATGTTATACGTAGCAAATAATAAGTGGTGCCGGTGTGTATACAATGCGTATTACTAGCATAAATGAAAATAATTGGGTAATACAGTTGAACAACTATAGTGAATTGAGAACACAGAAATATCCAATATTTTATAATCCCCTTTAGCAGCTTGTATAACAGTTGGTAACATATGGTATTTTGATATATACAATTGCGAACTTGTCATTAGAAATTTCAAATGAACACTTTACGCTTACAAATGATCCGGTGGTTAAAACAAGTTTTGCATAACTACGTCGCATGCGGCTGCAGTTTATAACATGGGACACGCCAAACATGGAATGTAATAATATGGTCAACTATATGGTGCACGTTCCTGTGATATTTATCTGTATTTGTAGCACGATTTATGTATTTTCGTGTAGGCCCCAAGCGAAACTGCAGTTACATATAGTGTTTTATCAAAAATGTGTATATTAGTGTATTAAAAAAGAATATTGTGACCAAGCGCATAAACACAGAGAGTGTCGAAAAAATAAATAAGGTTTATCGAGAAACAAGCGTGTTTTTTTTTATTGCTTCGGAAACTATTGTCATTATCTATAGGGTAGGAACCCTTTTTGGTTTTTGGAACTATAGGTTTTATATTTTTGAAACACGTATTGCCGTATGTGCAGGTGCATTATGGCTTCGTCGCTAAAAATTTAGGTGGTCACCCATCTGGGAGCTAGCGACGCCGGACGGTGTTTAACCGCAACACTGATCAGCTACTGCGGCTAACCACTGCTTCACACCATGTCCGTGTGTACTGTTGCTATGTACCGTTATTATTGTCGCAGGAAAAAATCATTATCGGTTTATCATATTTGTTCTCAATATTATTTTAATTTTTCATCAGTTGACTCGTCAATACTATAATGATATATGTATATATGTATATTTTATCGTTGTCTTATAACTTCACATGTCGATACCTTAACATAAAATAAAAATCTCCTACGGAGGACAAATTTATTTGAGAACGTTTATGGAGGTCTGAAGCACGTAACATTTTTAATAAGCTCAGGTAGTTTCTCTAAAGTCTAATAATTTACGTATGTGTGATATCAATAAATGCGAATTAATGACTATGATATAACCAGCTGCTGGCACGCTCTGAATAATGCAAATGCACATAATATTATCCATATAAATACGTCATTTTACAGTTCCTACATGAAAAAATAAGGTATAAGGTACAACTGATATTATGACATCATCGAAGCGTTACGACAATAATATTAAATAACTTTTTACTCTTGGTTAGAATCTAGTGAAGATAAATTTGCATACACGGTTTTTGTATGTGTGCGCGCGTGTGTGTGTATTGTAATAAGGTGTAATTAAAATATGTATCATGTATTCATGTATGAGCCTATGAGTCGATGGCTAAGTAATGAGCTGACGGTCAAACGATCTATTTCAAATTTTGCTAATACTATTAATTTCATATGTGGGTCTACAGGTATAACACTGCGATAAATGATACTGTATCCATTATTGACCATATCTAACTTTCCCTATATTATGCGTGTATTTTATTATGTATACAATCATTATCAGGCGAATTTAAGTTCCCCCACGAGACAAGGCAAGTGAAAATCACCCATCGGTATGCGAACGTAAATTTCCAACACGAAAAAATACATCTAATATTTGTTTTATGTCCTATACGAATAAAAATGTCCTTCCCACTTTATTCAGATTTAGGACGGAAAACTTAAATGTAGATGATACGTCAAAATTTGTTTGTTTTTGTGTTTCATTAAAAATTGAAAATATTAAATTTATAACATGAATAGATAGGACTTATATTACAGGTGTATAATAATAATAATAATAATAACATTTTGTATGGATTTTTGTTATATTCATTATAATCATGTTTATATTGTGTTATTTTTATTAAAATTTTCATTTGATATTTTACTATTAATATAGTTTTGTTTTTCTTGGCTACTTATGTACCGGCATATTTTATTTTTCATGTCAAAACTGACCGGCTGTGTTTTGTGTAGGAACTTACCTGTCCCTTCTTTATCAGGGCAATTCGCCACACATGATGGTTCCTAGCCGAACACATATTTCCTAGTGTTGTATACGTTTGTGAGCCGGAGACAACACGTCGTGTGGGTGTGGCGCCCCCTTAAATATATCGAAATAAGTACCTCTATTATTTCTGTGTTGTATTGTATTGTTGCATTTATGCACTCACGGGCAATGCCTTGAAACAGTGATTTTTGGACCGTCGCGTGTCGTTAGTTTTTGTCGTTTTTCATCATTTTTATATTACATAAAATCGACTACTATAAATTATAATTCTATGTAAATGAACCATGAACATTTTGGTAATTTATGATTTATTTATAATCATTATACAATACGCTTACAACTATGTATGTAAAGAACGGGAAAGATAATCGATTGGCTTATAATGTTTAATATCTCGCGTGTTTAATACACTAAACCAGAGATAAGATCGTTAAGTATATCTGCTATATACAGATAGGTGTTAATGTGTTATATTGTGTTGTTATTTCTGTAACAGACAGTTTGTTTGGGGTAGATTCCCTTTTACAACACCGAAAGTAATAATGGTTAAGCTTTTACCACTCCGTGATGTGTTCACATTTATATGTATATTTTACTGTATATAATTATTAAAAGTTTCTTCTGAATTTATGTAAATGTGTTATAACTTATTATAAATGCAGTAGTGTACTAATATACACTTGTAGTTTTCGCATACATTATAACAGTATATTGTAATTTATGTTATTGGTTTTCAAAAATGTTTGCCTTGTATATTAAATTCTTACTCGCACATATCAAATATGTTTATACGAGTGTGATACTTCACATTATAATCCTGTAATGCTATAATCATAGTAAAAGTTGTTTATTCTACTTGGAGTCCTTTCAATGTTAAGATCCGTCTTAGGTAATCTAAATAATGATTTGTTTTATTACAGAATACGTGTACAGTACCATAGTATGAAGGATAAAATGTTTTTTGTTGTTTTCAATGTAATCTTCATGAGACTTGATAACACATGATATTTAGTAATCTTACATTAGCTTTTAATATTGTCCTTTTGAAAATCATTATAGATGAGTAAAATGGCAAGTTGACAAAGATTTTCACATAGACGTTTTAATAAAAACGTATATACTTACATTCTGATGTAATGAACGTGTTTTTGAAGAAATTACCTTATAAAATGAAACGTACCGATTTGTTTTTTTTCATAATTGCCGTTTGTATATTTTAGCTGATAATTATAAAATTTGTAGAAGTAGAATAAATGAAATGGAAAACGTGTTAATTATGAATTACTTTTATGCACGCGATGTGGTGGATTTGTATAAGAGTCAAATATCTATAATAAACAAAAACATATACCTCCAGGGTAGGAAAAAATATCACAACGAAGAAACGTTCACAAAAAATTATACAAAATTTGAGTTTTCTAATCTTGGAAAAATGTAAAATGTAGTATAATATATAAATCGAAAACGACGAGGCTCGCACGTGATTAACATAATATTATACGGTACGGCGTGAATTAATGAATTGTAACTTACTGACTACTGTAACTGTTTTTCATTCGGGAATTAATTTTACGTTGCAAAGTTTGGTAGTAAATATTATCATGTGGAGGAAAGAATCCTGATTATATGTACGTATACATTGATCACGGAAATGCGAGTGAAGTAGCCATGTGGGGTGCCTACGAAAGACGTCAAATTTAACATAAAGTCTCATTGAAGCAGTAGAAAATTTGAGAACTTATTTCAAGAGGAAGGAGGAGAAAATTGATTATTTTGGGATTATTTGTCTCCTGGATCAGTTTGTCAGCGAACGTATTTGTTTTACGCTCGTGTCAATAGTATTCCTCAAGCCTTGTAACGCCAGAGCTCTTATTTTTCTATAAGCACAATTTCTTGTCACGTTATAAATAATGACAAATTAAAATAAAAAATTAGAATATGATTCGTGATAAAAATATATTTTGGCGGTGGGATAATTGCTATTTTTGCGTTGTTTTATATTAATGTAATGTTGTTATCGTCATCGTTACAGATGTGATATGGGCAGACGTAGACCTGACTGGTGGTCGGAACAACAACAGCAGCAGCAACAGGAGCAGCAGGAGCAGCAGGACTTGCAGGACGACGGGTGTCCGAGAAACGCGGCCAACGCGAGGGAGAGGGCTCGGATGCGGGTGTTGAGCAAGGCGTTCAGCCGGCTGAAAACAACGCTGCCGTGGGTGCCGGCCGACACCAAACTGTCTAAGCTGGACACGCTTCGACTGGCCACCACGTACATAGCGCACCTCAGCTCGTTGCTCACGACTTCCGATCAGTCAGCCGCAGACGCAGTGCACACGTCAGCGACCCCGGACACGGTCACCTCGTCACATCCGCAAAACTTCGCCATGGTAAATAATCGTGCATGATAATCACAGTTTGAATGCTAAGACATGCAAATATTATGCACAGCTTGCGTCCGATATATTAGTCGGGAAGATTTGACGTATTTCCAATAATATATTGGTCGAACATGTACAGCAGTAATAATATATAGTGCACGGACGCATATATTATACGTAGTAATTATTAATTGCATAACATTACTGATTTGTTCCGATTAACGTCACGTCGTTTAACCGATCCGTAATACTGAATACGCTTGGTCTCGAACCGTTTATATCATATTATTATTGCGCAAAGCATAATCCATATCTTTCGTTACCGTTGATTCTGTCTGAATCATCTGTAATGACACCTTTATCCGTCTTATGCTCGTCGAACGATACAATGCATGCGTGTAAATATGTTAACCTTTAATGCATGTAGACACCAAATATACTAATGGTAATTATTCGTGTTGTGTATTTACGAAGCTGTAGAACTTCATCCATACATTGTAGATACTCTAAACAGTCAAGACAAGTGCGATCCGTTTGAATACACCGCGGGTTAATCGTGTTTATACATATAATATTATATAATTAATATAAGATTCCGAACAATAATACTATGTTATTACACTTATAACAATGTGATGTTCTGTATCAATATTGTAATCGATGGCTCGATGAGTATGCGGGAAAAACTATCTTGTCTGTGACGGTTTTAACGTGTAACAACATAAATCTGATTGCGACCCCGGACACATGGATATTATGTATTTATTTTATAACTATAATGTTAAATAAAAATTACAGATTACTCGATAAAGTGTTTTCGTTAAATGGGTATTATGAAACGCGTATGTACATTACGTCCCATGCGTACGTCCGTATATAATAACTATAAAATAATTTTACACAATACGCGTAGTATGATTACACGGTTTTAAGAAAAGTATGCGTTACGCTCACATAAGCTTGTTTTAGCTTTTAAGTTTTGAAATATGACTCTCCGAATAGTAGTCACTTTGAGCTGCAGGACGTCACCGCTGCCAGAGTTGTAATTAATTGTGATACACCATAGCCGTGCATTATATTAAATCATGGTAATGGATATTATTATAATTTATAATAGCGAAATGAATAGTTTTTCATTTGTTCGGCGTCGAGTGGCATCATGAATAAGCGACCACGTATATACGTATAGTATATTACATATATATGTGTGTGTTTAAATCGAGAGGAATATACGCTGCTCTAGATGCAAGTATATTATATACAATATAATGTGTAATGCGTATTTTATACGACGTCTGAGTGGAATTACATTTAAGTATAATTAATAATGTGAAATATTGCGGTCTACCCGAACCACGAAAAACGCATGCCATCGTCCACGTTGTCTTTCTCTTCGAGAGACTACGCATACATACATTGATTGTTTGAGTTAAATAACTTATTAGCGCCTACAATTTAGCGGTATCATTCATACGTGTGGGTGTGTGCCCACATACGTCTTACGTACTTTGATAACGATCAAATTGTTTGTATACGCGCGTTCGTCCGTCTCCATACATCCGTGAGTATTCATCAGGACCGAGTCACGGGAAATCGCGCACAGCATTTCCTCCGGCACGACGGCACCGATCGATCACTACATCTGTTTACAACCCCTCTAGATCCCGTCGAACGAGAAGACAAGTTGCGGTCACGTGATGTGATCTCATCTTACAGACATGACGTGTTAAAATGCTAAATGTCGATAGGGAAAAATAAACGATTCCGTCGAAAATCTAAGTTCGTATTTCGATAATAATATAATACAATAATCTGCAGTAACGTTTTATTTCGCACCATTTATTTTTATTTTTTATAAACTCGATGAGACGGACTTGGACACTCTAAAATCGGTACTGCCGCTAAAACGTGAAACGTAGACATGTTTTCCACCTTATTACGCAGTCGATAAACAAAGATGGCAAACGTTGGGCGGTACCTACAGGTACCCGCATCGATGCAATTCCGCGCATTTATATTTATATTGTCTCGCGAGTTTTAAAAACCGTCTGTGCGAGGGGTAGCTAAATTATTGCATTTTTAATAAGTCGAAACCGCTTTTAAACGCAACATTTCTGTTACTTTTGTATATAATGTCATTAAATGAAACGACCAAACCTAACCTAATTTATCCGCGGCTCCATCAACTGATGGGAATTGGCCACCCATTAATACTTGTGAAAGGGAAAATGTGATTACCTTATTTACCCTCTTACAGATGACGTTCTTCATTAATTTTCATCTCGAAATATTGTTTGAAGTTTTAAAGGTTTTCATTTTCACATTGCAGATGTGTTTATATTGATATTACATTTGTTTTGATAATTATAATATAATTAAGGTGTTGAGATTTTCATCTTATTTAATTGTATGTATTATATCATACTATGAAATGTATTAGTTTAAATTATTTATTTATAAATAAAAACATTTAATATCTAAAGTATTATTATATTAAATATCGTTGTTGCTGAATCAGTAATAATGATTTTTATTTACTGTTAAATTTAATAAGATTCCTTTTTTTACATTTGAGTTTGAAGTAATAAATTACTTGTTCAACGTAAAAAAACTACTGAAATTTGGCCAAACAAAAAAAAATAATATATGAAGATAAACATATAATCAATATTTATTTGAAAAAATTTGGAGAGAGAATTGTTTCTGTAACTCTATAAATAATAAAGATAATATAGTTTCATCGAATTAATATTTTAAAATGTTATTCAACATTAAAAAAAAATATCTAATTTGGGTATTGTACAAAATATTTAACTCTTACGGTAAACAATTTTATGTTTTTTAAAATAACTTATTCGTTTTTCAACAAATAATTTTGAGCGAGTTTCTGCCTTGTAGTCATCTAATTTTTAAACTGTACTTTATATAGTTTACTTGATCCAAATGAATACGATATCAGATTGTTTAAGAACTTTTTATCTTAACTGCGGTCTGCGAGAAGATATCTGAGCCGAACAAACACCAAAAAGAAATGCACTTTAGTTCAAATAATAAACTTTACTAATTGAAACTTGTTAAAACATGAAATAAAATAATGAAAACATTAAGAACAATAGTATTAGTTTGACGATGTATTTATTGTTTGTTTGATAACACCGCTGCAAAGCAAAGTAAATCGAAAAACTTATTTAATCATTGTACTGACTGAACGAAGAGCTAAATCAGTTACAGTAAAAAAAAAATTCGCTTTATGTACATAAATTATATGACCATGAATAACCGAAAGAAAATTACAACAAAAAAATTCAACGCTGTTTACTTTTGAAGAGTTTTCTAACCCCCTCCGGTCAAAAGTAAAATATTTATCCCACTTAACACCAACGCGAGTCCGGGATTCGTTTGGTAAAAAATTGAAAATACAATATTTTGATTCTGTATTGTCCGTGTACACGGTACCTGGATCACCAGTGAAGGCTTCGTCATAGATCAGGGTGGTATTGTGATTTGCACAGGGATTTAAGGTTTTCAGTAAAAACATATTTCTATACCGGCTGCGAGTCCCTTTTCTTATTTTGCACGCACGTATATCTCTTCTACTGTCACGCGTGATCATCGTGACGGAAGGGTTTTGCTCATCATCGTCTTACCGAAACAGATCACAGAGACGATATATATTTTACGTAATAACCAGTAACAGTGAACGATATTGCCTATAAGAGATTATTGCAGTGGTACACATTCACACGAACACGTACACCGGGGTTGTGCAGCTATTTATTATATACGTGAACGCAGTGCCGCGGCCGGCAACTAGGTTTTGTTGGGCTTCGGTGCGAACAATTTGTTGGGACCCATACCCCTTCTAAAGTTTAACTATGGATGAAAGCTTTTTTTTATACTATTGTTTCTATATACGAGTATGCGGCTCTAGGGGTCTGCAGCAGTCATAACCGAAATTGTTTTTGTTACCAAGAAATGTTAGCACTACTAATTATATTATTTAGAATCAAAATAACGATTAATATGATAAAAAATGTGACTACCTACTTTGCCAAAATCAAGTATTTCGTGGGAACGTACTATAGGTACAGTACGTATAATTGTACTCTGCACAGCAAATGAGAGTTTTCTTTATTTGTTATTTACCTTTGGACTTTTATTACTTTTACTCTCAAATTAACTTTTTAGACTTATAGAGTTCTACGGATTTCGGAGCCGCAATTTTTTCTAAACAAGGGCCCTATGGCGCGGGTGGTACTGTGCACCTCCGTGCCGGTCCCTCGGCTAGTTGTGACGCTGCGTGCACGGTTCATTGTGCGATAACATATATAATATTGTTTATTATGCGTACCAGTATGCGTTATATACATATAATAATATACACACACACATTATACTAACGCGACTTTACGAGAACAATAAAAAATCCGACAAAACAAGTCTTTCGGAGTCGCTGCGGCTTTTACGAAGTATTCAACTCGGCAGCGTGCGTCGTTAATTTTCTGAAAGAAAACGAGACGTGTGATTCACGATTTGTAAACGTTCGCGCAGGATCGTGCGTAAATCTATACGATAAACACGCTTTTATTTGTTTTATTTCCCTTTTTCTCTTTCTTGTCGTCCGTCACGTCAATCAATCCCGTTTAACGATGTAGGACGTAGCTAGGTGTGTGTATATATATATATATATATATATATATATATGTATATTTTTGTGTGGGTGCGCGTGCGATGGATAAACAACCCTCTTGGCCGGTCTCACGTGTGCACATCATCGTGCGACTTTAGGTTACGGATCGATGGCACATTTTTGATTTTAAAACGGTAGGAATACGATTTTATCCAGCAGCATTTCAGATAGAAATACAGTTAATACGCGACTGTCGATATATTCATATAACGCGCATGCACTGTAATTATATAATACACGTCGTCATGTATTATTGTGTGGACTCCAGAGAGGGAGTCACAACACCTCCGACCGTTTTTAATATATGCTAATATTTCGGAAATTTGGAGTACCGACACCGGAGCTGTATTAATTTTAAAATGCGTTTTTGTTTTCGACACATGATAATCAGAGAGTTTTGTGCACTAAAAAGTATATACATATATACGAGTATATATGACATTAAATACATGCTGTATTCTATTAAAAGGTTATTTTTTTAATTTTACGTTTTTCTAGAGGAAATCGGGAAAATGTATAAAATAATATGCATAGGATAAGAAAATATTATTTATTAGTTTTCCCTTACAAGCAATAACGTTTTAAAAAATGTTGGGTTAATTTTTAATTGGGTAGAAAAATTAACTTAAAATGAGTCTTCGAAACTAAAATTATTCGGTTCAAATTGAATTCAATAATATAAAATATGCATGAGTATTGAAGTTATTATATGCTACATTCTGATGAGGTGTTTGCAACATAGTTGACTTTGTCATTTTCTTTTTTACCACACGTTACCTTGAAATTACACTTGCTTAAGCAAAGTACAATTTTTTTTATATTCTTCGTGTTATTTTTATTATATACGGTTTTTATTTTAACTCACTTGATGTGAGTAATATTACACTCTTGAAACATCAGGTACAAATTATTACTAAACCAACAAATATTCAGACGATCGAACCTTTTACTTTGACCTCCGATTATCGCGAGCAAATACATACTTCTCGCTCATTTGTTGCAAGTATATGAGTCATTTATATACATGATATCTATCAATTTTTAATCATATTGCTGAATTTTATTCGGGTATTTTCAAAATAAAAACACTGATTTTGAATTGGAAAATTAGTTAAATTTAATCAATATTAATATTGGCGTTTAAGAATATATGGATTCGGCCTTTTGAGCATGGAAAACGTGTTATCTATGGGTCTGGAACTGAAGGTGAGCGATAGACGTACATTTGTAATATAGAAATAAACTAATTTGAATTTAATATTTATTGAACATATTTTTTATCCATTCATCTTTTACCTTCACTCACTTGTAAGCTTGTAACATATTTTATACATTATAAATTGAAATACGAACTGCGTTTCATAACGTTTAAACTCCGTTTTATTATACAATTCATTTTAAAAGGAAAAAATATCCCATTTTACATTTGTTTATTAAATGTCAAATGCACAATAGTATTATAATGCTTAATTGCGGGTACCTTTTATAAATACAGTCTGAAAACGATATAATGCAGAGGCGGTGCCGAATTGTTTCGTTTGTTGAATAGGGAATACTGAGTATACATATAGTAACAGATATTAACAAATATTTCCAATTTTCAATTGAATTTTACAACAGTGGCGCCCACATATGTAATCAAATAGTTAAATGACATTGGTAGTTTAAGGGGGTGTAGGCGATGATAATGTTAACTCAAATAAATGAAAAATTTTGATTAGTAATAGCGTTAATTATAATTGATGAATAATACCTAGTTAAATAATAAATCGATCGCACTGTTGTCGTTTTTGTTTTCGCAGTAAAGTATTGTTACCTATTACGGTCGAAATATTTTTAACATCGAATGGAATGCATATGCATTGGTGTTATAAATAAATCTTGCGATACTTTCACTCAATTCTGATACATATAGTTTTAAATGTTTTAATTCCGAGTAGACCAAATCACCCGTATAAAAAAATTTACGCATACGATTTAAGTTTCCAAACGGAGCAACCTTAAAAACACATTTGAGTGGTAGCTCTATAGTGTCAAATTATACTCTGTCCATATTATTTCGAACTATTCCGCATCCTTTGCGCTGCTGCGATAAAATTATTAATTCTTAACGCTAATCGTGTAATAGTGAGCAATAATAAATAATAAATAGCTTGTTGTGTCACGGACACGTTTGTTTACATCGGACGAGTCGAATTTCTACGAGTCTCATCGTACATAATAATATACTGTCCACAATAGTCCTATTAATAGCTATTAAATAATTATAGCTACGCTCGTTCCCACGGTCTTGTATAAACGGATTTATTCAAATATTTTTATGGGGTCTTCACTGCACCCGTTGTGGGACACATACACACACACACACACACACACACACACACACACACACACACACACACACACACACACGGCGAGTTAGCGACGATGACGCGTTTTGTTTGTCAGTTCCGTGAATAGTTGTATATACGTCTTCAGTTATACCTTATACGTACGCTTTTATTATGTGTACATTTTATACACACAAAGGCTATCAAGAGTCAGAACCACACGTGAATTTGTTTCGGATTACGAAACATTTCAATAAACACATGTCCCGTTGGGTCTTATAAATATTGTCTCCGTGGAATCGGAAAAGATGCGTCCTTACGCAGATAATATTTCCCATCGTTATGTTTATATTTCAGGACGACGCGCGACGTTATTATAGGGTAATGTTACGCGTAAATTACTATGTTGTCAATATTTTATTGTACGCTTTAGCATCCGGTGGAAAAATACTCGGTCGATGAAAATGTTATTTTAAATACGTTAAATCAAGAACATTATAGGTTAAACTATACACATAACTTCACTCGACTATGTATTCAATTTTATAAAGATTTACGCGCTTTCACAAATGAAACCGTCTATTAGTACGTTCAAAACGCTACGATTCCGTTGAATTGAATTCGCAGGGACGTGAGTACTTTAGTTTATTATATTTGTTGGTACCACGATCGCTATATAAAATATACGTTTCAATGGAAAAATCAATAAGACCGTATTTTTTTATATTTATTGAAAATACCTGATTATTTCTTACTAGCAAACAAACTTCTGATGAATTAATTATGTTTTCAAAACGTCAAGGAAATGTCTTGAGAATCGAAAATCATGTAAAATAAATTATGAATTGAAAATGAGAATAAAATTGAATTTTAAATTGAAAACAAAAGGGTTTTTTATGAAGCGCACGCTCAAAACTAGCAAATAATTATATATAAAGAATAATTAATAAATATGAATAGTCCTATCTACAATATCGGATGTGAAGTGTAGCAAATATAATTGTTGAAAATTATCACACATAAAATAAGGCGTCTACCATAGGCAAATACTTTTACATAAATTTAACAAATAAACGCGTTTGTTGGGCATTGCATGACGCAGTGGTTAGCCGCAGTCGCTGATCAGTGTTGCGGTATAAAACTATCCGGCGTAGCTAGCTCCCGAATGGGTGACCACCCGGGTTTTTAGCGACGAAGCCATGTATCGTAACACATGCGTGTTCCAAAAATCAACTGTTTCCATCACACAACTAACGTGGAAGCTTACGATCGAAATAAATCATAAATCATAAAAAATTACAATTAATATTGTTACAAGACTACAAGTAACTTCACTCATAATTGCTTATTTGCTGTTCAAACGCGAGTTTCTACTATTTTACTTCAAAAGTAACAATCTTTAAAAATTAGTCTTAGAACGATAAATTGTTTAAAAAACGCTGTATTAAAATGGTTAAGAAAGAAAACTGCCGTTTTGGCACAGCTATTGTGCGGTAACATCGTTTGTACAGACTATTTGACAGACGACGAAAAGAAAACAGATTAAGTGCTTTGGAGGTACAACGATGCATTATTATTTTGGACACATTCTTTTGAGGACAAAAATGCCGTCCATTTAGCTATAGACTAGTTGTTTATTCACTCAGTAGCACAAAGCACAGCAAGTACAAGTAAAGTAAAAGCGCGTTTGGCCCGCTTAAGACGTGTATTCGGTTACAGTCAACCGGCCGTTGACCACTTTGTGTTTTTATAAATATTTAATTTGAGTTAAACTCAGTGTTTTGGTCCGAGATTAGAAAACTCTAGTTTAAAAAATTTATTTTTATTTATATTCACATTTATATTCAATATGTTTGGTCTTGTACTCATCGCTTTATATCAATATGCAATAAATCAAATAAACATGCACATTATACTTACACCGATAATACGTGACTATACAGCATATCTTTTTTACACCGTGGAGGTATGTCCTAATTAAAAAAAATTAAAAAATCAATGTATTAGCGTATGCATTCATCAAAGTAAATTTTAATATTTAAATTATAATTCAGTCATTCATGAGCTACATAATATTGCTATTGTGTGTTACCATTGTTTACTATTTACTGTAGCTACTATATGTACCAGCATATCAAATATATTATATTATTCTATGCAGTGAACTATTTTTTTTTCTATGGTAGCCTTAGACACATAGATAATCCATACGAAAACAAAACGGAAATAACTTAACCGAACGGTTAATTATAAAAATGTTAATATACCAATCGCTTTTTATTCCGTTGACTAATAACGGAATACAAATTTGGGGCGCATCCAAACCATTAGGTATAAAAATCTTACAACCGTTCCTATCGAAATACGGAAAACAACAATTAATGCCCCGGGTCTCGGGGTACGAAGTAATCTAATACTTTATACAACCGCAACGACCTTGAAATACTCACTGTTTCTGTTCAGTGTCCAAACTCTCTAAAAGTATAAACGATTTCATCGAAAATTGCTAAACCAAGTAAATCCACAAATGATCTTCGGTTTATCTTCATTTAAACTTCCAAATACTACTAAAAAGGAAGTGAAGCAGAAATGGTTTAAATTGCAGAACCTGTTATCTTGAGTTCGGATTAGATTATAATATCAATAGACATATTTGCTAAGCATGATGTCATGTTTTGTCTTGAAAAATAAGCCAAGCCTAAACAATCACTTATTGCGTTATGAATATTATGATTATATAGATACATACATATAATATATGATATTTATAGATATATATATATATATATATATATATATATATATATGTATATTGTATAACCTAACTCGAAAAAAAAATATAATTCACTAGTTCTATCGTAGGTTAATCAATCATTCCTGTTTTTAGATAAGAATTGTTTGTAATATAATAATCACTAACAGATACCCAAGGCTTGATACGTTTATTAATTAATAATTATTATATAACTACAAGTTTGGTTTTTTTTACACACTGAGTTTTATTGTTTAAATCCAAAATAATGACGTTATAAAAAAAAAAAAAACTGAATTGCCAACACTCTGGTGCAGCAGTGTTTGTGTGGTGGCGGTTGCTGAGATTTAAAAATGGGATCTTATAAATACCGACGACGGCGGCTCATTTGGTTTGACTAATGGGTAACGGGCCAAAAAAGACAAATGGTCCGAACGCCGACAGGTGCAATTTGTCACATCTCCTCCAGACAGCGGTGGTGTCAATTGGTTTCGTTCGGGTTTTGGACGTCGTCGTCGTCGTCGGTGGGGTGGTTACGGGTGGTTTAGCGGCGGCACGAAAAAATATTAATAAACGTGACGTGCACTCCCGTCCCGGGGTTTTTCGTTGGTAACGATTCCGATGAAATTTCCAAAGGAATAAAAATTAAGAATCAGCGCAGGAAAATTAACACTATTAACACTGTATAGTGCATGCCTACAAGCAATACATACAATACGAGTATAGTCCGACACCACGGGGAACGTACGATTCATTGTTTTTTGATTTTTGTATACTAATTTGTTCTAACTAATATCTTTTTAGGGGGCTAGGTAAATTGAGTCCGAAATACCTTTTTTGTGGTAAACTGAGTCCCTGGTCTGAAAAGGGTATAGGTAAACTGAGTCCCGGATTTGAAAAGTTATAAGGTAAACTGAGTCCCTGATTATAATTAAATTTTCCTTCCCACTTTTACAGGCTTAGGACTGTCCGTGTTAACAGGCGTGGTTAAAAATGTGCTTTTTTTTGTTATTTTGTACATGGTAAAAATTTATTTGATATGCTCTTAACGAATTCAAATCGCGAAATATTTTTATTTTCATATTTTAACATTTCTTGTCTCAAAAAAAAATCTTTTTCTATGGTTATTTTTTTCATTTTAATTACCTCTTTGCTACGGATTTTTATATATGAATCTATTTGAATATCTTTAAGTATATCAATGAAATTGTAAATGTTTGGATGAGAACAATTAAACATTCCATTTCGTCTTGAATGAAATGATTCGCAAACATTTGTTGTTCTATTTGTTGTTGCCATAAACTCAGCCCAAACATTAGGAGGAAATAAACCAGAAGGATCAATATATGTATCAAAAACGTAATCTAAAAAGGCCTGTACTTTATCTCCTGTAGGTTGAATTGCCATAATATCTTCAACAAAACACTGATCAACTTCATTTGGGCTTAGAAAAGGTAAACCAAAAAATACTCTTAAAAATTTACTGTGTTCGGATTTTTGATCTCGATATACGTTGGTTAATCCAAGACTTTGAATTTTTTTCCACCAACTTTGTCCAAGGTGGAATCGACACCCTTTGATTTCAATCAAAGGCCAAACATGTCTTGCGGCATTATGTTTACCTAAGTTTTCCGGACTCAATTTACCTAGCACGTAAAAATATTTCGGACTCAATTTACCTAGCCCCAATATCCACCCAATTATTTGGGACTCAGTTTACCACTCACGCTTTTTAGTTTTAGTTTATTAATGCGTTCAAGAAAATGGAACAATATTTTTACGAAATTATGCACCTCGTAAAAATGTTGAGTAAAACTATGTCCTTAACGGCTAGTGTATTGTACAGGGTGCCCCACCGAAGATTTACCCATATTGCGATGTCTCCTGAGATAATAAAGATAACCAAAGTATGTTTTTTTATAAGAATCACAGGGACCTAGATTTTAGATATTTTTTATATCTAATTTGAATTTTATGTTTTGGTAAAAAAGTTAGAGAAATTATAAATTATTTTATTATTTTTTAATAATTTGAAGGTAGCCATTTTATAGAGTTTATTTTCCTAAAAATTTTAACATTTCAATATTTTATTTTGATTTTTAATAATTTTTATAGTTTCCAGAAAAATTGTAGTGTATTATTTTATATTCAATACCCAAATTATCAGGAAACGAAACGAGATAATAATATCAAACAATTAAATTATGATCTACCTACTCTAATGGTATTCAATAATATACAATTTTTCTGGCAACTATAAATTAAAATTTTTCGAAAATAATAAAATTAAATATAATTTTTTAAATTTTTGTACTATAACATTAAATTTCATTAAAATATGAGATATTTGTAGTATTTGTCCCGGTAAGTTTCATAAACAAAATAGAGTTTGAATATTATCTTTATCTCAGGAGATATGGCAATGAGTAAATCCTCGATGGGAACCCCTGTACAGTGGTCAAATATAAATTAATACTTCCAACGCTATAGGCGTATAATATATTACTTTTGTTCAACTACAATTTTCAATATTATAACACGGAGTATAAATCAGTAACATTATAATAGCTACATGCCCAGTAAATAGTTGGTTTATTTATTGAACTATAAACTTTTTCGTTTTCGCTGAGAACATGGACCGGTTGCGCTTAAAATAACATTATTGCAAAATAATTTAAATACATCTAATATTGCGCTATACCTACTATTACATTTGTTTTTTATTTTTATAGAGGAGTGTGAAATAATTTGATCATAGGTATAGATACGATTTTGTATTATTAATTTTAGTTCTAACACAAACAATTGATTAAAAGATATTTAAAAATGTTTTGTCAATATTATCACAAAAGCTATACATTTTCAATGCTCTAACTCTTTATCACACACAGCATACATTATCGACTTTGAAAATTTCAAGCGCAGTTATTGTGTGTGAAAAGGTAATTTTGAATGCAATATTATTGGCAAACTATCCGTCGTATTGTCGGTTTATCAAAACTAAAGTCATCGTCGTCCAATAAGTCTAATCTTGACTATAAAGTCGTCTTTGTCTGCAGTTAAATCAAATTAGTCGTTGACGCGTTGTCATAAAATAGTCCGCTATCAAACTTGTAGTATAGTAATCGTTTTGGAAAATTAATATTACTTGTACACGGATATTAAATCTGATGACGATAATTGAAAATAAAATACGAAAGAAAATGAAAAGTACTGTACAGTACACAACAGTTGAATAAATCTTCAAAGATGAAAAAATATTATTCTATCATCAACATACTCGCAGTCAAACTCAAACTCAAACTAAATAACGAAACTCGTCGGAAAAAAAAGTTTTTGCAAGTTTGAATCCATAAACCTACTTCATCACTATATTTTATTGATTATATAGGGTTTTAGGTGTGTATGACGTGTGTTTAAGTGCGGAGTTATTTTCAATAGGACGATGACATAATATATACCATATAACCATATATAGGTACAATATTTTTTTACGACCTTTCACAACCCTTTGTGGAATTCAACATCGAGAATCCTATTTGACTATCTCGCGCATTTATGTAGTTACAAAAAGGTTAATTTGCTGTGTTTAAAATTTGTATTTCAATAACAATTTTTGTTCCTATTTTTTTTAAAACAAAATTTTTTTCCGTTACAATCATAAATAACAACGCAACTTCAAAGGACTAAAATATCTAATCATAAACTCGAAAAGACTTTTCCGTCCACGCAGCCCAATACTCGTATATCTGATATTAAATATTTTTAAAAACTTATTTTGTAGAATCTTTTGTTCGTTTTATTTAAATCTTCTGTGATAAATAATATTTGTCCATTGTTTGACTGTATTAATATTTTATTAGTTAATATTTTACCACGTATACTCGTTGTACTTATACTATACAAGAATATACGTATTATTGCTTTACGTTTATCGGCTTTGATGGTTGCTGTAGTTTTAATATTTTCTACTATTCTAGAGAACTTTAAAAGTGAATATAACACTCGCACTTCATGATTAGGGCACGAAAGATTGTTTTCCACTGACTATACTACGTTGTACTCAATGAATACTTAAATCTTACCACAAGTAAACTAAGAAAATTTGGCACTTAAATTATACAACGCCGCCTGCCAATAAGCTCTGAACTCTATAATAATACAATAATATAATATATACTCGTATACTCACAATGAAATGGACCGGAATGACTTAGTAACAAGAGCACAAAACGCAGCCTTCATAATTATTATAACTTAATAGCTCTTATGTTATTAGACTTTGAATATTATATTTTAAACTGTTGAAAAGGATTATTTAATTTAATTTTCATCCATAGACTATGATTATTACATTAATTTATTGAAATACATGTGTTACTTACTATTATATTTTCTATATACTATATAATTGTAGAGCTATAGCAAAAGTTTAAGCTGGAGGCTAATGAAATAAATGATTAAAAACCTTATTGTTTTGGTCTTATCGCTATGAAATGATTACATAATGTACATATATTATCATCTTTAATAATTATTTTATAATATAAAGCAATGGGTTTTTGCGACGGGCAAAAAATAAATGCACGAACACATATTTAGATAAACAAAACAAAATATTTGGGCATTTAAACGGCATTAAAACGTATAAAATATATAAATAAAAATAAAATTATAATAATATAAATAATCAAAATAATATCGAACGGTATGGTAGGTATAATAAAATAAAAAATTTCAAATGAAATAAATTAAAGCAACGTGGTGATCACGAATAAGACCGTGAACCCTCATCGACGGGCACACGGGAGCGTTAAAACGCGTTCTGGATATAATATTACTATGGTGCACGACGTTCATCGCTTGAATAGTGCCTGCACACGGATTGTGTTACGGGCCAGAGAGAAAAAAAAAACACGAAAACCGTACGGTTCGTGTCGAACGGATATAACAATGATTATCAATACAGACGCACGGGCCAGTCCGATCTGGGAATGTTGTCTTAACTGTCGTTCCGTGATGCGCGGAGATCGCTGTTGAAGTGCGTAGCCTCGTCGTCAGTGAGAAGTTGTTGCTTCGTATCCGTCATCACCGTAGCGTCGACAACTCTTGCAGCGTTCAAGACTTCGTACTTGCAATCGAACGACGACAGCGGAACGTTACTCGGCGGATACCCAAACATGGCCTGGTACGGAGTCATACCTATGGCTGACGGATATCACGTGAAAATTTCGTTAGCACTTTCTCATGTTAAAAAGTCGTTAAAAAACGCATATATAATATATTATGTGTGACGAAGAATTGAAAAAAAACACTTGTTTCCAATAACAAGTCCTGCGGTTTCGTATACGATGTGTAGGAGGGGTGGGGTGAGGAGTTCAACCCCAAAATTAACAATGATGGCATACTTTTTGTTTATGTAAATGAATATTTAATAGGTGAAGGGGTAACTAAATCAAATCTTTCATCGTTATTTGTTAATAATTGATACTTATAATCATAGTTATAACCCTTAAAAACCCTAAAACCTTCCCCAAAATATGTTTTTGTATACGCATTTGCGTAAATATATATACCTCCAACATTGGGGGTGCTCGAGCAATGTGTATACCTATAGTACGTAACCGTGCATAAACGTGCGGAAAAACAGTCCATTTGGAAAAGCTGAGTAATACTACTAGTAATACTAAGACTACACTATTTGCACTGCTTATTGTTTGATTTGTCATCCGGGAACACGTTGTATTTGTATACGGTCAAAAATAATCTGGTGAATATTTATCGCGGACACTTTGATGGTAAAATTATTGATACTATATATTTTAATCAACCCTATTGACCAATCTTTCAGTACGCACTTGGAATGTGATAACTTGAAACCATTGGTTACACCATTCAATTTAAATAATTCATACCAAATTTTTAAAAAACCAAATATAATTTTTAGCGTACACAGTAAATATTATTTACCAACTATTAATTTGATTTAGTTTTTATTAATTGTTTAAAATCTCATTATTAATTTAAAACACTTATAATATCTATAGTGTAAAGAAATTGTAAGGTAAACGTTACGGTGGATATAGTTGATGTTACATAAAAACTACCCTTTGTGCTCTTATATCTCCAACAAAAACAGACATAGCAGTGGTCTCGGATATAGAGAATAATAAAGGTATTAAGAAATAATTTTGGTGTATTTTAATAAGTTATTACGCGTTGAACTTTATTGCCGGCACAGTTTGGAAATTTACAAGAGAATTGTACGGCGCGATTTTTGATGTAACTGTATAATTTACCCGTACGTATTGATTATAAATTATCAATCTATCGCCGTGTGCGGTTAGATACGCGTCGAAATTGAACAAATTGTAAAATTAAACACGAAAAAAGATTACAAAATGAAAAACGGAACTAATGTGATGCATGCAACTGACTGTTTTATTCGGTAGGTTTATTGTTCGCCCTGAAAACTATAGCCTTTCCCCCGAACACCGTCCAATGAATTTATTCATGACAGAACATACCACGTGTACAAAACGCTTACCCGGGTGCACCTCGCAGTTCTTCTGCAGCTGCACGTGCCTGAGCGCCAGCGGCCAGTTGTCGCAGCTCTGCGCCTCCTCCCACGCGTCCAGCATTTTGATGACGTGCTCGCGGTCGCCGCTCTTGCCCCGTCCGCGCGGCTCCGGCTCGGCGTACTCGATCCTCGCCCAGCCCCACACGGACCGGATGTGCTCGATCACGGAGCCCACGTACTCGCCGCCGCACAGCGACTCGAGCACGGCGGGCACGCCGAACGCCGCGTACACGTCCAACAGGCCGCGGGCGACCTCCTCGGGCCGTATGGACCGGAGCGCGATCAGGTGCACGAACTTGGTGACGTGGTCGCGGTGCCGGACCACGAACCGGTACCCGTCGTAGGTGCGCTCCTGCATGTCGATCAGCTCGATGCGGGCGCGGGAGACGCGGTCCCGGCCGAACGGGTCGGCGGCGGCGGCGGCGGCGGCGGCGCAGGGACGCTGCGCGGCCGACGGGTTGCTCCTGACGCACCGCGTGCACAGCTTCAGGTACGTCATCACCGCCTCCTTGGTCACGTTGCTGTACCGCGCCTTGAGCGCGGTCACCATGCGGTTCCGACCGCCGTGGCCGATGTCCAGGTGCGCCTTGTGCAGCACGTCGAACAGCTGCTCGTTGGTCACGTACGGCGTGCCGGTCGCCGGCTTGACCAGCAGCTCGCGGCCGTCCGCGTCCACCGTCACCGCGTACTTGCGCACCATGCGGTAGTCCTTGGCCGTCTTCTTCTCGCCCGCCGTCCGCAGCACCAGCCGCGACCGTTTCACCTCGCGCACCCGGCACTCGTACTCGTCCGCGCTCAGGAACGCCTTGTTGTCCTCGCGCTTTTGCCTCAGCAACGCCGCCACGGCCATGTCGAAACTCGTCCGCATTTCCTCGTCCGGGTCCATCGGTCTCTCCGCTCGCCGTTAGTATAACGTGTACGGCCGTGCGCCGTCGCTGCGCGGTCCGGGCAACACCGCCGCCGAGAAGACGATAGAGAGATGCAGATGTTGTGCGAGAGAAAATGAGCTCTCGGTACGATCGGCGGTGGAGATATTGTTCAGTCGCGTCCCGTCGATTTTATCATACTACTGTTAACACGTTTCAACCCGACGGGTAGGTACACTAGCGTGTTATATTTTTCTAGCAGACCGCACACGCACTACGTAAATAGGAATCGTCAACGATTTTTTTTTTTTAAATTGTTAATCGCGTCGAAAACGAGTATTACCGTTGGTGCGCGTGGTCGCGACGGAACGATCGGCGGCACTGAGATCGCGACCGACTGCTAACGTGCAACTATATTCGTCGTCTCGTCGATAAGGTGAATTCCAAACGAAACGATGTACGCCGGGTCTTGCGTGCTGTACGAGTGGTCCCGATGTGAGTAACAGTCGTACGCGTGATGCGCACCGAGTACGACGCTATCGAGACGCTATCAGGTACTGTTGCGTGTGCCGACGTGTTATCATAGTCTATTAAAGTCGTCGACCGGCCGCGACAATGGCGATATCTCCCGATTATGCAGTAGGCGAGCCTCTCTGTAATGGCGCTGCGAAGTTTATAACGAATTAATGAGTAAATGAGTACTAATGACCAATTATAATACTATACGTGCGCACGACAAAAGCCCGGTTTGGACCGCGACCTAGCAGCCTAGAGTCGTGATAGTTTAGCGGTTCAAGTCGATAATCGTAGTTACACTCTAGTTACGCACACGTGTGATGGTGAACCTCCCTCGGTGACGCAATTATTACTTCATCAGCTCGCGCAACACACGTCGCACGGCTCTCACGGGCCTAGGGTTGTAGGACAGACGACGTTCAAGTTCATAATATTATACTATCAATATAGATAAAACCGTTGCGATAAAAATAACGAGGTGTCGGGTGAGACACACGTCGAAAGGTGACACCGATATATTGGTGAACTGTTGGCCAATGTAGAGGAACCATTGGTTTCGAAAAATGATTCTGAGCGAAGGGGGTCGCGGTAAGAACATCCACTATAATATTATTATAATGGGTAGGTATCTAATAATTTCGTTATGAGGTAAACAGACTTTTACGAAAAAAATCGTTTATAAGTGTACAAGCTTGAGACTTTGATAATTCATTTATTATTAACAGTTAAGATTATAATAATAATAACCGGTTTACGTTTGACAAATATTTATTTATCACGACAGTAAAATAACTTTTATCGTTTAATCGAAATTAATATAAATGTTCATATACAATTCAACAAATTTCGTTGAAATATCCGATATTGTCAAAATGTAATATTCAAGAGCTTGTAAGTATTTCTAGCGGCTTTCAGAAATATTAATTTTTTATTTACAAATAAAATATTTTGAAGAATCTAGTATATAACATTTTCAAGTTTCAAATATTAAAATTAAAGGTTTTTTTTTCAATTGTCAACTATACACACTTTTCAAGTTTTCTTGATTTTGGACGATTCAAACATTAAAATACATTTTTCTCTCGTTTTAATATGTTTTTCTATAAACACATTTTTGAGAAAAAAATTTTTTATGTGACTTAAATTTTTAGGATAAATTTAATTTTATAGGAAATTGCATGAACACAAGGTATTTTCCAAAGATACTTTCGAGAGAGTATATAGTTTCTAAAGCGCGAGGAAAGATGAAAAAGAGGTTTAGGAATAATGTTAATTTTGTAAAATAAATTACGTAGCCGTTTATATTTGTTTTACATACATGCATTTGTGTTTTATGGCTTAAGGCTTTACATATCACACATGTCCTAAAAAAGGTTAAAAGGCATTTTCAATTTTTTTGTTAGTAAAATTGGATGATTATTCGTCTTTAACAGATTTAAGTAAACTGAATAAATAGCTTTGCTACTTTACTATACCTCTTATGACAGGTAACTGCTATACTTTGGCTGAAAAAATAAAATGTCACTATGTATACGAGTTCGCTTTGCAAGCCTCAGCTTGGCTAATTCGAGTATTGGCGTGATCGTTCAGCGGCTTACGGGTGTATTTTTATTTCTGCGAATACAAAGCGTTTTTATTAATTACAATTCATAGGAGTATACTAATCAAAGTCGTTTTTAATGACATGTTACGAGCTTCAAAAGGTGCACAAAAAGGTATTCATCAATACTACAATGCTATTTGTCACAAGTATCAACCAACAATTAGAAAATTAAAACCGAATTTATTGTATAAGTAACATTTATTTGCACAGAAAAAATTAGTAAATTTATTATAGGACACAGTATAGTGAATTTCTACAAACTTTTAATTTTGTAATTTTAAATCAGAAAAAATATTCTCTAGACACCAACTAAAAACGTGTCATTAACTATTTGTATTAATATTATTTTATTATTACCATATATTATTAGATAAATAAATTACAAGTTTAATAACTTTTAAAATATGTTGACTATTGTTCATTTTAGGGTATATAATATTTTATAAGCACGTTTTGTTTTCCGATAATTTTCCAAATCATACATTAATACGGCAGATAAATATGAACTTTCTCGTTAAGTTGAAATGTATTAAAGTAATAGCGATAGGCCCGATTAGAGCTATCAAAAAGTGAACAATATATGTACAACAGGACGTGTTAAAATAAATTGCAATATTTTTAGTTAAATTTATGGGTAGTAACTAGTAAATCTACATCAAAAGTTTCATATATAAATTATTTAAATTAAAATTGGACACTAGTGATGCTTTTAAGAGGTCATTTCCGGTCTCGTAGTTTAAAGGTCACTGGGGCTTTAGTCTAAGCTCTAATGGCCGGTTTGCCCCCCTCAAACCGATAATAATTATAATTTATATACACTTATTACCTTTATTATTAGTTATTACCAATAAAATCAAATTTAAAAAATTGATGAAATGAATCCGTGTGATATTTCATGGTCGGGTTAGATAAAAGAATATTAGTTAATGATATTGTTATATTGGTCTGGATTTTGAATTTTTTGCGCTATTCATAGTCATTAAAAATTTTAGAGTTTTCTCAGTTTATTTTTGTAAAATGTCAACAAAAAAAAAATTTTTGATTTAAATATTTTGAAATTTGAACACAGTGTTTGTCGTAAATGTTCCTTACTCGCGTGAAAAAATCTTCAAAATCTGTAGACACAATTTTTATAAATAAGCGTTTGAATTTTAAATTTTGATAAAAATCAATAAAAATCACCAAATCTGCCAACTTTTTATAGTTAAGAGTTGTTGAACATTTAAATATCAATACTTAAGACTTGAAATGTACTATAATGTACTAGAAAAGTTGCTCTTTACGGTGAGTCAAAAAAAAATAATTACCGGAGAAACGTAAAATTGTTTATAAGCGTTAGACAATTATATTTTGATGAAATCAGGGGTTTCCGCGATATCCATTAAACGATGTAGGTTATTTCATTGTTTCCCAAAATATAATAAATGAAGGGACTTGGCATTTTTACAGAATACTTTTATAAAAATATTCTATAGATGATGTTAATGTCAAAAGATTTAAACAATGTTAATGCTGTAAATAGGTATTTTAAATTTAGATAAAATATATAAAATGGCAATCAAGACAATATCATTTTTATAAGGATTTCAGTTTAAAAAGTTATCTTATTGCTTTTTAAAAATATAAACATTAAAAAAGTTCTTCCTTACCTCTCTCACTGAGAATCGTATTTTGAAAAGCAATGGTACATTTGTTTCAAATTTAAAATACCAATACCGTAGTATAGTTCACCCATCCCTGTAACACACCTTACCTTGGAGTCCCACCCGACCTAGGAGTCTTGATATTTAATTATTTTATTTTGTATATTATTATTAGTTGCTAAGAATAACATCTAAATACATAATTTAGCTTGGTTGGCCGTAGATTGGAGATCTTAGGATTTATTTATCTAACCTGTCATAGCTGAGAAAATCTAATAGTGATTAAGACATTTATGATTAAAATAGTTTGTTACACGAATAATATCAAAAACATGAACATGGTTATTGACTATGAGTTATGGCCACTAAATAATACTATGTAAAATCTTATTCATATCGAAGATAAATTATATAACTTGAACTAAATTATTAACTTAACTTTAAGTTTAAATTTTTTAATTTTTTTTTTCGCGAATAATAATATTTTACGTAGCCATAACATTGTATGGATGACGTAATAATGTAATGGTTATATATATATATATATATATATTGCTGTATGATGTTTCGGATAGAAATTTAGATTATTATCATAAAATGTAAACATTCGAATAACCATATGTTATAAGAATTAGTATATAGAAACGCCGTGCCGTGTTCAAAATGTACTATGATTTATGAAAAATTGATACTCATTAATAATTTTGGAAATATTTTGGTATATTTTAAATTTGTTTCACAATTTTTCTTTTTTCAGACTTGGCCGTATAACGTACACAACAGCGTGAAAGAATGTTCATCACCTGAAGGTGACTACAGATACGACTCTTATAATGCACTGGAACAAAAACCGTATTCGACTTATGACACTTATTACACTTCATCGATAAATTCGTGAATTGTATTTGTATAATCCATGTATTATTCATTTTAATATATTATAGACTTGCTAAAAAAAAAAAACTTTAATACTAGACATCTTTGCCTGTAAAATATTTATATTTTCATATGACTATGTATGTATATATTTTTTACTACATATAGTCGATGATGGACGTTAAACGGCCATTTTTTCATAATGCATGTTCTTAATTTGTAATCAACATTTATAAGTACTATGATGGAAATTCTGTACGACGATCGATTTACTCCTTTATAAGGTTATTATAAATTAGACAACTATTTTAGATGGACCTGATGGAAAGTGTGAATAACAAAATAATTGAATTGTTTGCGGGAAAGTTTCATCTACGATCTACTGTATACGCGTGTAAATACGTACAATATAAGAATATAATAAGAATATACATATAAAGTGTCTAATAGGTAACTCATTCGTGTGTACACCATCAGAGACTTGATTTATAAACTCGCTTCTTTGTTCGCTATGAAAACGTACCTGTATATTACGTACATGAAGTGTATGTTAATTAATTAATTGGAAAGTCAGTTGCCATAAGCGTATGATCTAGTGCGAATATTTGTGTGTAGTTTTTTTTAAATATAGTCTATTTTTTTAAAAAAAAATTTTAAATTATTCAAGATAAGCGTTTAATTATTTTATAGAAAAATGAATTTGACATTTTTTGAGTTTTCAATGAATTTGAGCAGTTCATAAATTATAGTTTAAAAAATACAATCAAGCTTATATACAAATCTTAAAGTATAGCAATAATTGAAAATCCATAATGATTGATTCATAGTTATGTACGTTATATATGTAATATGTATATGGATGTTATACCTAATGTCCGTCATGAAAAGAAGGAAATCATATACGGCTTAGTATAATGGCTATTGTAATAAATAAGTATAATTTAAGTAACATGAACTCTTAGGTATTCGGATACCATACCTGGAGGGGTACATTTGAATTGTCTCATGTACAATTTTAAAGAAAAAAGGTTACTCGAATTCGCACTTATTTTACAATTTACCAATTGCTCGAATCAACCTTAACGCTACAACACGTATCTGTAATTATGTTACTTCTAAAAAGAGCTAATAACATTAAATTATTTATTGTTTAAATAAACTAAAACAATACATTTTGCTAGCTTATGAAAATAACTAGTACCTACCATGCTTGTTGATCTAATTAACATTTTTTACAAAAAAAAAATGAATATTTTCAAGCTAAAAATAGAAGATACGTGGTATTTACAAAATATTATTATTTTAATTTGTTGATCCGTGTTTTTATTCAGTATCTTGTAGTAATACTAATTTACCAACACACTATTATACGTGGTGAACAAAATAACATGTCTTGAAGTAATGTTTAATGTATTGAAAGTTTGAATTTCAAGTTTTCAATGAAAACATACCTAAATGCAATTTTTTTTTATTCATAATACTTAACAAAATTAAATCCAGACTATTGGTTACATTAAAAACGAATATAATACTATTAAATTACCAAGTTTTTGTCCAATTCAGTCTTATAAAACTTAATAATAGAAAAAAAATAAGCGTACACTTGTAATCGATTTATATCGACATCGATGTCAAATTATATATGTATCATCATATGTATCCGATGCTACAGGAGGCAGTTCGAGTAACAAAAAGTAACCTAATCAGACTTAGTAGGAAATTCGTGTGCACCGACATGGAGTACCTATTAGCCATAATATTATAATTGTTGAAGACGCAATGGTGTGATTGGTCTTTATAAAAATATCATTTTTTTTTAATCGGGCATTTTATCAATAGATTATTATACATACTACATGGGTTGTATTCAATTTTTTTTTCAAATAAAAAAATCGTAATCCTATTTTATATTTGTGTTTTGCTAAATTTAACGATTTTTCAGCCTAAGTATTTTTATGAGTTAATTTTGATATTTTATTTGCAACATTGTCATTTCATTTATTCTTAGATGTGCACTTAAACATTGATAAATTTTGCACGCGAATTAACATTCTGCTGTGCTCGCTAGTTAATTTATCTCTTTATGAATAAGTTTTTACTTTTGTATTTTTTTTTTTTTTTACTTCACGAATGTTTATTTGATTTTTGACCAACTGTGGATGTGCTTTATTTTACAAATATAGGTGTCCGAAACCTATTTAGAATCGACGATACTAGTATAACATAGTATGTTTACATCGACGATATTATATTTAATTTTATGAAACGTAGACTTTAACATACTATCAAACATACTAGACTTTTTGCTTAATCTAATAATTTCCACATTGAAAGATAGAATTATGAATTATGATCTAATAAAAATATTTTATCAAATATTAAATAATTTATGAAAAATGGTGTTTTGTGAAAAAATATTTTTGATTTTCGTTTTAAATTATTGTTTTACGCACATAGGACATTGTATACGAGGTATATGGCTTGAAACAAATCGATTAACTTATCGTATGACGATGGTAAAAAAAAACAGAAAAAAAATTATTTTCGTAGTATAATAATTATAGTCAAACATTTAATACGAGTATGTTGTCTTGTCTGTAAATAGATAATAAATAAATGGATTTGCTATTCGGAATCATTCCATTATGAAAGATTTGAAATTATTTAATTTTAACTACTCTTATTTATTTAGTATAAACTTACCATATATTTATCTATAAATAAAGAAAAATATAATAACTAAGTCATAGTATAGGTACAATTAATTGAACGAAATGTACATATAAAATTAATACTACATTTGATTAATATTGTAAAGCAAAGCACAACATATATGTCTATCTAAAGGTGACCTTAAAATAAAATAAAAATAAGATATATACGAGTATATTAAAGTGGAATAAAAATGTTTAAATTTTTATCGGATATACATATATATATATATAACTGTATAGTGAATTAATTTTATTGTAATACTGATATTAAAAGAGTTAATATGTTCACGCTTTAGTGCTACACTCTTGGTGAATTTCAAACCAACTAATTTAAATGGGTATAATTAAGTTTTTCTTACAGGCATTTTCCGAACTTTTTGAATACCCTGTAAATATGTTTGATATACACAAAATTAATTCATACTTCATATCAAATAGTACGTTACTTTATTGAACATTATACGATTGATAATTATTTTCTTAGCACGGTATCTGACAGTTTTTAGTTTTTCGATCGTATTCATTTAAAATATCTAATTTCCAATAACAACTATTTATTGCCGAATACCTGCAACTGTAGATATAGCGTTATGTGACTTCCGGGATAAATTTTTAATGTTACTAGTACAATTATGTTCAGATATAAATTTCATCGTGATGAGTATTAAAAAACGTTTTTTATACGCACCAAATATTAATACAAGGCACGTAGCTGGTCTATAATGCTAGTAAACTGGGAAACTAAGTGCACGGGAATTCTTCAAGAATTATTACACAGTAACTATGTGTAGGTATAAAGCTAAAAAGTAGTAATTTTTAACTACACATAACAAAGTAAATCTGGTTTTTCTGGTTTAGATATGGTAATTACTTTGAATTGCTATTCTTAAATATTGGCACAGTAAGTAAATCTGATACAGCATATTTTAAATGGAAACATTTATAATTCCATGTTTTGGAATAAAATATTCTTCTGATTATTCAAAGAATATCGAACAAATAATTATAATTTGTAAAAAGTATTTAAAGTTTAGACGAATGGAGTGGAATGGTATTCTACGCAACATGTTGATACACTTCCTTACTCGTTAAAACTTTAAGTGCTTGCCAATTATTATAACTACTGGTTCGATATTCGATTTGCATACTTAGACATTTCCAGAAAAATATTCTTCTGCAGAACATGACCATATACAAATATATAATGTACAGACATTTATATTTATTATTGTTTAGTAAAAAGCAGAAATCTCGGAAAGTTTTATCGGTAAGAAAAATAATTAAAATATACTTATCTTATCCACAAAAGTGCTGTTTGTACGGTGTTCTATGAAATAATGATTTAAAATAATATGAAAGAATTCGTTTCAAAAACACAAATAAAAATATCGACCGAGAAAATCAGTGGTCGGAGTTGAAAAAAAAATCACCCAGTACAATATGTATCGATGTACGATGCTTTTAACTGTGCATAGTGCATATTCTGTTGTTGCCACGTGCCTATTCGACATCTCGTAATATCGTAGAATCGTGTGGTAGCATATACGGTCCGTCATGTCGATGAAAAAATGTGATTCAACAGCAAAAACATGCGTTTACGCAAAACAAACGAAAAGCCATTTTAAAATGATTTTAGGGTAAAACACCTGTAACGAAATCGATGGAATATAACATCTATGGGCGAACCTCATCGGGGATTTACTACAATATTTTAAGTACATAACTCTTTATTAATGTTATAAGAATCCTTACTTTTTTACATATTTTAAACTACCATTACTTCTTAAAAAAAAATATTTCAAAAAATGAGATTCTCTATTTATTCATTCCGTTCCCTATACATTTTTCTCTAAAACCACTTTTTAATATTTTTTCGTTTGTTTTTCGTGGGATGTTTTTACTGAAAATAAACAGCGTAGTGCGCCCTCTTAAAGATGATATACCAATCGAAAATATATGTACATGCATATATTATTGTATCCTACAGGATTCACGGGTTCACTGTGTTCACAAAATACGCCTATGTTTACAATATGTTCATTGTACACCAACAAACGTTGAAGCCAGGGGCGGATAGGCGTGCTCCGACCGGCCGGGGGAAAAGTTCTAGCGGCCCACATGACAATATCGCACCAAGAAATTACATTGCCTGCATTTTCGTATTTGTCGTTGTGATAATTATTAGATCTAAATGTAGACCGCCGATAGAAAAAATAATTTACATTTACAGATTAACTAACTCATGTTATTGTAATCAGAATTATTGTCGGCTAGAGGCTACTGGTAGAACATAACTCACTCATACACAATAATTCGTTCAAATTAAAAATGTACAAATGCAATATTCCATATTATATATTTTAAATTTACAATAAAATGTTACACTATGATCACTTCTCAACCGTGTGCGGGTGGAAGACGAACGTGGCGTTGATAATAGATATTGAAGAGAAAACGATAATGGTGTAACTCTCGTTACTACTATATATTTATACTATAATTTTAGTATTACTATTATAGAAACATAATATAAGCTGACTATACATTAAGTCTCCCCCACTCAAAGTTTATATTGTAAGGCCTATGGTCGACAATCGGTATGTAAGAGAACGCCAGTTCTCCGCGATTACCATCACGCTAACTTGAACTCCGTGTAACTACGAAACAGCCCTATGATTGTCTTAATAAACCTTTATATATTAATAATTATCTCTACCAATATGCATTTATTTGTAATATTAAGATCCTATATACCATTTATGCTCCAGAGCTACGGTTAATTATATTCAAAAGAACCTAACTTCTTCCCTGAATATCTTATATTTAACGGGTCATCCCCGACCACGTTACAATGGTAAAAAAAGAATAAATGAAATTCAAAATTCAATTATACGTGAGTTGAGATAGACTTAACAGGGTTTTAAATTTCGTACTGGTTTGGCTTATTGAAACTAATGATATTATAAGTGCAATTAAATTATATGTTTCTTCAATTCACACGTAAAATAGCTTTTAAAAGAAAAATACTTCAATCACATGATATAAATACAATATGAAAGATGAATTTTAAATGTGTAATTTATTTTTATGAATTTTAAATTTGAAACGATAAAAACTATTCTTTTAAAGATAAATTCACCAGTTAAAAGCATTGGTTGTCTCCGTCCTACAAATTTAGAACGTAGGCAGTTTGCGTTCAGTAGTTAAAATGTTCGTTATTAGCTTTTAATACTAGAGTAAACTAGCCTATTATCAAACATTCAAAGGGAAAAACAACTGTGTTTTGTTTTTCCGATAATATATAACTCGTATGTCTGCAGTACTTGATGTATATAATTTGTACGGTATTTTGATTTTTAAGCGAATTATGAGTAAGTGAAATACACTACGCAGTATGTTAACTAATTGGAATTTCAGTCACAATCAATTATGATCTAGTGCGAATATTCAAGTTTTTATCAATGTAATGATTGAGTTATACCCATTACAAGGATTTTCAAAAAAATTTCAATTAAGGTGAATACAATTTTTATTATTTTTTTTAAAAAATCCAAGTTAGCCATTTTGTAAAGTATTGCATAATGATATTTAAGAAAAAATATTTTGAAACTAATACAATGTTCAACGTATGAGAGCAGTTCATAGTAAAGATGGATATTCGTAATATGGAACTTTGATCCGCTTATTCTTGTTGATAGTTTCATATTTGTATTTGTTTTCACAGTTGTTCGAAACGTCATTGGTGTTGATCGGACTGGCCTTTTCATTTTCAAGGAAATAATCATTCAGTCCGTCCCTAGCAGTACGGGCATATTGCTCCGGCGCATGCTATATTATAACCAACATTACCATAACGTTTGCTGTATTCTTGACACTATGCACATTGCTCTCGTTCGTTGAAAATCGTATCAATTTCAACATATTTTTTATCATTTTCATAGAAACTAATATATTTATCATTTGTACGTTACTTTACAAAATGACTGAATCGTGAGGTTTTGAAAAAAAAATTAAATTCTAACGTTAATCGAAATCTTTTTTCATCGTCGTAAAATGTGTGCTCAACTATTACGTTTTAAAAAAAATTCCTCTCAAATATTCACAGTAGACCATGGTTAAGGTAACTGAAATTCCAACTAATAAACATAACCTAACCTAACATACCTACTTTAACTGTATAACAACTGTTAAAACACTCATAACTCGCTTATAAATGAAAACTTGGTACAAAATCGTCTGGCAAAACACAGATGTTCTAATCCCGTTGCGCTTGATAATGGGTCAGTTTACTCACGTCAGTTTTCAGCTTGCTGTGCAACATTTGAACTACCGAACGCAAAGTTGCCACGACGGAGACTGAGCGCTGCAATTTTAAGGTTAAGACTTGCAGAGTCCGCGATCGTCCTCATCACCATATGGCGTTTATGCGACCGCGTCAAACTGGCCGTCAACTTCCGGAGCGTGGTCAAGTCGTATCGCTGGTCGCTAGGGCGGTCGTCCCGCGGCGGCGGTTGCGCAACTTCCAGGGTTTCCGCCCCGGAGACTTTGCGGTGCTTGGCTTTCGGCGGGATATCCGATCTCAACTTCGCGCCACCGTCTCGCGGACGTCCCTTCGACGCCTTCGGCGCGACCAACGTAGACGACTTGTTGTGAACGCCGTTCTCCACGGTGCTCGCCTCCGCCATCTTCTTGGCCGTCATCGCGGCCATCTTGGCCGTCGTGGCCTTGTTGTAGCGCACGACCGGTGCGGGCGCTCGGGGCACTTTTCTAACTTTCACGGGTGACGCCTGGACACCGTGTTCGGCCATAGCCCTGTTCGTCGACGCTATTTTGGCTATCGTTATCGCGTTGTACCGGATCTTCGTCCCGTCCTGCGCCACCAGCTGGGCGTTCGCAGGTAGCTGCACAATAGCTTTCGCCGGGATCACCTTCGACGTCGCTGCCGCCTTCTGGACGCGAGCTTTCGCCGGGATCACCTTGGCCGCTTCCTCTGCTGCCTTTTTGGCCAACATCTTGGTCGTCAGCGCCAACTTTGCCAGCGTGGAAGCGTTGTAACGAACAGCCACGTTGGCCGTCGACCTGCTCGTTGCCGCCGGCCTGGCGTTCAAAGATGTCTGGACGCGATCGTTCCCCGGGGTCGTCTTGGTCGCCGCCGCAACTGTCTTGACGTTCCTACCCTTCTGGGTACTTGCATACGACGGGGTCGCCGTGGCCGGCACAAAGGTCGGCTTCGAAGCGAACTTTTTCCAAAGCATCGGTTTTAGGAACAAATCATTGTAGTCAAGAGTGAAACTTGCACTTGATATCGATGATTCCAGGTCCGAGTTAAAACTGTTATTAGTGAATTTGTCCTCAAAGAACTTTTCCGGGGACATTTTTAAAACACTATTTTTTACTGCCATTTTTACTTAAATTTTGGAATCACTTGTTTATTATGATCAAAATTTGCTTTGATCAGCTAAGATCAATGAATTAAAATTACTAAATGGATATCACAGCGGAATATGTTTAATTGTGGTGAAATGTATTGTTATAGCGACGGCACCGATTATGATACATTTATAATTACTATTATTGATACTGGCCAGTGGCTTTCGCAAAATGACAATATGAGATCTGAGAACTCAATGTATATTGTAGAAATAGTTACACAATACTTCGTCCCAAAGTATTAATGCAATATTCCATAATATATATTTCAAATTTACAATAAAATGTTTCACTATGATGAACGCGTCGGCCCATATTTGGTCAAAATATGTAGCGGCCCTCCGGGAAAGTCCCGGTATCTCGGTGGGCCTATCCGTCCCTGGTTGAAGCGTAGCATACGTGATCGACATAGTTGAAACGGCCGTCGTCGTACGAAAATCGATCGATGTGTATTGTGTTAAACAACATCAATGTCCTGCGGCCGAGAATTTATCTTTTTATTGTCGTCAAAGATAAACTATTTGTACGGCCAGCTGACATGCGGATATTATCATGACATTTTATTATCACACACGAGCGGACGGCTGCATTTTAACACAATGTCTAAGACAATATCATAATAATATATGATGTTCTCCGCTGTGTTGCATATGCGGTTCGAAGGATTTATGAGTGAACGGGTTATTCCGGGGTCCCGCGGGACAAAAGCTCAACGAAATGTTTTAGAATTGTAATTTTTAAATCGTTTTCCCCGCGCGATAAACAGCCGTGCGCACCAGAACTACTCGTATATAATATATATACGCGTGCACCCTAATTTAACACTGGGCTTACCGATTTCCCCGGGAAGGCGGTTTTTGGTTAATGTTTTTATTTTCCCGTCAGAACTAAATAACTCCGTCCCCTCTACGTTTCACCGACAATTTCATGATCAAGGCTATAATTATATTGAATTTCAATATCTCTAAGTGTTTAGTTTGCTTCTAGGTTAGGGTATACTCTGTCCAGCGAGAGAACGCGCCGGTTCTGCGCATGCAGACTGACGGCCGAGCGATTGCCGAGGTACCATTTCCCTTTCTCCGGGCATTGGTATAAGTGATAACATGTCATTGTCACGTGCCGTCGGATCGGTCGTCGGTGAGCGTCGGTCGTTTGGCGGTTCAGGTGGGAGAAAACTATGGCTGGGTAACCGGGGGTATGCGCGAAAACGGACCGATTTTGGTCGGCTGGACAGAGTATAGTTACTTGTGTTTAAACTTTATATATTTATGTTTTCTTATAAAAAAATACATATACAAATATATATATATAATATATATAGCAAGCTCTGGCACGTGCCGGATGTAAGCAGTAATAACCGGCAATTTCATTATTACGTAAGCGTTGCAATCACCTAATTCGCAGTAAATTTATAATAGTTTATGGTTGTACGAATTATATGATATTATAGGTTAAGACAAAGAGTTGTTATTTCATTATTTCTATACTTTGACGCATTCATCAATTAACAGCAGGCGTACAGTCGTACAGACCGTTGACGCAACAGGTAGGTGGATTTAGGGGAGGGTTTTAACATACTATTTTATAAGAACAGTACCATTAGTACCTCTCCAATTCATTCGCGATGTTTATGTTCAAATTAATATTTATCTAGTTCAATATTATATTTAATTTTAAAATTGTATACCTACTGCTATCGGTTATCTGGTTTATTGTCGCTTCGAACAATGATAAATTGATAACATTATGGGTTGATATTTGTAAATACTTGATTTCAGTTTGTGAAATGACTTACAATAAAATATATAACTGTACAGAATTTTGAATCATACTGCTTAAACAATTTATGTACCCAATATTATTCTTCGTTATAAGCTTACAACATTTATACGAGTAAATTAGGTAAATATAGCAATAAACAAGTAAGCATATACTATATTAAGGCAGAGGTTCCCAATATTTTTTGACTCCTGGCACCCTAAAATATTTTCTAAATATCCGGAGGCACCCTATAGTGTATACTTGTATACACTATAGTATATCGAGCATTCATATTTTATATTTATATTTCATAATATCGGTTTTCTTTAGCTTTGTATAACAAAACATAATACGAGTATACCTTAACAGAAATAATTATCTGTGTACATGTTGTAGGCCGTATGGAAAATATTAGTGTTTTTGCGAGACACGTACAAATGATTGCTACGTTGAATACAAAAAAGTTATATAATATAATATTTAGAGTAGAACAATCTAATCCGGACCACGAAGGGTAAAAATGATTAGTATATTCGACGATTGTGCGTTTTTTCAATCTAAAATTATTTTTCACATCAAAATAGCTCTAATTAAATATATGACGATTGTGCGTTTTTTTCGATCAGAACATTTTTTTCTTCGTCGAATAGTAATTGCAATGAACATAGTGACAGTGAAATAACTTCCTGGCATATGAAATGGCCTATAAAGTTATATAAAATGCAAATACCACTCACCCACTGACTGATTGCTACACCTCAAAAAGTAAAAAATGACAGAACGTATGAACTTGAAATATCTACTCGAAATACTCGACATAGTAGTGGTTCCTCTAATACTCTAGATGTGCAGTAAAAAGGGATTTTAAAAAATTCAAAGTTGAGTCATATGCCACTGTTTGAGTTCAGTCGGTTCATTTCGACTGGTATTTAACTGGTATATGTACCTACCTTAAAACTTTGTAAGCTCGGGCAGTCGAAATTACACATGTAACTGTTAAAAGTTTAAAAACCCCACATGGTATGATGCTGACACTTGATTGGGGTTTGGAACTATATTTGCAACAGCAGGTTTGACACCATACATCCTACTCGTATGATGGAAAAGTTGACACTGAGGCGAAACCTTAAAGGGGTATTAATCATTTTTGTTTTGTATATTTATTTTTCCATACGCAAGATGGCTGAAAAATAATATACATTTTGACGGTTCAATGCAGGTAGAGTATTCGCGCTAAGGTGTTGTCGAAGTAACTGACAATGCGGCTAATAGTCGTAAAAGTATTTACATATTTAGTAAAAGTGATGTACAGCGAGGAAGTATATTAGAGTGAAATGTAGCTCAGCGTTATCGATATTCTAATATGTCGTTATATACGTTTATATAATAGCGAATAAATCCAAATAATGGATCTAGGTTTCGTTTCGCCGCGACGGACTGCGGTTTCAATATGCGCGTTCTCGCATCGGCAAGTCACAATGTATTTTAGACTGCGATGATTTCTGGTACGACGTACTTGTAGAAAATTCTTTTAATAGTACGGCCAGGGTTAATTTAACGGACAACATCGCAGGATCCGAATGAAATGTAGAGATCACTACTATAATTAATTACGAAGAGAACCTATGTATGTATAGTTTTGAACACGATATGTAGTTTGTTAAATGTACAGCGTTGTAAAATGTTACGATTATTGCACTTGAGTTGGAATATTGTATTTAAACTGCACTTACGGAATGAAAAGATTGCCTTTATAACAAGTATGTACAGTGTACACGCATTTTGATGGAAACCAATAAGTTTTATTTTTAATAATGTTCTGACTTACGAAATGAATTTTGTATCTACTCGGTTAGGATAATATTGTCCACGGGATAACCCAAAAACAATACATTTCACATTCCAATTGGAGCTCCTAAATATTATTATTACCATACATTTTTGAATCGAAAACGCACGTTTTCTTAAATCTACCTAGTGTATAAATGAAATATGAAATTCCAATGAATTACAGGGCGGATGAATTATGAATAGTTAGCCTATAGAAACATACATATGAAAGAGGTTAATGGCCATCTACTGTATACACAATATATACGTATTAAAAGCCCATATACAGATTATTTCTCTGCAATCGGATACGATACACCACATCTAGCGTTTCCAAATTGGTACGAAGCCTGCAAGGACCATTAACTAATACTTAAACTGAACCGGGAACTCTTTTCTTTTTGTTCGAGTATGAAGTAACAAGTAGCATGAATCAGTAATATTGAATTGATTTTTTAGCTTAATGAAGCGAGCGAACCTTTCTTTTCTTTATCATAATATCATCCGAGTTTAGCTGTAGGTATACTTGATATTTTCAGTTTCAACCAACCGCGGACCCTTTAAAATCGACGCGTTGACCCCTGGGATCCACTGACCACCTATTGAGAATCACTACAATAAATCAATGTTTCCCAAACTTTTTTTTATCACGCGACATCATTGTAGAACTTAGAAAATTTTAAAAAAAAGATGATGACCTCTTTTTCTTCGGTTTGGCTGGACAAGTCGCTTGATTGGTAAAGATTAATTGTAATTTATAATAAAACACTGTACATTATTCATTCAACTTGATGTCCTTAAGAAGTCCAAACGGGTCACCAGAGGTGGAAAAACACTGCGGTGTAGAAAGTATACGTCATAAGCTTCAGTGACGATTTCAAAGTGTTGTACACAGAAATGTTCAAGTTACCAGAACAGAATAACGCCATAAGCCGAATAACTGTGGATACGTTGGCTCCGAGGAATTCCACTGAAATTTTTCTTGAGGTTAGCATATTATAGTCACTGAAAATATTGACTTCGCTTAAGCGTCTATTTGTGTCCGACTTGCGATATATTGTGGCACTGATCGAACATTTCGACGCATATTCGCTGCCCACAGAATGAATGCCTGCGACGAACAAAAGGTTTACACGATAAAATATGAACCACGTTATTGTAATACCGTAAAGCATTCCTCAAATCGCGTTTACGATTCAGAATTATTGTCGTTTTATACATAATCAACCGGTTAATATATAATAATATATATATACATATCGATAGTTAAGAGGCCAAAAGTTGAAAGTTTTTTTTTCTAAAAATCATTTTATTAGTTCATTAGATACACCGGCGTCGAATATCATAAGTCAAATATCACTGTAAACGTGTTTTTTTGATACTTAAATTTTCAAGTATTTAACGCAAGATAAGTTTTTTTTGTTCACACGTGTAACAATAGTCCTATATTAATAGGACTTACAATACATATTTTATCTTGATCTAGATAGTAGACAAATATAATAAGTCCGTACTTGCTATGTTTGTCAAACACAATTTAATCGGTTTCGGACATATATGTCCATAAAAACCTTGTAGGTCCACGGCAAAAACAAATTGCAATTGCCATTTTATAAAAAGTCCCGTGTATATACATTCTATCTACGCTAAAAATAAAATCACGTCAGAGTAGTATGTTATACTGTACTCAATAGAACACTTTACAAATAAATCAGTGATAAATTAATGACACAAAAAAACGAAAAATGATGACGCGAGTTATAATGTTTTGAAAAATTAAAAGACTCTAAAAGTCTAAACTGCTCTCCTGCAAAATGTAGTTAGTCTTTGTGCCTTACAACTTTTGGCCTCTTAGCCGTCGAAATATAGTACGATGAAGACGGTTTCGGGTGGTTGCCGTTGACCTGTACGACCACCGTACGAGTACGTGCCGTAATACCTCCGAGGAAAACGACGGTTAGGTTATTTGTGTTCCAGAGTCGTACGCGCTTCAAACCCTGCGCCACGGGACCGGACGACACCCGATGAATCGCGAACACGGTAACGCGGCCCGTAGATTTCCAGTTCAATGTGCTCGGGGTTTGCGCTCAACGGATTCACCTCGATGAAAACGTAATTAATTTTTAGACATATGTATATATGTGTACGCCTGTACACGCAGGTATACATATAGTGCCATCATGAACACGCGGCGTATTTGTTTACCTCCAGTGATTACTGATTGTTATTTAAGTGCGCGTTCGTCGTTATAACTCTTACCACCCTCTCGGCCTTGCTACCTCGCTCCCACCACCCCCGACGAGCACATCAGATACAGAAGTTTGTTCGGAACATCATATTATGCGAATAAAACTGAAACCTAAATCGTACGCCCCGCCCGCCGTTAGATCTGGGTGAAATCGTCGACGCGTAGTAGAAAAATGTAAACGTACACGGATGCGCACCGTACGAACAATTAATATCAATAAATAATACGGAATAACGATTGCTGATAAAAGAACTTGGAACATTAAATCTTCGATTTGGAAAAATGTTAACGGGTACGTTTGAATTTTCATTCACGTCTCCCTAAATTAATCTAATCTATAATATTACGCAGCGGGATGATGGCATTTAGATTTATCCGTCTACACCAGGCTATCCGGCCGGCCATCGCACCGTTTTGATCTGGCCCCCGTTACCTTTTATGATTGCACAAAGTTTGAAATCAAATATGACCTGATATAAAATGTTGAGAAAACGTTTATTCTATACTTAATGCTAAATGTCTGAATATGACATTATGTTATATCGTGTTGAAACCATCACGTCGTATGTATAGGAGTACGTTGCGCAGTTTTTAAAGGCCTAAAAACTGGCGCTTTTGAAACTTAAAGTTGACCGTCCTTGATCAGCACGAGACATATAGCTCGTATGTGTAATGTGACGCACTCAAGAATATTTCATGGAGGGTCCAAGTAATTTCCCCAGTCCAATTAAATCTGCTCCCGCCACAACCCCCAATTGCAAACTAATATAGGTATTCATTTCGACACGAATAATTACGATGCATTAAAAAAAAAACCCCGGTTTTGATGTTGATAAATATTTATTTTTATGGACCCCCCCCCCCTCCGTTAATACTCCACTGCGTGTTGTAACGGTTACAATATATATTCAATCGAAAATATGTTTTGCATTCTACCTCAATTAAACCAAAAACATTTGTATTAGCCAATTACAATAAATTACAGTTTTACGAACTAAAAGTGTTTAAGTGCGCTCAATAATTAATGTGTATAGTTCTGCGCGATGCGGTCGAGACTGGTTAAACTATTCTACAGCCGTATTTCCGATCAAACCGTCTCGGACGTCAAAATGTACGCTTGGCGTATAATTATATAGCCATAGGTAGGCGCCATCCTACATATTCTACATTTTATGATTTGATTGTTCACTGCAATCATAATTAGATGGATTTATTGTGTACGGTAACACGTATTTTATAATGCTTGTAATTCGTCCGGAGGAAATAATAAATAATAATATTATCTTCGAATAAATCGTCAACAATGTTCAACCGTAGAACAAACCTCGTGGACACGTAAAAATGTTTCAGATGCTTTTGCAGGATTGATAGAGCACACTTATCTCGATTGCCTATCCAGGACGTACGTACAGCGTCGTTTGATTTTATTTCGTATCCAACTTTCGCATGCAGTAATAAAGTGTCAGCGGTTCGAGCGCACGCCGCAATGTGTTACATATGTATAACATTTCCACAATGATTTCCGGTGTCATGTAAAGATTGACATTTTTTTCACGCGTTATAGGTACGCCCTAGATTCGATCGGAATCAAAGCGGTTTGTTTGATAATGGGTTAAAGGATTTTTTTCTAGACTATTGTTGTCATAGAATCTGAAGCGAGATTGAGTGAAATGACTAGGTAATCTCCTTTGAATTTTTTTTATCAGTCATCGGTGAAACTATTGAAACTTATAACAATGAAAATATCAATGAAAACCCACCATTTATCATATTATATAACATCATTACGTGTATATAGAATTAGCTGAGACTATTCACCGAGTCTCTCTTATTATTATATTCCTCATAAGTTTGATTGCAGAGTTCAGTGTGCTTCTCAAAACGTTTTTGTGATGTGCTTCCCTCAGTTTAGTGTAAATTTGTTAAGGCTCCCTGAGGTCCAATAGGTGTAGACAGTTTTTCCCATCTATATCGTTAAAACTCAACTGTTGTACACAAATATTTGTTTTACACGGTCTCTTAGGTACACGAGCGGCCCCTTAAGACGCCTTGGCTCACAGTTTAAGAAGTACTGGTATAGTCACCATTACTGATCATTGATCAACAATATTTTTTTTATCATTTCTGACGAAAAAACTTACTGAAAAATCATACATATCATGATTGAAACCTTCTGAAGTCCTAAAATGGTTGTCTAGACCAAGCCACTCAATTGATATTCTTATCAACACATTGTTTGTAAAATAAATGGAAAAAAGGAAAGGGACGTTCGAATAATAATATATCATAATGAGGTCAGAAACACCACGTTTTCGAGAACGATTCCTATTAATCCTACCGTAATCAGTTAAGCTATAGTTGGGCAAAGTTGGGTTTTTGAGCACTTTCGTGGATAAAAATAATAAAGTTAAATACTTTTTTTATAATAAGTTAAAAAACCGTTTAGGTACCGTCAGAGGTGCTGTGTGTGCAGACGTGAATCCAAGTATCCAAGGCCGCCCTTCGGATTTGTGGGATAAAAGACATTACCTAGATTTTTTTTTTTATTTAGGTCATCGATTCGATACTTAACACTCTAGAAGTACAGAACATGCGAAAAAAAGATTCTCATAACACGTGTGACGGAATCACAATTTTTCCCATCGGTTATAAACGTTAAATAACGAATAATTAAAAACCGTTAAAAATATGCCTAAATGTCATTATACATGCGGCGACCCACTGGTTCTTTATTTTTTTTTAGCCATATTTAGAACGACGGCGGGCCTCAAGAGACGGTATAACAATAGTAGTCGCGTTCTGAGTGAACTAATTACTAAATCGAATGTACCAACGTCATCGCGAAAATAATACGTACTACTGGTCCGACGCAGTGGCAACGTGAGAGCGGGTACTTCATGAGATCGTTGCATCACGTCCAAGATAGTGGTACCCACCCCTAGGCTATACTGGGTTCGCTGAGGACTGATGGATGGAAAAATAATGAAAGCTACCGTATTGTACTATTAGAATGTACATGAGGTTTTGTGCAGCATGGCGTTGGTGGTCAGCAGTGGCGCGCCGAACCCAAAAAGAGCAGCCACCCTTCTTTCTTTCGGTGGGAGGCTCAGTGGGTAACCGGGGACATTTTGTTTTTACCCAATTCGTAGTACAAGAACCAAGTGTCATGATATGTAGGGTGCGTGCGCAGGTGGCCCGAAATTAATTTCGCCCCCGAGTTTAATTTTATTTCGGCTCTACGGGTGGTCGACATTAATTAAATGCATGGGGAAATGAAAAAAAGTTCACCCGGCCACTGGTCCGTTGATGCCTTCAACCAGGTAGTATGAACTGCAGGTAGCTGTTGATTTCGGTTAGGTACATGCACAACATTTTTCCGCACCTCTACCAGAGATGTGTGCGTCAGATGTAAAAATATTCTTATAGGTACAAAACAGGTTTCTGCTACTATCCTTTAAAAGGCCGCACGCTAGCTCGCAATTAATTTTTCCGATTTCAACTATACGCACCTTTACACAATATTTATTATTCATATATAATCTAAAACAATAAATTTGTCCTATACTGATTACCATAATATACTTATTAAAAACAATCTACTGTGGATTACCGAGTTTAATTTTCCTACATAGTACATCAAGTACATGTATCAGTCCCATCTGGCCATCCCTATAAAAATCAAGATTAATAAGTCTCAACCAAAAAATGTAATGTCCAATCGAGTATACGTACACAAATTTGTATTCATTTAAAAATCATCGATGCGCATACACCGTTAAATGTGAAAGATAATTAATATATTATAATAACAAAAAAAACTACATAATACAAATTATCATAATTTTTTCCACCCCCTTAAATATGCAAGTGGGGGCTATTAAGCCCCCCTCATCCCCTCAGAATCATCCCTTCCTTAAAACAAGGCCATGGGTATACGGTATACCAACGATAGCGGTTGTGTACGGATCGAAATTCCGGGGTAGAATGTCTCGTCGTCCTCGTCACCGGTCCCGGAGACCCCACGTGTCGTCGGTATGTTTTCTCAGGACGACGATGGGTAGGAAAACGCGTGTTTAATTACCAGTCGTGATGAGATGAGATGATACAATAACGTTACACCGCCTACACCTTCTCGCAGCAGAAACGTGAACGTCTAAGGATTTCCGGGTGGGCTTGCTACGCGCTTATGGCTGTTTAGACTGTTCGGGCCCTTTTGTTTGACACGTCTGCGCTCGTCTTCGTCGTCCTGTGATTTGGGTATCTCTCATCTGGGTGTTGTTGTTTTTATTTCCGTCTCATGGTCGCCATAAACAAAAAGACTGGGCGCGCGCGGTTTTATGTCCAACGTTCACACGCGACGAGAGGGCTAACCGTCACGGGGAGGTGGTGTGGCGGGAGGGGATGGGAAAAACCGATGCACCCGTCGTCGTAGGACAAGAAACTGCACGAAAAAATAATGTTCAAACGTTTTTTTTTCTCTCTTTTAATCGACTTTTCAATGTGCTCGACCTTACATATACGGTGTGTATAAATACATACTATTTTTCGAAACAATCGTACAGGTTTACAACGGCGTTACACTTCCGGTTTAATAATAATAAAAATAAAAAAAAAGAGCCAAATCAAAACAAAAACAAAAACATGTTATACACGTCGTCACACGTATGGTATACAATTATTATTAAAATCATATCTAAACTATAATATATAGTGGTACATTATATTATACGTTACTTAGTCGATTAGCTTTTGTTGTATACAACATGTTTAAATGCAAAACGTCAACAGCGTATCATTGAATACAAAAAATATATATAAATATTGAATAATATGTAAAACTGTTAACCCTTTAACCGACCAAATGACTATGGTAGTGGATAAAACGCAGTAATAATAATATTTAATAGTATATATAATAATATAATATTATAGTAGAATATAATATAAGTAATAATAATAATAATAATAATAATAATTAGACTATATATGAGTTTTAGGGTTTCTTCTTGTGTCGTTTAAGGTCCGTCCATTTGATCAACTAACATGTAAAAACATCATCCGGGAAGAAAGCAAAAATTAACAAACTACAAGTAATATGAATTACTTGTACAATCTCGTTTCTGAATGACAACGTTTCGGGAATTTTTATTTTTTAAATAACTTTTAACAATAATAATTATATTATTAATATTTTAATTATATTTTTTACAATTTGTATCCACATAATAAACATAATAATAATAATAGAAATAATAATAGTACAATAGTAAAAATTATTATTATTATTATAATAATAATAGCGCGTTAACAATTAATATATTATACTTACGAAATTTGATTTAATTATAATTGCCTAATAGTATACAACGCAGAAACGAAAAAAGTCAAAATAATCAAATGATAACTGATAATAGTTTTTGAAGAAAACAAAATAAATATAATTATTGTTCGTTGTATGCGTAAATCCTATACAGACAAGGATACGAAGCTGTTGTATTGTGTAATGTTTCTCTTTAAAATGTCAGCGCACGGGCCCAACACTCTTTCAAACCTGCAACGAAAATAACGTATCTTAAACAAACGTGTGTATATTTATAACATGTTCTTTCATAAATGTTGTAAAATGCACACATATATACGTGATGTGCGAATAACAGCCATTTCACGGTACATTGTAAATTGCAATTATTGCGATAGAATGTTAAATTCGGATTTGTTGCAATTAAATAACATCGTCATGTACCCTGCAGGTCGTATATATTAAGGGGAGCTCGAAATTTGCACCAAAAAAAGAGATGTGTAATAAAAATAAGTATCGACTATCGAATACTCGACTGTTTCGTCGACGATAATAATTCAGGATTTCTAAATTCTTCGATTTCCAGACAAAACAAAAATACAACATTAAAAACATGTAGTGAGATTCAATCGATCAATCAAACTAAAATTTGGTTTATTTTTTTTATCGACTAACTTTGTTTTTACGAGGCTTCTAACTGTAAGCATGTTTTCATAAATATAATAGATTCAAATGAATTTTTACCAAAATAATAAGTTATAACGAAAAAAATAATAGATTTAAATCTTGGTGCAAATTATACATTTTATTTATATTTTACGATTTTTTTCTTTGGTTACCTAACTTCCGTGATTGCCCATGTCCGTACGATTTAAGTAAAAGGCTAACCTTTGTCATTCAACAAAATTGTTCATCGGTCTGTGACTGCAGTTTTCGCATATTTACAGGCGTCGAGCCACTATATATTCCTTGATATGCGAACACTATCCAATAGTAGTAGGTACGTTGACATTTAACATTTTTTATTACTTTATTTTATATACGCCATTTGCAATTACGAATAAAAAGAAAGTATAACGCAACTGCGCAGTCTAAAAATCTATATACATCGCAGGGGGTTTCGTGATATGAATAGTGAAATTTTCAATTGGAGTTTTTATGTTTTAACGTTTAAACATCTTCAATGTCACATATCAAAAACAAATCGTTTTCATATTTCCTTTCTCTGTCACTCTATATCAATAATATGTAGCTTCTGTGTCGATCATTACTGGGTGAAGTACCGTCATATAATCTTTATTTCTATATTATACAATAAACTCTTAACATGAACAGACACTTAAGGTAAATACGTGTTTTCAAATGAATTCGTATATATTTTTAATATATTGCAATAAGATTTAAGTTTAATAACAATTTGATATAGCGGTATTATTTTCAAAGTATAATAGCTATAGTGGATTATGAAGAAAACATTGAAAAAATAAACGAATACAGAAAATATAGAAGTATGATGTACACATTATATAGCGTAGATAGTTTTTTTTTTTTTATACAAACTTTTGTCGTGATCGATTGGACAGCAAAAACTGTTTGCTGACCGTTATCGTGAGTGAAATTCAATATATAGTATAACGTTTGTAATTTATATCCCAAATACTCTGGTTTGTCTTTTAGCACGGCGCGGCGCGGCGCCTATATACTTATGGGCAACGTTATACTTTCAACGGCACGCTATCGACCACAAAGGTGATTTTGACGGTGGTGGGATTTATATCGAATGACAATAATGTGGAAATTGAAAATTGTGTACAGCCCTATCTCCGCGGGGTTACCGACTGTTTGATTCGGACGAATAAAAATAATACGACGAACATAATATTTCTCAAGTAAACACAATATAGTATATGGGTTTTGATGGAAAATACATCCGTTGAAATTAACAACGTAGATAAATCTCACGGCGTGTAACGTTTACACAAAATAAACACGTAATACGATTCTGGCGGTACACGTCACATTAAATCGAGTAATAACCATCGTAAATGTGAAATGTCCCTAAGATTTTCATTCGTACATCATATATCCTTTACACAATATTATATTTTTGTCCGTTTAGTATTTGACAACAATCGTTATTAACACCCGACGGAGTAAGAATATACACTACTATTTCGAAATATAATTTAGCGACACGTGGAATTCAATATACGTACCAAAGTGTCGAACTATAATAAATATAGGTGCATTATGTATACACCGAGATTCTAACATTACAAACCGTTTTGCACAGATGGGAAAACATTTACTGAACAAGTCAACATTTTACTGTGTTGCTATCCGCAAGTCGTCGGTATGGTATACATAAGCCTCACTCAAAAGGCTACATACTTTTGATTAATGAACACGAGCTTTCGTATTTTTACGAGTGTCGTATCGTTCAAAGATTTTACTCGACTGTGCAGGTGGGTAATACAATGATAAAAACAATAAATAACCACAGCGTGTATGTAAATAAGGTGTACACTGTTTTAATTAAATAAAATATATTAATTCATATTAAATAATGATCGGGACTGGAGCGCATTAGATTATTTAAGTTGTTGTCTTATGGATCACATTACATAATGAAGTCAAATATGTTTCAGTGCTGCATTCGTATAGGAACCCAGTAGACTGTAGAGGATTAATTTACGTTCTTTCGTTCTTATAAAAATGTATATTTTACAATATTTGAGAATCAAAAAGGTAGAATAAAAAAATAATACAATTTTTTAAACAGAAAATCAAAATTAGCAAATTGATAAATACTGCCAATATCTAAAAAAAAAATTTCAAAACTCTTCAAAATCGTCTGGAGTAAGCAAATAATTATTGTTCATAATATTTCATAGTTGTTCAAACTAACGTTTTATTTTGAGTATTCATCGAATACTTTTAATTCAGAATTCAGTTTTCCATTTAAACTTAAATAACAATAAGAAAAAAGGTAATAAGAGAAGTTATAAGGATTTTTCAAACTTAAATAAAAATAAAAAGTAAGCAACTTTTGGAGAATCGAATATAAACTTCATGATGTTAATACTACGAAAGTATTATGTAAAATTAATTTAAAACACATTACTTTTATAGTTTTATATTGATATTTTAATAATTTTTTTTCACTTAGACAATTTTAATTGTCTTTTCATAGAGCGATAACGTATAAAAATAATAGTTAGAAAAATGTAATTTTAATTTAACTGAGTAAAATACTTTTAAAAAATATAAATTATTTACCTATTATTTCTATAATGCAATGTTCATATTATGTAAACTATGTAGTTATACGTAATTTGTTATGTGTAATAAACTTACAATTCATTCGTGAAACGGTTTTATAACTACGTACGTTGAAAAACAATATTATACCAATAGGTATAATAATTAAACTATATAGCATGGGTATTACATATAAAATATAACTAACAATTATACAGAAAAATGAGTAAAAAGAGCAAGATAAAAAATCATACGGAGATCATAAATTTGAAAGAATTTCTCTTTTAGAATATCGTACGGTTAAAAGTAAATCACAACAAAAGTTTGCTGTGTTTAAAAAATCATAATGTTCCAACTCTAGTTCTGCCATATAAGGTGGCATACTGCAAGCATGTACACGTTCTCATAAAACTTTCACTATTAAGAAAGAAAAATGGTTTAAACATAAAGTAATACTCGTAAATAATAATTGTTTCGCACTCGTTTGAAGTAAAAATAAAGAAAGACAGTGTTTCGGCGTCTATATTGGGTATAGACCATAATATTACATAAACCTGAATACAAGAATTTTATATATAGAATTATTATATGCTATAGCTGTATAGCCTATAAAGGTTCAATATGTTCTGAGAGTAAATGATCTTCAGCGATAACTTTGTTTTTTAAACATAATAAGGATTTACATATTTATAATTTTCTAAACTACTTTAATTTTAAGCTAGTAAAGCCAAGTATTGATATTTTTTTATTATTTTTCACGACTTATTTTAAAAATGTATAAATGTTTAGTTCAATTTTTATTGGTTTTTGTGTTGAGTAATTTGGTACTAGTTTTTGTAATTCAAACAAGAACTATGAGAAAAACCGTTGTAAAACGTTCATAATCAAATGGCAATTTTATCGCTTCTTTAAATTGGTTTTATTTCATTTAACAAGTTTACTACCCGTCAATGTATAAGCTTAGCGTTAACAATATACGTTTATGTCAGCGGTGGCTTTCGCTATTGTGCGAGAAATCATGGTCGAATCTCCAACAGAAAATAAACAAAAAGTTTTGTTACCCCAAAGCTATTAAAGGTACATGTATTATTATTTAATAAAGTAATTTTTTAATCAAAAGTTTTGAGGAAAAACACTTGTATTTCGCCTTGTGTAAGAAACATGGGGATTTCGATAAATACGAGTATATTTATTGCTTTTATAGCTAAATCACGTAGTTTAACTAATTCTTATTCGTAATTTAATAAACAATGACAGGTTTTGAGTGTATTTGCGCATTAATTTAAAAACTTTAAATACAAATATCGAAATTATATGTTCTATATTTTTAGAAAAAAAGTATTAGTTTCAAAATTAGGTATGTGCTTTATTTATTTATTAATTTCTTATGTACCTATCCATTTTCTTGGTGATCGAAAGTATTTCAAATATTATTTATTAACTCTAAATGTAGACAATTGCAGTAGATTTTAAATCTGATAAATAAGTACTTTAGAGAAGTCATTTTTGTAAATTTAACTTAAAAGACACGACTAGATAAAAATGCATAAAGTACTGTTTTAATTATAGTTAAAAAAATTAAAAACGTTGGTTATGGGGATTCTTCATTTTTCATTAAAAATATTTACTCGCTTCAGTGGACCACCCAAATCCTGCATCCCACCTTTTTATAATTTACTCTATACTCAATTTCATCCGATTTTTGATATCTTCAGCCGTATCCGCATATTCAAATATACCAACAAACTACCGATAGAATATCGACTGTTTGCCGCCTGTTGCGTCAATTGAGTATGTATTTTCAATATTGAGGTTTATTTTTAATGTCTCCATACGAATTGTGTAAAAACCCGTCAAGAGCTGCAAGTGCTTTTGACACTTTTATCTCACAGAGTTTATTACTTTTCCGTGTATTTTTAGGTATACCAAATTGAACATAAATAACCGATTTATTCGAATAACAGATTTTAAGAGGATATAAAGAATAAACAAATTTTGTATGATTCAAATAAACGGATTGAATAAAACAAAATTATACACATTAGATGGTATACGCGCTTTTCAAAGCCAAGATATTCTAATATGATAGATAACAACTTTTTTAAACGTTTGATAAGTATTTCAAAAAAAAATCTACACAGTATAAGCAATTTTATAAATGTATCTTTGGACTATGCGCTGAATTATACGTTGGTACATTAAGAGTTTAATTGGTTTTAAATGTTAAGTAGGTACTAGCATAGGCACCGCTAAGAATTATGTTAGTGCATCGTACATAATATACGCTGACTTATAAATAATGCTTGAATTATTTAAGTCAAATATATAGGAATGTTTTTTAAAATTATATAACAGTATAAATTATAAATAGTTTTTTTGACGGTTGACGGTTACAAAGTAATGCGGGCTAGCTACTATTAGCATTAAATTCTTATTTTTTAAAAAAAATATCCATGGAGTGCAAGTGCACCCCCTTGTGCCCTCCTCGTGGCGCCTATAGGTATCAATATATCACGAATACAAAAATTAAAACCATAAAAATATTAAAATAATCTTGTGAAACCAAGTTGTCATTGGCAGTGGATGGTGGATCGGAGAGCCGAATATTTTATTCAATAACGACAGATGTAAATACGGACTAAATGTAATTAGGACTTTCCTAGAAGAAAATTAAAAAATGGTACAGAATCGAGTTAGTTTTTTTTTTATTGTTCTGTTTAAAATTTATTATGCTCGGCAAAGTTGTTATTCTCATGTTGGAGGCGTCGATTGTTTTAAAATTAGTCGTAAAACATCACATTAGTTACAATACGGTGGCGGTGAAAATAATTTCATCCAGTCAACAGCACGGTAAATTATATTTTACCGTATATATTATTCGAGAAACCGAAACGTTCGGGCGTCCCATACTGTAATTACGAGCCGTGTTATTGTATGCCATTATCACGCGCATACAAAGCAGGAGCCGGAAAGCTACTTAATGTTGTATTTCCCGAGGATAAATGTACAGGTCGACCTTTGAGCTTATATTCAGAGAGGTACACGCGTCTATACAGGGGCGCGTAATATACCCCTAAACAGACCAAAACGAGTACCTACGTCGAATACGGCCCAACCGCGGACACAAGCTGCAGTGGGCGAGGAGTTGGGCTGGGTGTCACAGGATACGATTACGAAGGGCTCCGGGGGACCAGCGTGAGTAGCGCGCGGGGCGCACATAAATAACAATACATTATGATGATATCATTACCTAGCTCGATCGAGTTTCACACACTTCAACGGTCCATTGGCTACGACTGTGGCCGCTCGTGGACGGTCGAGTAACAGTGCGATTTCACCTGAAACATACATTTATAGAGATGACATTATTACTGAGGAGGATATGTGACATAATAAAATATTATATATTTATTTATTTGATGTTCAACGGGCAGCTGGACTTTTTAATATTAAGGTCATGCTAATAACATATTAATCTCATAACTGACAAATCTAAAATATTAATCAAGGTTCAAGATCTATAGTTATAAGTCGGTATTAAAGCAGTTTACAAATATCCTTTATTCACGATTAATTATGACTAAGCTTAAAATGCTTAAAATGGTATAAAAGTTTTATTTTTATTGAACCTTATGAAAATTGTAATTCGTTCAAAGAAAACATAATATTTAGAATAATTATCAATAAAGATATAGTAATTCATACATAATCGTGGGGGGCGTCTATTTGTAATTACAGTTAAATACATGCAGGTACCTTGTGAAGAGGAAATTAAAATATACTTTGATTAATTTTCGATAGTTATTTGTATACTTTAGTGTTTCGGCGCGGAAACGATTTTAGAAAATATTGGCAAATCGTAGACATAATACGACATATATTATGATATCGTGTTGGATCACTTCGCGTGACTTGCACGCGTCTTTCGGCTTCGTATTGAAGACAGGTACGCACGAATTTATACCCCGTTTACCCACAACAAATACATACCGTATTATTATTATTATTGTGTTAAAGCCGGTCGCGACGAAATCGATACATGAATTTGAATGAAAAGTCGTCAGCGGATATAAGAATTCGGAAGTATACACGAATTGATTGCATTACCGCGGCGGCGTCTCGGCATCACTCGCACGGCGCGAGAAACTCAGCGTATAGCATTAGTATTTCGTTTGCGCCAGCAGCGCTGCGCGTCAGAGTTCCAATTTTGCGGACGACAATTGAACAATAATTGTATATTTTCCACTTGATTTCGTCCGTCGCACCACACTTATCCCGCCGTCGTCGTCCGGAACCATAGAGAATTCCAGAGGAGCACACCCCCTTCGCGCACACGTCCGTCGTTACCACGCCGCCCTACCCCGGCAAACAACCCCCCCCCCCTCCCCCCCCCCCCTGAGATCCAGAGACAAATGGAAAGAAGCGGCGGCGACGACATTCCGGCGAACGTACGACGAGAATTTCAAATTGGATCCGTCGTAGTAGTATCGATCGTCACGAGTTTAAACGTATTCGGAGGTGGGACGAATGAAATATCGCGCGCGACGACACAACGAGAACGGGGAGGGGGAAACAAAAATAAAAAATGTCCTTCTCCTGTTTATCCGCGAACAGGACGCAAACGAGTGTGACACGCCGTACACGCTAACCTATAGTCAGCGAGGTTTCATTTCATTCCAAACGCGCGATCGTCTTCAATTATTGCTGTTGCAGCTTCTACAGGATGTCCAATCGAGAATTCTCCTGACATAATGAAAATATTCAAATTCTGCTTTTTTTCTTATAAGACTGACAGAGACAAGGACCATCCATATTTCATATTTTAATTGAATTTAATGTTTTGGTAATAAGGTTAAAAAAAAATAATTTTTTATATTATTATATTCGAAAAATTTGAAGAGAACCATTTTATAGAGAGTTTATTTTATGAAAATATTGACATTTCAACATTTAATTTTCATTAACTTCATAATTTTTAATATTTTTTTTAGTTTCCAAAAAATTTAGAACATTTTTCGAAAACAGTAAAATAAAAATATAATTTTTTCAACTTTCTTACCAAAACCTAAATTAATTCAATTACAGTACAAAATATTTTTTGTCCTTGTCCTAGATTATTATATATACATATATACAAAAAAAACCAGAATTTGAATATCTTCATTCTTTAAGGATATATCACAATGGCTAAATCATCGCAGGGATACCCTGTTCATACATATTTATGTATTTATTTATACCCGTAAATAGCAGTACAACACACGTGCTTGACGCGTTTTTCTCCGGCGACCCGACAGTAGTGTATACGTATGTGCATCCGAATGGAGGAGCAAACGGATATCTTCACAGTATATAGCGTAAACAAATGACATACAAACGTCGTCGCGAATAATCTTACGTGCTATTTTAAACATTCCACCATATAGGTAAAATCCACAAATGAATCGGTTAAAAAAGCATTATCGATTTGCAACGGATCTTATAAGAACATCATATTATTTACAACGCAAAACGGTGACACAATATACAATGGTTACAAGAAAGACGGTTTTTTTTTATAAATACATTTGTTATACCTACAAATAAAGGATATGCCACGGCATTTGGATCGAGTATGACAAAAGGTGTTATAATGACGTGTTCTACGCAAATACATAGTATAATTAACACTACGACGAATGGGCGGAATGACCCTTTTTGGCCAAAACGAACTTTTCCCGTTTCTGTCAATCTGTATAATATCAGTTATCTGCACTATATTGTCAACCAATTTAAACTTTTAAAATATAGAAAAACATGTTATCTTTTTTAATACCACAATATACTATTATAAAAAATATGATTGGTAATTGGTAATTGGTATACAATAAATTTTTTTTTTTTTGGCAATCAATATAAACTACTTTTACAATAACATGTTTTTTTGCGAATAATTGCAAAATGTTTATCGTTATCAGTTATTACTTTCATTTTCGCGAAGAATATAAAAAGAATATAAAATATATTTTATTGATCGTCAGCTTATGATGTTGGATTTCCCATAAAATAACTTCTATATTGCTGTATTGCAAAGTTCTGTATCAAGAGCGGGTGGCAGTCGTCAATTATAAAGTATCATTTTAAACAGTTTTTTAAATTTGTAGTTTAGCAGATAAAATATTATAATTCAATTTAACAATGATTTTAAATTAATCATTTTTTTTCATATTCTAAAAAATTATATTGGTGACCAAAATAGTGAGCTGGTCGAAAATGAACATTACATAATGGCCGATAAGGGAAAAGTTCATGTTGGTCAAAAACGATTCCGCCTCGACGGTTAGCCGTTGAGAGAACGAGAGACGAGTGCCTTTAACCTATACTTTAATAATTGATCGGTGACACGCGAACGGCAAATTGGAAGTAAAATTAAGGGTTTGTGATACGATTTTCCACACCTTTAGCATGATAATATTCCTGGGTCGCAGATTCGCGTCAAACAACCGCATTCGCTGAGGGGCGTAAATAGGGAGAAGAAACTCGATAGGATTTAAATATTTTTTGGGTGATCCTTGACCTCACGAGAGCTTTGTCGCATCAGTATCGTTAATTATAGTATAGGGTTATCGTCAACGAATATATACAATACATCATATACGACTCCACATTCAGTGCCGCGTTAAGCTATGTTGCCGCCCCGGGACAAATTAAAATATGCCGCCCTTACAAAAATTAGAATTCAAAATTATATTCAACACCCTATTAATTACAGTCAGTAGCGTATTGACGTGTAGGATACAAGTGTAACATGCAAGAACAATAAATTTACAAAATACTCATATCTATATTATGTGTATTTTAAATAGCACATTCTTACTTATATTTAAATTTTATAATTATTAATTATATATCACATATAAATTTAAAAAAATTACCAAATGTGACAAAATATTATCATTCATTACTTTTTTTTACTATTTTTCTTTTATATTAATTTTTTCCTCGATTTGATGGTCGCAAACTGGTAGATAATCTCTGACCAATCAGTCTGTTTTAAAAGATCATCTTCGATGTTTAATATTGAAAGCGATGGCTTTTTTGTGGTATTTACAAACGAAATAATATGTACTTATTATAGTTATACAGTCACACAAAAAAAATTAAAATTATAAATTTTTTATTTTATGTTGATCCTTCCAAAATTTGCCGCCCCGTCAAACATCATAAAATTTGCCGCCCCGGGGCAATTGCCTCCCTTGCCCCCTGTTAAACGCGGCTCTGTCCACATTATTATAATGTATCGGCATGATGATATACGCACCGAAATAATCGGACGGTGCGAGTCTACCGACTTCGATCAGAGTCTCTCCTTCTACTCGCTGCTGCAGGACAAGTGCCGTTCCTTCCACGATTATGTAAAAATCGTCACCTTGTTCGCCTTGTCTGACAATTGTTTCGCCATCATCGAACGACGCGGGTTCCAGGGCATCGGCCACCGTCAGTCTCTCCCATTTGTCTAAACTCTCTGCGAACACACAAAGTACAAATCGAGTTTAAAAAATATATAAACAATGCAATTTTATTTTTTTTAAGTAAACACAATAAATGTTTATGTAGATAGATCTTTCGATTTTCGCTTTTAGGTACACACGCGTACCTTACATTTATTGTCTGCGATAAAACTCCTTGCGCAGGAGCGTGAAATCGCGAGCGATTTTGCATTCTACACATTAAGATGTTGTAATAGTCGATATTCATGGACATACAGAAGTTAAGTTGATATCATTAATCTTATGTATACGGATAAAATACATTTTTTCACTTGCACCCTCGCGCGCGCGCATTTGCACGAACGTATAATAATCAAATTGTAATTAATGATCAGTATTATTTATGCTGAAACGGTCAAACGTTTCTCCAGGTTGGTATTATAGGTATAACTCGTATACTCTGAGTATTGACCTAAATTTAGCGTTTAACGAGATTTCCAATCATCGTGGTTTAATCAAGCGACAATAATTGTTGATAGACATCGGCGTTAGTCGATCGCAGAACAACGCAATTTTATTAACGTGATTTATACTTTATAGGCATATATGTATACATATATGTACAGCGTTTTTATGTTTTCATCGGTTCTTCACGAATTGACTAGCAAGAGAAAACTCGTTATTTTATTATATATTCCGCAATAGTTGGATTATTTGTCAACGCGTTAAAATCAACTGGTGTTCGAAAGCTATAAACAATGCCCAAAACATTTTAATCATTTTATTACAATTTTAAAGTTTACTATTTTGTAGATTCGACAGTAGTTCAATATTGTTCAGAGTAATCCCCATCAACATTGCATTAAATGTATTTAGAAATAAAGAACACTTTCCAACCTTATATAAAACTAGCTAGACTTAACTTCTCTTATTTAGTTTTCTTCGTAGAAAATAGTAGCAAAAGTTAGTGTAACTCTAGGGTTATTCTTAATATAATTTATTCTTCTCTTCTTCTCCCATTTTATCCAATATATTTTTAATATTTTTCAATTACTCGAACCGCATATTGAAATTATTATTTTTTTTATTTTCATACAAATAATAACGTTATTAATTACTATTTTTTAAAATTGTATGATATTATGCATCTACATATTTGCTTAAAAATAAATTTTTATTGTCTACATTGAAAATAAAATAAATTTAAAATAATAATAAGAAACAAAAAGTTGAGCTAGTGTGAATATTATTGTGAAATGTATTTTAATTATTTATATTAATTTATTTTCTAAATAATGACGGACAAAGTAATTCTACAATTTGCAAGTTGCAAGTATATTTAATAACTGTAGATATTTTGTTTTTGAGTAGTTTATTTAGAATATTAATTAATTAATATTCTAATTAATCAATTAAAAGCTGTTTTGATTCAACCAGGATTTTGGTAACAATGTAAACGTTACTAAATAGAAGTGAATAACCAAAACCATATTAAACTAAGAAACATATTTTCCTGATTCCAATATAAATAAATCATGGTAAAAATCTGTCGATTAACTGAACCCGTCAATTTACACACAATAAATAACCGATATTTTGTAGTATACTGCGTGTAAAATTATAAAATCGTTTGTATAATGTACATTGCAATTTCGTAAATCAATTTTTATTTGCTTTCATCTTAAGCTTAATTTCAATAATATTTTTATATCATACATTCATAACCAAAAATAAAATATAACACGAGTGACCTAAAATTCAACTACATTATTATTATTAATACACCGCGTTTGGTATAAAGAAATGTAATTGATGTTATTATTGTACAATAAATCAATATAAAATGGTTTACGAGTTAACGACTCATGCGACGGAGCATTATAACTTATAATTTATAGGATAATTAACTCAACTAGGTTTATGTGATAATTGGATATATCCTCTCAAGGATTTATTCACAAATTGCTGATCAAGACCTACAAATTTTGTTTAATATCATATGGATAAATGATTATAACATGTTTGACTATCCAAAATCTAACACGTATACAACATAAATAACACACTTAATTTATTTCATATAGATATTTGACATAATATAAATGAATATATAATCTATTGAGTGCAGAGCATATAAAAGGAACAAAATTATTATACTTTATTATTTATTATTATAAAATTAGCTTTCACTATAGAACGCAGTATTACAGTTAAACAATATTTATTGTAAACATTTTAACGAAATATTTTAGAATAATACGTAGATTTAATTTTTTAATATATATTTATAAATATAATATTTTTATAATATATAATATGTATATAGCCATTGACCGACAAATCGTGCTAACTATAACGTACATAAATTTAAGTATAGCAAAAACATGAAACTTGTACTCCACGAATTGTTGTTTTAAAATATGTAACAAAACATTTATAATATATTTATAATCATCATCTGATACAAAAAAAATTTTTCCGTAAATGTATTAATAATCATAGTTTATATGGTTAATCCAATGCATAAAATGTGTGTATCCATTAATCAACCTCACCTTTATGTATACGCGTGTCGCGTATGTGTACCTTTAACATACATTTACCTAATTGAAAAAAAATCGTGCAAGCGTGAAAACAACTACATACAATGTGAAAAACAAGTTTTTCAAAAATAATTTCAAAAACTATACAATTATGTTTGCTTAAACTTTAAAGTACATTCTATTTAAATAGTTCAAGTAATGATAATTATTAATACAATAATAAAATTTTATTTTATATACGTCATTATATTATGCTCAACGTTTCCGTGTGAAGGTACAAGCAATATTTACGGAGGTTATCTATATATAACAGTTTTCCATCGTTACATATCATTAATCATTAAGTGTTTTTTCTAAAAACATGTTAATGCGTAAACGACATTATATTGTTCTATAGTGTTAAAAGTATGTTCATTGTGGTTACACTAGGTTTTGTTCGTTTGCCTCCCACGAATAAAAACAATAACCAAAAGACGAATCCATCTTTAATTTTTATTTCTCGAGGAAAACCCTTAATTATTATTATTATTTTTTTCCATCGTGACCATTAGGTCTTAACCAAGATGAATGACGCTATTTCTTAAAAATGTAACGTTCCAGGGCGATAGTCTTTAATTACATCCCACTCTTACATAGCTACTCTGTGAAAAAAACTAATTTTACCCTTATAATTAATGAGGGTTAAATACACAATTGATTTTTATCAATGTGACCCCAAAATATCTGGAGCAAGGTTTTCTGTAAAGCCTGTTATAATCTTTATAATATATAAAACATTTCGTAACAAAAGTACGTTATACTATGGAAATTTCATTTTTTTTTATCGTCAACTGTTGATGTATTAAATATTATATTATACGAGTATAACTATTTGTAGGGTATCGTGAGTGGGCATGAGTTTGTTTGAGCTACACACACAATTATACGTTAGTAAAATTGTGTGCAGTAGATTTTTTCAAAACCCAAATTATTTTAAATATTTAATTAGAATAAAAACTTTTTGATGCCAATGAAATGTTTTATATATTTTTCCTCAACACTTCAATATCCATAAAACTATTTTAACACAGAATATTATTGTACATGTAGTTATATCAAAAATGAAATCTTTAAAAAGAACATAACAATGTTAAAAATATATGTATATAGTATACGTTAAATTATTTCGTTTAAATATATTGTTTTCAATTGGTTATTATTTATTTTAGGAATACTTAATTAAATGCAGTGTTTAAAAAAATGACTGTATACGTTTTTACCTTAATTATTTTCAAAAAATACAATATTTACCTAGACTCTTCAAATTTTTTAAGTTAACAAAATCTAATAATGTTTACAATACATGAATAAACAAAATAAATATTTTTTGGAATAGAAAATAAATTTCAGTAGAGCTACATAAATGACGTATAAAATGATAGCAATTAACAAATATTTTTCTAGAATCGCTAGTTCTTACTTATGCAGATAAATTATATGGTTGTTTTATGTGAAATTTTAAAATAATTTACACGCGCAAATAATATAAACACCATGAACAAATTTATTTTTGTGGGATTACATTTTTTTTTCAACAATACATGTAATCATGTTATATTATTTAATACTACTATATTATATAAAATGTTACTTTTGTAATTTGTTGAGCTATCATAGTTGCAACTATGTACTAGCTATTAATAAAAAAAAAATATAGAAAATGTATAGCCATTGTGCTATATTATTATTAAGATTTCTTTAATTAAATAAAACTCTACAAAACAGCAGTGTACCTATATAGTTCAATATTAATAATTATATTACACGAAGAGTCACGAAGTAATAAGTTTATAATATTTTTCATTTAATATTTAATTATTTGAAATTACATTAATTAAATGTATTAATTAATACAGCGAATACCTATACGATCAGGTCTTGTAAAATTAAAATTTAATTTAACACAAAATCGGAGGTACGAGTATATGGTAAATAAAGTACATTAAATAAAACGTCTTGAGAAAACTAATTTTAACTTTCCGTTTCAATATAAAATAAAACAATCCAATAAAGTGTACCAACAAAAAACAATCAACGTATTGACGTTAAACATTTCGTGGTTACACTCATCTCTACTACCTTGTGTCCCGACAGATATTGTTATCCACAATCTAAAGTTAACTATTCAAACAATGATAAGATAAAAAACATTTGAGAAAAATTGAGCTCAAGTGAAACGTTTATTTAAAAATCTTAATTTCAATACTTCTAAAACATACTATAAATAATATAATTGAATGTTTAAAGGGATCGAAAACGGTGATTTGCTGTCTCTGTCTATCGACGCATATTTATAAATATCCATCAACAGTCAATCGATTTAGTGATGCGACAATAAGAATTTTGAAAAAAAGATTTGAATTCTTCGTAAAACTTATTTATTTTTACATTTTCCATTATATTCTTGGAAATACACCAGAAACTGATGGAAATTGATTTTAATTAAGGAATTATCATAACTAATTTTTATAAACTTTGGAGAAAAATATGAAAATGTACATAGGATAGATGGAAATCGATCTCGATTAGACTTCACTGTAAATTATAATTTGTTTTCATAATCTGTGTCGCAGCAGGAAATCGTACGGTATACGCGTTTGTAAATACAACTAGTCTAAATTAACATGTTATGCGTATGGATACAGAAATAGTATGAAAGCAAATCACTGCAGCTCCGGATCACAAGACATAATGAAAATACAAAAATTGTACCAATAAAATAATTTATTTTTTATTGAAATTTTTGTAATCCTGTTTTCAACACTTTAACGTAATATAAAACCAGATGAAACATAAATAAACAACAGTTTTGTAAAGTCAATCAAGGTACCTTAAACTTATATAAGTTATAACTTATAACTTATAACAAACAAAATTAAAAGCAAATATTTACAACCATTTTTGTAAAACATAATTTTAATATTATAGTGAATATGTACTATTATATAATTATATATTTATTTTTTCAAATATACGATTTTTTTCGTAATATAATAATTTAATATTTAATCGTTTCATGACTTATAATTTACGCAGGCACCATCACTGGTATACACTTGGAAAAAGTACTAATAGTATTAACATTATTTACTGTATAACATCGTTTTTCAACCTTTTTAATGCCACGACTCCCTAAAATGGATAAAAAATTTCCTTAATATAAAAATGTCACCTCACAAACCCCTAAAAATAAAAACAAATATGAGCCTTATTATCAGTTTATCAGCAGTTAAAAAATATATCATTACCTATCAACGAAACAAATAACTTTAGTACACGTAAACATTTCGAGTGTGTATTTACAATTATTACATAAATCAAACCTATATGGTAAAATAAATACCATAGACACAATAATAGGGGTGGAAGATCGAGGGGCTAAGGTTATCAGTTTTTTGCTATTATTAAGAAAATGATTGAGAATTTTGTAAAATTACCAACTAAACAATATTTCCTATCAGAAACTCTCATGATTGTGATTATTAGGGTCGAAATTGTGTACACAGAAAAAAAGAAAATATTAACTTTCTAATTATGTTTATAAAACTTTTTTTATGAAAAATCTTGTATAAAATGCGGAAGTCTAAAGTATTAAAATTTAATATTTATTATACATTTTTAACTACAAAAATACTGCGGGTTTTCGTGATTTTATCAAAATGTAATATCCAAACACTCATAACATTTTTATATATATATATATATATATATATATATATATATACTTTTTATTAAATTTTTAAGATATTATTAAATTTTTTGTCAAACAAATTTATTGATTTATCGACATTTTATCTAAAACATGACATTTTCAAATATCTATACGTAAATGGCTCAAAACATTCGAAATCTTTTGAATATACGTTATGTTCTATTGGAAACCGCAGCAAAGAAAATGTTTAAATTGTTTATTGCTTCATTGAGTAGCAATGGCTACAGCCCCTCCTCCCTAAATCTATTTGCTCAACAATGAATATTAGAAACAATGAAAATATTGATTCCATACGCTACTTCAGATTTATGTTATTTTTGTGAAAAAGGCTTCTCTTCCGAGATATTAAAAACTATACACAGATATTGTTTATTATCATTAGGTATATTATAATTTACTTTTATGTATGTATCAAATATTAAACCACAAATACACGAACTTTTGAATGTAAAACAACCAGAAAAATCCCACTAATATTATTTCTTTGTTCTTTTTCATACCATGATTATTTTTATTATCATATTTTCTAATCATGTATTTAATTTTCAATTTTTAATTCAGAATTGTAAATAAATGGTTTTTTCCGTAAAGACGCATTTAATTAAATCTAGCCAAGGCGACCTCCCAGCTGAAAAAATATGCAATATATAATATACGATCGCAGAACGCATAACTAACCGTATTGCACGTTATATATTATATAAAATATATGTAGATTGTAGATATAGTATAATGTTGGTTAGATATAAATCGCACTATGTCGGAACATCTCCTGATCTTGGTTTAATTTATTTTTAACTATCGTTAAAAGGAATGGATACATGCGGGAGGACCACTGTATTTTACGTTCGGTTTTATTGGATAAAAGAACATTATAACAAATTTATCAATTATATTCGGGTTTCAACTGGGGCGCACTCCATCGCTGTGTAGAATTATAGGGGCCGAATCGTAGTTGATTTGTTGATATACGAATTATTATTACACCGACCGCGACGTGTCATTGAAGTATCGACAAGCACCAATGAAAATTCGGATACAAAACAAGTGGAAATACTTAGCTAATATCATAGGTTTCAATAAATGTTTGATATAAACCATATAATCAGATAAAATGACTTACCTACCAGAATGACTAATACCTTATAAACGATACGGAAAAGCCAGTGGTATATGTATAGAATTAACAAGATTTTTTTTAAATTTTTTTTTTTTTATGAATTTGCGTTTGAAAAGCGTAGTTAGGATCTAACATGGCAGGGTTGTATACAAATTTACTACCACTACCACTAGTAGTGGCTCACTGTTTTACCTACTACTCCGATATGTTTATGATAATCACGCCGGTTCATATTTATGTATGTTATCAAGTGACTTGGCAAAATAATACATGTATAAAAAGTTTCCCATATGCGCGCTAACTGCAGTGTACTAGTGTAGACGTACTTACCTAGAATAGAGACGCGTGACAAGAATTCTTCGTACATTTTCCTCTTCCGGATCGTCGACCCCATAAGTATTCTCCTGTAACTGTCTCGGTCCAGACCCCAGAGCTTCATGTCAGTTTTAGCACGTACCGTGGCCGCCCGTGGCGTGCCGTGTATCAAAGCCAGTTCGCCAAAACTCCCGCCTTCGCCGATCACCGTCACTAGTTCCGAGTTCACGTACACCTGTATTAACACAAGTTACGCAATAATTTACATGTAAGTAGAGACACAAATATATTATATATTATTTATTATCTGTGTGTGTGTGTGTAGTAAGATAACTGAACAGTTGAAAACAAAACGGTTTAGTATATAATATACGTACCTCAACTTCGCCAACATCAATTACGTAAAAATTATCTCCCTCGTCACCCTGTTGAATAATAGATTCGCCCTGTAGAAACGTGACCGGGAACATAGCATCGAATATGTCTGACCGTTCATTTTCGTCCAGATGAGAGAACAATATGTTTTTAGCGATTGCTTTCGATAGAGCCGCCATTGTTTTGTAATCTTTTGGCACTACCTGAAACATGTTCGAGCGTAATATGATTAATATTATAGATGTATATAAAAACACCAATTTAAAATGATCATAAGTCAAATGGCTTAATTTGTAGTTTATACGATGAGGAAAAGAAAATCTTCAAATATACTCCTGATTTATATCAATATTATTTGGAATGTTTAATCATTTTAATCATTAAATGCTAATACTATACATAATTGTCAATTGTATGACATAACCACAACGTTTAAAGTTGTATATTTTTCTTTTTCTTATAACTATTGATAATACATTTAAATTATAGCGTATTTTCGCTTTTTTATATTTTTTAAATATACCTTTTTTCGATTCACTAACAACATGATAAATAATTTAAAAAAAAAGATATTTTAATGTTTAACTTCAAATTTAATAAATCAGTATATTATTATTATTATTATTTTTTTTTTTTAATTTTTATTAGAAATAAACAATCTATACAATATATGTACAATAAAGTATATTATTAAACGTGAAAAATACTTAATTAAACTATGTTTAGAGTTCATAATAAACTAACCAAATTTACTTTTTTTTTAATATTTTAATTCCATTTAGAAAATAATATAGGTATCTACGTCTATAGAAAAATACTTTTGTATTTATTCTTATGGAATTTTTTCAAAGTCCATAATATAAATTTAGCTTGTATTGTTTTTATATAAGTTGATCAGATGTATGGTAAATATGATCCTATAATAATAATAAATGTTTATAATAAAAAATGTAATAATAATCGAGTCAAGAAACAAACAGATTTAAAAAAATTAACTTTGGAAGACAGTCAGCGTGAAATGTCATAAATGATTTTCTTTCAACTAAATGTTTACGAGTTTTAAATTTTATTAGTATATACTATATAGTATATTATAGTTATATATATTACTGAAAACTTTAAACTTTAATTAATTAAAACTTTAGAAATTAAGAACTCATTTCGTTTTACTAAACAATTATATTATTATATAATAAAATATTTCGTATATTTTGTATTTGTTTTACATACATGTGTATCACTGCGTACCAACATCTATTATTACTGCTTATTGTTTAAATAGACTGGTTGAATATGTATAATCTATATGCCTACGTCATATAAATATTTCTAGGCGATGAAAAGTTTTTAGGTAAAGACGTGTTGAAAAGTAAAGTTTGTGAACATTTTCGCAATACAATCGTTCAGACAAATAAAGAAAGTTGAAGGTTGATTGTTTTCTTTTTGGATTTTTAGACGGTATTATCGAAGAAAACTCGTCCATTAGCTGCATTATATACTGCAGCAGGACGTCTAGTTTCTAAAATATTATAACCATTTAAAGAGGAAAACATGTTTTTGTGTTGCTGTGTACACAACGTTATAATAAATTGTGAAAGCTTAGAGCACACTACGAGTACACTCATATGTCCTCAGTAAAGGTTTATATGAATGGTAAAAAACAGAGATGAAATAAGCCGAAATATAAAAGTTTTTTTCTATTTTTTTTTATTCGCAACACTCAAATTTGAGAGCTGTATTTTTTTTAAAGTGGGTGTGACATACTGACACTTTATATATGTTTCTTTTAAAGGGAACAAAACCGTGTATTTGTGCGCAGTAAACGCAATTCAATGGATTTAATTTGAAGTTTGAACATTTAAATTCTCTAGGCGGGATGAACCAAAATAATTGACGAGCAAGTCGTACTATATATCCATTGATCTCATTGAAAAATAATGTTCCAGTCTAACTGAGTGATAATTTAGAATATGTATCAAGAACACTTAATATCCAAGATAATTCAAAAACTCGACAAAAAAAAAATCATCGAATCTACTCTCCATTGAAATATTTACAGACATTCAACTAATCATTTACAAAGATATACTAATTCCTTAAACATAAATAATTCAATCTTATTTTGTTAAATATTTGTTATTTTAGTTTATATAACATCGATATTATATACAAAGCGCAGATGATGTTATTCGAAATTTATCGATTTACAATGTTTCAAACTTAACAGTTCATTGGGACCAAGCTTCTATATATAGAAAAAATATAATTCTGCAGAGAGTTGAGTGCTAAAAGTTCTTGGATTTTTCTTCTGTGCTCTTTTTCAACCAATCGAATATTTATGGTTAAAATGTATTTTAGGATCTTCATATTACAGGCGATGTCATAGTCCAGTGAATGTTTTAAATATTTGCAAGTTTTTACTTAACAATCCATGTCTTCTTCACAACCATCATCCTGTCACTAATCAGCTACATTATTTAGATGACCATACACGTATATTAAGTACATGAAATGTCTAAGTGGTTAAATATTATTGTTGTTAAATTATTACCTGAGTAACTTAAGCTCTAAATAAGTATTAAGTTTGAATAGAGCAATGCAATATGAGCAAATAAAGGCAATTTATCTGTATTCCATATACGCTAATGACCTTTTAAATTCAAGTTTTTTTGACACAATTTATGCAACTATAATGTTTTACAATTTTAAATATTACACTTAGGTGTTATGAGTTACTACTAACTACTACTATTATTATTCATAAATCATAAAAATAATTTGTATACCTGTTTGTATTTATGGGGCTCAGCCCGTAAACAACCTAAATAAATAAGTATCTTTTAAACTTTTAACTCGTTCACATATTAATTTTATACTATTTTATACTTGAACATTTATTAAAATATTACATCAATTTTAGTCAGTATTTATTTCATATACACACGGGAAGAGGTGTAATAATAAACAGATATAAATAGTTTTCATGATAACCATAACAAAATTAATTTTGAATCTTTAATTCCCCTTTTAAAAATAATAAATGGCACTAGCGTATATACTTTTTTACAAAATTATATTGATAATATATGTATGTTTCGAGTGGCTATGATTAATATTTATACTATAAAAACCAAAAACAGAAAATCTAATGAAAAATCACGAATCCGAATAAACAAGTAGATGAGTCAAAGCAGATATAACTCAAGTCAGATACTCTTACTGTTTTAGTGCGTGACGAAAATACTAGACGTTGTAGGGTTCGATTCTCGATTGCGATTGAAATGTTTTCTTTGTTTTTATCAATTATTCGGATAACAGCTGGGAAATTCAAAAAATGAAATTTCCTCTCAGAAAAGTATTTTATTTTGTATTTTGAGTGTTTTATGAAGTTTTTTATACAGATTTATTGACCAAAAAAGTAATGACTGAAAAAACATTACATTGAACACTAAAATAAATAGGTCATAGACGTTTTGCTTATCTTGAAGTCATAATTAATTATTTAATTTTACTTGTATACAGTGATTATTTGCTTTAAATAAATCTTAATTAAGATTTATTGATGTTAATCCCTGTAATTCACTTAAGTATAAAGGTCAACAATTTAAATGCGTAGGGAATTATAGATCATATCATATACTTTCACTTTGAGAAAATAAAAAAAAAATTTAAAAATACCAGTCATCTTACTATAATATGACCTTTGAAACTACTTCAACAATTAATTATTTTTAGTTCTATAAATAGTATAAACTGATCTGTGGCTCTCTAGTTACTATTGATTATAGAATACATTTAATACGTATCCTATAATCAATGGTATAACTTTAGAGACATAGTATGTACCACATATTGTTATTATGTATTTTATTATTATTATGTAATAACATATTACTTAATAATAATAATAATCTTAACTCCTGATAATATGTTCAAAATACTAGTAAAATAGATCTTCTCATAAGTTAATTTTTATATCTCCGCGTAAATAAACCCACTTCTCTTCAGCACACTTAAATCGCAACATACAAATGCTACAGCTGTAACAACCTTCAGCGTAAAGTCCTTCGTAACCAATGTTAGTTTTGAATCTCACATTATTTATTTATAGTAAATTCAATCTTAAACAGGAAAAATTACAATCACAAACTATATGTTTACTGTTATATGATGTGTTTATATGATATGAATATATTTTAACGATGCGTCCACAAGATAAATACATTTTAACGAGTGTTAATATTGCGAAATATTAAGCATTTAATAGATTTAAAATTTCTAAATATCTCTTAATATTATATCGTTATTCGTACAATTTTACGAATTTAATATTTTTTACATCTGCATAGTGAATCACGTATTGTAAATGCACTAATGTATATACATATACCTCCGTCCTGTTTACATCTTTTAAAACCACAAGGATCGAGGGTTAAACCGTGTTATGGATATTTACAAATGAATCGTTTTCTACAGAATAGAATATTTTATCATATTATCATACACATACTTTCTTAACATAGCTAGTCGCTTCTTCTTCTGATACGTGCTCAGCTGATATACCGCCTCTTCGCCGAATGGACTGTTGGACATGACTCGCCGGGCCCGAAGTAGGTGCTGATTGGAAAAACTCATCTGTTTCCCCATGTTGGCTATCACTCCCTTGCTCTTGATCCTGCAGGGAAACACACAATAGTCATTAAAACAATATTATGAGATGCATCGTACTATATATGCATATAGTCGGTACCTAAATCTATATAGGGTGTTTCAGAACTATTTGACAAAAATTTATTGGAAAAATGATTGAAATTGTTAAATTGCATATAAATATATATATATGAATATAAATTATATATAAATATATTTACACATAGTATATGTAACGCATAGGTACTTAATGGTAATTATATTATGAAAGGCACAAGTTCAAAGAGAATAGCGTACATAGCATATTTCATAACATAGATAGTACAAATAAAATGAAAGAAATGAAATACCCTTTATATAACCGTAATTCCCGTGCTAAATACGTTTATTATGATTTTCAGTCGATTGACGGACATCAAACAAAACTGTGTTTATACTATACAATATTTGGGTCAATAAACAGTGCATTAGCATGTGCAAAAACAGTCAAAGCCCAAAGGGTTTAATGTATAACCAATGTTAACACATCATCCTGCACAGGAAAAATATTCATGTCAGAACAGTACTTCGTTTTTTCTTCATATTCATTATGTTCATAATAATGAAATTGTACAACAATGGTTAAAAATTATATAAGTTTTTTTTCCCATAGCTAATAACGCATAAAGTTCTATGCTCAGATTATCGAGTATTATAGTACACAGATTGTTTGTTTTTAAATAAAAAAGACTACATGATTATGTTATTGATACAATCATTAACTGCAATCGTTATTGATTATTTCTACAAAAACTCATTGAAAACGCAGTTAAATTATAGTTTTTAATTTAATATAAAAATGAATCAAGTGTTTCAATATCTATTTATGTTTCGATGTAAATGTATTTTTTAAATAAAAGCTGGTTGCACTTATTTTTCAAGCATCAGGTTCTTGTTTGCAAAGGTCAAAGAGACAATTTCAGTTTTATATGTACAAATAAGTTCTTAACTAACGTAACTAATGGTATAGGTATAAATGAACCGATAAACAACATTATATATACTATTATTTTTATAATGAAATACACGAACTAAGTTTGACACTTCGATTTATGTAATGCATAAAATAAAGAAAAAGCGTGTTCATTGTTTTGAAGTTCCACGCAAATTAAATTTCAGTATAAATAAGTTCCTATTTGCACCAATTATGTAAAGATTAATGTATTTCTGATTTCATAAATATAAAAGTAAAAATGATTAGGTAGTGGTGTCTTAAGCGATTTACCAAACTTGATTTTAAACAGTATGTACGCGATCTACTTGAAAATAGCATTGCATAATCGTGTTTATACGCGTTTTCTGTTTTTACATATTATTATTATTTTTCCTTTAAAGTAAAAATCCATGTTTCAAGCCAGTTAGGAAATCATCAAATATTATATTCACTATCCACGTATGAATGCAGTGATCGACACCACTCTTCTATCAACCGTCTTTCAAGCTCCATTTACTTTATCGTGTGCGACATCACTACCAGTGATTGTTATCAATATCAAGAAATGGTTTTTTGGTTGTTTATAGACTTTTGTGTGTTCTACCGACGTAAACGAACTGCGATCACTTTAATATAATATCATTTATCGAGTTTATAGCAAAAAAGAGAATTAACAGTAGAGATTTCAACGTATCTTTAACTTGAAAAATAATCATTAAACAACATAGAACGTTTTTTTTCTACCGCGTGAACCATATCAATAATATTAACAACGGGCAAATTATATGAATAAGATAATGTATGTATAGCAAAAAATAAAAATAAAAGGTGCCCAAAGCTCTTATACAATACAAACGAAAGGGCAGCAATATTTACACCGGGTGTTTGGTCGTTGAATGTAAATAAAAAAAATAAATAAAAAATTGGGGTAAAACGTATAGTGATGAATGATGATGTTGGTTATGGAGGATATGGTGGAAATGAAAAGGTGCGGCAATAAACAACCCGTGATGAGGTCCGATAACGCGGGAGCGGACGAAAGAGGATAATAAAATGTACAGGAGACAAAAACGAAAAAGAAAAATGTGCCGAAAAAAGCCTTGGCTAGAGCAAGTACAATATGAGCATTGCCCGCGGAGATGCATCACGAGAAATGTAATAAGCAAACCGCCGCGCCGCCGTTCCGAGGTGACCCGTCGATATTATTATACGCATAATATATATATATATTTGTATACATGTCTGTCGCGGTGGAATGTTTGGTCCTATAAATTCGCACACGTTTTCGGGACGTGGATCTTATAATATAATATAATACTTCGGTATCGCGAATTTATGGCTGCTGAAGCTAAATGGTATATGTGTAGGTCATTGCAGAGCGGCGGCGGCGGCGGCGGTAAAACAGGTCGTAGTGACGCGATAAGTAGTTGTAGTAGTAAATATAGTAATAGAAGTCCAATCGTAGTAGTGGCGGTAATAGTGGTGGAAATATAGTGGTGGTAGAAATAGGATGATGGGTCGCGCAGTGGCAATAAATAACAGCAGTTATTTTTCATTATGAACGATTGGTGCTCGCGAAGAATTAAATGTTCATTATTATACAATAAGTTAATATATATACATGCATAATATTGCAATTTATATACATGAGAATATATTGCGCGGTGTATACGCATGGCGGGTCGCATATATGATACCACGGCCGGTATACCAACAGTAGGTAGTTTTCAGCTGACCGTATAGGGATCAAAGACGACGTAAACGAATAATTTAGTATATAGTGCGTGCGATGACAATACGGTGCGGCGAGAGTGGGGTAGGTGTACGACTTCAACCGTCCTGCTGCAAATGGAGACAAGAAGCTATATATACCAGCGGTTCTCAAAACTTTTTTGTCCGTGGGGACCTTAAGATGTTATAAAAAATACAAGGAGCCCCGAAAACCAGAAATGCTAAGTGTTGACCACAATACTCAATACTCATCATAGGAAATTATGTATCTATGATTTGCGATAAATCTTTGATTTTTAATCCGTTCATAATTTACAATTAATATGCTGTATAGGTGCATAAAACATTGAATATAATTAAAAAAACGTAATATATGATACTGTCTTGTAATTTATATATTTTATTGTAAACAATAATATTATTTGCTTCATTTATTTTTTTATTTAATAGTACTTACACTTCAACGCTTGGTTTGATGGGATAAATTGAACTTGCGTGTCTGCTAGATACACAATTTAACTAATAAAATGTGTGAATTTGATTTGATTCAGATATGTCCGAGACAACCCTAGATTACTCTCATAGTTCGAAGGGCATAGTTTGAAAACCAATGAGTTATACGACGGTGAGTAGGTATAGTAGGTATACGTGTATTGAGATGACCTAGATCCCGGGAAGCTGCCGTCGTCATCGTGTATATACTGTATTATTGTCTCCGAGGAGCTTATCATTATTATTGTTATTATTTTTAATTTCTTTACACTTTATTTTTGCGAAAAATTTGCAATCAGCGCGGTCGATTACCGATAAACGGTTTCAAACAACGTGTGGTGTACACGACGCAGAAGAATATTTCATCCCTACCATAGCGCTTTGATCTACATATACCTGCAACGCAACTACCCCCTTCTCGCACTGGCGGTGCGTATACCGTAGTATAATATATACCGCTCTTATTGTACATATTATACGAGATTTTATAAAACACCGTTCGCGCATCGTCACCGGCAACCAAGTGTACTCGTCGACAAACACGGCGGTCGCGGCGTATTACAATATACGAGGAGAATTCGTATACCTTACACTGTACAGCACACATAAGTACCTACTTTTTATCTTTTTTTTTTCATTTTTACATCGGACTATGAGCTTTTCTCAAAACAGCGATGTTCGCATTGTAGTCAAAACGATGACTGTACGAAAAGTTCAACTTAATACGGTGTATCTATAATGTACCATCATTGACTGCGGGGAAAAAGTGCGGTTTGAAGACGTAAACGTTTTTTAAAACTCGTCGAGGTTATATGTATATTAATGTTAAGTAATGCTATTGCGAGTGTTAACTCGTGGCATCTTGAAACGATGAAATAAAAACTTTTTCTCTATCTGATACAATAAAACGTATATATTGCACGTTACGTGATTTTTAAAATTATTAAACACGCGTATATACGGGATCTTCAGCAGAATACCTTCGTATGGAAACAGTTTACGTAATAAGTAATTATAAACAGTTATTTCCGACGAAAAGTTCAAAATATTTTCAAAGGATTTCCTTTGATTTAATAACATAGCATACGAGTAGGTATATTAATTAATATGTAAGAGTCATGTTGGTTTTCGAGTTGTAACGATATATTTATTATTACTGAAATGTAGGTCATTAAAATGCGTACATAACATTCGGCATTATTATACATTATTTGAACATAAATCGAAAATAAAGAGGTACTTGTACTAGATTCATCGATCACGTCATTTTTAAAAATGGAAAATTTTAATTTCTGTAAAAAAACTTTAAAGGATAATCGTAACTTTTATAAGCGGATTGGCCAAATTAATTAATATAAGCATAATTTTACGCTTATTCGTGTAAACTTTTTACATACATAGACATTAGACATCATGGGCAATTAATAAATTCAACAGTGATTTGGGAGACAATTTAAAAAAGGTTTTCAAACAGAAATTTATTTACTGATGTTTATTTAAGAGTAAATAGGTCATGAGCAATTTGTCACCAATAATGGATGAAAGAAAAAACAATTGATAAGCTGTAATATAAATTAAATTAAATTGTACCACACAATTATATAGACACATAAACTATTATTTTTAAAATGTTCATGAATAGTCAAGAAGTTAGAACATTGTTATACTTTAATATTGTTTGAATTACCAACAAAATTATGCATATTGAAATACAGTCAAATGTTTAGTTAAATTATAATTAAAAAACACATTTAAATGAGATTAAATAAGGTTTGGTAATTTTTTGAATGTTCCAAAAAAAGACACCAAATAGTTAATTTATATTCATAAGCAAGGTTATCCAAATTTTAAATTATATAAAACAATATACCATGTTTTGTTGATGAAAAATTTAAAAATATTTGTTCTATACAATGCTTTAAGTTAGGTAGTTATTATGACATCACAAATGTCTGCATAACGACACACGTCATATGAGCTAAAAAAACAAATTTAACTAGGTGGGAAGCATATTCAAACATCTAAGTATGCCAAATGTAAGCGACGCGTTTGAAAAAAGACCAAGAGCAATGGAAATGAAAACACACGATAATGATTTGAAACAAATACAGGAGTTATAAGTGTTTAATGAGTATAATACAGAGTTTTTTTAAGATTTAATAATGACCGTTGAAAATGTATTAAATCACTTGAATAAATATGTAGCATGGTCAACATTGTGTTATAATAGTAGAACCCATTAATTGTGTATAAATGTTAACTATAAATAATTAATACTAAGTATTATACCATATTATAAAAGTAATTATATTTAAAAATTAAAATTACCAATATGTATAGCATACAAAGTTGTATAATTCAAAATAGAACAAGAAAAGCGTATATTTACTGGTGAGTATGTGTATAAACAGGTGATAAATAAAAACCTGCAAAGCCGCAAAAGTAATAAAATGTTAGAACGGCTCATGAACATTAATGTTAATGATTGTGTAACGAATAAAAATAAAAATTGAATTTAATAGATACACATAGGTATTAAGTGTTTTTGACACACAGATAAGGTGTTGGGTATGCAAACTATAAAAAACAGTTTCACAACAATGTTTTATTGCATTTTTGGATGTTATTTTCAAAATTATTTAAGGACAAAGTGAACAAAAAATTAATATATTACACATACCATACACAATGTGTATATGCGTAGAATAAAATAAGGTTAGAAATTATTTTGATATCACCATTATATATATACTTTTACACCACATTTTTGATGAAAGCTAAAATAGTGTCTTCTATAAAATATTTCAAAATTCAAAGTACAAAAAAAAAACCAAAGAAATAAAAGTAGTCATACGAGTATAATATGTTTTTACGATTGGAATTTGTTGGTCTTCTTTTTTTTTATTTATTTATCAACGTTAAAATGTTTTAAATTTAAAATCGCACATAAACAATAACATGTGATATTCTTCAACAGCTGTACTTAATAACTATGGTAAAAATAATGTTAATAATCAAAAAGCGGCAAGTTAACTTTCAATTTAAAAAATATTACATATAAAAATTGGACCCTGGGGGCAAGATTTAGCGAAACGGTGTGTCAAGATGATAGCGAAATGAACCTTTTTTTTCCTTGGAAAAAAAAAATCACACGTTTATATGCACAAGTGTTTTTCCATGTACCTACATACATGGAAACGGAGAAGGAAAGGTAGAAAATCGATTGTCAAGCGTCCAGCTGACGTGGGTCAAAGCAAAGATTGATAAATTATTGACGCGACACCCACGCCAGTGCTCGCTATACACATCTTACAACAATATAAACACACTCACAGACTGCAGCAGTATATAGGTTGTCTCACCAAGCATTTACCCATTGTGATTTCTTAAGAGATAAAGAAGATATTAAAATTCTATTATTTTATAAGACTCGCAGGGACAAGAATTACAAATATATCATATTTTAATTGAATTTAATGATTTGGTAAAAAAGTTAAAACATTATTTTTTATTTTATAATTTTGAAAAATTTAAAGATAGCCATTTTATATAGATTATTTTTCTAAAATGTTTTACGTTTTAACATTTTATTTTCATTAACCTCATGATTATTAATAATTTGATATTATCTCGTCTCGTTTTCTGATAAGTTCTGTTTAATAAACAATTTTTTTTTAAAATTCATGAGGTCAATGAAAATAAAATTTTGAGATTTCAACATTTTCATAAAAATAAACTCTATAAAATGGCTACCTTCACTTTTTTACCAAAACATTAAATTTAATAAAAATATAAAATATCCACAGTCTGTGAGTCTTATAAAAAACAGAATTTGATTTTCTTCATTATTTCAGGTTTTAACGGAATGGGTAAAACCTCGGTGAGACACCATGTACTTGTATAGTGTACCTATATACTGTGTAAGCTAACATTTGATGCTTGAACTGTCTGTACGGAGGCCGTTGCGCTGCAGCAATCATATTGAGGAGTAAAATAGTTTACTGAGAACCGATTAAAATTAAAATTTGCTGATTACTATTTAGAACATTTATAAAATTATAACGATTACAAATAACGCGTACTCGTACGTAATGTGTACATCAGTTTCGAGTTTTCGACTAGAGTATTTACTGTTCAATTGTTGTACATGAATATACGTACTGTTATTTAAATTAATATTCATACCCCTCTTTCGGTTTCACGCCGTTTAATGTTTTTAGTTTCTCTACAGGTGTATTCTCAAAAGTTGACATAGTATAAAATAAAAGTTTCACACAATTATTCAAATTATACTAGATCATAGTATTAATTATTACTTCGGTGGATCGTGATTCCACTGAATTGGGAAATGTTTAATTAATCTAAAGTAAAAGCTATAAAATTAATTTAAAATAATATAAAACGCAAACACCCGCGGTGTCATTGAAAGAGTATTTGATGTTATGGTTAAAATGTTATTCGAAACATTTTGAAAATATTTCAAAATTTCATTGATTTAGAAATTGTATGTAATTTATCAGTTATCAGCAATATATATAACACAATAGACAGACATTTGCCTGTTATTTGAAAAAGAACTTTACACGCATAGACGTTGATCTTCTGATGATTTTCGTATAAACTAAATGTATGTCCGTTACGAATTTAATATTCCGTGTTAGCATAGCGTGGAGCAATGAAAATGTGTGGTGCTACACTGAAATTCTTAAATTTAAATTTATGAACATGTAAACAGAGAAAATTATTATAAGAACATGATCGAAAACTAAAAAACGTTTACTACAAGAACAAAATCTTAAACGCTACACAAAATAACACATTAAAAAAACAAGTCAACCCGGGTCCATGGGGTTGTTCATTCACTTATTAGACTTGAATGTCGAATATTGAATTTAAAAATAGATAAATGTACCGATGTTTTAAAAATTTAAATGACAACTATGGAAAAAAAACATAATAGATAGTTTACAAAACAAACCTGTAGAAAATGTATCGAAATATTAGATATTTAACAAGGTGTATTAGATGTTATTCCGAAAATCAGATGGTTCTTATTTCCACTGACAGGCATTATAATTTATAATTTCCTTAGGGTATACTGAATACAACATAATTAGGCTTGTGTTCAGAAAAAAATATCTGAGATAAATGTGTATGGTCTCCGTGATTTGATGTGAAAAATGGTTTAGGATCTAAGAGACCATAAATCATACGCGATTGTTGATAATATATATACAGGGATACAGATAACGTATACACGTGTTGGTTCCAGTTATTCAAAGTTGTTGGGTTAATCGATAGTTTCATTTAAACTTTTTAATTAAATTTTTCCCCAGGAAAAAAATATGTATAAAAGTTTAATGTTTCAACTTGTAAATTGAAACTTTCTTCATTAATATACTATTAATAACAATAATAACTGTAATGGAGTTGGTCGCCTGCAGTGTGATCACACGAGAGAAGGCGCATTTGTTATAAATATATATATATATATATAATGGTATATCCTTTTACTTCCAACCATATACAGTATTATATGCCATACAACTTTTCAGAATTTATTTTAAAGATAATTGAATGTAATAAAATTGGAATTACAAAATATAAATCATAAAGTATAATATCACGATTACTGAGAATCAACTGTTAGTATTATTTTTTTTTTTCATAATAAAAACAAAAATAATAATAATAATATACGGTAATAGTTTGATTGTTTAATGGTATAACAGTTTTTCATAATATTAAAACTAACCAGTTCAATTATATAGTAGAAAATATGTTTACTTTTAGTACAATATGAATAATATATTTATATATATATATACATTATACATGTTTACTTTTGAGAGGAAAAATTCCCAGGTGTCTAGTATTTTAGACCCTAAAACTTTAGCGCATATCTTAACTTAATCACAACGTGATTAGACAACTCACTATTTCGTGTTGTACGGGTATTAGTTTACAAATGTTTGAAACTTACAGTGTATTTTGTGTGTATTGAAATTAAAGAGCTTAAGTAAACGTACATTTTTGCTTTGTAATTTACTATATTGTGTATTTTTCTGTGCAACATATTATTAAGAATGGACATCGTGCAATATTTTTCCTTTTAGTGTGTACATGAAAAATGTTTCATAGCATCCAACTTGCAATAACAACTTGATTCAGCAACAAATTTGTGATAAAAAATAAAAATAAATATGTACGATACATTTAAATAGACAATACTGTACACGTTTTTATATCGTTGTATTGAATAAAACTATACGTTATATTACTACATCTATTTAGAAGTGTACAATTATTTATTCTTGTTAACTTTTCTTTGATCTCCTTAAATGTACTAAAGTTTCCAACATTCTTTGCTTTAAGTTTTAATTACATCGTGTTGTAAAGTTAGAACGTAAAACTTCAAATTCATGGTTGTATACTACGTCATGCACCTATCTTCAAAGACATTTCTAGGACAACGTATTCACACTACATTTATCGCAGTATAATATAGAAAATACGATTAAACTATAAAGCGTAAAATAAATAAAATTCTGTTCAAACTAAGTTATCGCTATTGTTATAGTCTCTGTTTTAACGGTATTATTATAAATACAATTATCACCGTGGTAAATAATTCGACTACTATTGCTCTAAAATATAACAAAACTGATATTTGATATATTTTCATACGTAACACAATGTTCATAATTCCAATTAATGAAGCGAATTTACATTTAAATGAACTTTGAGACTTTGCTTTTACAAAAGAGTCTAGCAGGTTTCTAATTTCTGTAGAATTTATATGACTCAACAATTATTGTGGTTTTAATTAAATGAAAAGCTATAATAACAATGATCCATCAAAGTAATCTTTAGATCATCAATCTTTAGTGAGCGCCCCATAAGAAATCGAATTTAACACTATCCAGTTAACTTAAATGGCCGACCCAGTCCATGACGCCGTAAGCGCTAAGATTTAAGGGAGCGGGAGAGGGTGTAGCGAACTTTTTCACAAGCCTGTTTTACGAATACTCGACGGATAACAAACAATCAGTCATCCACACTTGCCATAGTTCACTATTGAACATGACATTAATTTATATTTTTGTTTTTAAAATTTGATAATCAAGCCGTGCTTTTCAATTTTCATTTTATCAAAGAAGTACTAACATTAAAGATTCTAATAAGTTCATCAATATAAATCTGTTTTTTTTTCACGATATATAACAGATTGAGTTTTTAATTTTAATTAAAATCCAGTATTGTTTTGAAAAAGAGATTGATGAATTTAATATTATTTTTAAAAGAAAAATGTTTATTTTATATTATAACCTCATACTATGGTAAACAAGAACAAATATAGTTAGATAGTCAATAATATAACCACAATCCCCGAACGTATTATTAAATAAAATAATTATTTATTTTAAAATGAACTCGATACTGCAGTTGAAATATAATAAAATGTACTGCAAGTAACAGTATACTATGGATTGTTAAAAATGATTGTAAATTTTCAATTTCTAGAATTCGACGTCACTATTGTAAATTATTTATTCATTGAACATTACAAGGAGATTTTTATAGTCAATATTTCATTCCTCGCAATGTCACAAGTCAAACCGTTTAATACGTTTCTGTCAAGCAGGGAACTACTATTACGTTTATGAGTTTATGACTAATACCCGGAAAAAGCGCTTAAACAATCAAATTTACATTGGACAATTCACTAAATAACCACTAAGTCCGTGTTTTGACACCTAAATCCCTTGTTATTTCTCCATTATAAGTCTTTGATTAAATTAAGGGTCTTTATTAATAATAATTTTGATCTTGAAATAATATTTGGAAAACAATTCATCGCATCTCATTACATGAAATACCGAAAATGAAGTATAGGTTTTAGAGAAATTGAAGAAAATAGTATGAGCACAATCCAATAGTTATGAGTACGAAATTAACATTGTTGATGCTGTTAAAAATACTGTTTTATTTGAAAACATTAAGAAAAACGTGCTGTTGCATAGTAAATCCATGTTAAATAAATATATTATATTTCAAGGACTAGGTATTTTTCTCGAATTTGATTGAGACTTTATGTTTTGTATTTTTAGTTATCTTCTCTTAAATAAAATGTAGGTATACTGAAGTCTAAAATAATATTATATTAAACGGTACGTTGAATATAAGCTTATATACATTTCAAGTAGCAATAATAATACGATTTTAACTTTAGGCTCTCAGTGATTTAGGCTGAATTGAATTTATGATAATTGTAATAATTAAGCATACCTGTTTGGCATTATAATGAAATTAAATTATAAATTAATATAATTGAAACTATTGACTTTGAAAAAGCTTAAACGACACTATAATATACCCTTCAATGCACAATTACAAATTTCCATTCGTTTTCGTGAATTTCAAAAACAGGTGAAAGTGAAATCGTATTTAACATTTATTAGTCATTCTCGTAATTTTAGATTTTGAATGAAGCGAGGATGAATTGTAAGTACAATTTATTTTGTTGGATGATTAAGAGTTATTTACCGATTATTAAACAAAGCGTTCAATAAAAACCGAATACGTGGTAATACATAATTATGTTGAAATACATACGTAAATGTGTTAGTATAAGTATTTTTTAATTACCTACTATAATTCAATAGTATGTTTGAAGTTATTTTCATATTTCAATTTCAATTATTAAATATATTCCTCCTTTCACCTAGAATCTCAAATGCGCAACACAGTATAACTACACCAATTTATTTAAATTTGTAAATAAGCATTTTGCATAGTATTTGTTAGATATTAAATAATACGGTTTAATTTATTATTAAACATATAATTTTATTGCTTCTATAGGGTTAATCATTCATTTTTTTTTAAATTTTTTATAATTATTATAATTACCTCTAAACACATTAGTTTAATTAACCGAATAAACTATTTTTAAAACAATATTAGAACATATATATATTTTGTGGAAATGTGGAATCATAATATTACGTTTATATTAGGTTTTCAATAATATTCTAAAACGCTATTCTACCTACACAATAAATGTCTTCAATGTTAAAAAAAAAAAAAAATGAATCAAGTTATAAAACACAAATATTTATAGTCTAAACACTAAAATAAAATACTATACAAATATACATGGTTAATAAACATAGAAACTGAGCTTAGCTTACAAAATTTGGCAAACTCAAACGTTTGACATCTGAAATATATTTATGGCCGTATATTAATTATCACGACAAAAATAAATGTTAGTATGTTTTTAGGTTTCAGCTTAATTTGAGAATTCAACTGTTCAATGATATCTGGGTTTTCATACATTCTAATTCAAATAAAAATGGTATAAAAATTATAATTATTGATTAAAATGTTTAAACATGATCAATATGGGGGAAAAAATTAAATATACGAACAAATGAATACCTTAATTTTAGTTCAGTTCCATTTCGTGATTACTTTAAAATAGTATTACAAATCACCTAAACATGAAAAATTATAATACAGTGTTATGATAAAATAAAAGCAAGAAGTTTTTTTTATTATTATTTAAGTGCTATAACAAAAATATTAGGAATATATTGAATGAATATAGAATACTTCAGAATCAGTATTTCACGACGTTAAACAGATTTATTAAGATTTATGTAGCAATAATAACAAAAATATGGATAATTTACAATACACCCATAAATGTCAGGTATACACTTTTAAAAGTTAAAAATGTGAATGTATTTCAAGATAATGTATAAGTTCTGATATAAATATTTCATTTTTAAAAATAATAGCTAACAAGAAGTATAATATTTCCAGCGTATCAAAAGGATCAGTAACACAGGTAATAAATACAACCCAATAAAATGTATTATTTTAGCGTTTTTGGGCGGTTGAGTAAAAAAATATTTAGTTGCCAAGTTTTGTTTATGATACGTAAATGTTTCAAATGTTTGTCTAAGAATTGGGAAGGGAATTCGTGCCATAAGATTTTTTTACTACCTTTTTAAAAGACAAAAATGAAATATTGACAATCAATTATTGACAGTGAACACTGATTGATGACAAACTTTGTATCAAATATATCAGTCTTCAATATCAATGGAAGTCTTGAAAATAATTTATCAACAAATACAAAAGCTGCCACAAAACCGTGCCAAGAGTTCTTAAATGTAAAAGAATTTGGTTAGTGTCCAACGCATTCCCAGGTCACAGAATTTTAATTTTTTGACTTTTTATACTTATTTTCAATAATTTATTGAAATTAATAATTAAAAAAAAAAGGAAGTATTTAATTCTTAATGTTATTACTAGTATGTATTTACTGTTTATACTAGATGAATAAAACAAATTTAACATACAATACGTTTAAAATAAAATATAATGTAGGATAAATATTTACTATTCTACAGTTTGATGGGAAATCAATTATTCTGCAAAGAAAAGCCAATCAAATTAATATTTAAATTGAATGTTTTAACCAAATAAACTATACTGTATGAAACACAATACGTGAAGTATAAATGGGTTTTAAAAAATATTGTTGTTTATACCTAATACCTATAGTGTAATCAAATTAATTGTTTTCAATAAACTATTATAATAATTATTATAACAGTGTACTTATATTGTGTATTATATACATACATAGTTGTTTTATTTAAAGCTGGAAAAACTAAACCGTTTCACCACTAAATGATATTAATTTTATTAATTAGTAGATGTGTTTTGTTTGTTCTATTGATTCAGATAAACCATTATTAAACAATGAACTATACATGACGTGCTAAAATGATAATGTGTGAAACTCGTGTCTAACCTTATGGCGTTTTATAATATACCCACACAAAGGATTACTTAAGGATTTGAGTTGTACTCGTATATACAATTACAAATGATAATAATGATGGAAAAATGAATTACTATTTTAAGAAATATTGCAATTATATTTTTACGTAGGTAGTAGGTACACGTATTCATACAAAATTTAATATATGTTGCGCAGATAACTATAAAGAGATGTTTGGAATATTGAAAAATGAATGTAAAGAACAGCGCATTATATATTTATCGTTCGTTGATCAAAGCTTCAAAATATTTTTTCTCTTGTCAACTCGATTAACCTCATTTCGAAAATTTTCAATTCCTTATATTGTACGTGGAATTAGCAAAATCGATCAATTAAAGCTAAATGGTTGTTATTCCTCGTTTTTATTCACAGCGACCTAAAACGTTGTGGCATTATCCGGGTAGTGTCAACATAATATAAGTCCACGAATCACGCACTAAGCGCATAATACACATAGGCACACTCACAAACACACGCACACATGCATATGTGATGTACACGTGTGAAGAATATATCATTAATAGGCTTAGGGACTTGTAGCATTTGCATAATTTTTTTAATTATTGTTAAATATAGCAGAGTGCGAAATAAATTCGTTTCTCGGTGCCATTATATCAGATCTAAAATTTGAATGTGCATATTTTTGCATATTTTGACAAATTTTTCAAATTTCAAATTAAAAACTATGAATACATATAAATATAACTATTTATACATATTTCTACCGACAAAAAAAAAAAAAAATTTCAAAAATTCATTCAGTTACACAAACATTTGACGATGATGATGCAGCATCAACCACTAAAAAGTATTTGAACAAAAGTAATCTTCCATGTCAACTAATATTTATTACAGCAAATTTTGAATTTTTACCTCGAGCGATAACATTTTTAGAAATAAGAGATACTAAGCTGTCGGATTCGTTAAAAATAATTGAAGATACAAAAAATAAAATCAGTCACTTGATATGTACAAAGTACAATGGAGTTTCTCAATTTACAAAAATGTATTGTCCAGTAACCATTGGAGATTTACATTCGAAAACATAGTATAGTATTTAATCGTACAATGTAATTTTCAAGAAATTCAAAATGATGCAGAATTAATGATGTAATTTTTACAAAGAGAACATTTTTTTTTATAAAACAGTTGTTTTATTTAAGTAACAAAGTATGCCATCTTAAATATTTGATTAATAATTCTTAGTTATTATTTATTATGGTAATTTTTTTTTAAAAGCATATTATAATGCATATTTTAATGATTTTAAAAGCATATTTGTGTATTTTTTAGAGCTATATGTCCCTAAGCCTAATCATTAATATATAATACTCATCCCTTTTTTTGGCCGTAAGATGTCTTAAATTTGGAATTTTTTTAATCCTTATGTTAACATAAAAGGTATATGTTTTCCATCACTTTTTTTTCATGCCATCCATGGGTATCCTGTGTCGACACAATTTTTTTTTTCTTATGGTAACCTTTTAAGTCACCCTTAAGATGGCATGAAAAAAAAATGATAGAAAATGGTTTTATGCGGTAACTTTGCATTTTTACAGCTTAAAAAGGGGGTGAGGATGGTTAAAAAACTACTCTGTATATTATATTATATTTTCACTGCATATTTTATTGAGATTATTTTTCCGTTAATTTTGAAGTATTTAAATCAAAATTCAAATAAGTAGTTTTTGAATTATAATAATTTAAGTGTTAAGGAAAATAGTCTTATGATATCTATTTGTAAATACTGCCTCATACTTGAGATAACGTAAATTTTACACTTTTCATACGCAATTTTAAATTTGAATAATTCCGAAAGTATAATACATCAAAAATACGGAAAAATTAACTGAATAATATTTCGCGTATAAAATGAAACAAGGTATTCCTTTTTGAAAAAACAAAAATTGTATAGCCATAGGAAACACCCTTAAGGTGGCATGAAAAAAAAATTATAGAAAACATTGGTTTTATGCGGTAACTTTGCATTTTTACAGCTTAAAAAAGGGGTGAGAATGGTTAAAAAACTACCCTGTATATAATATTATAGACTATATAGTGTATATACTCACGTAAGTACATTATACTAGAAAAATAAAGTTGACACTAATTTGTTCTTGACGGATGAATACGTAATACTACGATGTATGTATTAGCATATATGTAAACCATAATCAAATGCGCACGCACGTGCAACGATTGTTACTACGTAAATATTATGAAGATATTTAATCAATAATATAAATAAAATATATTATACACGGATATGGGGATTATTAAGCATACGGTAATAATGATAGCATTGATAACCACAACAGTTTAGTATACATAGTACAGCTAATATACAATGTTGAGACAATGTTGTGCACCAGACCACGCCTCGGTGACTATGATATTATATACCCGGGGCGGCGACTAAATAGTACGCGCGTTTGTATAAAATTTCGATTTAAAATTCAGTCTACTATTTACTATATGGCCGCGGACATTATTTTCTATAACCACCGAAAATCATCTTTGCGTGCGACACGGTCGTCTCTTTGCTCGTATTTTCCGTAAACCAACAGCATTTATGGCATTTACGGTGTGATATAAATATATAATACTATTGTGTAATATTAAATTGGTTAGTGACGTTAATGCAATTTGATTTTGGAACCAACAATATGATATACATATAATGTAACATACTGTACGCACAAATGGAAAAATGTACACAATATACCACGACAATATACGCGAACGGTTTGATTGTTTAACAATAATTAGTTCAATTAATTAATTTGAAATCCAACGTGAACACACGCAATTATATCAACACTTTGGTTAACCAACGTTGGCGAATATTATATAAAAATAACGGTTTGCGTTTTTTTTTTTTAATTAAAATAAATTTATGGTTTTAGACATAGAAACTTTTTTTCTACTTTTCCAATCGAGTTTAACAATTTAAAACGGGAGTTTCAATCAAACGGTATTTTTCGACTTGGACAACTATATTATAATATACTAGTCATTATCAATCACTAAACTAGTTATCAATAATTCTCAGGCGTTTTTAACATCGAATATAAGTACACAACTATAGCTATTGAGCTATTGAAATATTATTATTTTGTAGCTTCTTTGCTTCACCGACAGAAGGGTATATCGAACGATTTCACTCGAACGCAGATTATATTTAACAGTATAATATAGAAATTTCAAACGTAAGCACATATATATATATCATAAATAAATAAATATCTGAGTACATTCATAAGATGAATACGTAGGAAAATATTTAAATAACGATGTATTATTACAATCAGTATGTACGAGATAGTTGGTTCGTCACGGATAAAAATTCGATAGTTTTAATAATTACAAATTATGTTTACTAAATCATGTACCTACAACACGATTACGTTTAATAGTTACATAAAATAATCTATTATTTTAAAAATATTTCAACCGTCAAGTATAATAATATAATTTTTCGAATGAAACAAATGTTATGCTATTTGAGACCAATTCCAATTCCAAATATTAATAATATAGGTACGAAAGAATTATTTACACGTGCAGGAATTTTTTCCCTCTTGAAAAGTTTTGAAAAGTTTTTTTATTTTCATACTCAAGAAGTGGTGGAAGTTTTCAGTGGAAAATTAAAAAAACAACAACGGTCTCTGTGCAACCCACGTAGAAAAGCTACAGTGTCAATTAATATAAGTACAACATAGGGAGTAGCACGCACCTATACATTTATATATACATAGAACAAATGGCAGCTGCCGACTCGAGTCATATAATAACACTTGTGGCAGATGGGCCGTAAATAATAATAATAATAATAATAATACGCCGTTGGAAAATAAGTTTGTACAAGTGTGGATGAGAATCTCGGACACTGATGATTATGGGAATGAATGAGCGGAAGAACTTGAGCCCTGTTATACATTTTAATCGTCAAAAGTTGTCACAGACGCGGATATTATCGCACATATTAATTGCAGTTTTAAACGGTCGACGAAGTATTGTTGTTATTATTATAAACGGCAGTGTAGACATCAGGGAAATTGGTCGGAATTAATTGTTCGGACGACAATTCGCTTTTCAAACGGAACAACCCACCGCGAAATATAATACACGTTACATCGCCAATTATCTGTGTATTGTTCATCGCACGTCTGTGAATGTTATAACTTTTAAGTTTGAAAGAGTAACTAATGTATAACGAGTCATTAATAATAAACATTAAAAACAAAACGTACATGGTATGGAACGCAGAAAATGAAAAAATATATATATATATATATAAAAACAATAGAGAAGGTATAAAGAGACCGCGTTTTAGATAATATGTTTTCAATACAATTTCATAAGCGCCACATTATTTTGTTTTACTTCAATGTTGATTTACTTAGGCCGAACGTTAAAAATTAAAAACTATACTTCCGTTGTTCCAGAAACATTCTAAGTTCATATTAAAATATTAATTTTAAAAGATAATTTATTATGAAACTACTGTTATGGATTTTTCATATACATATTAATTAAATATAGCTCATCGGTGGTGGGTAGGGGAGTATGTTTTTTAAAGTAAAATTATTTTTCATTAAATTTTAATTTAGGGAAAAACACTTTTTTATTTAATTTTATTTAATTTTTAGTTTTAAAATTATCATTTGTACTGCAATACATCAACAAAGTTCAAGTATAAAATTAATTAAAATGTATCAGTAACTAAATACATACAAATAGGTACGAACTGAAATATTTGAAAATAGTAACAAGATATGGAAAACCTTTTTTTTTGAAGTGAAAACGTTTTGCTATTTTGTTACGAATTTAAATGATGTTTTAAGTTGTAATGTAACATTGATATTACAATTAAACCATAAAAATAACAAATAATACAAAAAAAAATATATATATATTTTTCAGTTAGAATAATTGTGGATACATGTTTTCGAGATTATTCAAAAGTTAATAGTATTTAGGTAAAAAATTAGAAAGCATTTATTTATGGGAGTGGGGAAAACATACTAAAGATTGTAGTCCTCGCCAAAGGTATTTGTGTTACGTATATTTTTTAAATATTTTATAAATAATAAAAATCTATTATTGGATATAGGTAGTACTATATGCTTGTTTATTTATTATACAGGTATGGAATTTCTAAATAAAATTAATCTTATTACTAGTCTTATTACTTTTAGATAGAGTGGTCTCGTTTAATGCATATTTAAATATTATAAATATTATACATATAGATATTATTGCACGAGTATTTTTATTACTATTGATTTAATCGGTTGAATAATTTTTAAATTATATGTTGTTAGAAATTTTTTAAGATTTTATTGTTTAAGTATTTAACATTTATAATTAACATTTATAAATTGATATTCGATTACGAATACTGTACATAAAATAATTATAAGCTGCAAAATATCTTTAAAACAAATAGTAAAGCAATTGAAGACAACTTATTTATCATAGTTAAAAATAAAAATAACACAATTGTTTCATTCCAAATAATAATTATAACAGTAACGATCTGATCAAATGAGTATTAATATTTTGAGTAAATTTTATAGTTTGTTTTCAAACTTTATTACCGCAACTAGGCATTATCAATATAAAACAAACTAAACTGATTTTAATACCAGGTTTTTACGTTTCGAATATTATAAAAGTATTTAATTTTTTTCGATTTGATAACTTGATAATCAACTTAAAACGTATTTATTAATTCGTTCTAACTGGTGTGGTGGTATGAATGACTAAACCAAAAAATAACTTAAGCTTAATTATATAATAATAATAACACAAATGCAAGATACACACAAAATGGTTTCCTTAAAAAAATATATATAAAACGAGTGAAAGTACATATAGATACATATGAGAGGGGTGGTTGGCGTGCCAATGTGTGTTGTATACATATATATCCCCTTCGCCGCATTCTTTTTATGTATTCGAAACTAGGTCAACGCCGGCTCTCTGGAATTGCGCCCTTTCAGGACTTTATGGCTCATGGCCGACTACAAGCCGCCATTACTATTGTTGATATTGTTTTACCTCTTTCTCTCTTTATTCTCCTCAGTCTCTTTGTAACTGATAAAAAAAAAAAACAACGAAAAATACATCGTTGCGATAATACATTTGAATATGGAATTATATTGGACAACTTAGACCAGCAGTTTACATATATCGAAATGCATGAAAAACCAAACGATCAAACAACTAAATCATACATGGACGCATGTCGGATTTAGAAAAAAAATTTAAAAGATGTATAAATACATTTCAAATATACAATCATACAAATAACATTCAGGTAAGATTTAATTCTAGATATACCATCATATTTTTACGTCATGAAATATAATTATATATGTGTATTGTGTATACTTGACACGGACCCGTGCGGCAAAAAACCAATTAAATTTAAAATAGTAACATAAGTGAAAATATAAAAAATAAAATAGTTACAAGAAATAGTTTTATAAAATATTTCAAAATAAATTGATAATGTTTTCTCAGTTATATATAATATAGATGTCATTTAACTTAATAAAATGTGTAAAATAATATTGTTAATAGTCGTAATATATTTTCATCGCATTTAATGCGAAAATAAAAAGTTTAATTGGTTTTGATAAATAATAATGTTTTACTTATTTCAAGCATAAAGGTTCAACTATAAAAAAACAAAATTATATGTATACATATAATTTTATATGTATATACATACCTACAGCAATAATTTACAATTGGTTACTTTTTTTTTTAAATCGTTTTTATAATAATTGTACAGTAAAATGTTAATAATAAATAATTTATAAATTCAATTTATAAAATAATAACATTTGAAGCTAAAAATAAAAACTAATGTATAAGTTCTTCTTCTTCTTCAAAAAAAATGTACTAAGTAAATACCTAAACCAGTAAACGATATTAATTACATTTAGTATGAAAAAAAATGTATAAATGAGGAAGATCACTTTTAGATGGGTCACTAACTATTAGTACTACTATTAGTATTACTACTAGTATTAGTACTATCACTTATATATTATATAGTATAGATGTCTTTTCATATTTAATTATTGATAACAATTTACGAAAAACTACGTTAACAAAGCTGATGTAGCAGCCTCTTTTTCATAAACTAATGATTGTACTATATAACTTTGAAAATTATTGTGCAATATATGACCAAATTTCAAACCAAGGTGTCATTTGAAACTTTTCCAGTGATTAAACTTCCCCAAATACTATTTTTAAGGAAGTTAAAGGTGATTTGTTTGTTCGCAACAAATTAATACTACAACATAATACATGTAATCAATTAATAGCTTCATGGTTCTCATAAGAATCTAAAACAATTATATTTTGAACACTAACAGCGAAAAAAGTATTAGATCTTATTTTCAGAAAGTTATTACCCATTTATCTTTCAAGACCAAGATAAACATAGAATAATTTTAATTTTAAATTGAAAGAAGTTTTCATAGAAAAATAATAATTTTCGTTTAATTTGAATGATTTTATGATTGCAATTTAATGAACATTGAATGTAAATAATTATATTGATATATTTACACAAAAAAATGTTAGTAAACATTTTTTTTTACATATATACTTAAAATATTACTTTTGGTCGGTGTATACGAATAGAAATAAGTGATATTTTAGAAATATTTCAAAGGATATCGTACCTTTATGCGGGTGTATAATACATAAATCAATAAAAATTAATTTCTAAAAATGACTAAAATTATAATTGTAAATCAGACAAGCGTATATTAAGTAGGCAGTATTTATTGTTTTGTATTGAAGTCAAGATGCCCTACACGTCTGATTCGTCATACTTATTAAGACTATTGACATTTCCATTGATAGTTTTAAGGCTCCTGTAGTTTAGGATTAAATTTATAGAATCCAGAGTAAACATACTTTGACACTCCTACGAGTATTACAATGTGGCATTAATTTGAAATTAACTTGCATTCTGCCGTTAGATGATTAATAGTTTGAATTAACTTTATTTGACGGGGTTCTCTCGTATCCAAGCGAAAATTTTAACAATCCACATATTCCCCACATCAGTATACTTTACGTCTTACCCGATATAATATACCCGCAACAATATTATTTCCCGTTAAAATGACCTTGTTTTCGTGATTTATCGTTTCAAGTGACTTATGTTTAAAACATAAATTCACCGAGTATGTATAATGACTATAACCACACAACGTTTCCACTAATCGAATCGCAATTGCAATGCAAAGATATGTATTCACCGCAATGACAGTATACAGCATAGTAGATGGTTTGAATTCAATATACCTAAGTTTGTAATCGTATTAAGTACCTATATGTCCAATACATTAATCTCTGTGCATCACCAATACAAATGAATGAAAATAAATATTAAATTCATTCAGTATCTTATACTCTATACTCTATAGGCTGTAGCAGGTACTATTACTAGGTAATTTATTTTATACTCAGCTTACATGTGAAATAAAATGCGAAAAAAAAATGTTATCTCAATTTGTTAATAATTTCGACTAAATAATATTATCATAGTTGGGGCTATGTTTTTCACCGTTTGATCAAAATAACATTTTAAAATTGACACGCTTATATTGTGTTGTCAAGTGCGACATTTTAATTATTTAATTTTGATTATTAAAATTGAAATCATGTATATTTTGTAACTGGGCTGTTGGAATACTTAAATATGAAGTATTCCTGATTGTTCTGTATTCGTCCGAAGGAATTCATTCCCAGAAGACATTTAATATTGCTAAAATTAAGTACATTTCTAAGTATTTTGTAGTCCATTATTCAAGTATTTATTATAAATTTATTATTAGATAATATTTTGTAACTTTTTGAATAAAACTTTTGTAAAATAAAGAAAACAATAAAAATCTGCAAATGAGAAGAATTTTAAATTTGCTAATGTAAATATATAAAAAAAAGTTATCATAAAGGCTAAGTTAAAGTTTCAAACGTCCAGAATAACTATTATTTAAATTTACCACACTTGAATCATTTAAGCAGATATAAATTGAACATATTATCAGTTTAGACTGTTTAGAAATTATATAGATAAACTTTCCATCACTTTTCCAGTTGATGGGTTTCAATATGTCATGGCGGTCCATGCTGGTTATTGTGTTTGTTTTTTGACATTGAGGGGCTGTTGTTAACTTAATGTACAGGCTTATCCCCATTATTACTTCGAGGACGACTTAACAAAATTTACAATTTCACAACATACCTCGGATATTCTGAGTAGTGATATACGGTAGCCTCCACATTTGTATGGTGTTAAAATAATATATACTTTCACTGACATCACGTTTTTTCACGAACAACACCCACAATATAAATCCTTAGCCAAACCTTAAATGTAAAATAAATCTAAGTACAACAACCATAGGCTACAGTTACATTTTATTTGAAAGTGAATTACTTCGTTTTTTGAAAATAAAAGACCATTTCACATATTGCGCAAGCATACATACATACATACATACATACATACATACATACATACATACATACATACATACATACATACATACATACATACATACATACATACATACATACATACATACATACATACATACATACATACATACATACATACATACATACATACATACATACATACATACATACATACATACATACATACATACATACATACATACATACATACATACATATAAACATATAACACTTACAAAAAAAAACCATAAATTATTTAAAAATAAAGAATTTTTCGTTTTTAATTTTATAAATGTTAAATTGGAACACCAAAGAATGATGGTAAGAGCGACAAGCATCGATTCATCATTTGTATAAAAATAAAACCGATAATGCTATTAATGGAGGTGTTTTCGTATTTAAAAAAATTAAGAAAATTGATTAAAATTATAATTATTTATTCATTAAAATTATTAGACGTAAGCACGCATATTTTTAATTTATGTATTTATGTATATTTCCTCCTATAATAAAGTAGGTACACAAAATAATATAAATAAATACGTTATGAACGCATAAAAAGTTTATTTACTTTTAATTATTATTGGTATCAAGTTATTTTCTGAATAAAATCTTCGTTAAGTAAGTTAGTAAATTAGTAAATGTATGGTTAAATTAGAGTTTAATAGTACGTAAAAGTATTTAAATGTAGTAGTTTGGTGAATTTGTAAAATGTAATATCATGTTTCATTTTGAAAGATCTTGACTATGGTTGATAATGTAAATGCAATAATCTATAGTGACACAGTGATATCATTTTTTTTTACAATTTAAAGCCCAAGTAAAATTATTTGAAATAATTATTTACAAAGTATTCCAAAATATGTTGATAAAAACATTAGGTACTATTTAATGAAATTAATTTTTACAGTTTTGGGTGTATATACATTATGTATATGTGTATTATCTAGAGTTCGGACTCTCACAATATCACCAAACGGCCAGTATGAACCATAAAGTAATATAACTCTATACCCTATGAAATGAACTACAGATTTTATTTGATATAAAGCTATATGTAATTTAATCATACAACTATGTAGGAACCTAATGCTTGTACGAGTATATGTGTAAATTTCCATCTTTTAACATTAATTAAATATTTAAAGTAATAGAAATCATTTAAATTTAATTATTTTAATATTTTATTTGTTCTTCTTAGATAAAAGTAAATTATTTTATAAAAGCAAAAAAATATAAAAATGTAACCACAACTAATACTTTGGAAATATTTGTTTATAAAATATACCTGAATTCACATTTACTGGTAAAAATGACTTATCGAAATGTTCACAAAACAAATTTTAAATACAAGATATAAATTCTATGCATTTTGAAATACATGTTTTATAGTGTATTACGTTCTCTTGTAGTTAATTTATTCCGTACCGATTAGAAAATAATAATATTAATTGTAATGATATATGACTCGATTTAGTTTATCAATAAAATTATTTTGATTGGAAAACCTCATACGTCTCATTACGGCTGATGCAAAATAAAAATGTACACTATTTATCTTTTTTCAACTACAATATTAAACAGCATTATAATGCTGAAGATAAATTGTTATGATTTTATAATTTTAACGTTAAAATAAAGGTGTACATAAGGTGACTAACATGATGCTACACATTTGTGACTAATTCTACTTGAATTCTCTAACATCTATTAATCAGCTATTAAAGGCTATTGATTTAAAAAATTAATCATCCAATAATAACATATTTTTATGTGATAAAGCGCACAAAAGGGAACAATAACAATATTAAGAAATTGATTCTCGTAAGCATAACTAAAGAATACACCTTATATAGATGCCAGTGTGAAGACTATCTGACGTCAGTTAACCTATCTATTTATAATTTTAAATCCGGTAGCCAACATTCCTGGTGTTATTATACAAACATGTAAAACTATAATTTGCTTCATATTTAAAAAAAAATTATGATCTTAACAGCAACTGACTGATGTAGCCAAGGTTAGAGAAAAAAGTAGCTAAGTTGAAATTGTACATAGGCCCAAATTGTAATCAATAAGAAATCAATTATCACTGGTTGGAAGAATTGAAATAGATCTCGCACCTATAGCTCGAAAAAAATTATAATAACCTTCATATGTATAGCCAATAGATGTTTGTATAGTTTTTAAAACAAAATCACGAACAGCGATATCTATATTATGTGTGAATTAGTTCAATGAAAAGGTTTTTTATTTGACAAGGACAATATTGACCTTTTATGCTATACGATAAACAAATCCATAGTAGCACGTAATCTAATAAATCGGGAGAAACATAATTTTTCTTTTTAAATTAATATAAAGCATTTCTAAGTGTTCTAGTAAATGTTGAATTACAAAATTATCACTCACAAAATCCACAAAGACGTTTGACATTATTTAAATATGAGGACGAGTAATAATACAAAAATGATCTTATTTCATAATATCTGGTAAAATCTATGATTCCCTAAGTAATTAAAAAAGGTTGTTAATTTTGTATGCGAATATAAAATGCAATGATTACGTGGTGTAACTAAGTAACAATTATTTAAGATACCTATACATACAATTTCACTCCTAATTGTTTTAATATACTGTGCTTTATCATTCCGAGAACTTCAACAGATCAGTATGATGAAAAATCTCCAAAACATCAACGAAAGATATTTGATCTTGATTTTTTGAAGTTAGACAAATTATAAAAGTAGTCTCGTAATTAATATCCAAATAGAATAGCTATAACATTATTTTAACAATCAATTATCAATAGATCATTGCTTTTAAATGTAAATGATTATTTCAATAGTTTATAATAGGTATAGAAAGTTTATTTTAGATTATCTTTGGCAAATATAAATCTTTAAAAAAAAATTCCAATCCTCAAGCTGTTAAAAAAAAAGGAAATAACTAGTAACAAGTAAATATAACTTGTTATGGAAACATATAGTACAAATAAGAAACATGTAATACTATTAGTACCTATGAAATTGATTCATTTCTAATGTATACAAGTATTTTGTACATTTATTTATTGATGCTAACCTAATTAAAAGCAATATTATAAAAGAGACAATTTTTATTTTTATTCAAACAAAACTATTTTCTTATCGGTCTCGATTACTATATTCTTTAGAATGGGATTGTGATGAGATAGATAAAAGTTTAATAAAAACACATTATTTACACCTAGAGTATAATATATAATTTATAAATACTACAATACTCGTATGTACACACAGTGGTAGACTCTTATTATATTGATATTACGGAGCTGAAGAAAATTATATTTTATTCATAGCAGGCAATATTATACACGATATAAAGATTCCTTTTAAGAAAGAAATGTCATTGGAATTTATAATGTGACTGTGACTAGGAAAAAACCATTAAATGTAAAACAGGATGCTAATAACATTTTCTTAAAATTGCATCAAATAATTAAAATAATCATTTTTGAAGTTTTAATTTAAGAGATTATGTCAAAAAGTTTATATTTTGATCACATTTTTAAAGTAAACTTTTAAAACATGATATGCGGCATCCATTAATTTACGATAAAAAATGATTACATTTAAATGGTCAGTTATATTTTAGCATAAACAATGGTTATATTATATGTACAATGTATTATTGTGCATACGTAATTAGTTTTTCAGTAAATTCACACCAGAAATAAGCGATGTTTTCATCTCATTCCGTTCATCGTTTATAACAAACGATTTCTCCGGTATAGGTACTTTTAAAAAGAAGAATATACGTATAACAGTATAAAAAATTGGATATTAAAATAGTCTGTTTTTAAATATATGGTAACGCCAGTATGCCTATCCTATATGTTAATATATTTATAGGGACAGATGGACGAATAATTTGTTTTACATATTTAATTTAATACATTTAATTCGAAAATTAAAACAAAACCATAATAAGAATTGATCACAAGAAATAAGTAAAAAAAACAAGTAAGAATAATGTTATCGTATATAGTATATACTGTTTTTAAAAAAAGTTTATATAATTATTTTTACCATCCCAATTTATAAAATATTTTCACCAACACGGTTTATGATTGGCGGTGATATTCGTTATACTTAAAAATAAAAACAAACGGACGGACACAACACTATGCCCATTATAATATAATTATATCTAATTTAATAAACCAATGGAAAAATGACGTATTTAGTACATATTATACACCTTGTCTGTAATAGTAAAAATCATTTTGGTATTATTATTATTATTATTATTATTATAACTTTACGTGGCATACAATTACCGATTTAATAAATCGCAGACACTTTGGGTATAGCATACTCGTAGGAATACGCATTACGCACACTTGACAAAACAATTACGTTGGTTAGGTTAGGTTAGGCCAGGCCGATATATATATATATATGTATATAATAATAATATTATATGCATGCATGGAGTGCGCGGAAATCACACGTGCAAACACAACCAGCGAAATCTTTGATTTACGATTGCCCTCTCACCCGCAACGCGACAACCTGTCCAACTGCAGCAGTGCGGTCCGAACTAGCATTTTAAACACGAACGTGTGCGTCATTTTTCTCGCCCACGCGTGAGCATAGCAACAGCAGGATTTATGCGTTTCGCTGAGCGCCGGGTAAAAAAAAACACCCTACATTATAATATATACTTATGCAGATTCGTGCTGCCGCACACCGCACCACGGCGGATTGGGTGTTTTTTTTTCGCGCGAAATCTCAACGACCGACTACAGCAGCAGCGAGGCGAATATATTAATAATAATAATAATAATAATAATAATAATAATATATTATCTATACGATTGTATATCTACCATACGCTGGTTAATAATATATAAATATGTATACATGTATAGTGTATACATAGGTTAAACCACGCGACGGTAAATTCCAGCAGCGTCCGGCAACGTGCGTTTTTATATTTCACTATTATTTCACGAACACGTAATATTACATACATAACATGTAAGTATACGGGAAATTCGTATAGCGTATACGAAAAAAACACAAGTCGGGCACGGACGAGGACCTGGCCACTTTTACGCATTACAGTATAAATATATACGTGGGCGACATTCCAACAGATGGGTTATTCGGTAAAATGTGAATAATATAGTATCGTCGCCAAAAAAATAATAATAATATAAATATATATAGGTACGTGTATAAAAAGAAAGTCGTTACGTAAGTTCAGCAACTCGCACCATTTATACCGAGGGGAAAAATTCCTATGCGGGCTAACGTGGGCACCGCAGAACTTAAAAAAAACATGAAAGTCTGATTTTACGAGTAATAACTTAGATATCTGTGGACGGGGGAAAATGAAAACCGTATATATAATTGGTGTTTCAGAATGTCCTGTCCAAATGTGAAGACAGTACACGCCGTCAAATATTGTAAATATAAACACTAGGGAAACGGGCCAGTTTCCCAAGTGTATGACTAGATAGTTTTTAAAAATTGTTTCAACGAACGACAATATAAGGATATTAATAACTATAAACTAGGCGATAGTTTTTACACAGACACTATTTTTATTGAACAAAAATCATTATTAACCTTCATTGTTAAAGCACGTACGCTGACCGGCAACGCATTACGCTTTCAGTATATATGCGTAGTGTACCCGTGTCTAATATTACCATATTGGAAGGGTTGCGAATGAATTTCAAAAAGACCGGAAAATGCTGAAAGCGAGAAATTCAATACCGAAAATAATATATTATTTGACAGATTGATGATAGCAGAAAATTGTGTAGGATTTAATTTAACCGAGCGACTGAGATCCGAGGATACCTGCAGTTGTACATGTGGTACCCGCGCGCGTCCACTATAGCGACTGCTGATTTATTTAACTTTTGTTTGACAATATATGCCAGGTTGATCAAATGTGTTATAAAATATTAATACAAGGTGTACAGTTTTGCACGTAATAGTTAATATTTTGAAAAATAATTAACACTAATATTTATACTCATAATTCATAAAAGTACAGAAAATTTACAATAATACACGTTTAAGAAAGACCCACGCATTGAGAATACACCCAAAACCTAAACATATTTAACTTTTATAAATCAATAGTATCTATAAATAGAATATAAATATAGTTAATAGTTAATACTTTTAAAACCATAGTGAAAAAAAAAACATATTTGTTACAAATAAAAATCATAGTAACTGATTTGTAAGAGGTGATTTTTTCAGATGTGATTTTAAAAAGTCAATGTAAACCACTATATAAGGTGTTATTTTGAGTGACAGCTTTTAAATTGCTATGGCTTCCGACTGGAATTGTTTTAGAAAATGACGTATGATTTACGAATTCCATTACCTATGTTTATTATTATAATGCTTTGATTACATAATATGTTTATTTATTATCTAAATTATATTTTCTGTTTATAGTTGTGTAAAAAAAGACAAATAAGGTTTATAACATTTCTATATATACATTTTTTGAATATTTTAATTTAAAAATAAAGTAAACAATTTCTAAATTTTTTATTGAGAATAGAGAAATTAATTTATGATTAAATTAAAATCCACTAAATACATATTTTCGGGAAAATATGTAAATATACATAAAATAATAATATTTATTATACACTTAAATATACTCATTAAATAACATTTGGGAATAGCTTGTACATAATTGTTTATTTTACCTACTATTTAAATGCGAAAAAATTTGACACAATATGTTTGAGGGTCATTTAACTAATTAATACACTATAGGTTTTTTCTGCAAATGATTTTTTTATCTTTAATAAATCATCATAAACTAAAATAAACAATTTGATAATTTCAATTTTGATACTTAATTTACTTAAAATACTTAATTTTTGTTTTACTTTTTTATTTTCTCGATTAATTGAAGTATTATGTTAATATACCATTGCTGATTAAAAATTGTATTTAGGTGAATTTATGTATACCAACTTTATTGATATATTTATAGTTTAATATATTCTTAAATTGAATGAAAAACTTATCAATTAAAATATAGTTATTTAAAATAGTTAATGTAATTAAAAAAAATATGTTAGGACCATATAATACAATACAAATATGTAGAACGTTCCACATTTATACATATATATTTATAATTTTTTGTATAGATTCATTTGATTTTAAAATAAAAAAAATAATTCGGTATATAACGGATCAACTTGATAATTTAATCCACGATAAGTATAATACACTATACTATTTTCACATTGAAGGATCCTACCGAGCTTAAATATAACTGTACATCCTTTATCAAGCAACAAAAACAAAAAAAAACCGTAATAGGTAAAAATTGTTCATACAGATAATTTGAGTTGAACTTTTAAAACAGAATATGTGCTGCAAGTATAGTTTTTTTTTGTTGATAATTTTCACACCATCAAGTCAATTGCAATTGACATTTTTTATTTTTCAAACAAGTCATTAACTGTACATTTTAAATATAGGTTCGTGCTATAAATAATCTTAAAATTTCAATAATTTAATAATTTAAATACATAAAAAATAGATGACTATAATTAATATTTAGTAAAACGTGATTATTTATCACGTAAATAATAGCCTATATCCAAGAGATCGTAGACTAATATTTTACTAACTCACATTTAATAAACAAAAAAATAAGGTATCAGAAAACATAATTATTATGGAAGATGATTTTTAAGAAATAAATATAAGTACGGTTAAAATATTTGTACTCCTCCGATGAGATATATATTTTATATTTTGCAGATAACTTTTTATTATACATATTTATTCATTATTCATACTTCAGTTCTTAGATCATATAAGTTCATGTTTAAATCATTTCGATACGGATAAGGAGGGAGAAATGACGATTTATCGATGAAAACGTACAACAACCACATATCAGACATTTAACGTGAAGACATATAAACAAATCGGACACAGTAGAATTCTTTTCATTTCCCTTTAAATCCATTGGATTGAAAATGAAAGCCATTTGGCTATACTTGTAGCATCTGATTTATGTAATATAGCGCATATACCTATAACCTACACATATATGATTTATATTTAAATAATTTATGAAGTTCAATGATACGAACATTTCACCACGTTAAACATTAATACTTGGATTCACGGGATCGGTGTTATGTTGATACATTTCTTACTTGGCGATTCTGAAGAAATATAAAACCTCTACCATAGATCTTAAGGGTATGATTTATGACAACGAAACTACTTAAGGGCTTAGCATTATTATTATTATTATTTTTTTTTTGTGAAATCCACACCTGAGGCTTAAAATGGTAATGTAATAGCAAATTTTTTTTCAATATAATGTGAAAAAATAAAAACATAAATATTATATAAATATATTACACAACATTATAGTTAGGTAAATATAAAATGAGAGAAAATAATCGATACTTTTTCCCCTCCGAGTTTAAATTCCATTAAATAATTTTCAATAAATATATATTACTCATCAAAGACAAACTTAACACGTTCTTAAGAAATAATAACATTTATTTTTTACTTTTTATTTGTTCGATTAATTAAGTAAGCACACGGATATTAGTTATATATTTTATATGAGTTATTGTAATTTTTAATGATTTCGGCTATAGTGCCTCATGGATTAATATAACGCCATTAAAGAAGAAATGAAAAAATAATTGAATGTTTTTGAATTAAAATTACACAAATATTTCAATACATTAAATCCAGAAGTAGTTTTAAATTATAATATTAAATAATTATCTTAATAAATGAGTTAAAGGTCACCGACTTGACACTAAAGATATTTTTGAAAAAAATAATACAATACCATTACGCGAACCGTCCATCTGAGATAATTGTTATTTTTTATTTTGTAATGTCATCGGATTGCTTTCTATACTTAGATCGAACAGTTATAGAAGAAAATGTAGGCTTAACGGCCATAAATCGCAATAAGAATTGAAACCAGTTTTTTTCCAACTACAAATAAAATATCATATATAATTGTTTATGTATCTTTGGAACGTAACTATACATACCTATACAAGCACAAACGCACACAGCATATAATAATAACGTTTAAACGATGTTTTTTCGAATCTCGCACACATTCAATATACGATTAATAAGGCTTTACTTAAATTAATCATAAAATTTTCAGTTTTCTGTAGGTGTTCATTTTCTTCTCAATGGGACACATTACATATGGAGGCAGGCAGTTGACCGGTTTCACAAAACTCACAAGCTTAAAATTTGTTGTTTTATTTTTTATATATTATTATCTAAGTACCTCGGCGAAATACAATAATTAATTTAAATTATACTTGCAGTAGCTATCAGTAGCAGTAGTTCACCAGACAACTATTGTGAGTTAGTATTATATTATTTATTACGCACTATATAATACAAATGGCAATACATTTTTAAACCATAGGTATGGTCATATAATAATATACGTGTCACCACCCCCACATAATATAATGTACCTACATACATAAATATACGCGCATAGATACATTATTAGACAATACGTCGACTATAAACTTAAGAACAAATCTAAAAAAAAAAAAAATATTATATAGTATACCTTGGTGGCCGACATGGTTTCACGTGGGAATTAGCGATGATGTCATAAAACAAACTGGACGGTTTATTTTGAATTTCTTATTCGTAGAATCGGAAGGTTTCAAAAATAAAAGTCGCAATTATTTTTCTCAGCGGGTCCTTTCACAGTACAGCGGTATAATAATATTGCACAATGTACAGTTATTCCGCTTGCGCAAGTACGCTGTCGTACGTTTCTCGTACGTACACGAAAACCGATTTTCGGAGAGGAAAAAAGCTGTCCGTATCCGCTCTGCTGCGAGGACGATGACGGCACGAACACAGCGGCGCACACGACACGAGATACCGGCGGCGCGGCGGCGTATCTGCAGAAGCGACCGTGCGGGCGGCGAAGCGGTACGAGCGACAGTAAACGCGGCGAGGAGAGAGCGTAAGAGCAGAGGCGAAAAACACTCGGCGATGCGCGCGCGGCAACGGTACGTCGTGTACGCGGCGGCGCGGCGGCGTTACCGGCCGCTCGCGCAGTAGGGCAGGTATGGGCAACGGGTGAAGGCGCGGTGGGGGAACTTTACGACGACGCCCCCCTTTAATAGCGCACGCATGAAAGTTCTGCCGCCGCCGCCACCGGAGCAGCAGCAGCAGCAGCCACGCTCTCAGGCGGACAACGGTATCATAAACGCCAGCGGGAGTGCGTGATCTTTTATCCATTCATAATAATTAATAATAATTCATCCCTTGTTGTGCGCGTATAATAATAATAATAATAATACCTCCACCGTCATATAATATGCAACCGGAATAACTGCGTTACGATAAAATAATATTATTTACCCGTACACGTAATAATTATGATTTTAAGTAATCGTGTTGGTGCACTTCGATTAAAATACAACAGACACACGCAAATCTCAGGGCCCCCCCGACAATAGTCCACCGATTATTATACTTATAACAATGATGGACTATGAGTATTAGAGGGTTTGAGATTTTTGCGGCAGGATGGCTAGCGACGTGGTTATACATGTCGAGTAAGGAACAAATTGAGAAAAAAAACTCAACGAGAACTTACATATATACTTTGGTGTGCGTGTACGATGTACCTTTACCTATTACTGCATATAGGCACCGGGGACAAGCAAATAACGTATAACGTGAAAGTTATGAAGTGGAAATAACCGTCTTCGGGCAAAACATTATTATTTTCCTGTCGGAACTATACAACAGTTATGTCCTTATTTTATTCCATAGATAAAAATTGACAAACTAGGAGTTAAAAGCTTAATTTTCTACAGACCAATAGGGTTTGGACAATAAATTGAAAAAAAGTCTTTAACATTTTTAGAAAATACCGTACGATATAAACATAATATTTACAACCACCAAAACAGCATAAATCAGTAAAACTACAAAAGTTAAATACTACATAATGGATATATATGTATAATAATAATATATTAGGATATGATGTTTAACAATGGTAAATTATAATCAAATAATGATATTGCTTATCGCTTCAATTTTCTAAACTAAAATATTTTTATATTTTTATTCAACATATCAATGAACCGGTTTCTAATAAGAATATTCAAGGATATTTTGATGTTTAATTTGTAAGTACTCATCAGAAATACTAGCACACTGCATCATGAAAAAAATGTATAAGTATAATATAGGTACATGTAAATAGTTTTGTATACAGAATGGGTCACGATGTTTTCCTATCTCCTGTCATGGCTTTATTAAATATGTTCACAATAAACATAGAAGAAACTAGAAAGTGGTTTTTCCTAGGACAAATGTTGGTTTTTCATTTGTAAGCGCCAAATGTCTGTATGACTACCTATATATAATACATATGTTGAATCATTCTTTCTGTTCATCATTTTTTACATTATTAACTGCTTTATAATTTATGAAAATTACATTAAATACATTCAAAATGTCTTCCTTTAAACATTTTTTTAACACAAAATTAAATTTAAACGTATAAACTTTCCAAGTATTTGTGTTGAATATTCAATTTAAATAATAAATTTAATAATGGTGTTGAAGATATTTTATGGGACGATTATCAAAACAACTCGCAGAGTATTGTAAACAAGCCATGAGACCACATATTGTACCTACAACTTTCAATATCTAAACAGTAAAATGTTTCGTATACAGTACTTAAGTAAATTTAATAATATAGTAGTACACAATGTTATGTTTTTAGTAATATTATTAACTCCGAATTGTGCATACAACCCATAGAAATTTCACAAAGACTTTTGGAAATGAATTTTTTTAAAAATATATACACATAGGGTTAATATGATAGCCAATAATTCTATTATACGAGTAGATTTGGTGTACTTTTAATTAAAAAAATGAAATAGATTAGTGTAAATATAATAACAATAACATATCCATGATAAACTTTACTTCTTATTCCAACTTTTTTGCTATATTTCTAGTTTAAGGAAGTAAACTTATAAGATTAAGATTTCATAGTTTAACACATGTTTTATTGGTAAAATAATTTTTCGTAGTAATGCATATTACGAATGATAAAATTATGGTTGCTTAATATATTTCCTGAGTTATTTTTGAAACTACGACTAACCCGTTAAGTTGGTCTAAAAGTAGAATGATGTCTTAAAGACAATAGAATAAAAACGATAGTTGATAGAGAACCTAAAGAGAAAGAGATGGCAGATGATAGCGCATACACTGAGAAATGGAGATGAATTACAAGGAATGATAGAAGGAACACGGCCAAGATCATCAGCCAAATAATAAAAGATGCAGGAGTCACTTCCAACAGGGACTTTAAACAAATGGCGAATGGCAGGGGTAAAAGGAGAAGGCAACTGTTATGAATGCATTTGATAAAAACCAATATTTGAATTGAAAATAAATAAAAATAAAAAATATATTTCGTATAAAAAAAATCTGATTATATTGTGTAAAGACACTTACAAACTAAAGCTTTCATCATCTCCGTTGTCTATTAAGCCGGACGAAATTAAATTTAAAGTATTTATTACATCGAATAGGTATGCTTCCCTTTCCAAAGACCCTTTACCAGAAGTATTCAGACCTCCTCCTGTCACAGAACCATAATTCTATCGAGGCGATGACATAACACGATAACTCCGGGGACTGTCAACGAGAAAACAAGCCAGTTTTCACCAATTTTCATTAAAATCTGAACCAATCTCCAAGGTAAAGTATGAGCTCACATTTATTTTGGTACAAGACGGGTTTAACTTTAAATTTTCAAAAGAATTTTTAATGGTTCAAACAGCTAATTGAACTCATCATTATAAAACGGTAGAATATCTTGTAAAAACAAATGTGCCCTTTCAAACATTGCCACCACGTCCCAATAATCGGTTATTCGGCACTTGCATCAGTCAATTCCCATCGAGGATATCGAGACAGCATTAACCAAATTGCTCTTCTGTGTCGTAAATATTTGCAATATAATTAGTCCGCTGCCACTCTTTTTGTGGGTCTAGAATCAAATTAATTTAGCCATAACACATTTCAAGTAACTAAGTTACTAAACGTCATAATCAACGTCGAAAATCCTAGAAAATCCCGTCAATCTATTCAAAGCAAGAATTGTGCGATCAAACCAGGTCATACTGCAGACACACACCACGTTGTGTCAAATGTAGTAAAACTCATCACACAGTGGATTGTAAAAAAAAAACGTGAGCTACCCGCGAAATGTGCTATATGTTTCAGCTCTCATACAGCAAACTACGAGTATAAAGGCTGCCTTGCCTACAAGAAACAAAAAAAGTTCCAAGATATGAAACGGTCCATAACATCAAACGATATTACAAAAAGAGTTCCCAATTATGCTCCACTCAACTACCCAGATCCCAAATCTCTGAACACTATAAATCTTACACCGAAGCTACCAAAAATCAAAATCAAAACTCACACTCGTAATACATGTCAATGATTTTTCAAGTTTCATACATATTTTTAATTCTTTAATTAATCCCCTTATCTCCATCCTATCTTCTATTTTAAATACACTGATTTTCAAAAGTTATTATCGCTTCATATAATTACTCTCTGTCGAATATTCCTCATTAAAATTATTCATTATATATTATACAATTAGACTATATTTTTGGATGTTACTTTGAGAAGACATTTTTTTAAATACAACATTATCGTTTTGTTTTATAAAAACTATGTATATGATTTTATATACATTTTACACGTGATGTATATAAATAAAATAAAAATACATAAATGAGCAAATGAGTAACCCGTTCACTTCTAACAATTGTAATAGTAATAACTTATTTCATTCCTATTTAATGTTAAAAAAATCTTAAGAACTACTTTCGTTTAATTAATGGTCAAATTTTCAGGAAATGTTTATGTATAAATGAGTGCTACGTGATAATAATTTAATCAAATCCAAAATCTCCTGATACGAAAAATGTGGATGTCATTTTTTATTATGATAAGGTAAATATCGTTATGGAGCGAGATGTTTTTTTTTTTTTTTTTATTTTTACAAGTAATATACAATCTGTATCATTAATACAATAAGAATATATGCTAAGAGTAATATGACAGGAAAATAATTTGATGAAAGGAGCCACCCATTGATGACACTTTCTGTGATTCTTAATTATTTACTTTTTTTTATTACTATAACAAATCACGACACCACTTGCGCTTTAGGCGTCTTGGGGGATTACCTGGTATAGTAGCGGAGGCCAATTTTTTGATAAGTGGATTCGAATGAGTGCTTAGGTGGTTGTAGAATCTTTTATAGAAACATTTGGATTCCTCTGCAATTGTTTTTAGTTTTAGGTCTGAATGAAGGGAAAAATTTGAGACGTAGGGAGGTGCATTTGTAAGTTTCCTTAGGACAATGTTTTGGAATGCTTGAATTTTGTTAACGTTTGTTTTTTTTGCACTACCCCATAACTGCAGACCGTACGTCCACATTGGTTTGAGTAGACTTTTATATATAAGAAGTTTGGTGGACGTGGAGGTATATTTATTATTGCATAATACCGTTTTTAACATGCGTAGGCGATTATTTAGGGCTAGTCTTTTGGCTCTTATATGGTGGGCCCAAGTAAGTCTTTGATCTAGTGTTAGACCAAGGTATTTAACAGTAGGAGAGGTAGGAATGGGTGTGCCATATAGAGAAACATTTGGACACGGAGCCTGTCTGAGGGTGAAGGTAGTGTGGATAGATTTACTTTGATTAACTTTGAAACGCCATGTGGTAAACCAGTTTTCCATGTAGGCAAGATGATTTTGTAGATTTGAAGAGGCAGTGAGGGGATCGTTGTTGATAGAAATTATCGCTTTGTCATCTGCATAGTCGGCTACTGACGTAAAAGGAGTGGTAGGTTGGTCTGAAGCATAAATGTTATAAAGGATAGGGGATAATATGCCACCTTGTGGAACACCAGCGTTTATAACTGCTATATCGGAGAAAGCAGAACCGTAGCGAATTTGAAAATGACGTTCTATGAGGTACGATTTTATAATTAGATAGTAAGCAGGTGGAAGGAATTTTTTAAGCTTATACAGTAGGCCATCATGCCAGACTCTGTCAAATGCTTGAGAGATGTCTAAAAACACACACGTACAATATAATTTTTGTTCCAGTGCATAGGAAATAGCGTCAACTAATCTGTGCACTTGGTGTATAGTCGAATGAGAAGCACGAAATCCGAATTGGGTATCAGGTAATACATTATTTTCAATAATAATGGGTAGTATACGTTTTAGAATTAACCTTTCTAGTATTTTAGCAAAGAATGGTAAGAGACTAATTGGACGATAGGATGATGTGGAATCAGGAGGTTTATTTGGTTTAGGGACTAATATTATAGTAGAAAATTTCCGAGCGAGATGTAAAAAAAAAAATTCGAATGCCCAACTTTGTTCATTATTGCTAAGCTGTAGTAGGATTTAATATGAGGTTTGTCATATGATAAAAGTTATCAATAGGAAAGTTTGAGCCTTGAAAGTTATGAACATAATTTACACCCACAATGTTTGATGAACTGCAAGCCACATTATTCCTCCGTAATTAAAACAAAACGAAAACTTTTAGATAGAAGCTTGAAATGATATAAGCTTTGGAAACGGTCCTTTCAATAGGTGTAAAAGTCTAAAGAACACTAAAGTTTTTCTTAAACGGATTAAGCTAATAAAGCTATTTTGTTGTTTGAGGTTTAGTTTCCATCATTTTTTTGAATGTGCAGAAATCATAGATTGGTTAATTAATAAACTTTTAATAAAATAAAATAAAATAAAACTGAGATTAGTAATACTTAAATAAATACGGGGTTACATTAAAGTAAAATTATTTTTAAATTAATATTTACTTAATTTATAAAGGAATGAAAAATATAAATATACATAATAGAATGCACATCAAGTTAATGCTATCAATATGCTTATAACTATGTTAAATAATGTATAGATTATATTCCAGTATACAATTGGTCTTTAATAACGAAGATTAGGGTAATTATTTTGTTGTAAATTGTAATCCAATACTTTATAGATACATAATTAGTTTATGTTACATATTCTCATTCAGAAAATCATAAAACATTCTTATCAATAATTTAACTATAAATTAATTTTAGCAGAGTTAAATTAAATTCATTGTTCTAGCTATTATATTTTATTAAAAATATAGTTAATATAAACGAATAACGATTCAAAATAATATAATACATAATTTATCAATATTTTTTACGAATAAAATTATAATGTTTCAGTAAAAAATAACATTTTATATCAGTATATATTTAGGAAATTCTCGAAAAATTCTTTTAAAATTAAGATTGCAATTTAGTTAAGTAAAACTGAAGTCATTAATTTACGTATAATTTACGTATAATGACAAGAAAATGAATATTAGTAGCAAATAAGTTCGCGTTCTTTAGCACATTTGTTATACCGGTTTTTTAATATTAAATGTCTATTCTTTAAGTATTTGTTAAAATAAAAATTTAAAAAGGTATTTTATATACAATAAGGTATATTTTTAAATATTATAATAAACTCAAATAAATGTCTCATATAGGTATTGACATATAGCATTGATTTTATATTATATAAAATATAGATATCCGGCCTAATAAAACAGATTTTCCATCACATGTTACGATATAAAAGATACCAGTATCAAATAAATAGTAGACTTTTATGTTTCCTTCTAAAACATATTTTTATAACAATTGGTATAACTTTATTAAGTCCAAAAACATAAATATTTGTATATTGTTCATCTCAATTTGTTACTATACGGCAAAATATGCTGAAACTATAAAGTCTTGGTTGTCGCAATATTTGGTTGAATTGGCTGTTTGTATGGAAATATTGAAATAATTTTCTCTAATATATTACAATGTCATAGTAAGTAGACCGATAAAAAGTTAGTTCACTTCATTGAGAAAGCACAATAGTATGAAATCGAATCATTAAAACAATGGCTTCGTATTTCATCGATAATAATTAGTATATTCGTCATGGATCAATTTTCTTTTTAATTGAAAGAGAACTTAATCCAGGTTTTGTTAGAAGCTTTTTTATTTTACTCAATTATACATTTTAATGTATCTTATTGTAATACTAATAGTTTTTATTTTTTTACATCAATTATTAGATTTATATAACATATAAAAAAAAGCTTCTGACAAAACATAGATAAAGTTATCGTCTTAATACAAGTTTATGGTTTCATGTTTGACACATGCTCGACACCGTCGCAGTGGCTTAGCTCATTTTTAATCTAAAACATCCCACGGCTTGTTTGAAAGGTCTGCATGTACGGGTAATTATACCAAGGTATGTACAAAAATATATAGAATTTTGGGGAACAGATTTCGCGTTTTTGGCATTCACTGATACCACCCCACCAACAAAAAATATCATTCGACAGTCTAATACATAATATTATTCACGTGCGTATCAAGTCATCGGAAAAACAACAATTCCAATAACGCTGTACCTATTTTTTTTATCGCAATCAGTTTTTAATTCAGTGATCTGAGAGAGCAAAGTCAAATTATTTAACTACAAAAATAAACTCATTCATTATTATGCCAATGATATTTCAGTTGTAACTAATAATGAGAACTTATAGACAGCCTTATATTATAATATTATAATATATTGCGCTCAATAAAAAATTTTTTCATAGGCAAAAATGCTAACACTTTGATCTTAAAATGAATGGCCCTTACGTCTTACTTCAGGCCACATAAATAAATTTAATAGTCATAACTTCATCACTCATCGCATACATTTACCGTAAAAAAATAAATGCCGACTTACTGTAAAATATTAATGAAAAAAAATAACCGAAATACAAAAGAAATAATATTTATGAACTTAAAAGTCATCTCACGGCCACATCTAACTCCATTATTGGCCTTTCGAGGAGGATCCATCCCGATCGGACTGTCTAATTTCGATTGCCTAGGCGTTGAATACTTTAATCCGCAACAGAACAAAATCCAAGACAAAATTACGTACATTGGTGGTATGGTAGTACTACTTCCATGATTTCAATTATTAAATTTGTTTTTATAATTCCGTAATCGATGGGATAAACCATTTCAACATCTAACTCATAGACTATTTCTTGTTTTCCAGTAACTAGTTTAAGATTTGTCGGCAGATTAGAACCTGGAACTGTACTTTTGTCCCTGATCAGATGTTCAAGATTCTCTTTTAAATACTTATTTTCTGTTCTTATATAGGGTCAGTCACTTGTCCTACTTTTATCCTTTTACAGTTTAAAATTGCTACATCAATTGATGATGTTATTTTTTATTAATTTAATACCTCTTGAGTCATGATCTATATTTTGAGCAATGAACTGTAATTTTTTCGGTACCTAACTCAGGGATACTACTATACTCGTACATCACCGTGATTTAATTAGACGTATACTATTAAAAGACACGAAAATATGATCTAAAAAAAATTACATTATAACTTAAACATAACACAGAATATCACCACAGGTACCAATGTGATTTTCTATACTTATATTCTATATAGTTGACGAGTGATGTACCTAATAAAGTTTTATCATAATGCGACCCGTCGCCGTCGCTTAGAACGCGTATCCGACGTACATTATAATTGGCTATGGCAAATGATCACACGCGCACTATCTATTTTTATGGTTATCGATATTTTTCACCAATGAAAAAACAAGAAATCAATAGACCAAAAAGTAATTCAACAGGGTTACATCGAATATTACCTGTTCGAAATGATATATAAATCAAATATATTCAGTTTACAAGATAAAATAGTTTAAACCTACCATTTTTTTAAATTTTGGACAATCAAACTATTTGAAAAGTTAATAATAAATCCGACATTGCCAAATTTATTTGACCGCTGTTCATTAAAAGTTATCTAATTTTAAATTCTTAACATCGGAGGAATCTCATTGATAATCGTATAATTTTAAGTATTAATTCGCGTAGGCCCTGACATTGAAATAGTTGGGTTATTAACACAAACGAATATCGAATAAAACAACGACCTTCGTCGATATGAAGTATAACAATATTGATAATACATGATGCTACGCAGTACAAACGTATTGCCATACGGTATACAATATTGATTTTAGTGAGAAAACTAAGATATGTATTTATATATAAAAACTGTTATATAAAATAACCTGTTGCGTTTAACGTTAAGAAAAACTCAAATTTTGGAAATCATCGGGCAATAACAGTAAGAAAAATCGATTATTCAGACTATAACAGCGTCGAAGAAACCGTCGGACTCAAGGTACGGCCAAGCATGTAAACGAAAAGAATACAAGAACAAAATGATAAGGTCAGCGTGAAAGTCCCGAACGGGTGAGTATTGCGTTTTTCTCTTTAACAGTGGTATCTTGAAAAAACGCGGGACGGCTTAGTCACCGCGGCGACCGCGACTGTTGCTATTCGTGATTATGTCACTGTGTGATAATAATAATAAATTATCTTCACGTTGCAGCATTGTCGCCCGTTGCCGTGAAGACGCGTCGCGCACTGGGTCACCGCGTAACTAAGGACGGGGTGGAAGGGGGGCGAGTTCCGCACGGTTGGCAGCAATGTATCTCGACAAGGCATGTGTTTTTTCCCACCTTTCCCCCGTCGAAAACAATAACACTGATTTGGCGAATGGTCACATTAAGTCGTTCCGTTTTTTTCCTCTCATTTCCGTCCGCAAAGATTTCGTATGGTTTCCAGCTCCTGCCGCTTTCCTCCGACGCCAATCCCCGCACGTTCGTCGATTGATGCACACATAGATCCTTTCGGCTTTAACCCCGTCGACACGCCCGGGCGCCACCGTGTTTTATAAAATTTAAATCAACAGCGACATCACAATACTAATATTGTTATTACTTGGGGATCACCATGGCAGAACCGACGGAGCCAAAAAACAACGTCGACGACGTAACCACGACGTCCTGTGATAAGAGGAAGCTGTCTCCTGAAGTGAGCCCCGAACTCACCAACGTCATAAAGAAGTTAAAAGAAAGCAAAACGCAGCCGGGTGAGTAATCATGAACGCGCGATGACTGCGGCATGTAAAAAACAAATTTTATAACGTGGGTTCAATATATTTTTAATATGAATTTTAGACACGCTGTGCCAGTGTCCTCAGAAGTGTTCAGAACGCGTACCACAGCGATCAAAAGATGAGTTATTTAAGATGTTTGGAGAAATGGATAACGACGATGTACAAAATAAATTCTTACAGAAGTTCATCGAGGCTCGACCTGTTGCTAATCGATTGTTTAGCAAAGAAACAACAGCCAATGGTAAATTGTTGAGAAGGATTCATTGCAAGTATAGGATTCCTTCAATTGTATCAGAGGATTTTATATTAAGTGAGTAGTATATTATTTCTTCATTAAACAATTATATTTTACAAATACCAAATTTTAAAAAAATTATCTTCGATCATGAAAATTGATTTTCTTTCAATAATCTTATGTTAAGTAGCATAACTCATGCATTAAAATAATGATAGTGAAGACTTCGATTTTTGTTGTAGAATATTAAATTACCAATTTAAAAAATATTTGGTTTAACAACTTAAGTATAAATGATTTGTATGTAATTAATGTTTTTTTGGTCAATTTGAAAATTGTATAAATTACTGAACTAAATAATAACATAAAAAGTTATCCTATATATGTTTTCCTGATTGATTGATTTACCATTGTATAGCTCAAACCATTGGAAGGATCGGGTTGAAATTTGGCATATAGATAGCTATCATAACATAGGCGTCCTCTGAGAAATTTATCAAAATCGCATTTTTAAGGGTTCTAAAAGTTTTGGGCTCTGAACTGGACATATACATTTTTCAACCTTTTAGTTATCTAGGAAAAGTTTTGTTTGTTTAATATTTTAATCTTATTAATTACCAATTGAGATATAAAGTATATGTAAATGAATACACAATAGTTAAATTAAAATAAATATCATTAGGTCATATTATGATGATTTTTGCCCTTTTTTTAAAATATCTCACCAGTACCGCTGAAGCAATAAGTATGACATTTGGTCAGTTTTTTCGTTTTATGATGTACAGACCTACTAAGGAAGCATTTTTCAAAATTGATTTAATGATATTCTGCTGTCTTTTGTGGACAAAGAAATGGTATATACTTAGATAGACACTGTGGTCAACATAGATCATAGTACGAATTCCTGAAATTGTTGAAACTACTGGGTCAGTCATATCATAAGCTTATTTTAGGTGTGCGCCCTCTTATTATGTTGCTGCGGAATTTCAAACTACCTAAACTGTGCAACAGGAACAGGGTGAAATTCTTATATCATAATGTATTGGAAGCCACAATTTTAACTAGGTACATATAAAAGGAAACTGTATTTTGTACCAAAAATTTATTTAATTCCTAATGATCTTCCGTTAAATAAATATAATAAAATAATTTTAAACAATTACAGTTTTCCCTCAAAGTCTTCTTTGCCATGATTATAAACAAGCCTCAAGGGTAGATTCTCAGACTTAAGAGAAAACTGTTTCTCACATTTGCAATTTTTAGTAGCATGCTTATGCGTAAACTGGCCCAATGAAGACTGAAATAGTAGTTGCTCTAATCTAAAATCTCTTGGGCATATTAACTTGCAATTTAAAGTACTGGCTCCTCTAATACTGAAGATTGAAATAAAAAGAGTGGCCCGAGTCAAGACTGCTAGTATTAAATAGGTTAATAATCAATTGGAAGATTATCTATAATAATATAAGTATTGTATTATATTAAGTGATTTATTAAATGATACTATAACAACCTGTATGATATTTCTGAATATTTCGTAATCTTCACTCTTACTGTTGTTGATATATATAGAAGTTACATATTATATATAGAAATTACATTGTCTATAAACATGTAGAAATTCTAATATCTTTATTTTAATTTTAAAATAAATATTTAATAAAATGTCCAATGATATATTCTAATATAATTTTTAAAATCATATTTAGTAAAATTTATTTTTTCTTTAGTTATGAATAAAAAAAACCAATTTATGTATTTAATAAAAATTAAATAAATTTTTCTTGGAAAGAATAATAGGTAGTAAAATATTTTTTTTATTGGTTTGAATGAAACAACGGTTCTTTTAATGTTTACTGTAATAACAATATCCTAAGAAAAATGTATTTTTAAATGCTTCATATGTTTTGTAGATATTAATTGTGATTCTGATAAAGACGAAGAATCAGATTTTGATGAAACCTCTTCAGTAACTTCTATGGACTCCAAAGAAGAGAATGACAAATCTCTAGAAAGTGATTCAACTGAAACTTCTAGAAAATCATTAAGTCGGTACAATTGTGTAGATGTTTGTCAAAAAGCGTTTCTTAATTTATTTGGTTTATCAGATAAACGTTTAAAAACTGTTAGAGAATTATTGATAATTAAAGCTCGTCAAAAGCACATGAAACGTATGATGGAAAAAGAAGAAAACCAAATAGAAGTATCCTTGGCAAAGGATCTCGCACAGGGTTGTTTGCCACTGATGGCACTTTTTAACAAAGAAGATAGTAAGAAAGTATCTGACCAGTTGATGACTGCAATTAGCAATGACATAAATTTGGTTAATAATTTCTTTTGTAATCAGTTATGGAAACCAGAATACATAAACCAAAAGCCATCTGAATGATTAAATTTAAATATTTAGATTATTTATATTTATTGGTTGGATTGGTATCACTTTGTAATTAATTGTTAGATACTTCAATTTAATCCAATTTAATATTATTCAACAATCAGGGGAAAATAATACTTAATATATATATATATATATATATATTATATGTTTATATACTAGTTCTTAACATATTCAGATGACTGGGGTTATTGATTTAATTGACAAAAAACTATTATATATTTTTTGTATTTATGTTTAATGACTTTATTTGGTGAAATACCTAATAATATAAGCAAAGGCCTGATATTATATTTTTAAAGTTAATATTTATGTTGTTACTCGAATGTACAAGAACAAATAAACAACATTTAAATTTAAATATTTTAATGTTTTATTATTATTACTTATTAAAATATATATATATATATATATATATATATATATATATATATATATTTATTTTTTTTCTTAATTTAAGAAACAGATTTTACCTACCTTAATTAACTTTTTGTTTAATTTTAATTTTAATTTTAATTTAGTATTAAACAAATTATAATTCTTATTAAATAGTACAAAAGAAAGTAAATAGAGTACACAATAAAAGCATTACATGTAGTTCTTAATTTATTTTTTAGTTTCTAATGGTGTCTTAATTATGAATTATGAATTAACCTAACTTGCCGGTGTTTTGTAATTTGATGTTACAACAATTGTTGAGTTCAATAAACTTAAAAATTAAGAAATACCTGTCTTAAGAAATTTAGATATTAAGATTAATAGCTTCTATTAATTTTATTTGTGGTAATTTCGTCCGTGCTTAATTGTCAGTATTTTTTTTTATTTGTTTATATTCATTTACTTATACATTATGTTATTCACTGTCCATTTGTATGACACCATTTTTGTTTTTGTTATCTATGTCGGAACCATGATTATTCTAAGGAAGATGATACCAAATCTACTTTATTTTTACATTTTTACTTTTAAGTATATTTTTTTATAATAATTACTATTATTTTTACTTGTAATCAACAGTCCATGATCCAAATTATATTATAAGATATATATACTTGTGACGAATTTATAGTACTAACAGAAACTATATTTTGTATGGTAAAAGAAGATTTCACAAAGTTATTTTTGTATTTTAAGACCGAATTCTTTGAATAGTTTTGTGATTGTTTTTACATGATTTTCAAAGATATATTTTTTTCGCAAGTATTAATAAAAGTAAACAATATATTTTATAAGACTTAAGCCAAATAAATAAATCATACAAAACTGATATTGTTTTTAATATACATCATACTATCATCCTTTTACTATATGAATACTGAATAATCTGTGACATCTGTCTTTACAGATCTAACGGTAGAAATTTCATTATACTAAGTATCCCATCAGTCTTCCATAAGCTAATACATCTTTACAGAGGACAATATCAAATTTCCTAAATATTACTCATTCATATCAAACTTGGTATGAAATACTAAAATTTATAAATATTTATGGTTCCAACTTTGAATTTTTCTTTAAAATATAAAGATTCAATAAATAACATATTAACTGCTCATGAACATTATTATTAAAGGGTCAGATTTTGCATACCGATTGTTAAATAAAATAGATTCAATCATGCAAATTGATTTTTAAATGTTTTATTTCATAAGTGTCACCAAGGGTAATCAAGTGAATATTAAAAGGTAAAACTAAAAAAAAAAAAATGTTCTTACTTATTATTTTAATAGTTTATTGTTACGTATTAATTTAACTATTCAAAGACCAGTAATTTCATTACACTATTATTAATAGGTTGTAATAACTTAGTAATGTACATTTTAAAATAAATTCCAGCTTTATTATAAGGTACTTAAATAACTGAAACAATTCATAAAACTATAAGTTACCACTATAAAATATTTTCAATTCACCAACATTAAAATCTTCAAGGCATTATGATATTAATTATAATTAAGAATTTAAGAATTTCTACAGAAGAATAATAAAAACAATTGAAAATACTTAATACATTAGTACCTGTTCAATAAAATAATGTAATGGAATAGTGTACTCACCATTTCCAATTTTTGAAAATATTGTTTAAAAAATGTCAACGGCCTTTCTGGTTTTGAGATGCATAGCTGAACAATGCAATCTTTTAAAATTTGTTGTATGTTATGTCGCTGAACGTACAATTCACAATCATCTACATTCATTTCATCATACACGTTTGATGCCATCTTCAGGTTGCTTTCTTATAATTAACACTACGTTTACACAAATATCCATTAACCGATTAGCAAACGCGATCCATAAGCAGTTCCTTATTTGATGGTATCATTTGAATATGCCGCTGAAGAATGTTCAAGCAAAACTTTTACAAACAATAAAAAAGTGTAGACAAATATTAATTATAATAACTCTACAAACTATTTTGATTGGTGAGCTTTTATTTTTTTCCTCTTATCAATGTAATGATAATAGCAGAACTAAGCGAGGAAGTCAATAAGAATTTAAATCTACACAAGCAGAAGTTTAGATTAGAATTTAGAATTTATTTGTGACTTTTTTTTATGTAAGAAAAGATTATCATGTAAAAAAAAATAATCTCCAATGCTCGGACTATGATAACGAGCCCATACCTAAATAGTTGATAAAGCCAGATATCAATACTTACCGTATGATGTAGTCGTTTGCAACCGCGGTCGTGCGGCCATCCACTCGTCCGTTAATAAATTAATGAGGTTATAATACGGGTTTTGCGTACTCCTTGACAAATACGGTAACATGTGATAACACATTTCGGTCGGTAATGTTGCCGAGCCGTGTCCACCAGGTGCCAGTTGTATTATTGTTTGTTATTTATATTTTTGTCAGACCGTGCTGTCCGCGATGTTGTAGTGCGACTACTGGTGTTATCGTGTGTATTTATTTTTGTACGTACATTTTATCTTTTCCTATCAAATTGATTGCTCTACAGTCTATTATTTCGCCTCACGACGCGCGTAGGTTAGGTGTCCGTGTACTGTGTGTAGTAACCAGCAACTGTCATTACCAATTATGTATTTGTCGACCGGTTCCCTTTAAACCTGCAATATTTTGTTTCGTCGTTTTCAACCAGTCTTCTACCTATTGCAGTTCATGTTGGTCAAACAGCCGTTCGACCTTACACCGTCAAAAATGTCATGCGGCATGTGAAGAGGAGCAATTGGATGACGGCTATAGTGTGCTATTGATGTCGTTTGTAAAGAACGTGAAGGGTAAGGACTATGACGAGCTTCACAGAGGAAGGTTTGAACAAGCGACTAAAGGAATTGAACTCGTCCCAGCAAAGTATACAGACGCTGTCGCTGTGGCTGATTCATCATCGGAAATACGCTCATACGGTCGTTAAAATCTGGGCTAGAGAAATATTGGCAGGTAAAGGCTGCATTAGTGCATAGTTTGTTAAGTTACTTTATTCAACTTGAAGGTATAGAACTTTTCATGTTGGATTTAAAATGTTAAAAAATAATGAAAATTTTTATTTTACAAAGTTAGTATGTCAATATTTGACAATAAGCCTCTAATATTTTATGGTTGGAAACCTTGCCATTAACAAAAATTTGTTCCTTAAATATACGTTATGTTCAATAAATGTAATTCATTTGTAACACTTGTGTGCCTTAGCCATTATTTCAAATTCTTTTATTTATTACACTTTCATAACATTGTCCAATATCCATACATGTTTTTTCTAATATAAATTGTTGTTGACCATAAACTCTAAATAGTTGAAATAATTTTTTTACCCTAATCGATTTCTTGAAAGTTCCTTGTAAAACCAACATAGATATTAAATTTATCTGAAAATTTACTTAATTAATTAATTTAGTGTGGTCAGTAATAATTAAAGTAGGTATTATATAAAGTTAAAATTTTTTGAGAAATAAGTTCGTCAATTATACTTTTGGATTTCTAAATAAAATTTTAAAATTGGTTAGCTAGTGATTATAATTTATTCTAAAAGTTAAGACTATTTAGTAATTACTACTAATTTTGATAATATCATCACCAAAAAATATTGTGAAAATATTGGTGAAATAATACTGTAAAGATTTAATCTTGCTTATAATAATCAACATACATTTTTTTAAATTTTCTTTATGTTTTTATATTATCACTCACAAAACAAATAATTTATAATTTAAATATCTTGAATACATTTAATATGTATTTCTAAGTGAAATTTGTATAATATTTGTTGATTTTAAATTATAATTTCTTATTATAAATAACAAAACAGTATATTTTTAAGTTCATTTAAACCTAATATTTTATTTTTGTATAGAAAAGTGCTATGATTAGCCCATTGTACGGCGCACGGAGTAAATAATTACTCCAGACATATTTAAATTGTGCGTAAGTTATAAAATAATTATGTTGCTGTTTGTCCTCCTCAATAGCCTTGAATAATACACCTATAAATAGACTGTTTTTTGTTTCATATATTTTTTGTTAATGTTGTCTTACCAAGAGCGTATTAAAGTCTTATACAATGATATCTGGAAATTATTTACCCCTTGCAACCAATACGCTTGTCAATTTTATTTTTGTTGTGCAGTGCGGATACGTATTGTTCTTTTCTCTGTAGTCTTTCCAAAAAACTGATTGTTTTATAATGTACTCAACAATCAATTATTTACAATAAACTGAACGTTCTTTTTGAAAATAATTTAAAACATTTTTGTTTTCTCAAATCATTATATTTTTGAATCACTCTGTATGCAGTAGAATTTCTCTGTATATCACTCACAAGTACCAACGAACTTGATAAATATTAGCATAATATTATGTATATAATAATATGAAAGCCCATTAATATATTAATTAATGAAAGCGATTATAGTATATTGACGTGGACATTTTCTACAGGAAAATATTATTACCTATTTTAAAAATAGACTAAAATCAAATCTGATCAAGTTATTAAATTCTTAAAATAAATATGAATCTCAAACATAATTAAAGTTCAAATTATAACATACTATGGGGAATAATAACCGTAGGATAGAAATTTACCCGGTGCACTTAAATATGAAATCCAAATGTGTGCGCTATACGACGGATTGATTAAAAAATATTTGTTCTTTGCATATGATTCAGCATTTATAGTACCTACATTTTTGTTTTTAGATCATTCATTTTGGAACTTCTAGATTAAAGGATATTTTATGTTAATAAGTTAATCATTCTACGGCACTTTATAATTTTATGCACTTAAACTTATATATTTATAACATGTCACCTATGTACTACTTCAATAATTTATACTAGTTTAAACTAAGTTTCTGTGATCTATATTTCTTTCTTTAAACACATTAATACTTTATTTTTGTTTTTTTTTTTAATGTTTGTCACTATATAGAAATATTTATAAATTATATATAATATATTAATTATTATTTGGAATATACAATATATATATATATATAATAATGATACAAATTATTATTTGTTTTTCCTTTTTGTCCCAAATAATTTATTTCGCTGATTATTGTAGTGCAACAGTTTTGGTTTTATTTAAAATGATAGTATTGCTTAATTCTTTCTTATTAGTCATGATTAGGGCTAGGATTTTGTAGCATTTGCATTTTCTTTCTTAGTACTCCAGGACATAGCTAATCAAAAACAAAATTCGATTCATACATCACAGAGTTCAAATTTACAATTTTGATTTTGCTTTTTTTGCATTTTCTTATGATATTCGTAAATAAAATGCTCTTTTGGTACTTTAGTATCAGTTTATTAGCTTTTTATTTAGTTTTTGTTAATTATACGCATATTTAACATATTTAGAACATTTATTCTTTATCAATTTATTTTCATTACTATATATGTCGTGGCTTCACCTTATCGGAAAATATTTCTGAAAATAAATTATTTTTTATTCTTTTTTTAAATTTTGTCAAAGTGATTACCGAGTGGGGAGTTGTGGTTACGTTGACTATCTGGACTTCAGACGCAATGAGAACGATATTTATTGACTTGTTTACTATGTCTAAAATTACAATAATATTATTTAGCATTCACTAATTATAGGAATTTTCATGGGGGTTTATATTCGCGTGCTAACGTACGGAGTATTGTTATTTATCGTGGAGCTATGGCCCATGAGTCACATTAGTTGTCGTTAATACGTTATGCCGACAAGTATTTAATTGTTTGTTGCATCTAACTGGTTAAAATGCTTTTTTTGGAGCATTATTGGCAATTTTTTAATGTCTTTATTGTAGGTTTTTAGTGCATCATTTTCCTAGCCCTAGTCATGATCTATTATAATATAAATGTAAAATTTACTTTCCTCATTCTTAATTTTTTTATTTCTTAACACATGTTAATGTACATGAATATGGACTATGTTCAATCCTTTCAAGGTCAATTTAAATTTTTATTTGTTCAAACAATCATATATTCTTCTTATAATTGTCTTCTTATAGTTATACAGTTTAAACTAATGATGATACCGTATCATTTGGCTTAGCTTTTTGTCCAAAATAAGTTGTTAACCAACCATTTTTTATTCTAAATTATTTGAGAACAAAAGATTTTCTATATTAACATATTAGTGTTGACTATTTCATAAACTTTTGCATAACAATTGAACTTTAACAGATAATTTGTACCCTTAATTGTTTAAAATGTATGTCCCTAGTAAATTTAATAATATTATGCCATTTTATAAGTAAAATAAATATACCTAGGTGTATGTTATTACTTATAAGTATGTGTATGGATTGTTCATATTAAATGTTACTACTCTTATGTATTTATAAATCATAACAAACCATAATTTATGGTATCTTATATTATATTCATTGAAAAATGTTAATTCATAAAATTCATAAAAATAATGTTTGCTTGATGATTTCAAAAGAACTTAATAGTAATTATCAAAAATGTATAAATATTTATTTAATTAAAAAACAGCAGCGTCCTAAGTTTCCTAACTAAAATACAATACAATAATAAACATATAAAATTAATCACACAAAATTACTGGTCTAATCAAAATACAAAACTACAAGAAATAAAACTAATGATAAACAGACTATATATCAGCCACACAAGATTTACACATGGACACCTCATGCAAAACCAACCACCAACCAATTTTACTCCATGTGGAATAATACTGACGGTTAAACACATTATGACAGTGTGCAGATCAAATGAAGAAATAAGAAAAGAAAACAAAACAGCCAATAACCTATTTGAATCAATTGGTCTCAAATGCCAATCTGAGAGCCTTATAAAATTCCTCAAGAGCACTGAAATATTCAAATACATTTAATAATAGTAAATACCTAGCTATAAGTTTCCTCATTTTAAATATTAAATCAAGTGTATGAAAATGTAAAACTATTCATCATAAAAAGCTAATGTGACCACTGTTGTCAAAGCTTAAGCTTGATTATAAAAATAAATATTTATTTAATAGATTATTTTATTACATATTAATTTTCTACTTCGTTCAATTTACTTACTTTCAATTATGATGTATAGTTATTAGTTTATACTTTCAGTATTTAACTTAACTGCCAAAACATAATTTAAAGATGTCTTGTATAAGTATTAATAATTATAGATTCTACCAATTGATTCGGTTAGTTGTGACCAAAATATTGTTGAGATAAAATAGTTCAGTTGTTGCTGATATCTCATACAACTAGCTATTCAATTATTTATAATTTAACTCTGTAAGTTACTTGATCTATACAATAGTCGGTTGAAGTTTGAAATAATAAATCAGAAGTGTTAGTAGCTTTTTAACTGTTGTTAAAAATGTATATTATTTGTTAAATTTGTAAAATTAACATTTTAATATTTTATGAAATAAATAATTTCGATATTTTTTTTTTTGCCTATGAATTGAAAAAAAACACGTATTTGTTGTTTATATTCGAGTACTTAAATGGTTAATAACTAATAAGAATATTTTTTAAACTAAAAATTGATAATTAAAAATGCTTATTGAAAAATGTTATTATTTCAGGTTCAGAGTCTAAGCAATTAACGTTAATGTATTTGGCCAATGATGTTATTCAGAATGGCAAAAAGAAAGGTCCTGAATATGGTCTAGAATTTGGCAAAGAACTCGCTAAAGCATTTAAACAAATATCATTAAAAAACTGTACCTCAAAGACTAGACAGAGTTTGACACGATTGTTGAATATATGGGAAGAAAGAGGTGTTTACAGTAAAATCCAAATAGACGAGTTTAAGAAGGCTTTTGGTATATTTCAGTAACTCATAATTATCAACTGTAAACAACCTTAATAATTTTTTTATTTTAATTTTTAGTTAAAGAAACTGAAAAAAAGCTTACTGAAGAACCACCAACAAAAAAATTAAAACATTCACATAATCATAAATCAAAAAAGACTAAATCCCAAAATAATGGTATAAAGAAAAGCAAAGAAGTTATTGTTGAAGTGGATGGTACAAAAGAACTACACGTTACTTTATCTCCAAAAACTCCTGTCAACGACCCTCCTGAACCAGAAGAATTAATTAAAGCACTAAATGTATATAGATGAGTTTTTATTATAATAATATTTACAGGGAAAACTGAAATAAGATATGTAAAATGTGATCTTATTTATATTTGTGATGTATTTTATATCAACCCATAGATTGTATTCTTTGTGTGTTGGAAAACATTATTTTCTAAATTTTCTAAATTAAATGTACTCTTATTATTGCATTTACTATGCTTAATTGTACTTGACAATAATGTCTTTGATCATTGTTCAAGTATACCATAGGAAAATTACCACTTGGTATTAGTTACACAATTTTATATTTTTTACTATTTTTGAATCTAAATTAACAAATGTTACCTTCCTTTATTTGCTGTATGGTTAAGTCTTATTATAATTGAAATATATTCTAGTAAATTTAAAGAAACAGTTCTAACCATGCTATTTACAATGTATATTATTATATAATCTATTTATATTTCCATCTTTATTAAATTAGTTTTACTTTTTAAACTGTGTATAATATATTAAACCAATTTACTTATTATATTTTTGCTTAATGTTAATGAAGCAGTTAGAATTTGTGGCTGTTAAATTTACTCATACTCAAATAAATTCAAATATTTATGATCAATATATAAGACACCAAATTTTTAATTTTCAGGATTTAGAAAATGCTCCATCTTGTGATGCAGTTGTACGAGAACGAATCTCCAAGCTTCCTCCAGAAATTGCAGATGTCAGTTTACTCTCCCAGTTGAAAGGTTACTTTTGTTTTATACTCTTTCAGTTTTTAATGACACACTTTTATTGATCTGTGCAACACAAAATGTATTCATACCATTTTGTTGGTTACTTTTAATAATAACTTTACTTTTATTTTTAATTAAATAAATCATTAACAATTTGTTTAATTATATGTTGTCAAAAAGTTTTTCTAATTTAAAATCTTGGTGAAGATAAATTTATAATACTAAATCATTTTAAATTTGTAAATTCACATTACATATACCTATGAAATATCGATAGTAATGTCTTAATTTGACTGATCATGTAGCACAATTTTATTTATACATGAAATGCATGGATAAATTTAAATTTTATACTTGTAATGTATCAGTTGTATACATTATTTTAAATATTTTATTTATTTTAGGTAAAGATGAAGCTGAAGAACTTTTACGCAAGGTAAATGATGCTGTTGCTTTGTTAACCGATTACAATACTAGACTGGTGTGCGAAATGGAAGACCGTAAGAAGGTTTCTTCTATGCTGCATGATTTTATTCAATCTCAAAGAGACCTTATTGATCAAGCTGAACAAAGATTACATGTAAGTTTTCTTACATTTAGTATATTTGCATGATTTTGATTTGAGAATAGACAATAAGAGATAAGAGGAGATAATTATTTTAGATTTTCAACATGACTCTATATGATTTACTACAAGGAATGGTTCAATAAACATTGTTAATTTAATTTTAAATTTTAAAATGTAAATGTAAATGTAAAGCCACTAGGTGTCTCTAATGTGCGATTTCTTACCATGTCATCATTAGTTCTTAGTTACTCATTCACCATAATTATTACTTATTGTACACCTGTATAGATTGTAATATTCTAAAATAAAGTCATATATTTTTAAAAGAAAACACAAATTTTAAATTATAAATAAACACTATTCAGTAGGTATTTGGGCCTCTTAATGTATCTATATGTGATTCTGAACCAAGTTGTTTTTAATTTGTTGTGTTGCTATTATTTTTGTTTGCGGGAATATGTTTTCAAACGTTTGTCAATTTTAAAGACAATTTAATTGTTTCTGTAAAATATTATTACTATAGAAGTATAGAACAATACAAAACAAAATAATGTTTCTATGTTATATATTAATATGAGTTCATTTTCCTTAATAATAAAAGTTATACAAGCCACTTCTGGATGAAATTACTTCATGATGATAATTGATAAGATAAACACAAATTTAACTTAACTATTATAGTATAATAGTTTACCAAAAACAATTATAATTAACTTTAAACATTTTTTATTTTCTCCATTTAGACAACTTTCCATGTGATGTATAGAATAATTTTTATCTTAAGTAAAATGTTGGCTTGATATTACATGTAACACATGTTATTTATGTGTCTTTAACCTATAATAATTGCATTCCTAAGAAAAACTTCAAATAATCTGACGTCCTAACAATAGAGAAGTTTATAGGAAATATATCCAATAAGTAATAAGTATTGTTTTCGTTTCAGGAATATCAAGGTAAATTACAGAAAGTGTGTCAAGTACGGCAAGAAGTTAACACGCACCTTCAGAACTTACCAGATTTAGCACAATTACCCAGCGTTAAAGGCGGCCTGGCACCTCTTCCGTCTGCTGGCGATTTGTTTACTGTTGGTTAATTTACTACTACCATCTACAGTAATTATAGACTGTGTATTTTACACAAATTTGTCCTTAAGCATGTGTGTATGATATGTATTTGTATATATACGAGTATACTATATATATATACTATATATATTATGCATACATTATAATAAAACATTTGAAATTAAAAATGTAACTATTAATAGTTATCATGTTTATTAGTTAAGTTTTACTATGTATTATGACAAGTGATCATAATTTTACTTATTTACTAAATTACATGATTTTAATATTTTTCTTATGTATTCATTTATTTAAACTTCATGTGCTATACAATTGTCGATGTATGAAAAGCGTGTATATTATAATATTATTGTCATTAAAAAATGTTTTAATAGTTTTCACGATTGCCCCTGGCACTGATAAATAAATGGGCGATTTGAACTACATAACACTCCATTTTAACTGAGTACCTACTGTTGTTCGTAGCAACTGGAGTACTCACCATTTTTAAATGGGTTATTGTGCCTTATCAAAAACAAATAATCTACATAAATATATTATTGAATTGTATTTGAGTTATATTTGATCAACTTTAAGACTCATTAGTACCTACCTAATACCTAATATAATAAATACTGCTGTTACCAAATTCCTTATGTAATAACTACAGCTCGGATTTTAATGCTAATGTTTATTTTTTCTACAACTCACCTAGAATAATTTTCAATTAAAAATATTTATGTTTCGTAAATTTGTATATTCTGTAGTTAATTTTTTATTTAGCATATTGAATTACTATAAATTTCATAGTTCTATATATTTACATAAAAGTTGCATATTTTATAGATGGATAAAATTTTTTTTTAAATTTTGCTCAGTAGTCGTTAAACCTCTAGTCAAAACTATTTTGACATTTGAGCCCTCATTAAATACAAAAAAGAATTTTTAAAAGAAGGTTAATACTTTTAAAGAAATGTGCCAAAATTTAAGTTTATCACTATAGCCCATTGTTACTTGTTGGGTTATGTGGCTTGATGCAGTTTTCTATTGTGGAAAAAACTTTGAAAAGTTGAAGAAGTTGTGAATATGTACAAGGTCTATTCAAATGGTTCAAGAATTATTTTATGATATGTCAATAAAAAACGAACATGTACTAATGCTTTCAATGCATCACAGATACCATAATAAAAGTAGAAAAATCGGTTGGTAATCTGAGAGAAACTATCGTGTAGGTCCAAAGTGTAGATTAAAAGTTAAGTGAAGGAAGTATAGGCTTTAAAAATTATTTGGGTAAAATAAAACTATCACAAGTATTGTTAAAAAATCCTGGATATTCTCAAATTAAAAAGTTGTAGAATATTAAGTGAAGAAATAAGTAACAACAATGAAGGAATTGAAGAGTTGTCACAGCTGAAATCATTTCTTGTTTTAAATACACGCCTATAGAGTATAGTGTCTTGCGACTTTTCCTAATAAAAGTTACAATTGAAGAAGTTTTCAGGTTGAAAATCTTAATCACATTTTGTAATTTTGTGTTGGTATTCGTTCCAAAATTAATATTATGTTTTCTGTCGTTAATTTTACACTTCAACATTTATATAATAACTAATGATTGATCCCGTCGATTTATAGACTATGATAATATAGTTGCACCATTGGAGAAGATATTTTTTTTATAGTAGATTAAAACCATGACAAGAGTTGCAAATTTTATTAAAAAGGCTCAAATATTGTCTAAAATTCTACATAATACCTATACAATAATATTGTCATTTTAATTTGATAAAACTTGTAATACCTAAGTCAAAAAGACGGCTGTAAAAAATTAGTTTAATAATATTTTGCGTAAAAAATATGGTGTTCCCATTTGAATTTTGAAAAACATAGTTTTTATGGTGCCTTACTTGACTATTGGAAAAAATTTCAAATTAGAGCATTTTTACTACCTAAATGGGGGTGGGCAAATCTAAAAAAATACACTGTATAGCATATACCTAGGCTATACAAATTCAATATTTCTAAATAAGTGCCTACATATTGAAATTCTGATTTGTATTATACTATTATAAAAAAAATATTTGTTTTACAGGTAATATTGTAACTAGAAAAACATGCAAAATTAATTCTCAGTTGCAAATCCATCCCTTCTTCTTCCCATCTTCTCCCGTATTGATCTATTTTAGATATTGTTTCATTTTTTTTCTCCTACAATATAATATTTACTATCAATTGTTTGTAAGCATTTAATTTTTCAAACACAAAGTGCTTTAAAATGTATGGCAGATAAAACAGCTAGTATAAAACTACAACATTTACAATAAATTCAAATGTATTATAAAACTACAAGATTAAAATTATAATATCACATTTACTGATAGGTACATTATAATCATATATTTCTCAGAACTCTTAATAAACTAAACAATACAATTTGTCATATAAGGATAGATAAAATAAAATACATATTGACAATGACATTTGACACTCACAATAGCATTGAACAAACCAATATAATTGTGTTCATACAATAAAATTATCAATGATAAGTCAAATTGACCAACAACTATTTAGTATGGCGTGACAAATTAAAATTTTAATTGTTTTCAGTACATTATTTAGGCAAATACACGATGTTCATTTTATTACTTTAAAATACATACAATTCATAATATAACAACCCATATAACATAACAGATAAATTTAAAGGTGTATAACAGGTGATTAAAATATTAAATAACTCATTAAACAGTATTGTTTATCAAAATAAATATAACTTTTAATTAAAATCATTTTTAAACTATTAAGCAGATTAGATATTTGTCAAAGATTTAAATTGTTATAGTAAAATTAATTATGCACTTTATTTTTAATAATCATTGTCTGTTATATCAATAAAATCTCCGTAAAATGCTGTAATTGAATTCAATTTGTTATCAATAATATTCTGTTGAATTTCCACTTTTCCACAATCTTTTGCTAACCACAAACACTGAAAAATAAGTTCAAATATAAGATAGAAATAAAATCTTCAATGTTATTAATGATATCCTACTTCGAATAAATTGGTATTTTTAGGCATATGAAAAGCAATATTAGAAGAAATGTTTTTTACAGTATTAAAAATACCAAAGCCACCTCCAAATTGATTATCACACATGGTTTCTAAACTAAATTTATCATTAGAATATTCTGGACCTCCCCAAGGAGGCGACATAAATATAACATCTGCTTTGAGCATTGAAGATATAGTAAAAATATCACCAACAATGAATTCAATTTTATCATCAACACCATAAAGCTTTGCATTGTGTTTTGCAAAACTTATCTTAGTCGGATCTATATCTATCGCAATAACTAAACAAAAAATTACAGTTAAAATTAAGTAATAATACTAATATGTAATTGACTAACTTAACATTTTAAATTTTATACTAGTACCTAGTTTGCATGTAAACGCTAGTTGAATTATATTCCCACCAGCACCACAAAAAGGATCCAAAGCTAGGTAATTCTTACATCGTTTAGCAATATGATAACTTAAAATTTCTGGACACACAGAATAAAAGCTTTCTGTATATTACATAATATAATGGTTAATGGTTATATTGCAATATTAAGGCAGAAAACAATGCAGTATTGATATACCTTCATCCAACAAAATGCCAGAGTCAAAATTTGAAAATAACATGTATCTCATTGACCAGTATTTCAAAGGCAGTGTTTGATTATTCTTCTGTTTATTCCGACAGTTAAATTTTTTATCCTGGATAACAAATTTAGTGCCTTTAAAAAGTCTCCCCTTTTCTTGATAATAATCTTAAAATAACGGTTATTTACAAACCATATTATTTTTTGATAATATATTTTGTAACACCAGATACCGAACACCATTATGTAGAGAAATAGTTTTACTTGGCTTACCCTAATGGTATTTAAAACTTCCATTATTTGGTAGGTGTAATATTATGAAAGGTGTTTGGGGATGGTCAAAGTGAATATAATATTAGTTATTTCTGTTGGAAATTTTTTTTTAGAAATCATTGTTCATTGTAGTTACATCAAGCCCATGATATTAAAAATAGATTTAAGCATAATTTTTTATTAAACAAAACATGCTACAACTATAATACCCTCTGCTTTCCTCTTAGTCACCGGCTCTACTGCACTTTGGATAGTTCACATGTAGACTAATTAAAGACTTCAATGCTTATTTTGTACAACATTTTAAAACTATATAATAATATAAAAAATTATACTTACTTTTTTTTTACCACGATAAAAGTTTTTTTCTATTGACGAAGAAGGACTGGAATTATGATTGTTATCATAAAAACCTACTGGATTCTAAAGTGGATTAACAAATTATTAATGTTGTTATTTGAAATAGATTGTTGAGTTATTTTATAAGAAAAATAAAATAAAAATGAACTTACCTCTTGTTTCAGTAAAAAACTTTTTCTCTTAGGACTGTAACTGGTAAATTCATTTTTATAATAATACAACTCTGAAGGATGTAATGTATACATTTTATCATTACAACACACTAAACCTATTTTCTTCAGGACTAAATCAATTGTTTGTGATTCACTATGATATAATTTTCTATAAAATCAATGATAAAATATTAATTTAAAGTTATATAATTTGAAAACTTTTATATTAAATATATAAATTTTACAATATTAGACATTAACTAGATTTCAAATTTCTTTAGAATATTAATTCATTCAAATTATAAAATGTAGGGATTGAATATATATTTTGTACATATAACTAACAACTAGTAGAATTACTTACATTTCATCATTAGGTTCATTTCCAATAACTGTTGTATTTAGCATACGTTTATCTGAGTATAACTTAAATTCATCATCGCTATTATTTTCATCTTCTGCACCTTCATAGTTATCATCAAATAATGATGCACTTGAGATTTCAGAAAATCTGTTTACAAAAAATGTGAATAAAAATAATTACTAGGCAGCACATTTCAACGTAAGATTATGAAACATAATATTGAAGACATGGAACATTTTATGTTTACTAAAAAATAAAAGTATCTTTATACCTATAAATTGATTTCTTAGAAGCATTGGAAATGTTATTGGTAAAATTTGGTACATAATATATATATGGAAATTGAGTTCAATTCCATCCAAGTTTATGTCAACCGGAAGGTAAAATATTTAAAAAAAAAAAAGAACCTTCGAAAATGAAACCAAATAGGATGACGAGGCATATAAACGTCTATAGTAGTTGATTCGAGACGGCCTCTGTACACACCTCTCAATCGACCACTGCGTTATGGTGATCACAGACGCTGCGACAATAATAATTCGGTATGTACGCGCGGAGACGGAAAAATATACGCTCGGGAACCAAGAACCCCGGACGAGTGCGCAGGAGTTTATCTCTCTTCCGACAGTTTGAAGAACGCGTGGGGGGGTTTAAGTGGGCTTAAGAAAAACGGCTTTTGACCAGCTACGCTCACCTAGTGTTGACTTCGACCCGGCTGCACAACATGGACACGTTGACTTTGGAGCTGCAACTGTGGCGTTTGTACAATACCTCGACCAGCTTCTCGGTGTGCACCGAGAACTCGGACAAGTTCGGCAGTGTGGCCATGACGATGACCCGGGCGAGAGGGCCGGAGTGGCGAGTTTCGGGCGCCGGACACGCTACGGGGCAGCACTCGGACCGGAATGCCGGCGTTCTGGTAAGTTCTTACTTCTTTCCACCCTTCCGGTTCACCCGCCGGACGGCACGAACGACGACGGACAACGCGTTATACGGTCAACGTTGACATCGCGGTGCATCAGGTACAGTGATGTTGCACCAACAACGTGCTAAAGATAAAATAATATTAAACATTGTTGGCGATATAAATTGCCTACGGGCTAGTGAAACCGCGGATAAATCTATATAACCATTATAATTAAGGTTATGATATCGTTATTAATAGCAGTGACGATTTGATATTTTGATGGCGCGCCGATTGTTATTTATAAATTGACGGGGGGAAAAAAAAGGACAAAGCTTTTACCCACGTGTTTTCACGGTTCGTCGTTGGTACCCACTACCCGCTATTCGGTACAATGTCGTACCGTACAAATTAAAGTTATATGAAGCAACTTATAACAGTAAGCACTAAACATTTTTAAGCTCATATTTTGGTTCCTGTGGTCTGTTGTACTTATATTATAAGGTAACGCATAGATATAAATAAACAATCAAGATAACCGCATAGTGCTTACTGCTTACAAATCATGATGGAGGAGAGAGATTATTACCTACTGTTGTCCAAGTTGTCTCGAAAACTCAAATATCCTCCTTTTAGTAAATATGAATATGAATAAAGTTCAAATCCATCTGCAGTCCGTTAAGTTTTTTTTTTATATACTTTTATTCGATGTATGTAATCTGTTCTTTTGGGAACAATAAGAATATGTGATAATATATATATATATAGTTATTTTACATGATTCATTTGATGAGAGGCGCCACACTCTTACTTGATGTTTTTTTTTTCAATTTCGTATGGTTCATGTTACGTCAAGTTCACGTAACATTTTCATTTTTCATAATTTTTTACTTATCGTTGTGCTTCTTCGCGAAAGTTACCGTCATATAAACATTTAAACACTTCATATATTTTAGGTGTAAAATATGAGAATGTAATTTCAATAATTTGACGTGTCCTTCAATAAACCGTCCCAATTTTGTGTATGCATTATTTCTACAATTGCTTTGGTTCTATATAGAGTGCTTTTCGAATGAGGTAAAGGATGGAGTTCTGAAAATGCATAAAGCATGTGTCAAAATATTATTATATTGAATTACAGATACAAATTGAATACGAGCTGTGTTCACATTTATGAACCAAATGATTATTAAATGTAAAAAAAAACCGGAATGTAGGTCCATAATTCTAATGCCTCATTTACTGAGACTAATTAGTAAATATGAAGTTTCTTTTTAATTTGTATCAATGAAAAGTGAGAAATTGTATCAATCCAACTATCAACATTCTTGACCACCGCACAAAAATAAAATATTCAACTTTTGTCAAATAAAATAATACATAAATATTTATATTTTCTTTACGACCACAAATTTTTAATTTTATTTATATACATGTTAATTATTTATTATTTATACCTATGCAAAATGTATTGCTTGATTGTTAACTGTAATAAAATTAAAAACAATAAAACAATTGTTACCATATAAATATAAACACAGGTATTCAAATTTAATAAATGGCTATTCATTGAAAACAACTGATGTAAGTTTTAATACTTTTTGATAGGTACTAAGTATATTATGTATAATATTGATACAGGTACTTATAATTAATAACTTATAATTATAGACAAGTTAAATATCTTATAAATTGCAAATAGTTTATAGATTTGAATTTACCAATTATGGAGTCACTTCCTTCTCAAGATATATCATACTATATATTTAATGAAATGTTGTTAAACAAATATTGTATAACCTAAATATTCTTAAATTGAAAAAACTAATTACATTCAATTTATCTAATTGAAAAGCATTTTTATTAAATAAGTACAAAGTAAGGAAATTATTGATAAAATATTTAAGTATTGTGATAAACAGTGTAACATGGCTAATCGCTATTTGTAAAATGGTAGTCAATGTATGTCGATTGAGTTATCTTGTGGAATCCTTAGAATATAGCATGTGTATAATATATATATTGCATAAAGTAGCCAAAGGAATTACCTTCTCTCTAATGAGGTCAGACCTCAGGCCTTTAATATCAAATATAAAATATTTAAGAATATTTTAAAATTTAAATAAAGTTTTTTTTATTTTATTAAGAAAAATTAACAATCTGTGCCGCATGCACAATAAGATTTTTATTTATTTTTTATTTTTAAATGGAATCTACAATCTATACCACTTAGGCACAATAAGTAGATATGATATAGATAGTTATATACAAAATACTAAAATACAAAATAATGAGATAATGAGATAAAATATAAATATAAAAAATTGTAAATGATAAAATAGATTTTTCTATCTTGGATTGTTATACATTTTAATTTGTTGAACTTCTTTTACATCTGATTGTTGTCCTCTTATAAACAAATCACAATTTCCAATATGTATATCTAAAATCTGAATAATTTTAAATAAATTGAGCATTAACTATAAATTACATTTTAGAACAAAAGATTTTATATTTTTAACATATTTCTTATTGATGAAAATGTAATTTAATGTTTGCTATTTTATTCATTTAAACTTTTTGTGACATAACATTCAGCGTCTTATTATCAAGTTGATTTTTTTTTGTAATTTGAATCCAGAATGTTGCTTTTAGAGTTAATATTTTTTTCAAAAACATTTAAACAAAAAAAAATTACCCCTATTCTTACTTATTATAGTACATTTTTACTATATTATTTGATTGTAGTAATACAAATTAAAAGTTATAGTTATTTACATAAATTTAAATTGTGGGCAAGTTTTAAGTATTTTATTTCTTCACCAAATCTCTAAAGAGCAATAAATAGGTATCCATTAATTTCATTCATTTGTAAAAAAAATGTTGAAACTTTCTCAGTGCAATCTGCAGCAACTTATTTAAGGCGCAACTTTGCAAGGAACAAAATTAAATACAGTTACATTTGATCTTTGATCAAATAATCATAGCATACCCTTTCATCCAATTCCAAATATACAATGGATCATTTAGAATCATCATACTGCAAATCAAAATATTAGGTTTTTTGATGTTCAGTGGTAAAACGTAAGAAGTCAAAAGACTTCAGCATGTTGCCTTCAACTAAACACAATAAATAATGACCTATAAATTACGGTCATAACATTTAGTATTCCATCATAGAATGAAACATTATGAAAATGTATATTTATGGTATACCTCTTGGTTATATATTTTTATTTTGATATTAAAGAACACAATTTGACTGGATTAGATTTTCCTGATATTTCTTATGTTTAAATGGCAGCATTCTTTCTTTAACTTTAACCAGGCACACAACTATACAAGCAATGTGATAAATGTATTTTGTTAATTAAAAGGAAAATATGAATAAAAGCAACTTATAAAAATTAAAACATTTTTGAAAACAATAAAATATAAATATTTAAATACACTTAAATTATGTTAGTAAAAATCAGAATATTACTCTGTGGCACAAAAGGACGCGATGCAGAAATATTAAGCAAATAGTTTTGATGAGTTCTTTATAAAGATTTAAAGATTCAATAATGAATTAAAACATACAAGGAACCCATAAAATCCAGTCTTTCTATTAGAATTAATTTTTAAATTACCATCAAGTAAATTAAATTTATTTACAATGGCAACAATTATTATCAATAAATATTTTATGATAATTACATAGAGCTATTATGTTACCCACATTCATTAAGACTTTTTTAATTTGTTGTATTTATTGTATTTGAACTCAATATTTCAAAGGCATCATATTATAATCTAGTACATTTAATTGTAGTTCCACTTAATTCTTTTTTATCTGTATTTATTTTTAATAAAAATATACTTATCATTTATAACGCTAGAAAAATTTCAATCCGTTTTCATTAACCGTTTTTTTATATTTACTTGCCGATCACATTAAACAATAATATTTGAATAAAATATTCTACATATCATGGTCCGAAGGCAAAATAAACAACCAATCACGGGCGAAGCTGTGACGGGTCGGCTAGTAATAATATAATATAACATATTTCTTCCGAGAAAAATACCAAGTTTGTACACATCGGAACAATGTTTCCGGTCAAAATCGTGTACAGACACAAAAAAAAATAAAAATAACAACAAATAATCATGATAAAACAATATGTATTCCTCGTTTCAGAATCTACAAAAAAAAAATTATCGGTAGCTTAGGTACCGTTAAAGTACATAATATGTACCATTGTCAAAACGTACCTAATGTCCATGACATCAGGGTGTACGGACCAACATTCCGTATGCGTTTCGATTAATAATGAATTTTTATAGGTACCTAGTTCGTGTGTTTACATTTTCGCATCAATAGCTGCGCGTAACCGAGGAGCGTTTGAATATTGCATTTTATGTAAAACACCAATACAGTAATACATACCAACTGTTCGCGGGCCCGTGGGTGATAACATGCTCCATGCTATGTGAACAGTTGGTATGTTTTACATAAAATGCAATATTCAAATGTTCCTTATGGTTAAATCATTATCGGCGCGTACATGTGCTGCGTGTGCGTACCCGTTTATGTAGGTGTTCTCGTGTACAGACCATAACATGACGTAAACATACGCACATCGTATGTTCAAAAAGTTTAAAATAAATTAACGTGTCTCAGCCTTTATTAGCGCAGTCGCGGCGGCACCGGCCGAAGGCGTTGTTTACTGTTTTCGCCGTGCCTTTGCGGCGGTACTACGACTGGTCGACGCTGTGCACTGTGCAGTGCACTTTTTCGGGAAACCTGCGTCAAGATCCGTTAAAATATTAATAACTGTTGTTCACTTGTATGTCATCAATAAGGCTCGGATTTAAATGCCTTTGCAAAAATTAATTTATGCCCAAAAAACTTCAAAAACGTACTAAAAATTTCATTTACAACATATTACATATAACAATAATACAATTTTTTATGATACATTTGAGAAGTTTAATTTAAACACTTGACTGCTTATAATGTTAGTATACCATTAATAATTATAGCAAAATGTGTAATTGTATTTATAAGTTTCATTTTTTGCGTAAATTTTAGGGTAAAAATGACCTGAAAAAATGAATAGTGTGTACTTGAAACACATTTGTATCAGGGAAATCATCTGGTCAAGCATTCCAGAAAAAAAATTCCAATGTATCGAAACCCGAGTCCTAGTTATCATTATTTATTAATTAGTAATAATTATTACTTTTATTATTTATTGCTAATAATATTATTACGTTCGAATCGTTCGGTTCATGTTCGTTCTTTCGTAGCACTATTGATTAAAGTCATGGATCGCAACCGCTATGTCACCAAAAAAATTGTTTTTTATCATTTTAACTATTGAATTTACATTATTGTGGCGTTATGATATTATGGTAAAAACCAAAAAATCGTGGATTCAAAAGTCCATTAATTGTTTTAAATGTATCGCCATATTTACAGATCTAAATTACGGAGTCGTCGTAAAAAAGAAGTTGAGAACCACTGGATTAGTTTATGTATTATATAAAATCGCCGATCACGTTGAGATACGGTTTATATCCGAACATTGTGTTAGAAGATATACAAGACATGATTTTATAGGTATATGTGATGTTATGCCGCAGGTATATACACCTAACTATATTTTGAAAGTACACCATGTTATGTTTAATGCAATCATTTTAGATTTTAGCACTTCAAAGCAGTCAACAACATGATATAGAATATTATATATATTTTTAATAAATGTATTTCATTATCAAAAGGTCTTATTTTGTATAATATTATAGCTATTTTCTACCCTTGCTCCGCTCGGTGTTGCCGGCCAGGACATCCATCACGCCAAGACGGAAAGTTCAGTTTGCATTATACAGCTAGGTCATCCTGATCATGCCGGTTCTGAATTATTTCGATCAACTCCTATACATGTGTAGTAATACGTACATTCCGTTGAAATTTAAAATGGATTGGTATGGCAGTTTTGGCTGTTCACTGATCAGGCGGTGATTGATTGGTATTTGAATTATACCTGTCATATCTAAATTCTAAATCCTAGACCCGACCAAAAAAATATTTTTCGAATACACGCCTGGTGCCTTATTGCTCGCTACTAAATACAACATTAAAATTGCATATTCCAGTTATCATATTGCACCTTCGATAAGTTATTAAAATCAATCTCATAGAACTCGTATGGATAGAATAGTATCAGATATCTATAAAATACTAGTGCTTTCGTCCCAGGTTCTTTGTATACCATTGTTGCTATCCCAAACGTTTCTCACGAACCGCTACTGCGCTTACCGCTGTACGTATGTAAACTTGAATAATTCAATAATTATAATTGAAAACTTTTCAAGACGTGTCATGGTCGAGTGGATAAGGCGGCTGTGCATGGTCGCCGGTTCGAATCCCGACGCCGGTGATTTCGATTTTCGGGCAGCACAGCCGTCTAGAGGGAAGAATCCGCCATCGCCCCCTCTCAAAATCTAACATAATTAAGTCTTCCAAAAGTATTCGTCGAGATAAACTGGCCACGATGCCGGTAGCTCGTAAAAAAAAAAAAATGAATACTTTCTCTTTAGTTGACGTGCTCTTAGGATTCCCAAGACTTGCCCGCGACCATCCGAAGTCGAATAAGTGGAACAGTTTACCAGTGGTGCCACCTAATGTTGTATACCCGATGACGTATCGATGACTATAACGGAGTAAACCGAAAAGGATCCAATGACGATTCGCTTTCTTCTTCACGCAAAACGATGATAAGTCAAAGCAAAAGTTATTCTCTACATATTATATATACATATATATAATATGTCACACAGAGCGATATCTCCTATGTCAATAGAGATAGTCAAATTCTGTTTTTTATCTAAGCATCCCTGAGCAAAAGAAATTTTTGCCGACAATAGTTTGGTAAATATAGTGTATTATTAAATAAGTTAAAAAATGAACTTTTTATTTTCTAACTTTTGTAAAATTCGGAGAAAATAATGAAAATTGAAAGTTGAATCGTCAACATTTTCAGAACAATACGCCCTGTAAAATAGCTATTTTCGACATTTATAAAAGTTATAAAATAAAAAGTTAATTTTTAACTTCTTTAATAGTACACTCATATTTACCAAACTATAGTCAACAAAATCGCCTTTGTTGCAGAAATAATAATAATAACAGTAAGTAATTATAAATTAGTTTCCACAAAATAATTGTCGGCGCTGTTGTTACAACACTCATTAACTATTGTATCCATAAACGAATGAGCAATGTTAGCTCGTGATGGGGTATTATACTGCTCAGGCGTTCAAGTACCTCGGTATAATGTTCCACACGAGAAGGATAAATCTACTATTCAGATAACATTATTATTTATTATCATTATAGGTACTATATTTTATTACATAACACGCGCCATTAGTGAAACGAGTACTGTTGTACCGGAGGCCCGCACCATTTGGCGATGAACTCCAACGTCTGTTTCACGGCCGTGGACTGCACGGTTTTCGATACGGTCATAACTTTGGTCCAATCGTCTTTGATGGCCATTTTGCCGTTCTCGAAGGTTACGGCGTGACTCTTTTTCGGATCGATCACCGGCCATCCGGAGATGATGCACACGGGATACACGCCGCCGTCCGGAGAGGTCAGGTTTGACGGGTACAGCCCTCTTTGGTCCAACGGCAAGCTCTGTAAATCGGTAAAAACTCACGATATATCTGGGTATATATACATTATATCTATACCTATATTATCACTAGGACTCGGAATTTCATGCTCTTAAATAGTACTAAATCTACTTGTGTGCTTAAAAAAATACAAATATTTGCTTTACAAATTAAAAACATGCACTTTAATTAAATTGTTTAACCCAACATTTTCATTTGTGAAAATATTTTAAAAAACTATATTATATGTATTCATGGTACAAACTGAATGGCAAAGTATAATCAAGTATTAAATCCTGGTTTTTAATATTTAATCATAATTTCCTAGACAAAAAAAAAAAATAACAAATAAATAAATAACTTTAAAAATGTTGCTTTAATAAGACAGAGACAACACGTACGTATTAGTCGGGACTGATAATAATATACAGACCACAGGTAGGTCTATTAAAGACTAGTGCCATAAACAATACTCGTTGAATTATTTCCCTAGAAAAGTATTTAAATATTTATAGAAAGTATGATGATGGTACTTTAAAACGTTGTTTTTAATTTCAAACAGAGATTGATTTGAAAAATACGATAGAATAGAATCTAGTGAGAACTCACAAATGAGCGATTTCAATTTTTTATTTACAAATGTTCAAACTGTATTATCATAAATTATCAAATAAACTCTAAAAAAATTCTAAAACTAAAGAATTATGCTTTAAAAACTAAAATTCACTAAATATGCAAAATTATGCACTATAAACTTTTGATATTTTATTCGTAGTGTCTTGGAATTAATTTATAGCTCACTTAGCAATAAATCCAATGGTTCAAAAAACATGCAAATGCAACAACTTCCGAGTCCTAATTATCACACTTGGCCATCCAGAAATTCAAAGGAGCCGATAGCAAAGGTCAAGTTCTGTTAGTTGAGTAGTAGTTGGGTGAATTCTAAATGTATTTCAGTATAGATTTAAATTATTTTGTGGCTTTTTAAATCCATTAATGAAAATACTCGCGTAAATTCATATCAATTATAGTTTAACATTTTTGAATAACATTAAAAATGTCTGGCATGTGTAACATATCGATTAATTATACAATATTTACCAATCGGCTATACTTACTAATATATTTTAGTACTGAACCGTAATTTGTCAAATAAAAAAAGATAAACAATCTAGTTGTTTTTGCCATATTTATATTTCTAGAAATATTTCAGTAGTATAATTGTGCAAAAGAGAATGTAGTGTTTTCCCTTTATATTTTTTATTTGGGGCCAGGGGGAATTATTATTATCTGTATTTTTAAGAAGTTCAATTACTTAAATGATTATGAATATTATATTTGTTATTAAAAATACCAAAATAATATATGTACAAAATATGGTATTGATATTCAAATACCATTCACTTACCGGCTGATCAACGTACAGCGAAAACTACCATATACTGATTCATTTGAAATGTTGACGGAATAAACTTATTACTATGTTTAGGTGCACCAAGAAAGGATTTTTCAAAAATCGCATTTTTAAGGATAGAAACTGTTTTGGGCTTTAGGCTGGTTGTCTGGAAATTATTTTACTTTTTTTAATAATACTTAATTTAAATCATTTAAAATAGACGAAGTAACTAATTAATAATTAGTGATTGAGGTCTATATAAATGAAAATAAAAACATTTGAATATACGATGATTATGCGCTTTTTTTGACTTACATTTTTTAGATTCTTAGTGGAAAAAGAAAAACAGAGACAATGTATTGGTTTTATCATGGTGTATGCTTAGTTTTTTTTTGTTGTGTACACGAATACAAGCTCGGTACTTTTTTGATGGGAAATTTCGTGTAGTTTGTACTTTGAGAATGTCATTTTTTAAATTGTTCAGCAGTTTTCAGAATAATTGAGAAAAACAGAGAACATATTGCAAACAATTTCAACCGAAATCGAGACTAGACTTTTTTATATTTCATAAACACAAGATTTTTCCTAAGATTTTCTTTGTAGCCAATAAAAAAAATGTTTTAGAAAGTCGCAAATAACTTTTATAAGTGTTTCTAACACTAGATTTTTAACGAGAGCTCCTTGGCTTGTTACAAATGAATCGCTACACAAAGACCTTAAACTACCCACAGTCTATATGCCTAATATGAAACATGTATATTATACTTGCATTATCCCTTATAAAATGTATGAAATCGTTATTAAAATATATATTTATAATTTATTTGTATAATCTTAATTCGTATTGGCTACGCTTTTTTCGCTAGAAGAATCTGTAATAATACTGCCTTAGTGGTATTCATATAAGTATATGGATAGCCGAACAGAATAATTAACCAAATGTCCCAAATTATACCAAACGGTTCAATTATATTGAGTCTAGTATTCTGATAATTAAAATAAAGAATACGTGAGTTAAACTATTCTATTTCATAGTCGTGTAATTAGAAATAAAAATTAAAAATGTTTTCTCTTTGTACTTCAATGATAAAGTGCATATACGTAGTAGTGTGTCAACATTAAATTAAATTTTGATAATCTGAACACCCTGTGCATAGGGTTGCATTTGGATCGTAGTAAAACAATGATGTATATTATTAAAATAAATTTATATTTTTATCACCACCAAATAAATATTATACATATAATATGTGACGAAATCCGTTGAATTATAAGGCTTACCTCATTTTAGTCGTTTTAGGTAAGTCCGCTTTAAGAACAATTCGAAGATAAAAAATTATATGTGGTTTGAAAACTTGAAGACGTTCAAAGATTATCCAGTTCGACAATTGGTGCGTATAATAATGCGATGCGTGCACTCGTGTGCATGGTTTAAAAACAAAGTGATAACGTTACATTACGTCACCGGAAGTATTGCCTCCCCGATGGTACATATAGCTCCAGGATTATGATTATTATAGCAATAATTTTGAAGTAAGGAAAATGAAGGGTCCACGAATAGCCATGATACTTCAGGAACGAGGATTAGGACAGTTTTATTTATTGTACGGGGGGTATCGAGACCGTATACAAGTATGGTGCTAATCATCCAGTACGCGTTCGTTGGTGGGTGTGGTGTACAGGGGACATATATTGTGTTAGTGATGGTTAAGAGGATGATTCCGGTCGAATTTGGGTTAACCTAAAGGACTACCCTCCATTTTATTTTACTCATTTCGCTCGTTAGATACGATTGTCACGTAGTGCCACGGCCGACTTAATGGTTAACTTTCATTTGTGTTGCTCCTGTAATATACTTTCGCGTGTCAAGTTATACTGTGTTTATACCGAGTTTAGGAAAGTTAATACGTTATATTATTACACGTTCTGCACCTCATAGGCGGAATATAAACGACCGACAAAAAATGACCGTTATACACACACATGTGCGGTGTAGCCCGTCGCTGAACATTAAGTTTCAGCACGCAGCATCAGTCCACTGTTGATAATAATAATAATAATAATAATAGTGATAATAATAATAGTAATAAAAGTAATGACCGGCTAGGAGATTAAACTTTTATAAGCGTCGTATTGTATATTATCTTTTTTTCGTCGGTAAAATGCATTAGATCTAATGTAATATAGGTTTTTCTTTGTGGAAATAATATTTAACAGTGCCTACAGTGTTCGGGGCTTAGTGTATTTTTATAGGAAACGGAATTCATGTAATTTATCATATGCGATCACACGCGCGTATAACAAGTTACGTTTACGATCGTTTCAAATACGGCGATTTTAACGCGTTCGCCTCGAAGCATATTATGGGGACACGTAGTTTTTGTGTTAGTTTGGCTATTGGTGTATAGATGACGTACGTACCCGGCCCATATATTTCAGCCAAACGAATTTGAAAGAAAAATCGAAATTGCCAAAGTTATATGATGACCGAAACGGCGCGGCTTTGAGCCAAAACATTTTGTTATGATGGTATTTTTAATATTATAACTATATTTTCTAAACATTTTTATGATTTGTTAATATTTTGTTTAAAAAAGTTTTGCCTTAAAGACAATTAGGTATAATAAAAGTAAAAAGAAAACTTTAGAAAATATTGTTAATCATTTTATACCGGTCTTATTCCGGGTTACCGGAATCGTCTCCTTAGATACGTTTTTGTTTAGAGTGGGCTAGAATTACGCTTCTTTTTCCGTGTTAACGCTTGTATGAAAAGGTATATTTCTTTAGTGTATTCAGATATAAAAATGAAAAAATACCAATTTCGGGTGGCGGAAAATCGAAACCTTGTACAACAAGGAACAGTTTATTGTTATAAATAACATGGAATTAATATTTTAATTAGTTTTTACTTTTCACCTATTAATGATCAATAATTTGTAATTTATTTTTATGTTCGTTGTTAATTGGACATTAAAATAAACAAAAAAGTCTATTTTGATATTATAAGCAAAAATGTCAGATTTTTTTTTAATTTAAATAAATTAGATTCCTTGAGCCTATGTCCAAAAGTTGGAAAATCAGTAAATTATAAATATGTATACAGAATATTCGGACGCTTATAAAAATAAGCCACTAAACTCGTTAGAGAAATGTTGAAAACATCGCTTGCATTAATATAATTACCAAGTATATTTGTTGATTAAAGTGCAGGAGTAATGATTTCCAGTTCACTTTATATTTTGTCAGCTAATATTATTAATATATTTAAATGTTATTTTATGATTTTTTTTTTTTTGTTGATAGTTCAAAATTTAAACTTATTATTTAATACCTAAATATTACAATATATACTACAATAGTAACAATATATAATACATAATACATGATACAATATAATAATTATAAGATAATTAGTAAATGTATTCAAAGAGCCATCACGAGGACAGATCCACTCCCTTAAATACGCCAATGTTCGTAATATTTTTTTGCTTTCAACTAGTTTTTTATTCAATTAGTATTCAATCTGTTACACGTGGAACAATGAGAAAAATAAATTGATGATTATGAGACAGAAAAAAATAATAAAAATAATAGGGCAGGTATTACAGATTGTTGAGGACTCCCAGTGGAGGTACTACGACTTCGTAGTATATTACTATATTTTTACGCAATATTGTAAATTAAATCTCTTATTTTGAGCACACTATTTTTTCCTAATAATAAAATGTCTTAAAGTCTCGTTAAGCTGCGAATCGATATTATCATACATACGTCGATAGATCCATGGAGTGGCGAAATTGTGATAATTTTCCATATACGCATCGGTCTTAACGCACCCCATTATGGCCTCCACACGCAAAACCTAAACATCGGTCGCGGAAGACAGAATCCGAGTTAATCGAGGCGGACGTCGCGTCGGATCGCGGGCTAGTTGAAATTAATTACCCACAAAACATAATGGTAACAATAACAATAATAATACTGTTAAGGGAATTCAGTTCTGATTTCGGACCATTCAAACACAATTGCACACAATTTACACGCTGACCTGGATCACCAATGGGTTATATTCTTATTATTTTCGTTCACGTATATATAATATGCGATATTCGTGATTATAAGTGCATAATATAAGGTGCATTGGCACTTCAGAGTAGAGATTTTCAAACTTTTTTTTACCATTAATTCTACCAGAATTTTTACCCAAATATTTATCCCTTGAAATCGATTTTTTAACTTCGGGTGCTGGGATAACAAAATCGATTTTTAAAGCATAGAAACGTTGTGTAAAGATTCTGATACAATTTAATGGTAAAAAAAAATTGAGAAATTTCTACTTTAGGGGACAGGGTAACGCACCTCATAATATACATGCATAACATTACTGCATGGCGTTGGCTCATAAGTATATTAATATTATTATAACTAATAAGGCTGGAAATGTAATGACCTATAAAACTCTAAAAATGCTCTTAAAAGCATGGTTACATGCCCTTAAAATAAATGCACTAAACAAATGCAGTTTAATTATTTTTATTAGTAAAACAAAAATTGTACTGAACGATATCATCAGATGTCAGTATCGATTAGGTGCTCTATCTGTTAGAGTAAATAGACAACATATAGACGCCTCCAATCGGTGTCTATGTTTTTATAATATTATTTTCCTGTGATATAATACGACTAACGAGTATCTACTGGCTACTTTATAATTTTTTAAATTTATAGAAAAAATCACGTTTCCGTGTAAAATCTTTAAATAAAATTTCAAATTTTAATTTTGGATCCAAAAACTCTGAAAATTCGTGGTTTATTCGCTTCACACGTTTACCGGGGTGGTAAGTAATATTATGTTAACAATTTTCTCGGTATTTTCTTTTTATTATTTTAATTTAATGCGTGCACCTACATAATATTATGTTGTGTAATACACATATTATATAAATAATACGCATGCATATTTCATTATTTTCTATTATCCGCGTTATTATATTATGTATGTGCGCGCTCTCCGATCGAGGGTGAAATTGATTCGAACTTTTGTACCCGCGGTATTCCCTCGGCTGCATGGCGTGTAAAATATTATTACGAAAATATAAATATACGTATGAAATCAAGTGGCGGATGGGTTATTAAAACATTTCATATATATGCAGGTGCGCGGTGTATGTAGTATACGAGTATAGGCGTAAAATACATTTCATGTAATTATTTCAAAGCGTAATAATTATCGCCATCACCAGATCAATGAATAATATATATTGTGTTAAATTAATTATCTCGCGGAGATCGAATTGGAAAATTCGAAACATTTAATCGCATTAAAAAGTTGAATAAATTAACGTTTATCCGAAGTGAAACAAAAATAAAAAGCAAAAAAACTAAACGTTTGTTCTTATAATATATTTGAATTTTAACCGTGCCGTATATAGTAACCGACTGATATTTTATAATATTGAAGAACGGTTATTACTTTTTTTTTTATCAATCGATAACAAATGTCGTAGATGCAGCATGCAAACCTAATCGGTCTAGGACTTTTCAGCGTGGCCATTTAGGCGTATAAAAATATCTCGATTTTTAAAATTAACTTTAAGTTTTTACATTCTTTTCAAGTTTATTTTTATTTAATTTAATATACAATATTGCACATTACACTGCAGGATTAAAAATAAATAATATAATTGTACTATATTAGTTACAACTTATATTATATAGGGTATAATAAATTATAAGTTTATGAATTTGTTTGTCTAAATTAACATATATATTTTTTTGGAGGACTTTTTCCTGCCTCCAGTGGGTTGTAAAATATATCTCGCATCCTGGCTATACACTTTTCTTACACAAGAAATCAATACCCATAATTTTGGATGTTTGTACTCCCATTTGTAAATGTTGTAAATGTAGTTGTCTGCCATGGTTTTTAGCTCTATCCTCATTATTCACGACACGTTAATAATATACGGTGCGTTTAAAATAATAAAATAAAACGGGACCACGCCGAGATGGCTACGCCAAAATGTCCGAGTCCGAAACCCAATAATTTATGTAAGTATATTTATATGCGCGCGTCAAACCCTCAGCCATGGAATTTGCTGCACTGATTGTTTTAGATGTCGATGTACATATTGTAAGCGATAGATATTCAACTTTTAAATATAGTCGTAGGCAGCTGCGCCATCATTACGTTTGGAGACATAAAAACCATAGAGCTAAATTTAGGTGGTGCATGACAAACAAATTGAATGAAACTTTTTCCAAACGACTTTGTTCATGTTTTTTTTTTCGCACGAGTCAGTATCTATATTCTACACGCATATTTACCCATGCATTAGATATGTTAATAATTATATCTAATGCAGTTTACCCAAATATTACCTTTTAACATTTAGTAATATATTGACTGCCATTGAATCCCAAACGAGATCCATACGGTACGTTTTTGGATTTTTTCGGTAGTTTACTCGGACGAAAATTGTTGAAAGAAAATAACAATTTAGAAAATAAGATTTCATTCATATTATTTCAAAAGTTACATAATAATATTATTTTAAAAAAGGACGATTAAAATGTTAAAGAAGGCCAAGGACGTTGAGATCTCATATTGTAAGCATTTAAATTTATCAAAGCTTACATTATCTTACATATACATCTATACGAGTATTTCTATAAATTGTTTATGTAAAGGCACTTTTACGAATTCAGCGTAACATAATACGTAAATATAATATATTTTATTATTAGCGATGATTCAAACTTTTACTTTCCTACAATATGGGCTTTAAGTGTATTTAATTTTAATTTGTTTTAGATATAAAGCCCACTGAAGAAGTGAGGTGAAAAATTTAACGAAATACTGCCGTATGTTTATTTTTTTTTTTTTGTTATTACGAAGTGTTATGTTTTCCTATTCTCAACAATTATTTTATAATTTAAAAGTAATAGAAAAAAAAAAATCTCAATATAATATTGTTCACAGTTTGTCAGTAGTCATTTCGATCGGAAAAAAATAGCGTATTATACATTATTAGCTGGACACAATAAAAGAAATGCCACATATAATATGTAATTCGTACATAGTTTTTTATCTTTAAGTTGGCGCCAAAATTACAAGTGTTGAAAGTGACGTAGGTTACAATTTTCCGAGATTGTATGTACATGAGAAATATGACGTACATGCATCGAAATAGAATTTATGAAATCCTAGGTGCGCGTGTAAAAAGTGAAAAAAAGTGTGTAAACTTAGACGAACCATAGACGGGTTGGTATTATTATAGAACTGTTGTAGCCATACACTCGTTACATTAGTAGTTTGAACGGAAATTTTCCGAGGTCGAAAAAAGGAAATTTATGTACCGGGTTTTTTTCCACTATTTTTTCTTTCTTGATTATGATGAGACTTTAATCGTGTACAGGTACTTTTTATGTTTTGATAATTGCGTATTTTTTCCTGTTGTTGTCATAACTAAAATGTTTTGTGAAGATTAAACGTTTTTAATCGAATTGTTCAGCCTAATCGTGATGAATACCCAAAGTGTAGGAATTATTTCGAACAATACAAGTTCAAATTTAATCTTTTTGATTCGAAATAACCACTAATATTGTTTTTAATATAACAATAATATAATTGTTAATTTTAACCAGAGATTTTAAATAAAATGTATTTTAAATGGTTTTCTAAAATGCAAAAAATACCTATATTCTACTTGTAAGTTTTTAAATATGGATGCTTTGTACTTTAAATACTTTTTTGTCTATTTTTTTTCCAAACCTTAAAATGTAATAATAGCATATTCTCATTTATTCGCGTACCTATCTCATTTAAATCGTCGAACTTAAAGCATTGAATAGCACGCTGTTCTTGAAATTGTGACTTATCCAAATGTAGGGAAATTTTTTAGCCATGCTCACCCTCTCTTCCACCGTAATATTTGCTGATAAATGTTTTGTTTTTTTGTTTATTTAATGTTCAATTTATAAATAAAGCTATGTTTTCCATAACTTTTTTATTCGTGCCACCTCATTGGTGTCCTGTGGCGATACAAACTTTCTTTTTCGAAAACATCCTTTTTTTCACTACAGTATTTCATTGATGTAATTTTTCGGTTTTGATGTATCGAAATCAAATTTTAAACCAGTAGTTTTTGAATTATTATATTTAAAGTATTAAGGAAAATAGTGATTTACAAAATTACGATAAACAATATCTATCATGATATGATATTTAATCACTTACTATCTTTAATCTTTAATCAACTAGGTATATACTTTCATTTGTGTGTAAGTACTTTACCAATAATTAACTATTATGTACAATTATCATTATCCTTATGTTATTTCCAATCTAACTATTAAGTTATTGATTGTATAATTTTGTAACCATGTTAAAATTCCATTTGGCGAAAATAAACTAATAATAGTTATAGTTATTAACATGTCATCGCTATTTGCTTCTAAAATAACGCGAATTTTACACTTTTCATACGCTATTTTAAATTTGAATAATTCCGTAAGCATTGGTCCGAATTTTGACGACTACGTTTCATCATATATTTTAGAAAAATTAATTTTGCAAAACATATATGGTGTTCCCATTTTAATAAATGAAGTTTGTGCAAATACAGGGCACACTTAAAAAAAAATGTAAGGAAAAAAAACAAATTTAACCATACTTACCTATGGCCAAAATAAGGGGTGAGCCTGGTTGAAAATCACCCTGTATATTTAAATTTAAATTTAGCTCTCAAAACCCTGGTTAATTTCGTGCAAAAAAAAATTCTCTCAAATGAAAAAGTTAAATATATTTTATTAAGTGGAGCAATCAGTGAGTTAAAGGTTAAATAAAATAATTCGAATAATGTGCTATGTTAGCCAACCTAAAAGTAGTTCAGTTATCTGGTCAGCCTGGTATTATATATTATTTACTATCGTATCACAATATATACTTTTAACGAATTGCAAATGTTTGTGGTAGTATTTTATTTAATAAAATGACAAAAATCACGAGTCAGATTATGTTTGAACAATCTTTTGGGAATCGAAAATGTATCTATTGATAAACCGAATAAATTTCCCATGTATTATAAAAGAATTTTTTGAAGAACACAAACTGGTATATAATTATATATTTAAATATGATTCGCATATACTTGAGCCATTTCATATTTTAATTAGGATATGGCTAATTTTTCAATTTTTTTATCAACTCCAAAATAAGAAGCTTTCTGATTAATTATTCTTGTAAAAAACTTTACTTCAATCTTATCACGTTTAAAACCGACTTTGCTGTCTCTCATTCCCTTGATGTTATCATCTAACAACTATAAATAACTGAAGTCATTGTACTAATCGGTTCTCACATAGTATTAAAAACAATTACTAACCTAACAATGTATCCAGAAAGTTTCAAAATCAGATACTATTTCTCTTATCCAAATTACAGACCATCTTTATGATTTGGATACCAACTTATGTAAAAACCCGTGGAAACGAAACAGCGGGTACCTACGCCAAACAAATTTCATAATCTCCCCAAATTCTCCGCAAGCTCATAACTATCTATTATATACACGCTTTGGGACATTTTACTTATAATGTAACCAATTACTTGTATACCCAATGTTATTTTTCATAATCTTATAATCCTTGTCGTCGAGGGTGGAAAAAATGAATACAAATAAAAACAAAAATGTGCTTTTGAGTAAAAATGAAAAAGAATTTGAACTTTAATCAGACCGATGCGATATTACCAACTATGATAAACTAAAGCATGAATATTGGGTACTAATAGGCTTGTAGTATATTCTTCAAATATATGTCGGTAGACATCTATGTTCACAAGTGAATATTTCATTGTTTCTTTCCAAAATAATACATAAAACGACAAAAAGCTTCGCTAAATAATTGTTTTTCAATAATGTTTGCTAATTATAATAATTAATAAGTAATAAAAAAGTTTCAATAAAAAATGTACTTTAATTGCAGTGAATTTTTTAAAAAAACTATTAAATATAAAATACTAGGATAAAATTGTCTTTAAACGAACAAGTTCAATCACTCAAGGGTCCAACAATAATTAAACTTTTTATGTTTTGTTTTATTTAAAAAAGAATTCTGGAAGCAAGTTTTTTTTATATATTTTTACGTTACAGCTATCGGTTTTTGGTAAAAAAAAAGTTTGAGAAATATTTACACTCGTGTGCTTGTTGTAATGTACTTTTGTGAAACTTATTCTCAATTATCATCATATTATAACAGCGTTCAAAAATTAAAAAAAATAAACTTACTCCAACTTTTCAAAAAATATGGTTGTAAATATAATATATTATTCAACGAAACGATTTATTATGAAGATGCCTTTAGGTCACCATAAATTAATTGTTTATAGGGGTGAAATGAATCACAGACAACTCGATGCATATTTACCAACCTATTATAAGATATTTTAACATATTTGAAATACTTTTACAAAGTTAATCATTTTATTTGTCCCTCAAGAGGGTGTATTTTGGGTTCGAAATTCTTAATATAAAAGTATAAGGACGCATGAACGAAAAATGTCATAAATATTCACAAGTTTTTCCTTATTTGTCATTATAGTATTACATAAACATTGATAATATCGTTTTAAATAATAAACGTAACAAAAATTAAGATTTACTTAAACATTTTTTATCAGGTTATCTAAATGTCATTAAATGGAAGCCAGAGTTATTAACCGTGATAAGTTATGTGTAAAAGATACATTAAACCTACTGGAATGCAAATTAAAAATTCTGTATTCTCGTAAAAAGATAAACAGTTTTTGATAAAAATTAATTTCCTTTACGTATATTTATTCGATTCATATATTTTTTTCACAATCATATTAATTCAGAATCTTGCGTTTTCTTATCGATAATTTCATTGAATTTTGCATATATTTATTGAGGAATTATGATTTACTGTAAATATATAATTAATGTTGCAATATTTATTTCATTGCTACTGTTTATAATTTTTGTATTTTTGGGGTGGACACTACTACGGACATACATATTTTATATTATTTTACTTAAATATCATTTTTTCGCTAAACAGTGGTATAAATCTTGTGGCCTATGGCTCGTGGGATCGATACCGAGTAGAAAGCGTGACACACGACTACACGAGACATGCTTAGGGGGGAAAAAAAAACCATCTCCAAACGGTGGAGAAAATACGACGATTGTCGTCGTACTTTGGACACTGACAGCCAGCTGACTTACATACCGAGTTTTCATAGGCAACTATTTAATATTATTCCCTTTATTTCTATCTTACTCATTCTCTTCGTTTTTTTTTAAACTTACCATTGTTGGGCGGGACATGGTTTTATATTGTACACATTTTGGAGATAAGAATATAATATTTTTACGAACTCGCAGTCTTAAAAATTAGGACTACTCGGATCGAGTGTGAAATTCAAATCGATTATATTTTATTTAGTGCTCCGAGAATTCTTGCTCATAAGAATAAAAAAATTCTTGTTTTAAAGTTAGATTTGGCTCAAGTGCAGAATTTTACAAGGAGGAAAATAAAATCCGTCTACTTTTTTCTATCTAGACGGTCTGCACAGGTATGTCGTATTCTAATAAAAGTATATACTTATAAAACACTATACTATGCCAGCAGTCAACAGGAGAAAATATTATATATCGTTCGTGTGTGGCATACATTATTAAAATATTTGCTATTCGTTTCTTTCTCACTCTCTCTCTCTCTCACCTGACTGATGTCTCGGTCCATGGCGTTCGTGAGAATCCATTCCTTGATCTGTTCGTGTTGTTCGTTGTCCACGTACATCGTTTGAGGCAGCGGCACGTTGGTCGGGAAGTCCGCTCCTTGCAAGTCCGCGTCGTCGTCGATCATCTCATTTTGTCCGTCTGCAATGGCGTCCGTTATGTCCAGATAGTGATTCAGGAACACAAACGCCTCCGCGTTGCGTTTGCCGTCCTGTAACCGAGTAAACATAATATTATTATTATATTCTCGAATAATTCTAGGTATCCCGTGGTGAAGGGATAGGATCGATGCGCAGGGGGGGGGGGTTCTACGCAGTCGAAAGGATCGAGTGCGAGGGTCGATGGTGCGCGCTGATAATGATGGCAGGGGAATTAATGACAACAATAATGACGTCGTAATGTATAATATTATAATGAAATGACGAATTTCATTACAGTATTAAATGTACGACGTGTATCATATCTAGACATTATAGTATGCAATATAGTTATTTAGACAAACTATTCAACGTTTCAAAAACAGTTTATTTGCGAACAACCTCTAAAGACCGCAATGCTATGACTTGCAAACATAAACAAAAACCCAACGAATTCTTATAACGATTTGTATTTTTATGAGATTAGGTTGAAGAAGAAGTATATTATCATAAGATCTTGGGCAACCTTTCAAATAATACAATGTCTATATTTTTGCAATACTCAGCAGATGTGTGAAATTACACTCATTTAAACAGTATATTTACTATTTACCTATACATTTGAAAATAATTGTACACTTCTCCTAAATGTTTGAGTTGTTCTGAGGGTTGAAAAATCAAATTCTGTTAGTGAGTAGGCGTTTAATATCAACGTGACACCTCGCCCCACCCTTTAAATAGCGTTTCATTGTTTAACGTGTTTGTTATATATATATAGTTCTGATAGGAGTGGCAATTTTTAACCAACACTTAAATCACCCCTTAATTGGTGTTTGAGGAATATTGATGGGATATTTAAATCATTATTAAGCTGCTTGTCAGTAAATGGATCGTTATTGCACAATATTAGACGTTCGACACCAGATCGTAGCGTCATTACCTATTATTATTATTATAACCCACACCATATATTGTTTTCAAACGTACAAGTATAAAACATATTACACGTTGTTGTGAATTGGTCGATATTAAGTGCACGCGTTTAGCATAGTTTTATGGAGGCGAGAGGGATATTAATAATGTTATTTATTCAAGAAAATTACGTTCACAGGCCAGGGGGAGACAGCGTTTTTTGACTCGTAAACTCGAGAGTTTTATGCAAAAAGATATATCATAGAAAATAACGTTCCGTTGTATTACATAAAGTAGGTAAATAAGTTAGTGTTTTCGACACGAACGTCGCCGTCGTTTTATTATTATTATTATTATTTATTTACTTTTCATAAAGAGAGTGTGAAGCTTTTCAGTGTATAAAAATATCTAAAGGTAAAACGACGCACACTTTTAGGAAGAGAAAGTATTACGCATATATGTTTTATTTGCGTATTCGTTTAAATGATTTTTTTATATTTTTATTAATCTGATATTATTTATAACTTAAGCTGCAAAAGCCACTAGCTTTTTTTTATATTCAGTATGTGAGACGGTTAGGATTGTGATTTTAATGCCTTATAGGTGTGGTCACCTATCCGGTTCAACTTGAGATTGCAACTGCAGCTAACTACTGTGCCACAGCATGGGATCGAAGCATGAACCTAAAGAATTTTATATCAAAAGCAACCCAAATAAATTTATTTTTTAGTAGATTTATCCTAGATTGATTTTAAATTACTTTAAACCGCGATACTTGATCAGTGGTGCGCGCAAAAAAAAGTTACAAATTATAATTATTATTAATAATAAATATCAAATAGTCGAACCTGTGAGTATCATTTCAAGATTCAAGTGGTTTGTGAACATTTTCAAAACTTATAAGTTATTACAATCATAGAGAAGCTTACATAGATTTAGTTATACTCATAGTAAGTTATATTCAAGTTCATTCATTGTTGTACATTAAAATACATTCACTTTTTTTTTTGTATTGTTATCACTGTTATGATGTTATCTATTATCAAATAGCTTTTTAGTATACTTATTGCAGCATAATAATTACGTAAACTTGCATTTTAATACTTCAGTTATAAAGTATAAAAATAAAACAGTGCCATAAATTGTGGCATCTTAATTTAAATAATGATAAAAGTATAATTATTTACAGTTAATTTTGACCGAAAAGGTTTTTTTATAAATATATTTAATACTATGCTGAAATTTATATTTTATAGAAAGTTTATTTAATTTTCCCCATTTTCTGAGAACACTACTGAATAAATAGAAAGTAAAAAGTAGAAACAGAAACTCATTGAATTTAATAGAAACATACAATTCGAATTTTTGTTATTTTCCTTTCAAATTTGATAGTATGAATTAGTAGTTATAGATTTTTGTCAGCTGCCATCTATTTAAATTTGTATTATTGTTTTGTTTAAATAATTTAAAAACGTATCGGAAGAAATTAAAATAAAGGAACAGTTCTATAGAAAAGTTAATCATAATTGATCGAAAACGGGTGAAACAGCCGTAAAATTAGGTGGTAAAAAACACGAAACAAAAGATTGATGAGTGTTTTAGACAAACAAACATGATTAAGTATCTTAATTAATAAAATCAGATTTTTTTGAAATGAAGAAACTGAAAATAAATAGGAACTAAAATATAATAATATAATAACGTAGGTATCAAAACTGTTCGCGAAACCAGGATAATTACATATTATATAAGTCTAGTAATTATTTATATTTTCAACGTTGCAATTTATTATTATTTACCGGACTAATTTAATCATATTTTAAAACATGTACGTGATTTACGATAAGTTAAAAATGGTTTTCGTATTTTTTACTTATTCCACCTGACTCAATTAATGACGTTGAGCACGTTATCGACGTTAAACGGGATGTGAAAGCTGTATATAATATTGTTACTACATATATAAAGTTTATCGCATAATTTATTAATGTCCGGTTCTTAGAATTTTCAAATTGTAATTTTTCTATATTGTGATATTTTTAATACTCAGGCATGTTTAATCAAAAAATTAGCTATTTAATTTTGAAAATGTTAAATTGCATTTTGAAAGTTTTCGGTGTTGTTGTTGTTGTTGTTGTTGGTACTTACTCTATTGTCGCGGTGAGTTGGTCCATAATAATATTAATAGTAGGTCTACGACTAAGAGGGCTTGTGTAACATGCGCATCAAACGCATCACCACTACATGAAAGAAACGTTCAATAATGCCTCTATTAGGACCCGTCGACGGCCCTACATATTATCATTGCTGCTCGTTATCTTATATTCACTTTATGTCATCTTTCTCGTCTTATATAGGTAACTTCGGTTTTGAATACTACGCATGAATTTGCTTAAGCCCAAGCAAAGGGGTTGTTTCAATGTACATTCTAATCAGAAGCTCACGCGACTCCTCCTCTCATTTTGGCTACCGTCTAATTCGCCAGTCGCAGTACAGACATCGCGGCGTATGTTTAAATATTATACCTCCGTCCGAGGCGACCATGTGCATTTTCAATGATGTTCTTGTTTCAACCGATAGCGGTAATAGAGCAGGGATACGGTACACTGTACACGGATCCCCCTTATAATATACAGGACGTTAAGAATCATATTATTAAATTCGTGTGTCTCTGTGGTAGGATTGATTTTCAAACTACTCGTATATACCGCACGTAGTTATTATCGACATAATATTTGGCAATTAGTGCGGAATAAATCCACGCTACCATGGTTCGCGGTCTGTAATACTGAAGTCTGTGTACTTATATGATATAGATTAAACTCGGTCGCGAATACTATGCAGTTACCATAGTAAGCGGTTCCTAAATTTTGCAGGGTCGTCACGAGCCAGTTCAAGTGGCACCGCAGTCCAGATGAAATGAAACCAATTCAAGATGAACTAGTGTTCATATTAATATTAATTTAATACTATGCATATTAAAAGAGCCTTGTGGCGTTCACTGTAGTGCACCATGGTTAAATATGGTCCAAAAAAGGACACAACAGGGTAAAAAGTTCGGGGACCATTGAGTATAGCATAATGTATAGTGTGTTAGTCGAGAGTAGCGTCTCATTTCCATACGGGATGCGAGCGTGGATGTTATTGGTAAGCGTATGTTAATACCTCAAGGTCGCCAATAAGTGGTATAATCGAACAAACTTGGACTTTGCATGCACAGGTACGTACTCGAGCTGCGATCCCTGCCTCATAGTACGCTTTGTCTGCAGGGATAATATCCGTGTATCTCAAGAGGGCCACCAACACTTTCACTACCAAAGTGCCGAGCGACGAAACGTCCGCGAACGCACACCGCATGGCGTACAAATGACATATGAACGTATACTTTTCGAATTCTTTCCCGCCGTCCGAATCTGGTTGGCTGGCAGTGCTCTCCATCTGCAAAATGATTAAAAACCGTCGTTCGTAAGCCAACTTTTTATTTATTTATTTTTTCTCTCAATTTTATTCACATTTTATTGCATTGTTACACACGTTGGATAATCTCCAAGACTGTCTAATAATCGTGTGTTCGAAGATCAGAACTATTTTATGTGTAGTTCAAAGTGGTTATAGATCAACTGATTTGCGACAGTATGAATATAAAATAGGAAAGTGGACAGCATAATTACTTTCCCGTTATAGTACAGGGTTGTGTAAACAGAATTGTATTCTATTATCGTTAGTGAAATATTATTCCGATTGCATTTTACTTAGTCTTGGGTATTTATTGATTTTAGATGTTTCGCAAAATATTTTAAATAATACGAATAATTTAATATCGACTATTGTTCGAATAATGTGCTGCGTATCAGAGATTAGGCTCAAAAGAAAAAACGAGAAAAACAAGAGTATCAATTTTGAGGGAACAGTTTTTTGAGAAATTATTGGCACATAGGTGACTGTAGGCAATTAAAGAAATATGCACTATAATATCTTTTCCCATGATTTGGTATTCAAAGCACAATTTCAAAAATAAGGCTTGTACGAGGAGGATATGCTTGGCGATAAGGGGTCATCATTAAGGACTACTAACGAGGATAATCTTGTCGGTAAGTGACCACTAAGAAGGCCGCGGGTTCACTGAAAACAGAAATATTTGTAAATCGGTTTTCGGAATTTACAAAACGTATTTTGTGGCCAGAAGGAATAAAGTTTTAGAAGAGGCCTAATCTACTAATTTTCGCAACAAGTTTACAATAAACACATTTACTGTGGACTCGATATTAAAACAACAAAACCGTTTGTACTGTCTATAGTCATGTATTATTTAACATGATATATACAGGGTGATTTTTAGCCATGCTCACCCTACCCCGTTTGAGCCGTTAAATTGCTTAAATTTGGATATATTTTTTTAAATGTTCAAGTCACCACAAAATTTATGTTTTTCATAACTTTTTTTTCATGCCACCTAAAGGTTATACAAACTTTTTTTTTCAATTGGAAACACTTTTTTGTATTTTATTGACGTCATTTTTCTGTAAATTTTGATGTATCGAAATCAAAATTTGAACTAGTAGTTTTTGAATTATTCTAATTTAATTATTAAGGACAATAGTTTTATGATATCAAATATAATCATACAATTTATAGTTAAATTTCATTGCTAAAAGCTACTGATTCAAGTTAACTTGAATTTTCTTACGAAATTTTAAATTTGAATATATTCTAAAGTATCGGTCTCCATTTTGACTAGATTAAATCAAAATTTCCAGAAAAATGAACTGAATAATATTTTGCTTAAATGATATAGAGTTTCCGTTTGCAAAGACAACATTTGTATAGCCACAGGACACCTTTAAGTTTGTATGGAAAAAAGTTATAGAAAATATAGGTTTTATGGTAACTTGAATATTAAAAAAAATATGCAAAATTAAGCATTTTTATGGCCAAAAAAGGGTTGAGCATGGTTAAGAAATCACACTGTGTATATACTCGTGTTAAGTTCACTGTACGGATCAATGTTTAACTTTCGCATAGGAATATTGCTGCTTAGGGAAAAAATACAAAGATCTAATAAAATGAAAACACATCTATGGCTGTACTATACGAAGCAAATGAAGTGTAAATTCTTGGGATACAAGTCTATATTATGTATAGGTATATGCTCATGTATTTGAAGGTGATATTATATTATGATCTTTGTGTTATTATCTTTTTTATTTATTTATTCAAATTCAGTTGGCTCTATTTCGCGATTGAGACCAATTTGAAATACATTTTGAAACAAAAGCTTTGAATAATTTATGAACTCTGGGAGTTCGCGGAACTCTCCGGGGAACGCGGTCCGTTTTGTGAAGATGGTAGGTAGGTAGGTGGTAGGTAGGTACCACTACGTGCTTACAGCGTGAAACATATTTCTTGCGAACAAAGAATAATCGGCTTGCAAAACCATTTGTACATATCAGCACATGTGTCACGACTCGACGGGACGCAGAGATGACTGTATAATTTCATTCGAACTGTTTACACGCGCGTATCTAATTTGATCCGAGAAAACGTGTGTACAAAGCGCCTATTAAGTACGAGTGCTGTACACCTACTATTATGTACTATGCCTACTGAAACTTGGTTAAATTAATTAGTTTGCCGATAAAGTTTTTGTTTCAGACCGCGCCTAGGGCTATAAATTTGCTTTTCGACACGTTTAACGGTAATCGATTCGCGTTCGCGCATGATTCGACCCGCAGTCAAGTTGGAAAAACAACGGTGTGAAGCAATATTATATGTATAGTAGTCGCAGGCAATAATACTGTGTTTGTATAAATTATGTTGATTTTACCAATTTGAAAAACATATCCCTTAGTTTGGCCCAAATATCGTAGTTTTCTTCTTTCTCCATCCCTCGTTTACCGAACACATCTAACGCTATGCGCCTGTATATATTGAAGTTCTGTGGAAATGCCGGTGCACCGTACTGCGTGTATAGATTCAATGCTTCAATAGCGTTGCCTTCCTAAAAATTAAATGTGTTAGTACTTTACGGTATATATTTGGTCTTGTTAAATCCATTTTAGTCCACCTATATGTTTATAATTGACGAGAAACGAAAAAAACCAATCTTTCGTGGAAATCGTTTAATTTTTGTGAACGTATCCTCGACAATTATGACGATCGAGTGAACGTGGGGGGGAAATAGTAGTTGTATTTTAAAACTCATATCTCCATCAAAATTTGAAATAATTAAAATAATTTTTAAATTTAAAACTTGCCTTTATGCACTTTATAATCACGATTTTCTAGAAGAAGTAGATAGAAGGATCTATCGATGATATTATATTCATGTACAGGTCGAGTTTTCCATTTATTTTTTATTTTTCTAGACTAGTTAAAAAAAAAACTTTCGAAATGCTTCCAAAAAAAAAAAAAGTGAAATTTATATGTTTTTAGAAATTGGATTTTCTTTTATTCTAAGAAATACTTAAGGGGACTTGATAGTCAGTACCAGGTATTTGGTAATAGCAGTATAGTGGTATAGCCTATTTCATGTTCAAATGCATTTCAATTACATATCTATTATATAATATGCTTACTATTTTTAGAGCCTGACAATGGAAAATATTTTTTTATACAGTATCACAAGAATAAAAAATAAAAAAAGATAAACTTAAAACATCCGTGACTCGTGAGATTAACAATTAAAATAAATGAATCTATGTGTATGTATATTTAGTTTTATTTGAGCATATATTATATATTTATATAATATCGAAGATTTCAATGCTGTACCATATTCAATCGGAGAAATTCTAGTTAATTGAAAAATGACTACGTAAATCTTCATCCGTTATTTACACTCGATTAAGTATGAAAATAACATCATTTAAAAAAAAAACTTTCTTCGTTGAATTATGATTTGTATTTTATAGAAATAAATTGTCCACCACTTGCGTTTTTTTAGTAGATGTACTGAGCCGCATAAATTCTGTGTTAGCTACCATAAATTTGGTTCAATAATTTATGTTAATGCCATAGTGGTATATTGTAATTGTATTATCATAATGTACTGTTTTTTATACACCATTGAATTCCTTTGAACAGTAACAAAATTGTATTTTTTTTTTCAAAAATGTATTTAAAAAATATGTTTGTTTTATAAGCTATAATGTTGATTTTCGGGATTTATTGACCCTGTTTTTTCATAACTTTCGCATTCCGTGAGTTAAATAATGAAACTAATTAAAAATATTTTTAAATACTTTGTGAAAAATATCACAACGTTCATAAAAAATAAAAATAAAATGTATCTGGTCGAAATTCATAATAATTCTGTAGTTAAAAAAAATGTATAGAATAAATATACAATTTTATTCCGGTAAAAAGTATACCTATCCGCTATATCGCTTTTTACTTGAAGTACTGAAAATGAAAATGAAAAATCGCATAAAACGGTCCTTGTACGGTGGGAAAGGTGGTTATGTTTGATCCTGTATTATGATATAGTGACCTAATTATAATATTGTGTGTCTTTTATACAATAACAATTTTTTATTTTATTTTTTTTGGCCGAAAACTCAAAATGTCACAATAACAAGCTAGTTTACTTTTCGTTTTTATTTATTTTAATCGAAGAGATCGACACAGTGACCCGTCTAAAATGTATTATACTGTGATTATTAATAAAAACAATTTTATCATAAATCCTATAGCATTTATCAACTGTAAATTCCAACTGTAATATCTACTTAAGTACACCACTATGTCTATAAATATATTATGAATCGTTGGTTATTTTTAGATTTTACTCGAATAATTGAAATTTGGTATTATTGAATCCTTTGTTTAACTGAAAATATTTACTTGATTAATTTCTAATTTTAACAATTACAGCATACTATCCATGTCGGTAAATATTTTTAATATTTGCATATATTATAGGTAGTGTAAAACGCTCACGGTGGAAAATGTATTATAAGAGGACGCAAACGGTACGCTTTGATGATTGTATTAAATCTCAACAATAACACTTTTTAATTCATATTTTTTCCAACATTATAAGTTATAAAAATATTTTATCGCTTCATGCGAATACTTAATTTTAGTTATTAAATAGATTACGCAAAAATACTCGTACTTATAAAAGTTTTCAACTTTCCACTTTACGATGTAATAAATACGATTACGTACGCAAATCGAAACAGTTTACTTTACATCTTCTAATAAAATATTTATAAATTGGTTTTGGCTTGACTTCAGTAAATATTTTACGGCGGGATTTCCACCATAAAAACACACAACCGTTTTTACCCTGATTAAATCGGTGGCGTAAAGTGCAATGTATTTGTGAAGAACAACTTGTCCGTGTGGTCTGGCCACATCCAAGCACTTCGACCATTTGCCCTGGGCTGACAACATGTCTAACGCTTCTTCCACGTCCATGTCAGCCAACAGTTGTTCCGGTTTCCCTTCCCTTTTCATATGGTCTTTATAACACTCCGAGACATATCTTTCAAACCTGCAAACCGCACTAGTATAAGTACATATTCGTTTGGAATTTTCTTTCTTTTACATGATTATATTCGCGTGTGATGCAGACAACTGCAATGTTGGAAATCCATTTCAGCGCCGAAGAAATCGAATATTACGGACGAGGACGAGTACGTATAAAGTTTTTATACATTTATTTTTACCCATAACAATATAATTTTTACTGAATTTCCATGATATCGCATAAAATCGTCCACGATGACCGCAATTAGCGGTGACTATGTTATAATACCGAAGCGAATAAAGCAGAAAAATGTCAAAAGTACTCGTATTATGGACACATATTTTCTTTGGTCGAGTGTTTGAAAGAAAATATGTGTTGTAGAGATGCACTACCTTTTTTGCGGTACACAGAGATCGCGATAACAACTATAAGTATGATTTAGGCGCGGATCCATGGAGGGGGATTCCAGTGGCGAACGCTCCCCCTCCGTACATTTTATTTAGTGCAGAATCAATTTAATCTATTTTAACATTAAATCTTAGGTTCAATATGTTTGCAATAACTGCACCTGTTTACTCAATCTACCCATACCGAGATAGTGCGTCGACGTAAGACCGGAGAGTCTGATAGGAAATAAAACGAACGACGAACTAATATTCAACAAATTGAGTGGACTGTATTACATACGCTGAAAAACTTATGAGTATGGGCAAGGGGTATTATACAATGGCACAAGTGTACACAACTAATCCCAAATGGGCGTACGATCATAGATTATTTCCGTATGGTATTATTTATTCCTTTTTTGGAAGACTTAATTTCCGACCTTGAGTAAAGATTCGATGAAAAATCGGTGGTAGCGTGTGGTTTAGATATAGTTTAGCCATCTCTTATTTACCATTATATAACATCATATTATATAACATTACCAGCCACTTCGGCAACTGCAGAACGAAATATTTCTTTTCTTCACCGAATCAAAACTTGGATGAGATCAAGAATAACAGAAGAGCGCTTAAACGGTCTTGCATTAGTTCATTGTTACAGATATTTTAGTATAAGTTATGACAACATAAAAAATTAATTTGAAAAATCAAAAATACGAAACGATTTTTGGGATAATTTTCTTTTATATTACACGTTTTAAATTTTATTATCATTTATCGTGTAAAATTAATTTAAGCTGATTTACCTTTTGTTTTATTAATCTAATTGTACTGAACAATTTCAATAACACGTATTTTTATCACACTCGGGCTGACATTTTACCCAAGATGGTCTACCCCGTAAACTGGTTCTGGATCCGCGCCTGCGGACTATGACTATTGATTTTATTATTGACACTTGAATGGATGATTTTTGAAGAAAACGATGAATATTACGACGATTTTTACTACCAAACTTACGAGGAATCCAATTCGGATGATAGTTGTCTGGCTTTAGACCAATAATCACCCGCGATGAACGCATCAATAGCTTCTTTCATCATATCCGCGCACACGAACACTTTAGCAGCCAACAAGTACTCCTCGTATTCCATTAAACGTGGCCCTGTGCAAAACATCGATTACTTGGTGTCATTAATAGTTGTGATCTCATTGTTGATATATGTCTAAGATCTATGTATACTATTTTAACAACTAAAGTCTGTTCAATTTACGCGTGTAACAATGAAAAAGTGCTGTAGAACTTAAAAAATAATGAAAAACATCGTTATCGGACAATTATTATTGAATACTATATTAACGTCTACTCTAAATTGTCAAACGCGGGGTTCTATTTCACAATCATTTTTTCATGATTTTAGGGTTGTATTTTTACGCTATTATCCGACTTGCGATTTATTACCCGCCGTCAATAAAATCTCTCTCACTCTCTCTCTCTCTCTCACGTGATAAGTATGAAAAGCAAACTACGGTCAAAATCAATAACAATTGTAATCCTTTTCTTTTTTTAAAAATATCACGTCCAAGTTTTTAATTTTATTTTTTTACGATATTCTTTCCAACGAGTCTTACTGCGAGACTTATCACTGCAGTTTAAGTGATAATTACTGTTGTTGGTTTTTATCCCAGTTATAGTATTACAAATCCATGTTATTATTGTTCATCGATTTCGAATGTCAATACAATTTGGCCGAACGTCAGAATGCAAAAGATATTTAATTAAATTGTAGTTTATAGCATTTATGTATATATACATATATATATATTATGGGTCTAATATATCGAATATACACAAGCATCATTGTTCCGGAAAATGGTCGTAAAGCAGTTTTTTTTTCTGTTGTCTAAAAGTGCGGAAAAATTATTTGTATTTGAAATTAACCAAGAAGCAGAGTTTCTTGCGGATCGCGGATACGTCATATTATATGTGCTTCGATAATAGTAATATCACTCCAAATTCATAGAAGTTATAACTTGGACCGACACTTGGAAACGAATTTCCCCCTCCAGAATTTCCACTTTGTACACGTCAACACGGAAAAAATTAAAAATTAAATTATTAGTTGACCCGTATAGAGCTTTCACGCACTGCTGTACAATTTATAATTCAGTGTTTAACTGAATTATAAAAAGTGGTAATCTGTCATTTTGTCGATGTAATCCAATAAGATTTACGTTATTAAATCTTCAATTTATTTCCATTATTACGTATTGAAAAGCTTTATTTCAAGCTAGGAAATCTGTAGGAAAAGTACCTTGTAATAAATTGCGTGTCATAATTGATATTGAACATATTCATCATCCTTTTTTTCAATTTCGAGCATTGGTGAAGGGTGTATTGGAATTAACGATAACACTCAATTAATTTTATGAAGAGAAAACTGCAGCACCAGCGTTGTGATCGAAATCGGTGTTAAGTTGGATTTTAATAAGTACAGTAATCGGCTAGATAAAAACGTGTGCTAGATAATATTTATACTTGTGTACCGTGCGTGCGTGCGTGTGTAGTTAACGTTTAAAGTATTACGTTTAATCGAACAATATATTTACGAGTCGAAACAGACATTTCCAAAATCAATAACTTTTATTACGCAAGGAAAGAAAATAAAAAAACTTGCCGTACAACCTTTCGGGACTTACCCAACTTTTTAGCAACGTCCGTACACTCTTCGCCGTCTAAATATTTTAATGTCATCCGCGTCGCTTCGTTAAGTGTTTTCGATATAATACGGTCGTCCTTACAGTTGGTTGAAGTGACCTTTTCGCACGTACAATAAGTGAGTATTAGTGTTATTGTACAATAATAATATACTATTATCGTATAGGCAAATTTCAAACAGACAGCTCAATCGGAAAAATTGTCAAATTTTCGTCTTTGTAGAATTTATCATATTATTTATGCGGGATACAATGGCTTCACATCGATTTTCTCGCAATAGGTGAGTTGATTCCCGGGACCTTTTTCATGTATTAGTTGATTCCCGGGTCATTAAGGGGTACGTACGAGTTGATTCCCGGGTCATTAAGAGGTACGTACGAGTTGATTCCCAGGTAATTAGATATTTTATTCAATATTTAGTAAAATATACAGCCTATTAGCATAACCCAAGAAACACCACGAGAGCTGACAAGTTTCTCAAAAATGTTGTTTTTTTTAGTGTTTTCATCTTTTGAAAATCATTAAATTTTTATTTATTAATTATTTATTGAATTATATTATATTTATTATTATTAAAAACATTAAGTAGTAATTAGGTAAAAAATTATTATTAAAAACATTTAGTAGTAACTAGGTAAAAAAATATAAAAAAATTTAGTAATTTGGTAAAAATTTGTAACACATTGTTTTTATAAATTGGTATCTGGTAATGAGATTACCAGTATACTGTGACATCTCTTCTCTTAAAAAAATTTGTTTTTCTTGTTGTTTTTTAGATTTCTTATGTCCGTTACTCCTGCATTTAATATACGTTTCTAATTGTACTTCTACAGCTCATTTATAAATACAAAAATATTTGGGTGCCCAATATAGAAACAACTATTGAGTTTAGAATGAAAACCCTCACAACTATTCGTAGTTCTATTTAAAGTATTTGAGAATTGAGCCCATATACTGGGTGGAGAACTAGCTTCTGGAGGAATATAATAATCTATTGATAATTGATATACAACAATAGGGAATCAACTCGTACGTACCCTATAATGATCCGGGAATCAACTCAACGGTGTCGGTGCAGGTAAACAGGTACCCGGGAATCAACTCGTACGCAGCCGATTTTCTTTGAAGTTAAACATGGGTTTTTCAACTTTGAGAGGAAGAGGGTGCCTACACCCCGTCCGTGCAGCGTAATAGACATCGTGCAGTCGAAACGATATAATATTATACTACGGGTGCGGAAAATGTTGTACGTTTTTCGCAAAAACCAATACGATTTTAGCACGTGAAAACATGCACGCATGGAGCATACGACGTATAGTCTTGCACGTTTTGGAAGGGGATGAAAAAAGCGGAACACCTATTCGGTAAAAACCGAAAACGGGCGATCTCGTAGTAATAATAATATATTCACGATAAGAACAATATACGCGATTAGTTCGATATCGCTGCTGTTTGTGACCAACAGACGGCCAGAGGAAGCGTATCGGGGGCGATTTGTTTTCCATGCACAAACGGTCCGGACCAAAGCATTAACCTTTAGCAAACAGTCCACGGCCGTCTTGAACTCGCCGTTTTGCTCCCACTGGCTAGCTTGCACGAACAGACTGTTTATGTCTCTGGACACTCGAGCGCCGCACTCCCTGTCGTACTCGGCTTGCACCTCGTCCAATTTGGCCGGCAAGTATTCTCGACACGATTTCAGCGCTTCCACCCACATCCCCTTTTCCTGTAACATCGTTATCGTTTCTTAACCGTTATTTGACTCGCTAAAAAGAGACTATCATATTGTGTCCTCTGCGTGCACCGACAACTTTCATGATGATCACGCAACGCGCACTGTTACGCGATTTCATGCAGGCACACGTATAATACGTACTGTTGTGCAGTGGCGTAGCCAGGATTTTTTTTGTAATAAAATGTAACTTGTGGAGGATTTCACACTTACTGAAATGTACTCATAAATTGTTCAAATCAATTATAATATACGTTTAACTTTTAAATATTTATTTAAAATAATTGTTTTCCTTTTTTTACAAATACATTTAAAATATATTAAACAAAAAAAAAATAGTATTAAATAGTGTTAAATAACATATTATTATGTTTTATAACAGTCTAATGCGGCGACTCACTCTGGCCATATTTTCAATAACTTCTTCAACTGTTACTTTTACATCACGGTGAATATTCATTAATGCTAACCCGTTCAGTCTATTTTCAGTTATTGTGTTCCTGAGATATGTTTTCAACCGTCTAAGTGTTGAAAATGATCTTTCACTAGTAGCAGTGGTAACTGGTAAAGAAGCTAAAATATTTAAGAGTATGTATATTGAAGGGTATATGTTTTCGTTACATTCGGCTAAAGCAGATACAACATTTGTTATGGGTTTTAATTTTATTTGCTGTTTCCATAATGAAAATTCCCCTAAAGCCGAATTTTCATCAGCTTCAATATCAACTTTATAGTTTTTCAAAAGTACCTTTAAACATTCATCACTATTTTCTTTATCTTTCACCAAACAAAGTGAGTAAATACGGCATAACAGAATACATTTTACCACGACCAAATGATTGTATTCCTATATTATAAACATTATATTTTTGATATAAATACGGCTGAGGGGGAGGGTTATAACACCCAAACCCCCCCCTGGCTACGCCACTGCTGTTGTGTAACAATACTACAATATAATGTGGTACACGTATTTTAATAAGCGAATGGAAAATGACACAATTAATAAATATTATTGTACGCAATTGATACAATATCGTTTATTTTCCGTTACGAAAAATATTTCGTAAACGCTACTCGCTCCTATATGCACGTTTTATACACAACAATTAGTGTACAGACTACAGAGTGTCCCACCGGGATTTACACAGAGCGATATCTCTCGTGTTAATAGAAATAGTAAAATTCTGTTTTTTTTTATAAGCATCCCTAGGCATAGGAAATTTTGTTGACAATAGTTTGGTAAATACGAGTGTATGTGTATTATTAAAGAAGTTAAAAAATTAATTTTTGTGAACTTCAAAGTTAGTCATTTTATAGTGGTTCCTTTTTTTAAAAAAAAAATGTCGACATTTCAATTTTCAGTTTTCATTGGATTCATAATTTTTAATAATTTTTTTAGATTAAAAAGTAATCATTTTTGAATTATTATCACCTCGTAATTTTTGCGATAAGGTTTTCTGATAATGTTATTATAATTTAAAATTGTGTAAATAATACACTATTTTATTGTAAACTAGAAATATTATTAAAAATCAAGAAAATTCAAAGTTGAACCGCCAAAATGTTTAGAAAAATAAGCCATAAAAAAAGCCATTTCGAGATTTATAAAAGTCATAAAATTGAAAAATATTTTTTTAGCATCTCAGTACACTTTAACAAAATTACCTTTGCTGAGGGATGCTCATATAAAAACAGAATTTGATTATCTCTATTAACACGGAAGATATCGCTCTGTGTAAACCCCGGTTGAACATTCAGTATATGACTAAACGTAAATTTGTTTATGAGAAAGTTAGTGTATTGGTGGTTATGCCAAATTATTTTAATAACTCATTCGAGAGTAGTTAGCGTTTTTAACATTTCCGTGAGTGACTTTTTTCATTTGGCAAATTGTTTTTAGATCTAACCGAGTAAGTTTATTTTGTAACCAATTACCTTTTTACATTTATTTTAGAACTTATAATATATTTTGTACGGTTATAATTAATAATATGAACATTCAAAGAAATAAAGTGATTAAATTAAAATAAAAATTAGTTAGTATAAATTGAATATGGATAAGCAAATTAATTTTTTTGATTCTTAGCTCCAGTTTTCTATTCAAGTAAAACATTACATTATAATATTTCGATTAAAAATTCAACAACTCATGTTCATAGAAAGATATAAGTTTTTATTAAGTATAATTCTACCACATGAGATAATATGATGAATAAAACGCAGTTAGAAGTTACAAGACCCGTTGTTCTAGAATATGTGATGTATTGTAATCAGTTTTCATAATAAAAATGGTTAAAACCTTGATTACCATCATATTACACATTATAGTATTGAATGTTTCACTATATGAATGTAAGTAAAACCAAAATGCTTTAAATAGTATTGTCTGAACTGAAATCTTTTTCGTTCGTTTGAGTTTGTGTATCACAACACTTTTGATTTTCCCAAAAATTTCATCTGTTAATTTTTAAAAATAGGTTGTCACTTTACGATCGTTATGTTATACTTTAGCATTAAATATTAATATATAATTATAAAATAATGCGTATTCGATATACGATTAATCGAGTTTCATATTTTGCAAAAATTCAAAATTGTTCCATTGATAGCCTTTGAACTCTTGTATTTAACATGACATTAATTCAAATGTATATAACTCCTGCGAATCCTTTTGACCAACAGTTGGAACGATGAATAATTTTGATCATGAATGTAGAGCAGATAATAAATTTAACTTGTCCAACTATATTTCGCTCTCAGTATTATCTTCTATAAATAATTAAAATATTACGTTTATTCGATGTTGTATAAAGTTATAAAGTTAAAAAGAGGTAAAATCCCTAGGTCGGGTAAGATACAGGGATGGGTTAATAATTGTTGTATTTGTATTTTATACTTGAATTCAATTTACTAATGGTCTGTACTCGCAAAAACGATTCTAAGTGAAATAGGTCAGTTCTAACTTTTGATAAACAAATAAAAGGCATCTATTGGTAGGTAATTTACATTGTATTTTATTTCTAATTTTCAGAGTAAGGTACTATCACAGAATATTTTATGTTATTAAGTATTATCATCAACGGTGTATCCAATGTGCGTTGATAATTCCACATTGGGTGTATTATTTTACTATCAATTGAATAATACTTGAATTGTAACTGTAGAAAATGTAATGTTAAATATTAGTATAATTGGTTACTTTTTCAACGACAGTCTCCTGCCAACATTTTGAGTGCTGTACGGTCGTCGATGTATGTCCGTCACAGGTTACCTCAAGTCCGTCTTCGGCTCTTCGCACCAATGATTATTGATTATTATTTATTATCCGGTACTATTTTGGTATAGCAATATGAATAAAGGGATCTGGCCGCATGGGCACGTGGTTTGTGTTTTCGGAACTACGCACCTCTGGCTATCCCCCGTCAGGGCTTATCATATGGAGCGAGAGGTTGATAATCATGTGTATAACCTTGGTAGCAATCTTAGTGTTAAGCTCAAGCAGTAAACATTTTTTAATCAAGATATGTTTCGAGAACTATGCAAGTAGTATTCGAGTAGCTGTAATTATTTTTTTTAAAATTGCATTCAAATATGTTGTTAAGGCATTAGGGGGTTGGGGGGAGGTTGCCCAGACACTCAAAACATTCACTTGGTTGCACCTCTACCTATATTTTACTGATTGTTTACTTGTAAAAAATTAATATTTGTATACTAATTAATATGTAATATATATATATTAATAATATAAATTTACAATTTACAAGTAATATATATATATATATATATATATATATATATATATATATATATATATAAATAAACTGTTGTTTGATATCAAATTATAAATGTATTAAATATACAATTGAATATCAGAACAAATAATATATAATTATCTCGACGAGGATAAGAGTCTTGCCCAACGCTTTCATGTAAAAGTTAATATTTATTATTGTTATATTATAATATTCTCATATTTACCATCAAATATCAATAAGAACAGTTGTGATTTATTAAATAAAGAAAATAACATTTACTCGAAGTGTAAACATTTTCAGTTCGGCTGAATATCATTAAAACTACATCATAAAATAAATTTTTTCGGTGCTTTTTTTTGTTTTTTTTGTTTTCTGGACGTTTTGATATTTAACTACGAATCCAAAGTCCTATTATAATCGCGTAACCAAGTGTGATTTTCTTCTAAAGGAAATTTATTGTTTTAGTAAAATTAATTTGTTTCAACAATTTATTCGGGCTTGGCGTATTCGGCGGGGGAGACTTTTCCTCGTAAAACTGTTAATCATTTCGAAATTCGATTTTTTCTAAAACCGTTCTTCGTTTCAATTTAAAAATTTGAAAGAGCGAAAAAGTTCAAAAACCAGAGTGTTAAAATTAATTTTTTTACGTTAGTTTCTCTCAATTAATATCGTTCTTGACCAATAGTTCATCGGATGAAAAAATCGGTATAATTGTCAGTGACAAATAGGTTCCGGATAGCTGACTAAGTTTTAGTTTTTTTCCTTCTGCCCGAGTAAAAATGTCTACTACATCGGGAATGAACGGTCATTCGTCTCCGTCGAAATTCGTTCGGTTAATCTACTCCTACTGACGCGCGGTGCGTTATATTTACGTGCAGCAATGGTACATACATATTTTAGTGCTCGGACCACACAAAAATAGTCTTATCCGAGATCCTCACAAAAAAAAAAAAAAATTAGTCGTTATAGACGTTGCATGGTTACGATTGCCGCCGAATCCTTTTGAATACCTATTATACAAAATTGTGTGTACCACATTTTTAAATATTTTCAACTTGTTTCATCCAAGTGTTGTATTTTGTTACGAAAGGTTATGTATTTGATTGATAGGTTGCCCGAGAGAAATACGTTAAAAAATTGTGTTAAGTAGAAAAAAAAGATCAAGTTAAAAATAAATTATTCAATTACCTAGAAACGATTCTTAATTTATAATCCAAAACTAAAACTGCATAAATAAATTAAGATGAAATTCAAAAAAAAAAAAATATAATGATGTCTTCAACAGAGTTAATGGCTTTGTTTCATAAAAAATGCATAAGAAAATATATATAAATTACTGAAATAACTACCATGTAATTTATCATTGTAAATGTTTCTGTTCATGACGATTTAATTTTCAAAATAACTTTTTTCCAGCAACCATTCTAGTGAATTATTTTATTTGTTAAACATATGTTTCCCCGGATGTAGTATATTATATAAAACAATATGCTGACGAAATAAAATTAGTTTATGCAAAATGCAAAATGCAAAATACTCCTTGTCCAAACGTACTATAAAAGAACCCAATTGAGTTTATAATAATAAAATATTCTAGAGCTATAATAGTGTGTTGTACATTTTTATCTATTCTGCAATCATCAATAGGAATCTATAATAAAATATCATGTAATTGGATGAACGGTTTTTTCTCGATAACCATAGATGTGTGTGTGTTTATATTTATTTGACATTCGAAACAAAGAAAGGAGTGGAAACGTAGAAAAACAAAAGAAAAAACCCGTAGAAAAGTTACATTTAATAAATATTCGATAATATATCATTCAATAATTGTCAAGCCAAACGGAAGATTGTACCTAAGACCGTAATATTCCCCCCAAATGTACCCTCTGCACTAAGGACTTTACCGCGTGTTCGTGAACTTCAATAACCGGACTGCTCGATTTCAAGTCAGTTGTTGTAAGTACCACCTGCAGTCAAGTTTCCTGATCCTCATACTGAACCCGGTGCCAAATTCCGGATCATACGCAGAAGCAATACTTACCGCCAAATCATATTGTCCGATCGTATCTCTGATACTTTTTCACATTTCATTTTGAATCAAAATTCATCAATCAGTACATTATATTTCCCTTTTTTCCTCAGTTCTAAACGAACTTATCGCCCAAAACATAACTATCTCCTTTTATCGTTTTTTCGTCCGACCATGTCATATTATTTTATCCGCTGCTATCTGTGCTACAACTATATTCGATATACCGTATTACATAATACATTTTATTCGACAGTTGACAAAAAAAATGAAAATCTTACACGTGCCGAGTGCACGTTGCATTGTAACGGAGATACCGACCCATCGTACGATCACAGTTCAGATCATATTTCGCTCATCGAAACACGTATGCGTCACTACGTTATGTTAAACAAACTTGTACGAAACGTACTGAAAAATAACGCGTAGACAGAGCGGTGTTACCGCGACCTGAGTTTGCACGAGTCCAATCACATACCTGGTACTGCTTGACGATGAGCTCGGGCTTGTGGCAGCGCAACATCAACGCTTCGAACCGCGGGTAGTTGGCCGCACCGAACTCGACTTTGGCGCGGGACATCAGCACGTCGGGCACGGCGCTCCTGTCGTGCTGCTCGGCCACGCGTTCCGCGTTATCCCAGTCCTGGTTGTGCGTGTACCTGCGGCAAGTCCCAGACGTGTGTACCGTGCCGGGTCACACACGGTCATACGCTCGTTTTTATCGTTTTTCCAAACACGTCGTGAGAACCGCTGAAACGAACGAGCGCGCGAACGTGCGGCATCCGCGAGACTTGGGACCCGACTCGTAAGATAACAATTAATCCCTATTTACTCGAACGTCGGACAGCGATCCGCTGAGGCCAGTTTCTAGGTAGCGTGGGAGAGGGGGTGGAGGGCGTATTTGCGTAGAGAGGTTAACCCATAAGTTTCGTGGGCAGTGCCGCTTACAAGCAATATTTTTGTCGGTCTTACTAGTCTTACGATGGGTTTTCGGCAAAAGATGGTTGTCCGGATTAGATAATAATATATTAAACATTTTGCTCTACAACTCGAATATAACTCCTCGGCATCAGTATGTATAGGGGATGGTGGGGGGGGACACCCGTGTTTATGTGTCGCGCAGTTTGGCCGCGTAAATGTTTCTGTTGATCTCGGTCATTACACGCCCATATGATGTATTCGCTTTGTACATTTTACTAGAAATTAACGTATAAAAAGAGGTGGCGGGGTTGGTGGAGAGAAGAAATAGGCCTTAAACTACTGATAAGTGATATTATCATAATCTATCCTAGCATCGATCCCGATTCGAAAGTCATCGCTGCGGATCTCGCGACTTCGTTACCGAACCGACCGCCTCTTTGAAATTTCACGGAAAACATTCAACATCCCGGCAGGACTTTTGGATTCTTTTTTTTTTTGGCACACCCTTTCAACACTATGTTAACGGCGCTTCACTCATCAGTGCGAATCGAATCAGATCATTCACCGTAAAGCGCAGGAGTTTGCGAGTGAATCATCAACGATAACATGTTGTATAATTCGCCGTTGGTTTTTAATATCAGGCGTACTTTAACCCTCGGCAAAACATATTCTAACGATGAACTCGATTTTGAAATGAAGCCAGAAAAAAAGAACACAAGTTTCCTTTATTGAAAATATTATTTTAACAAGTGGTAAATTTAAACTGGAAACCGGCCATTTCTCATCACGAATAGTGCATTATCAATATTATAATTTAATAATACTTCGGCCGAACGCGTGGAAAACTTTCATTACAGAATATCGTTTTTCGATCGGAACATCGCAGCACTCGGGCTTGCGAAGTGAACGGAAGCGCAGTACCGTAATTTGTTCGTCTTACGGCGCTCAAAACGTTGTTCGATTAATTTGATAAGCTAAACAGAGCTTCACTACGGGACTGCCAGAAACGGCGGGTTTTTTTTTTAATTCTTTCGGACCGCATATTAAAATATTTTGTTAAAAACATTTGTGCTCCCTTGAAATTTAGTACCGTGCTATGGTATCATTAAAAATGGAACAGGTGTCCATTAAAACTAAAGTTCAAAACTATGGTATCCAAGTAGGTAGTTATTATATCATTTGATATAGTTCGCACAAATGTTTTCAAAGTTCAAAAAGTGAGGCGAAAACATGTTTTACATTTTTAAGCAGAAAATTATATTAACTTATGGAGCACCACCATGAAATCATAAAATGTGCGCGTCATGAGCAATTATTCCATTATACGCTTATTATGTATATGTACTCGAAACTGTAAGTTATCGATTTCGTCTGATTACGCAAATATATAAGAGTATTAGACAATGATTTAACTTACATCAGTACCGCTTCTTTAGGTTTCATTCCGGCCACAAAGTGTTTTTCCGCTTCCTGGAACTTTCCGTCGTCTTCAAGCACGAGAGCGTATTTATAATGGACTTCAGTCATACGTTCAGCATCTCCTGATCGAGCCAATTCAAACGCGAAATCAAACTGTTTCGAAATTTTATATTGTACGATAAAACATTTAAAAGATAAATTATATGTACTCAGTGTATTTCAAAAAAATATAAGATCAGACACAAGGACCTCATAATTTGTCATGGTAGTGTACTTATTTCACATAAACAACAATTTCATTTGAATCAAACGAGGCATAAAATGATAAATAAAAATAAGATATAAAATATTTAAATGAACAATTTTTTTTTTAAAAAGAGGGATTCAAATCGGTAATATTATATTGATCACAGCTAATTCGTCTTAATAATATTTTAACTGTCGTATGTTACTATATTTTAATATCAATTGATTTTTTGAACGACGAGATTGCAATGGTGGGCCAATTACCTCTTTTGAAGAATAAATAAAATTAAAAAAAACCAAATTTAAATAGCAATAATTTCGACCTACATAATTTGGTATTTTGATAAATTTAACTCCATCAAATATTTTTTTAATTTAACACGTCAGATTCATGTTGAATCGTACTTATTAACATAATATACACTAAGCGTTTGGACAATAAACAATACATAGTTTCGTAAGACATGGTAGTGTTAGGAAATGTATTTATTTATTCTTATTGCGCGCAGCGTTGTTGTATTATCGGGATATAATTATTATTTATGTTAGTACACGTGATTAAGTATGACGTTGTCGTGTTGCGGAATAAACGTTGTAATATTGAATTTCAATAGTATTACTTGATAGCTGTCTGTGGCGTGATCGATACACTCATTTAGCAGACCCAGACGGTTGAGTAACTTGATCGCTGAATCTCCACCTAATGATTTGGCCCACAAAAACGCTACTTGTTCAGCCGCATGTTCTCCACCGTTATTTTTTGCAATCTAAAGCGTAGCAGTTGCAGTTAATCATTTTTGATTTAATTCGCCCGACCATGATTGATACATTTGAATAATGGAAGGCGAGTCGATTGTCTACACGTAATGCATTTATCAGAAATTAAATGTCAGTAAAGAACCCGTGCGCATGTTTTCATACATTTTTCAAAGTTAAACGCGTTAAGTAGAATCGCTTTTAAATTCAACTCCGCCGAGGTTTTCAATATTTTACGAGAACATTTTATAAAACGACAACAAATGTAGTTTTTTTCGTATAAAATCATGAACCATTTATATTTATTATACATTATTTTGCATAATATTACATTTTACTCTCTATGTCAGGAAAATTTTAACTATAAAATTATTCGGTGAACGTTATACTATTAAATAATATTTTTAACACAATACTTCCCGTTTATAATCATAACCATTTTCTTACTGTAATAATTGTATAAACTATGTTTAATTATACATTTGTAAATTATTATAATAAATTTTGGTTTACTATTAAACTTCGATGAAAAAAAAAACATAATCGCGCCTGCAGTAACTTTTAAAGAAATTCTCAATTAGAATTAGAGATTGTTATAGTTGTATAATCTCGGTGGTATATACGTAAAAGCTTTATGAGCGATTCAAATTTGAAACTCAAGCCTAATCATTGTACGGGAGGTCGAAATTATCGATGTAAACGGATACGTCAGTTGATAAGATGCGTGTTCACCTACTCCGTTTACCCCTATTTCAAAGCGAATATCGAATAGTTTACCGGCTTGTTATAATACCTATAGACCAGTGGCGTATTTATTATTTTTTTTTGGGGGGGGGGGCAACTCATGAATTTGACACAGTTAGAACTATCACAAAGTCGGCCCGTCATCATAAAAATATATGCGTATATTAACGTCTTTTTTTAAAGCCGAACAAATTAATTTATGTTGTAAAAAGGAAAAATTCAAAATTTCAAAAATGACCCACAAGCGAATGATAGTTGACGTAAGACTAACTTTGAGCTGACAAAATAATAAGGTTATGCCGACTGCCATAGGAAAAATTGAAATGACGCCACTGGTTACAGCCAATAGAATATTCGAAGTATCATAATCAATGGTTATAACGCTTATAACTGTGACACGGTTTTACTAATTATTGAAAAAATTGAAAATCCTAACTTTGATATTTCCGCAATCATTGCGTGTATAGTAATTTCTTTAAAAAAATAGTGTTATACTATTATAACAATCAATATCATACTTGCAGTTTTTGAATCAGCATATAAATCGAGATACTAAGAAACAACGAAGATGTCAAAGTACGGTGTTTGTACGGTGTTTCTAAAACGATGGGATTTTCGCGTTTTACATAATAAGGACTACCACCGGCATTGTAGTTTTTCCGCGCGTAATCTAACGTCGTCGCGTCTGAATCGCACTTCTACGCGTTATGATATTATACGCCGCGCTTCAGCGGTTACACCCGTTTCTAAACGGCATTTTAGAAACGACAAAAACGAGGACTGGCATTCTCCGGCGGTTATAAAAGACGTATACTATAATGATAATAACCGAAAACCGAAAACTTTGATTAATTACTCACGTTCGGCGTCGTTGTACGTTAGACGTTTCGCCGGGATGAAATTAATCGTATGCATACACACCGCACATGATGTAATAATAATATACACGAACCGCGAGCGACTGTAACGAGTGAAGTAAGCACTCCGCCGTTCGCGGTCCGACTAACTAAAAACTTTGTTGACTTCAATTTCATAACACATAAATGCACTGTGTGTTCACGCAGGACACCTCTGGGTAAAATATATTAACACACACACACACACACACACACACATATAATGTATATACGAGCATTTACTTTGTACGCTTCCTCCCACATGTCCAACGATCGATACATTTTTACTGCCAGTTTCCACTCTCCGGCCTGGACGAAATGGTTTTCGGCCGCCCTGTAGTTGCCCCGAGACTCGCACTCGTGAGCCAAATGGATGTGGGTGGTGCTCACTAAATCACTGTGATACTTGCCCACCAGAGACATCATCTTAGGGGAAGAAAAAAAAAACAAACGTAGGTATAACGTACTCGTGGGCAAGCTCTCCGCAAAGGGACGAGTACGGTGGCGCACACCGCGTCTCGGGACTCGGACAGTCGAGCGTATTGTAGTATTGAACTGCAGAGCAGGTGCAAGTACCTCGTCGTATCGTTGAATGTTCTTGTACATGTCGATGGCCAAATCCACCTTGTCCAGCGCTAGGTAAAGCTTCTCGGCCTCTTTGATCCGACCGGTGCCTTCTAACTTCTTGCCATAAGCTTCCAGCTCTTCGCCCAAGCCCGTCAGGTTCGGGTTGTTCTTCAGAAGCTTGTGCGCCTTTTCCCAGTTCCCTACGCGGTCAGAAACGACGGTTTTGACGTTAAGCTATTACCTGCGATACTCGGCACATCCACAATTGCGATGCCTAGACATATATATATATATGTAGGTACCTGTTTCCAGATACAGCTGGATCGCTTCCTTGTGCATTCCGCATTCCATGTACAGTTTTTCCGCGGTCTTGAAGTCGTTGACAGTTTTGAAATGTTCAGCCAAATGAGCTCCGTACTTGGTCACCAGTGTTTTGTCTTCGATGACCTGCACAACATAAATAAATCGTATACGAGGTAAACACGAGTCACAATTTAGGTGTATGGGTAATTATTTTATATGCATCTTAAACACAACACGTGGTGTACCCGACACGTGTAGTATTTCCGAGTACGCACCTGTGTTTCTGACAAACAGAGTTAACAAAAAGTTAACAGTTCGAAAATCAAAAATATCTATACGTGAAAACAATATTATAATACTATGACGGTAGGTCGTAATTTTGTTTCCAATTTATGTAGTTTTTTTTTATATCAAAGGTAATATACCATTGCAATTGTGCGATTGGAAAAGAAACTCATAACACATCCTTTTCTACACTACAAAATCAAGACTGCCACCTGTATTTCTTTTAATACATGAAAGAACGGTAACAATTTTAATTGAAAAAGAACTCTAACCATACGTTGCGCGTATAATATTTTTTTTTAATACACATTTGGCCGGGCTTGAATTTTATCAAATTGAGATCCATTATTTGTTTCCACGAATGAAATTAAGATTTTTTCCAATTTAAATGGTAACATAATATTGTTCCCGTATCGTGTAAATGTAATTGCTTTTATATCGCTTTCGCAAATAAATGCGGAATATTATTTTTATCTTATAATTATAATATAAGTGTACATTTATATATTTTATATAGTATTTACTTTATTGATTTACTGTTTAACATTTTAATCAGTAAGGTATAAAAATGTATACCTTCAATTATAATCTAGTTTACATATTATTGTAAAATTTATTACGAAAGAAGTTTGGTATTGTTTAAGTATAATAAAGTAAACCACGTATACAACTTTCATGTATTATTTACCTGCATAATTTGCATAGATTTCTTCCATTGCCTGGCACCAATGGCAGCCTCTAAGGCTTTTACCGTGTTACCGGCCTCGATATAATGAGAAATGGCTGCATCTTGTTGTTTCTGGGAAACTAAAAAATCCCCCCATTTTTCTTCCAATGAAACTACACCTGTAAAACATTCAAAAAACGTTAAGCCCGGAGATATTACCTATACATTCCAATGTTAAAACATATATTATATGGGTAGGAGATAATTGTTACGTTATGGTGACTCGTTTAATTTTGTCATTCATGGCTTGAGCCGGTATAGGTACCTATTGTATCTTAGATTTGAAAGCAATAAACTGATGAAAAATAATTGCATAATTCGGAGAAAAATGTTGGACAGTTTTGTCGATAATTGTATTTTACCGTAATATATATTATGTTAATAAATGATAAGTAACTTAGATTTATTTATTGTATAATTATCTTGTATTTAAAAATTTACCATTAGAAATCTTGAAGTCTATAGAGTTGCAAAACGTATAATAGCCAAGCTGTATATTATACTCTTTCGAATAGCTCAAAATTCCATAATAATTGTTACACATTTTAATAAGTCCACGAGTCCGTGCAATAAAACTTTGATTAAAAGTCAGTTAGAAGTGCCAGTTTCTAAAATTATTGAGCGGAACGAGTAATGCACTTTTAATTGTAACGAAAAAGCAAAAATCGATTATACTATCTATTCGCTCCGTTCATACCCTAAAATTTAGTATAATATATAAATCGTCGAGATGACTATTCACCGAATCTCAACAATAGTTATAAATTGGATTTTCAGGGCTAATTTTAGATAACAATGTACAATACTTTATTTTCTCGTGTTGTAAAAAAAAAAAATCTTCCGTTTTTTCATATTCGAATCGAAACTTTAATACAACGGAATGGGAATTCCGACCGATGGATATCCGTACGAAACGCATAATACATACTTTCCGGTGACACGTATCGAGCCAACTCTACGGCCTTGGTGTAAATGTTTCCTTTGCAGTAGAACTCCATCGCTTTGCTCTGGTTCCCCTGCGATTGGCAAATTTCTCCAGCCACGTGGTAGTTTTCTAGCCGGAGCAGTCCGGACAGTACTTTTTCTACTACGGAATCGTCAGCCAAAAGTTCTGGATCATCTTGAACCAGCCTGTACGGTATACAGCACGTGCAAGTAAGTTCGCACATAAAAACATTATAATATTATACAATATACATCGATGCTGTTCATTATGATCGTATTATACTCGTATTTAAACCATTCAACGTCTTCAACGCTGAGTTCATCAACACCGCATAGAGCCGCGGTTGAAATTATTAGTTCCCCGTGGAAAAGCAATAGGTTAAGCGATATATCTGTACATATTTTTTGTTTGCTATTTTATTACATATTTTCTAGACTTCAACTATGTACTTATACAGGTATAAGTATGAGCACCTACGCGTTGTGCTATGCATTTCTATCGAAAACCTAGAGACCACGCACGGAACTACTGCAGTAATTGACAGTAATCAAAATTATTAAAAGTATATTCATACTACGTACGTTATGCTTAAATGTTCGCGATAAGAACAACTTGAGTATTGAGTCTACAATACCTCGTTATATGCACGAGTGCAATGCGCTTTGAGTATAATACGTCAGAATTTATGCCAAAGATGCCCGGCAATGTGATGGTTTTTCACCGGACACATGCACTGCGGGTACAACTCGTACTTACTTTGCGGCTCTGCTGATAAGTCCCGCTTTCATGTACAACTGAAGCGCCGTTCTTTTGTCCCCTTCCGTCTCCTCGATCTCGGCCGCTTTTTCCTCCTGACACGTTTCCAACAGCCAAGAATGGTACCGCGATTTCAACTCGTCGACGTCCGCATGGTTTTTGGACTCGGCCAAGTTAATGGCTGGAGTGTTGCACGCGAGCCGATAAAATACAACATAATATTATACGTTGTGCAATGTACACACATTTAATACGAAATGGCATTTTTCAGAATCACTGCGCTGTATAAGTATACAACATTAATTTATTGATGTTACCGTTTTCCCATTTGTTCAACGACAAATACATTTTAATTGCTTTCTCCACCATATTCTGTTCCAGATACAACACTTCGGCCGCTTGTGTCTGCCCGTTCAATACCGCTATGCGAGCCCATACTTCGGGGCAGTCCATCCCATCGCAGTCTGAAAACGCGTACAATAATATTACAGACACGCACGTGAATATTTGAGTTATAATTTATAATACTAAACGTGGATAAGATCACAAGGTATTGTCAAATTAAAAATCGTGTCCACATAGTTTGTATTATTGATCGTACAGTTTTGAGATTCCATCCGGATTTCCATGTCAAATATACCGTAGAAGAATATTGGCATATTATTATACCGTTATTATTTGGAAGACATTGACGTCGTGCAGGTACTACAGAAGTTACCACCTTTCGAGTCTGAGGGCTGTTTTGGACTTTTGATACAGGTATTGCAGAGATTTAATGATAAAGATGCAATAGTAGTGTGATATTGTGAAAAAAAAACTCCGTAGGTAGTAAACATTGAATTTCTAGTCGTGAAAATAATATATTATCTCTTAGCATATTAGTAATATTTAACATAGGCGTGTCTACGGGGGAAGCAAGGTGGGCACCGGCCTCCCCAGTGACTTAATTCTTGGCCTCTTGGCTAAAAAGCTACCGTGGTTAAGAATATAAATTCTAAACAGCTATCAGTTTGTCTTATATCTTAAAATATTCACTATCAATATATTAAACATTCAATTAAACAGATAACATAAAATCTGTGATTATATTTTCTGATTGGCTTTTAACATACCATGGTTAATAATGGTAGGTGATCGATAAGGAATTTTATTAATGTCAATGAGTTTTCGTCACGATCACGATTGTAACACGTAGATGAAACAACCGTGGATCGTGGTTTTTGTGAAGAATGCTGATTTGTTTTGTTAATAAGCTGCAGTAGCCTGCTGCATGTTACAAATTATTGATAACAGCGACCCAACGTTATTTTTAATTTATATCAGAATTTATACAAGTTTAATACGATATAGATATATATATATAAAAATAAAATAAAATAGCGATTTGATATCAAATATTTTGTGTATTACACTGTAATCTACATTATCTATGCATGAGCCACGAATTTGATCATACCGAACTTGTATGGTTCATCATTTCCTCATGGTGGCTGTAGTATTTATACAAATTTAATACAATATAAATATCAATAATCAGTATGACTACTAACAAATCCAAATGAAAAAGATTGAAAACTTTGCATGACTTTTTCATGCCAAAAAGATCAAAACAAAACTTAGAAGCACAATGCAGCAAGACTGTTTGGATGTGTTATTAACAATAAGTATTGAACAGGAATCTCCCTACAATTAACCAGTTAATAGTCGAATGGAATTATAAATTGAAATTTTTAATTAAATCAATTTTATTATTTGTAGTGTAAGTGTTTTAATAAATAACTTGTTCAATTAAACTGATAATAAACTGTGTTTAGATGTATAGAGAAGGTTGATGCACAGATGATAAAATATTTATATAAAATAACTAAGTAGCACATAAGTTGATTGGCCTTATTTATTAGTTATAAATGTTGTAATAGCATGGGAAACAAATTTTAAGATCAAGATAATCTTTAATTTTGCAGGGTGAAAAATTCCAGGTGCTAAGTAATTGCCATACATGAAAAAATAAGTCACAAGTATAGATCGCTGTAATTAGTAAAAAATTGAAATTATATAAATGGCCTCCTCAGCCATGGAGGTCTGGACACGCCTATACTAGTACATCGTCATGTAATAAGCTGACGTGAAAAAAAAAATATTTACCCGTGTTAAAATTTTTTATTTATTGATAATATATATACGCCCTGTGGGGCTCAGTACAGTACATAGTGTGAACAAACAAAATATATAAATAATACTTATTAAATTGACATAGATTAGAATGAACATGGTGATAAAATAATAAAAGTTTACAATGTAGTGTATTTAGTGTTGAATTAACTTAAGACTAGACGTTTTAACCTGGTTGAGTTATCATTGAAAAATTCGAAATGTTTTAATGTGTTAGCTGTTGTCAGCATTCTATTGATGGGAGCGTAAAGACTGTAATTTTGACGTTGGGTAGGAAGGTAAAATGTGTGTGATACACGCGTGTTAACACAAGGGACATTTAAGGGTATGAGGTTTAGCAGTTCAGGGCAGTTGATTTGGGAGTTTAATAATTTATAAATCCAAAGTACATCAGTCAACTTTCTGCGTTTATCAAGGGACTCAATATCAAATTCCAGTGATAACTGTTCTAGAGATAAGTTTATTTTATTTGTTTTATATGCAAGTACCCGTAGTAACCTGTTCTGAATACGCTCAACCTTCGTTATCAAATTGGCTTGGTGAGGGTTCCAAACAACTGAGCCATATTCCTGTATCGAACGGACTAGAGCAAAATATAAGATTTTAATGCATTTCGGATTTTTAAATTCTGAGCAATTGCGACGTATGAAAACGAAATTAATATAAAAGAAATACATAAGACATCGCGAGGTTTATCGGGCGTCTTGTGGATAATAATATAATATTGTTGTTTTCGAGGAGCCTCAGTATTATGTTGTTCGTGTTTTTTTTTTTATTAACGCGGAACGGACGGCAAAAAAATATTGAATTAGTGCTCGGCATAAAAGTCCATGCACTATTCGATTTCGAGAGTATACTGTTGACAGTTTGACACAATATATTGTCTACGTGCGGTCTCTCTCCCGGCGATTCCCTGTTGCCAACTCAACGCGTAGTCTTATCGACGAGTTTCCGCCCGCTTGTAATATTATCGGTTATCATCATTGGATGCGAAATAATAACGCTCCTCGCTCCGACTGCGCGAAATTCGATATTACGCATAGACGTGTCCCGCACAATATTACACTCAGTAGTACGTATGTACGCGCGGAAACACTATATCCAAACGGTACGTAAATGCGTCGGTTAAATTAAATACAAATATATCAGGTTCTTGACGACGAGTGAAATCCGTGTTATTATTTGCAAAATGTGTTAATCGCATCGGTTCTGTCGACGAGATGCATGCCGTTGCATTTTTTACATTTCGAACAGTTCGTAACAGGATATAATGTTCGGAAAGTATCGACACGACTCGTATCCTTGGCCGCGGTGTATTTTATGGACCGGTATCCGTTACGCTGTGCACACACGCAGGGACGGACAGATTACGTGAAAAATATTCATCAGTTATAAATTAAAAATTACGTAATATCGCGGTAATTAATCATACGAATTACAAATGATACATACGAGTACATTTCAATATAAAATGTTATTACAATGATTACAAAATACGTAGTTGAATTACTGTTGCAATTGAAAATTACAATATGAAATTAGCAGATGAGCAGTATAAAAGTAATATAAAAATTTAGATTAACTGAAGTTCTTATATTATAATAAAATTACAGACTTTTAATTATTGCGTAAAATACAAACTGCAGCTTGTACTCTACCATTATTTACCATTTTGATTTTAAAACAAGTTTTGTTGAAAATTGGTTTATCAAACTAACCGACGTTCATATGAGTCCATTGAAAATATAAAATTTTAAACTTTTGAAAACTATATTGACGACAGTAAGAGTACAAGACGTCAACCGGTGAAAGACTAATTTTGAATTGTGAAATGTGTACAATACCTACGTCTTACGATCTACGCGTAGTATAATATTGGGAGTCACTATAGGTATTTTGACGTGAAGATAATAATCATAATGTAATAATATATTTTTACTTACTATTTATTATGAGGTAATTGCAAATTAAACGTATTGTTGAAACAAGTGATTGCCGTTTGGATTGCCGCCTGTCAGGTACTGGGTCGCGCAATAATCTAGAGTCTAGACCGTCCTTAGCGTTCGCCAAAGCTACCGTTACCATATTTCCGCATGTCCCAGCGAACGTGTTATCACGCCGGTTACCGTCTCGTCTCGGCCGTCGCGACCGTGGAGGAGTGCATACGTTGGGAAAAAACATCGTGTTCGGGTCGTGAGACACAGACGTTCTGTTATTCTATTTTTTTTTTCACCTTATTGGTCCCGAATAGTTTTTATAGTGTGTTGTGGTACCGTCAGTACTGTCATATTGTTGGCGTCCGTGTCTATGCGGTGTTAGTCGCCACACGGTCTTAAACGTCGTTCCGAATTCGGGTATCATTATAATATTGTGGCATTTCTTAGTTTAAATATTATACGCGTATAATTTAGCGATACTTCAACTTAAATGTTTTTAGACTATAAAAATGAGCTGACGAAGTACGACGACTGCAGTAAAAACTTATAATCGTGAACACAATAGCCATTAATGATGAATGATGTTTAATATTTCATGTCGAAGTAGGTACCCACCTATAAACTCTCTTTAAAATATACAATTCACATCGTAAGGGTCAAGAGACATCTAAGCCCTTCGACAAAAAGTATAAAAATAATATGAAAGTCACAATAGCTCAAAAATAATACTTGTGTTCCGTATAAAATTGTTGTTTTATGAATATTCGTAAAAAAAAAACACAAATTGTACAGCCCATAACAATAAAATCATCAAAGGAACATACATATATAGGGCAGTGTGATTACGAACTGACAGTTTAATCTACAGGAGCTGTACAGCATTGAGATAATTGTTTCTCACACCACATTAGCTTCTGATAAACAAACACAATAATAATGTACTGCAATAAACATTATTTTGAATATTTAACACAATAAATAATGTGCATAACAATTGGTATTTCCATTAAGGTCATTCCGGATAACTTATATAATTTCCACATTGCGCAGAATTTTGCATAATTCGGCCATTTGGACTATTAATAATCCCGGAATTCATTCTAATCATAATGAACTTTTGAAATTCTAGTTAAACTTATTAAGTATATTCAATACACCGTTAGTTTTGTTATGAATGTTCAACCAATGTGAATTCTTATTGATAGCTATTAAGATTTCCTATTTGTTAATAATATTACTACCCATTCAAATCGAGATTTGACACAATGGACGTCGTGTTATACATGTTTATTTTGATTGAAACCATACTTATTTTTTTAATGTATGAGAATTTTTGAATAATACTGTTATTTTTAACATACAATACTCGCAGACAAATATAATTAGTGATTGTTATCTATTTTAAGACATTGGAAGTCAAATTCATGAGCAACTTGATTACATATAACTATATATAGTATTTTAATAAAATTTCATGTAATCTTTATATAATACCATATAACCACATGTCATTTATCTGCTAAAGGCTTATAATTGATAGTTAAAAAAAAAAAAAAAATATTTCGAGGGTTTAAAAATTATTTAATTCATTTAAATCAAAGTGTAAACATGAGTTAAATAATCCTTTAGAAGTTTGATGTTCAAATCATTCAAACAATCAAACTATATTTATTATTTTCACAGCAGCCAAATGTATTTAAGTTACTAGGATATATTATTGTAGCCTGCTGCTGGTTTCAGTTTACAGTTTAATTGACGCCGAAAAAATCGATTAACCAAGTATTCGTCGTTTATTTGATCTTCAAATATATTTTAAGAAACCATATTTTTCACGTCCAAGACACAGACACAAATTATGGAGCGCAGCCAAAGATTATACATTGTATTTTACGGTTCATGTATTATAAGCGTTCCAATCAATACTTTCATGTTTTAGACAAATAACCGATGCTTCGTGGGATGTCACTATATAATCAATCATTACATAAAGATCTTTAGACTAATGCAATATACGAACTTGTCATTTGTTATTATAAACGATTTCATGCTTAATTAGATTCTCGATAATATTCAACGTTTTTTCACATGTAATCAGGCACTATTCGTTTTGACTTTTCTCCAAAAATTCTTCGCAGATAATTGGTCAAGATAAAATAAAAATAAAATGTCACAATATAATATATAAATAAAACGGAGAAAAAACCAATTATTTAAGGCGTGCTACATAGATTTTGTCTCATGCCATTTACGAGTATATGTGTTCGTAAAACCGTTATTGAACGTTATAGGCTTTTATAATATTGCAATTATATTTTTGCACGAAAAAAAAAAAAATTAAATCAATTATTTACACTGTATATAATTGACTATTATGTACTTAGCACAGATTATATGGATTAAATAACAAGTTAACAAGTATTGTGTTGTGGTCACATAAAAACTGAGTTGATAATCGAATAATTGAAAGAACAGTTGGTTATAAAACATAAGTATAAAATGTAATATTTTGAATTTTAAAATCATCATTCGTGTATTTCTTGAATAGCGATCAGAAAAGATTACTGACATTATTTTAGTGTTAGAAAGAAGTTAATTTAGTCAGATACCTATATAATTCTACAGCTTTAACGCCTTGAAATATAATAGACAAAATACATTACTATAATATGTTGAGCTAAAGATTTAGCTTTGTTCGGGTATTGCAGTGAGTCGCTAAGGAATCTTATCAATTTAAAATAAAGTGATCCATAACTTTGAATTAACGCTATAATGCCGTTTTTTATGACGAAAATATCCAGGGAGTGTCCAGTAAAAGTGTCACATTATTATTTTTTTAGGCCAGATTAGCAATAGTTATCGTCGCGATTGAAATTATGTGGAACTGTTTGTTAAAAGCAAGTAAAGTCAATGCGAAAAAAAAAAAATAATAATAACAATTGCGGTGGAATAGGAATAATAAAAGTACCGAAATTGTAAAATTAAAGGGCACAATATCAAGCGATGGTTGACAATATTATTAATGATTTGGGCTGTTAATAAAATATCGACTCTTTTCGTCCGGATAGATTATAACTGCAGTATCTTCGGCGTCAATGAACATTTTTAAAAGAAATTTTTGTAATGTTATCAAATATAATAAATTATGTGAACACACACACGCACACACACACGCACACGCACACACACACACACACACACACACACACACACACACACACACACACACCACCGATAAACGCCCGTGTTACATTTTTTTAGAAAAAGTTTTATTTTTTATATTCATTCGCCGCGGGTTTCGATTGTCAATGTGTTATCTCAATTTTCCGATGTTTACCGAAAAAAAGTGCCACTCGATCGATGCGTTATACCTAGCTGCTGCAGTTAAAACGCATACGCGAAGGCCGACGATGAGAGTACGAACGTACGCGTCGGAAAAACGTTGAGAGAAAAAAAAAATAAAAAAAAAAACACGATCGAACCGTTTAAAAAACCGAAAGATATTTCCTCGGACGTGGCCGCATCGTTTTTATCGGTTATCGATATTATACGTTCCGTCACGCGGCGAAATCTTATAAGAATATTATTCCGCGCGAACGGATCACCGGTGACGGCGGTACATCGCATCGGCTGGGTCCATTGGAAATAGACATATTTTTTGCTCCCCCTCACCCCCACTATTGTTGAATACCCCCCCACCCGCACGCCGGTGCGCAAATGCCCTTTATCCTTTGCGATTCATTTGTCTCTTTATCAACCTCATAAATTATGATAATTGCAAATGTCGCGACCGGGCGATTCCCCACAACGACTTGGGTGATTATAAATGGGAAAATATTCTCTCCGAGATTCTCTTTCGCCCTCAAAAGATAAATGGCTCCGGCACGCAAATGAAACGCGCTGTATTATAGTAACGCCGAGCGAGAGCACTCCATTCCGCCGCGTTTCTTTCCCGTTCGTTTTCATTCATTATACGATCATAATATTATTATCTCCACCGGATAATTAACACGGACCGCCGTCGACGGCTCTGCAAATCCGTCGGTCAGACGGAGCTACATTACGCGTCGAAAGTAAAACCATACCGTTTTCAACGTGAGATAATAATATGCTGTAATAAATTCCCGTTTCGGCTATCACGCGCTGTTATCGAACAATTGATTTCGCGATATTATTCTCCACCACCCATTTTCTACGCTATACTATTTAACGTATTTATATTACTCAATAGATGTTAACTTCCTACTCGTATATCCGCTCATGCTCCATAAAAAAACTTTCCGACCGTCATGCGTGATCCTACCACTGTTACCTTGGTCGTTTATAATTATCAAATATCGCACGTTTAGTGCAGGTATCTCTTATATTATAATATTATATACATTCATTGTCTATTGATCTCGCGTTATGCATATTATCTACTGCAGGTAACGCGCTTAAGATATTCCAATCGTTTATCTCATTATAATTGTTTCGTCATAATTTATCATTTATTGTTATATAATTTCAAATATTTGTATTTCGTACTATTGTCTATATTTATAAGTTTACTTATTGTAATTGTCGTGTTGAACTGCTTTACGTAGCAGCTCTTTAAATAAATAGATACTAATTCAGAGTAAAATGAACAAACCTCTGTGGTTGTGTTAACAAGACATGCTAATGAGTTTAAAAATATTTGATGCCAAAATGACTTAACGCCGAAATCGTAAAATCAATTATGAATATAATTATACCGTTACATGTAAAAACTTAATCTTACAATTGATACACCTATAGTAAACTATTTTATTTTCAATTAAATACCTATCACTTTGGCTAACAAAACTTGTTCACAAAGGTTGCTTTAATAATAAGTTGCATGGGATACCAGCAGTTATGGTGTTACATGGTGTTATTTTATCTACGAATAACTACTAAATTGATATTATTTACCTAATTAGCAGCCAATCAACTGTAAATATTACAACTAACCAATATTTTTATGGGTATAAAATAAATTTATATCGCGTATAACGTCTTGGTTATATACTAATATATTAATATATATAATAGGTACCGATTATTGTAGTATTTTACATACGTGTGCGTTGTGCGGAATTTTTTTAGATATCCCCCCACGTGACAAAATGAGATACGCGTCCATAGAAATCTTCTTTATTTGATTCTTTTCGGTAAGATGTCAGGCAGACTTTTAAACGAAATCTTTCAACTTATCAAAAAGAACATATGAACGACGCACGGCAAAATTTCACGTTGTATCCAAATTATTTTTTCAATTTTATCTTTGAATACGAACAAACCTACGAAAAATTTCGAAAAATAACCTCTTCAAAGTTTCTTCCTGGTCCAATTTCAAATCTAATGAGTATTTTGTTGCAGTTTTACTACTCAAAAGTTTGATCTCAGAATAAAACTATTATTGTAAAATCGATGCATTTCTCGGTCCGGTCATCATCTTAAAGTATGCTCAACTATACAGTCGACAATAACAAAAAAAAAAGTACAGGTCAAATACGAATGGTTTATGCCCACTCATTTTAGAACACTCGCATTATAGCTGCAATTATATTTTACGATCCGTATAAATCATAGACAATCATACATTCATACAATGTCAACGACTATTTGAAGTATAGTTCGAGTTACGTATAGTCATTGTTATAAGCTGTAGATTTGTCAAGTTTGAAATCAGTTTTCTGATCCAATGGGAGATATTTTTTAAACGATTAAAAACTTTTTGAAGTCGTAAGAAACACTTTTAATGACTTATATAATTTATCTGTGATTGAAAAAGGATATTTTTATAAAGTTTAACATTTGATTTGTAATGTTTTAATGTATTAATATTTAAACGTTAATTTTAAGTTGTTAAGTCTGAAACTATACTGAAAACGTTTCGTTTTCTTTGTACTTAACCCCGTAGTAATTTAAAAATGTCGAGAATAATAATTCTATTTCATCATTACAAAGTTTAATTTTATTGCAAAATAGGAATGAGCAAATTAAGTAACGATATAAATTGTTAGATTTTCTAATATTTTCAGTATAGATTGTAGTTTTGTATTGACCCGAATGGTATAGCTCTGAATCCAAACAATTTCATGACCAGATCCAACTTGATATCATCGGCACTTCAAAACGTCACGCTGAATGGTTTAAGAAAATGAAAACACTTTAATAAATGTATTTTATTTAACGAAACTAACTTAGTTACTTTTAAATCATAGCTCATATCATAATGTCAGTAGAGAGCATACTCTACAGTCTGATAAATTGTAAAGCTAAATTAAGTCCAACTTTAACGTATACCCGAAACTTGTATTTATAGTTTATACTAGACAATACGGATGTTTCGCCTCTGTATCTAATATCTACGCATTTAGAAATTCAATAGTTAAATGAAAAAAAAAAAATGAAAAAATATTAATATTTCCTGTTCTTAGAGTACATTCATTATTCGATGTCTTACGTCACTACATACAACTATGTACGTCTTATGAATGAAACATATACAATTCTTGAAGATGAATTTAGAAAAAAGACAAGAAGACTAGGGTTACCACAGTCTTATAATTGTATTGTAAATAGGTAACTTAAACAACAAAATACTCAGAAATAAAATATTTAGAATATTAATTTTACTAAATACCTTACTTAGGGTAATGAAAAATGAAAAAATTTACCAATTTAGGGTTCCCTAATAAATTCCTGTCACGTGAATACAATTTGTACATGAAATTATTATAATAAAATATGATTGTTGACCACATAATATCTTCACAGTGTGTCGAAGAAAGCTATGACTTTCAGCCATATTTCTGTGAAACATTATATCCGCAAATACCTCGCAAATACAAATGGACTTGACATTCATATTTTATTTCCCCACCGTCTGAACAGAATTTAATCTACCAATGTGAATGTTAGTTATTCTGTACAAATTTCCATGTGATTTGGATCTACAGCAACGAAATTCAGCGTAAGTACAGGATGATTTTATAATTTTGAAAAAAAAAATTTATTTTGAATGACGGAAGATTCATTTTCGCTTTATTTTCCTCTGCTGATGATTGTGTTAGATAGTCAGAAACAAGAATTTCATAAAATTGTCGACTTTAATACATTAATTTCATTAAACGTTATTTCATCGTGGGTACTGTAATTTATTTCGAGATTGTATGCTTTGTAAGGATATGGGTGACAAGTAAGATACAAAAACTCACTAAGACGAAATACGGTTGCAACGGCCAGTTCCGTCAGAATAAGGAGTCAGATATAGGACCAGAGAAGGACCGGAGTAGGCGACCGTTAGTTTTAAGATTAAATGTGTTTCCTTTCGTATTTTATCTACAATTTTTTTTCCCGTTGTAATTTATATTTAATTGTAACTGTCGGGTAACATCAAGATAGAAAGAAATGGCAAATTTATCGAGTGGGTAGTCTCTTTATAAATTGACATTAAACGAATGGGATCCAGTTGGAACATTAAACTTGAAAAAAGTTTCATTTTCCTTCGGTTTAAAACGAGGAAAATAAAATTTTAAAACCGTTTACTAACGCATACACCTATTCGAAAATAAGTACTTCATTAATTTGATTAAAAAATAATTATAAATGTACTGCTTTTCCGAGTATTCTTTGATTGCCATTTGTCAATTAACTACTTAAAAGTTTTACATTTTCGAGTAGGAAAAAATTAAATATTTACCAAAATATATCGCAAGAGTTTCTAGAAAAATGTCACCGGGTTCGCTGATGATATTTATTTGAAATCGTTGAATACATATTAACTATATAACAATAAACATAATGTGCCGTGCATACCATATCGTCTATAATTATTAAAGAACTTGAGAATAACTATACACGTATACGGCGTATTGTACGACTGAAACGTTATCAAACATTACCTATTATTTCATAAAAACAGCATTACGACGATTTTAAAACTTTTCCGTTATCGTAGTCACTAAGTGGAAAAACACTTCAATTTCTCCCTCGAAATAACTTGTAATAAATAAGTCTTGTAATATCTAAATGTTTTTTGTCGATTTTTAAACGTGTGTACGTGTGTGTGTGTGTGTAATAACTAGTACATTGAACAGTATCTCATAAAAGTACCTAAATCGAGTTTTACCACAACCGATCGTGTACCGTAGAAGTTATAACGATCGAGTGTTTATAATAATCTGCCATCTTGGATCTATTCGCACCAATATTATATGTACGATGGTTGTGAAATCTACTTATCTCCAAGCGTGATATTATAACACCACCTAAAATTATTAGCCTCGGAAGTGTGTACGATTGGGGATTATTTAAAAGCGTTGGTATACGATCGAGTGTATATATTATACATGCATATACATACCTACCAGCGACTGCCGTTTACTTAGATAATAGTTTTAATTCTATACGTAACTGTTTTCCTTCGCAAACTTTTCGGCCAACTTATAAGTTTCTTGAAGATACCACGCTTTGCAGTAGTCACCGACACCTGCCAAACACCTAGCAGCTACTGGCAAGTTCATTAGCTGAAGGCCAATGTCTGACAGGTTCTGCCACATGCCATCAACCTCGTACTGATGATCATCGCTGTCCTCCAAACTTTCTAGGTACAGTATGGCGCGACCGAAGTCGCTGTCGTGCACAGCCGTGCCGAATTCCACAAGACGTTCGTCCAGGTCGTACGTGTAATGTCTTTCGCCCTCTTGGCAGTTTATCTGGAAAAATAAATACGAAACGTGCATTGGCCATGGGGTTAGCGGTGATCTGTGGGATGGGCGGGGGTCAGTTTTTCTTAACGCCATGTGGGTAGCCACTCCATCCTTCTTAGAAATATGCATAGTACATTTATTCGACTATGCAATTTGTTGAAAGATACGCATATGTATTGCTAGCTCACGATAAAATAGTACTGGGTCAACGGTTTCTAATAATAATATATTCAATGAACCTACGAAAGTATAATTTCACAGTAGAGTGATAAAATGTATAATTTATACTTGGAAAAACTCTTTTAGTAACTCGAGTTGAGATAATTTTGACTTTAAAACGTAAATATTGTTAAAAATTAAGTATAAAGAAGAATTAATAATTTATGCACAGACTATAATTATTATATTATTGTTGTGATTTATAACTGACTAAAATTAGTTAGATCGGTCGTTGATTATTCGTATAGATCAGTGGTTCCCAACCTTTTTTATTCCACGCCCCCGTTGTAGATTTTCGAAACTATCGCCCTCCCCCCCCCCTTCTATAACATGAAAAATATATAATTTTTTTGTGTACTTTACAAAGGAATTATAAAATATCCGAGATGAATTCAATTTTATTGATGATAATAATTATAAAATATAAATCATAGTAAAGTAGTAAGTAATGAAATTACTTATTATTACTATTAAAATGAAATTTACAATTTATTAATGTGTAGGCTGGCAACACTTTTCTTTAGACAATTTTTTTATGTTTGGCTCAATGTTTGTTTATCAATACTTTATCAATATCTTTATTGATTATTTTAATGTATCTTTATCAATACTCAATAACCGGTCGTAATTAATTTTTCATATTTTCCCTACATTTTAAAATAAAAATAATTTAATAAATAAAAACTGTATTTTTTAATGACTGCTTACGCCTCCACAGAAATGTTTACACGCCCCCCAGATTGGGAAACGCTGGTATATATAGTGTGTGTATTATATATGTATAATAATATTTGTGTGAGTTATTATATTTATATTTACCATGGTTATAAGATATTATATTGTACTTTTAAATTATGAATTATTATGACTCTTTAATATTTTTTTTTATAATCTATAAACTGTAATTAATCACCAGATAAATATATAATTACATTCTCAAACTTTTTTTTTATGTAATTTTTGCAATATATCTATTTTTTAACTTAATACAAATATAAGTATAAATGCAAACTTCTTTATGTTTAAACATGGATTTTTGACTATAATTATCGTTTATATAATATTTTTTATAGTTATATTAGATATACGAGTAGTATGTTTGTTTATAATGATTATTATTAGCCCTGGAATTAGATTTATAATGTTATTTTTTTTAAAAATGAGACTTGATAAGGTATGTTTTTGTAAGCTTTACATCTTGGGCACTATTATATAAGTGACTAAAAGTAATGGTAAAAAGTACTTCTAATTTGGCCCAATGAAAATACCTAGACTGAACTAGAGTGAAAAATGATTGATTCAGATCACAATAAACGTTTTCAATATAATACGTATGCTTGATTTATGATTATTACATTAAGGATATGTCGCCAAGTAATTAATATTTAAAGTCACAGTTTATAAATGAGAACAATATTATTTCATAATAAAATTATTTTATGAATAAATTCCTCTAATATCAAATCTCTCTCATATTACTCTCCCGGTTAATCTTCTCCGTCGCTTAATGCGTAATTGACCACGTGACCTCATAAACCTATATTTATAATCGAATTTAAAAAAAATTAAATTCACCACTTGAAGTAGCATTACTGGACCACCCCTTCAATTCAACCATCAAGCCTTATATATTTGTATATATTATATATATAACTTATTAGTTATAATATTATATTTTATACACATTGTGAATACTCTTCTTTTTTAATTTAACTTTGTAAATTCTAAAAAAAAATAAAAAAATACATTTATTTTGTATCTCTTATTTTCAAAATTATAAAACTCAATACGAAACAGGCTCAGTAAATAACAGGACATTATAAGTTCATAAAATAAATAGAAATTTTAAAAAGCTAGCGATTATGTATTATAATATAAGACTATAGTTACCATATTCTTATTTATAAATTTTCACACATTCAAATACATGTGTTTCTAAATACCAACATTCAATATCATTTTTAAATTATTTAAATGCGATGTAATAAGTGTTATTCATTGATGCGTAATAACTATACTTCTTGTTGAATGAGCTCAGTCTGTAAATTTTTTAAAATAAATTGTCATTTTATGGCAATAAAAATTGTATTAATATCAAGGAAATAATAAACAATAAAATTAACGAAGTACCTAACCTTGGTTTTATGTCAAAATACATTAACCTAGTAACTGGTTAGATTAACTCATCATTTGAATGTTCAAGAGCTGTTTAAAGTCGTTTTTCAAGACATATACAGAATAATATTAAGGAATAAGAAAATTGAACTTGTCCAAATTCGACTAGAATAGACACTTTAATGCAGTGCACATAATATAAATGGTATTGTATTGTTTCCCATTAGTAATAGTTAGATTTTATTATTTTTCTTCTGAAGCCGTTGTTTTTAACTCCGGTTAAAAAAGCACATTCTTCAATAGTTTCACGAATCTCCGAGTAACGTAAAGATCAAGGTATATATTATATTTAAAGGATTACAATTAATTCAGAATATTATTGCATGATGACTGTCCACTTTGTGTACTTTGAAGATATAATAAAACAATAAAGATTAAAATGTTCATATATTTTTCAACCGAAAGATTTCAAATACCATACGAATATTCAGTATGTTACTACTGATCCTCATTCATTTTAAAGCATACAAAAATAAAGTGTCTGTACATTCGTGTTTTCATTAGCTATACAGCCGATTACTGCAGTTTGGGACAAACATATTATAATAAATTGTAAATGTGTTGTTGTATTAAGTTTCAAAGCAAATATTGTCGAATACAAAAGACACATTCGGGCTGAGCTCATTTTACTTAAAGCTGGTTACACATGGAGCGTTTTAAACTTGCACGTCCGCGTTTTTAAGGGTGTACCACGACAGGGTTTTACTAATTTAACAAGATGAGATAATGGAATTTACATTAGCCTACCACTTTAAATTACTAAATCTCCACACGATACACAATGCATTTATTTATGTTGTTTTTCAAACTTATGCCATTAGGATAAAATTGTGATTGAAGATTTTCTGAAAAAATATTCTAGACATTAATCATAGTAATCAAACACGAAGCTTTACAGAGCTAAATTGTGCTAAATCTTAACATAAGTTAAAACTACGTTGCTAATACACAAATATCTAAAACTGTAAAATTATTTTATTATTTTTCTTCAAAAAAAATTATATTATGAGAATATTTGATTATTGTTTTTCGTCAGTGGGTGTTTTATACTTATATAAATATATGCTTTTAAGTTTTTAATATAATTATTCGGTGGGCATAATAGAAAACAATTTGTTTCACAGAACTGTGTCGTTCAATATTCAAAACAATTAATAATTTTACATGAATATAGTCTTTTGTAACTGTCTTATGTAATTAAAACCAAATTTGTTTTAATGAAAGTTCATATTATTTTAACTCATTGTTTGTTACAACGGTGTTCGATTAAATTGTTCAGGTGTGAGTGGGAGAGAAGTGTTAAGTTAAAAAATATGTTCTATAAATGAATATTAAAAAATATTGTAATGAACATTTTTTGTGAGGGGTTTCAACCCTCAATTCATTTGAGCATACTTTCGCCTCAGTTTTTGTCATATAACAATTAAATATCGACCGAATTTCAAAAACAATATTTCAACTGATTTCAACTATCGGATTATAGTATATACAGAATGTCCTATCCAAGATTTACCCATTGTGATATCAATGATAATATTCCTGAGATAATGAAGATATTCAATTTATATTATTTATAAGACTCACATTGACAAGGATTACCAAATTTGTTTAATATATCATATTTTCATTGAGTTAAATTTTCTAGTGATGAAGTTAAAAAAATAATTTGTATTTTATTAGTTTCGAAAAATATGACGACGGTTATTTTATTTTTATTTACCTCATAATTTTTAATATTTTTTTAGTTTTCGGGAAAATGGTGTATTATTTACAACCATATTACTAGTCTTTAATTTAATGATTTGATAATATCTTGTCTCGTTTTCTGATAACCTCTGATTACTTTCTGAAAACTAAAAAAAAATATTAAAAATTATGAGGTAAATGAGAATAAAATGTTGAAACGTTAACATTTTCAGAAAAATAAGCTCTATAAAATGGCCATTTTAAAATGTTTGGAAAATAATAAAATAGACAATTATTTTTTTAACTTTCTTACTAAAACATCAAATTAAATTAAAATATGAAAAAACTGTAGTCCCTGTAAGTTTTATTTAAAAAAAAAAAAACAGAAATTGATTATCTTCATTGTCTCATGTTATATCGCAATGGGTAAATCTTTGGTGGGAGATACCCTGTAAATAGTTATACGAGATGACATTTTTATCTCATTCTGGGATAATATGTCATATAATTTATATATTTTATAAGTAAATGGTATATCCGAAGGCAGTGGAGGAAACAATTAAACATGTTGATGATCTCACTTTTCAATGTCCGCGAAAACATACGTTCGGATAGACAAAATAATTCTAAATATAAGTGGATATTACTTATCACAAGATCTAAACCTTTTTAACTGCAGGTGATTTCGTAGAATATTGATTTTTTTCTTCTCGCGTATATATAATATACATAATATTATACAGGATTTCGATCAGAATGACAAAACAATACTTCTAGAGAAGGTCGCTCTACTCGAGCATGTAATTCGTATCGCGTTAGCTAAGTGCTTCGAGTTTACCAAATATGTTTATACGCGTGTCCCTCACATTAGCCGTTAAATTGTGTTCTTATCCAGAAATTGCTTATACGGTACAACACGGTTGTTTTGTGTCGGGTAATAATATTCAATATTCGCGCTCGGTCCGTCTACGCGAAGGGGGGTTGGAATACATACATATACATATATATTATATCATATAATATATCGTTTGGCCAACGACGACGGCGGTGGAGAAGAAAATCGAAAAATCGATGCACGTGGCCGTGTGAATAACGACGTGTTTTGCGTATTTGCCCGCGCAGCTCTCGTCGAAATCGTGGAAGGCATCGCGTAATTCGTCGCACTTCTATTGATTTTATAATTTTACACAGATATCGTCCTATTGTCAAAAATCGGTAACGGCTACTTGGACGCAGCCACTAAACGTCACTGTTGCTTTTTGCATTCGACTTGATAAGAATAGATTTTCATCAATAGAAACAATAAATTGCCACCACTGTTGATGGAAAACTATATCGTTGATAATCTATCTTTCTGTCATGTCGATGCCTAGATATAACAATAAATAACAATTAAAACAACGTCTAGTGGCCGCGTCCACGTGACTGCTACCAATCTTTTCTACGTATTATAGTATGACATATCTGCATACAATTATAGTAGGCGGTTTGACCTTTTTCAGTTGGTGGTTGAAAAATGAGTAATACCATTGACCCTCTACAACGTTAAATTTTAAAAAAAATATCTTAGTCACTACTACTCGTACGTTAGCTGTTTATAAAGTTTATGTGATTATTGTGTCTACTGATCTCCCGTTAACTTGTTTTTCAATAATACTTTTGCGTCAAATTTTTATTATGTTCATTCTACCTATACCGAGTGCAAGTGACCATTCAAAATTTAACCCATCCCTAAGTTTTTGGTGGTCCGCTGAACCTTAAAATACAATGTCAAGTCTCCTCTAAATACGATGTTACAATGCACTACGGTATTCTTCTCGATGCACGTCTATAACCTGTGACGAATATGACTATATGAGGTACCTTCTCTGCGCATAGATATGAGCCTTCTAAAAACTGATTTTAACGTATCATCGTATAGAAATTTTGTTGATAAATTTTTACCCGTGAATCATGCGGACCACTTCTACGATATTTTTACGCGTGATCAAACACTGTTTTCGTTTATCTCGCGTACATGAAACACAAAGTATAGACCACATATAGTTACTAAGCACTTTCGAGTTTCGTCGTGCGTGCTGTACGTTTTGTCGTGTAGTACGTGCGATACTTTCAGGACCTGACGGAAGTTTTCGAGCAGGTACATTGAACGTGGTATATACCGGTCGACCCGTTGGCATCGGGACCCGCGGACGGTGAATGGACTTCCTCTTGGTGTCTGTGTACACAGTTAACTATAATCACTCTTGGCCTGTCAATTCGCATAGCCGACCGACCTGGTTGCGTTGTTTAGCGACTGATTGACAGCGGTCACTCGACGTGACGGCGAATTAAAAAAAAAAAAAAACGGACGAAATTCCTGGGCCATGTGAGAGTGTAAATATAATATGTTATACTATACCTATATATAGGTATATAATATATTGAGTGTAATACAAATAAAAATAAGATAATATAATTATTTTATAAACGTTACCCGATACTTTTAATCAAATCTTATCAGTACAAATGTTGAAATGCATAATAACCAGTTTGATACATCACTAATAATATGTAGAGATGTGTAAAGTGTATACTTCGTATGGTGGTTAGTGTCGATAATCACCAAAATATTATGTATATGAAAAATAATATGAACTAAGTGTTCTAAGACGGTATAAAATAGTACTTAGGGTTTTTTACGTTATGCTCGATAAGCCGATTCCGAAAACACATCTATTCAATAAGGAACCGCAGTTATTAAAATTTACCAAACTATTTTTAGAATTTGTTAAAAAATTCCATTGGGTTATAGTTTATACAATTTTTAAATATCTGATGACATCTAGTTGTAGCATAATGAACGATTGGAGTCTTACTAACCACCAAAAGAAAAAAGAGAAAAATAATTGTCTAGGTGGTCAGTAACACCAAAAACCATGCAATTAAAATTTTTCTTTGGTGGTCAATATGATAACTACCATGCCGCAAAGAGTTATTCATGGAAACCTGTTTATTACCAAGTTTAATGCAATAAACGATTACAGCGACGTCTAGCGGCTGCGTCCACGTAGGCGCTACCAATTTTAATCATAAGAATGTCGAAATTGTATTTACCTACTAAAATCAATTCACGCATATTATTCTATCGCACATGTGTTAAATCATATTATATTATCTTGTCGAATAAAGGACAATCATCAACATCTTTCGGGTAGTAAGTAAAACGAAATAACGTGCAGCATGTTTCATTTGAACATTTATTGTTCTTCACCGTAATCATGATGTATAATATTGTTGTGCGTTTTTGTTCTCCGTAGATAATATCATACAAAAATAGTTTCAATGTTGGTGTGCTTTTAATAGTCAGAGTATGTAAGAGCATAATAAATTAATGAAAATGATTAATGCGTGTACGGTGCAGTTCCATAAGTTTTATTTGAAGTAAAAATTGTTTGAAATTTAACTTTATTCATTCTTTATGAATTGACAAAAGTATAATTAATCGTTTCAAAGAGATATTATTAATGTTATACTTATTTTGTTTGTTCGGAAATTGTTCATTTATATTAATTATGTATCTAAAATTCGAAAATGTTAATTGTCATAAGTCTCCAAAATAAAAGCCTTCTTACTCTGAAATCGAAACCGACATCATAAATAATACTTATTTATTTCGTTTTCTGCAGTAAATTGTTCAGTTTATTCTATTTAATACATGTTTTAAATTGTTTATTTATTTTAAATTATGTTTTTCTTTAGTATTTGTATACTAGAAAAAGCTGTTTAAACATGCCATTCGTGGAAAAACAGTATTATATATAAGGCAATAAGTTATTTTCAAAAATATAATGTTATAGCGCATCTCATTCTACTGTAGTGATCACGAAGGTTGCCCTTATATTTTATTGTGACTAATTAATTAATCTTAAAATGAAAACCATCCGTTATAAATTATGACTTAGAAAAACATTTCAGATTTTAAGAACAAAAGCATACATCTGGGCCAAAGATTTCATAGTTTTCACTGTAAAATACACATGAAATGTAACTAAATATGACTGTGAAAATATTGTACAAATGATTATTGGCTTTCATTCTGATTCTGATTGGTAGGAAAAATAAAGAAGACGTCGTTGAGGTATTTTAAATGTATTTTTTTTTTTTTGTATTTTATAGCGTACTGCTGTTACGTCGGCATGGAATAGAAAATTGGAAACGGATAGATAGTGTATTAAATTCGCTAAAACTGTCAAAAGTTGGTTATCCATAAAAACAGATTAAATTTTAGAAACTAACTAAAAGAATAGCATAGGGAATTCGTTTATTTTTATAGTTTGAAAACTCATTTGTGTTTGTAAAAACTGTTTAAAGTTTCTACGAGGTGAATATTTGCAATTTTACTAGAATTTGATAAATTAAAAAAAAAAGACTTAGCCAACCCATCACGTGCGCACGCAAACAAAACGTACATATAGTGTGTACCTCGTGCGTCATCGAGCACGACCGAAAACAATATTATGTATGTAAGATATGCTTAAAGTATAGTTTAGTTGAAATTCGGTGCGGTACAACTGTTACATTTTCGTTTCGCTCTCGTTTGACGTTCGTATGTGTAATACGAAGGCGATGGTTCGTTATTGTTGTTCGACGGCGCCGATTTGTTTTTTTGTTTTTATTTTCCATTTTTTTTCATTAAAATGTAATATTGTTTCAATAAAAAGTGGCGACATGATTCGTATAAACTTAAGTTGATATCGTTATGTATGTATTTTTTAACCCGACGTAATCGCAACGAATACTATAAAAACGAACGAACGAAGAGTTTCACAGCAGCAGCGTCGATAATGTGTTTTTGTTTTACGACTTACCGTTGTCTTGCCTGAAATCCTGTCAACGGACATTACGTCGCCGGCCACCGTTAACACGGTTACTCGGTCGGGCGTGTCAATATTGTACCAAACGCAAGCCCCTTGTCGTCCCTGAGCCACGACAACATCGCTGCCAATCACCCACTGTTCACACAATACACAACACAACGTTAATATAATGTTATTATTAATACAATTAATACGAAGGGGCATAATTGCGGGGAGGGAAACAAGCGGGGGCACTTGCTCCCTGATATAAATTTACCGTGGGGAAGAGGCTAAAGTATACTTCTCTCCCCCCACAGGCAAGCCTGCCGTTCATATTTAAGAGTCTTAAACGAAATAATGAAAGTATTATATTATGCAAAATGCAATTCACACAATATACACAACAGAGTTAAAATAAAAATAATTTATACAACACATATTTATATTGGCCGTATAGAAAGTCCTATTATTATTATTTTTATTATTAATCAATAATCATTATTATATAACTATTAAGCTAAAAGTCTTTTTTTAAACATGGTATAGCACTTATTATTTTTATATGTATTCATTTTACTTCTTAACTTAACTATTTAAATTTGTAAATAATAATGAAGTTGAATATTAACAACACGATTAACCTCTTAAGTAAGAACAAAAAGTTAGTTGCACGTAAAAGATCGATTTCCTTGACCTCCCCCCCCCCCCCTCGCAGTTATATAATTTTGGTGGATACGTTATTTCACCGAGCTTGCCCTCACTAGTTTTTTTTTTTTTTACCAAGTTACGCCACTGCATATACGTGCAGGTAGGTAGCAGAATAATATTACCTATTGATCTTTATCATCTGTACCGCGGTTCTTTTGCGACGACCAAGTTCAACTGCGCGCTTTTTCGCGGTATAAACGGTTCTGATAAATCGTAAAACGATTGTCGTGTCCAAACAGTGAGCGTCCAACCACTGCAGTTACACGTGCGTTACGGGTTATTATAGATACCGCGCACGTACAAAGAACGTGTACTTTCAACGCGGTCGTGTTATTACTGTCGTCGGAAAACGCAAGTCTGCCTCCGAACACGACGTATGTACTACGGTATTGGTGTACTTACCCCGTGTGCACACCGAGTGTTTCTAAAAGTTCAGAAGCCCCTCCATCCTCATTCCCTGCCGCCCGTTACCGACACGTTTCCGCGCGAACTTTTTCAACGCTTATTGTACCCGTCCACAAACCGTTTGAGCGTCGCGATTCCCGAGTACGATGATTTGCGAGGAGGGCGTAAAGTTAAGACCGTACACTTTTATTACGTTCATAGGTTATAATAATGTGTACATGTTGTGTGTATTATTTGCATACGTATACTTGGAATTTGGATCGCTCGTGCGACCGAAAATAGATGGAAATGTTGTTTGTGTATTATAAGCCGAATATTTTCCCGTCCGCGCAATGGCTTATAACACTATTATTTATGGACGCGGGACAATGTTTCGATAGACCGGGGAGCGTCAGCCCGAAAAAAAATAAAAATAAATTCAGGAACCGCCGATAAATTTCAATACGCCGTGGGATCTGAGATTCGTGTTACAAAAGTGGTGTAGATTACATAGAAACTATCGTAGGTAATATAGAACTAAGCGCGTGATATTTACATTTAACGTCAAGTCGTGACGATAAATTCCGAAGATATAATATTATTTATGACTGCGGTTTGTAATACGTATTATAATACCACGCAGCATATTATAAAGGGGCATTTGGTGAGATGGAGCGCTGTGATCATTATTTTTATTTCATTATATTTTTTTTATTTTTTTTTCGTCGTAGAATATATTATTATGTTTTTCGAAGAAAATGATAGAAAAATTATGGGGAAAAGTGTTATTGATCAGTACCGGATACTTTAAGTAATGTAAAACTAGATACTTATTAGTAATGACTATAGTTTACTTTATATTAATACAAAGGTTTTTGTGAAAGAAATTCAGAAAACAAAATTTTGAGAAAAACGTTTTAGATGAGTATCAGATCTGAATTTGTGAGTATGTGGATGAGTTACCGAATACCAAGTAATGCAAAATTGGGTTATGACAGATCAAGTCATAAATGTTATGATATTTTTGTTTTAGCTACAACTTAGGCACATTGTATGCATGTAACAGCTGTGTTATGAATGTTACAAGAACAATGGGTTCTTTATATATTCCTATATATTCAGGGTACTTTTTTAACCATGTTAACCCCTTTTTTGGCTGTGCAAATAATTCAATTTTTAATTTTTTTTTAATGTTCAGGTTACCATAAGACCTAGGTTTTCAATAAATTATTTTTCATGCCAGTTTCAGGTTTTCCTGTTACTATACAAACATTGTTTTCATTAATGGAAACACCATATTGTTTACGCAAAATATTATTCGGCTAATTTTTCTTGAATTTTCAATGTAACGTACTTAAAATTCGGACAAATACTTTCGGAGATACTACAATTTAAAATTACGAATGAAATGTGTAAAATTCGCATTATTTCGAATTAGTAGCCATGAGCGATAACATAAAATTACAAATTATATTTTAATATTAGGTATTGTAATACTATTTTCCCTAATACTTCAAAAAAAAATTAAAAAATCACTCGTTCGAAATTTGATTTTGATACATCAAAATTCCCAGAAAATTTCCATCAATTAAATACCATTGTAAAAAAGAGTGTTTCCATTTGAAAAATAAAAGTTTGTATCACCACAGGACACCCTTAAGGAGGTATGAAAAATAAAAGTTATGGAAAATATAGGTTTCAAGGTTACTTGAACATTTAATAAAAAAAATCCAAATTTAAGCATTTTTACAGCCATTAAAGGGAGTGAGCATGGTTAAAAAATCATTTTATATGTATTATTTTCTTTTGACATCACGTTAACCATTTCCTAATAAACGGTTTATGTAATTTATCATTACCTAATCGAAAAGTTACGTTCATGAGCGAGTAGATAAAATCAAAATTTGTTTAGTTATTCTGCAAGTATAAGTCATTTAATGCCTCTTAATTGAAAGCGTCCAATATTAGGTAACTGCAGTTGGTTTGAATTGTTTATAATATTAATGAAAATAAATAAATTTATAATAATCATTTATTCAATAACAGATCAGTTGCTTTGATAATGTTTATCGAAGGGTTCCAGGGGATAATCGAAAACAAATTGTAATAGTGACGGTTAACAAATTAGTATCTATCTATTTATTTTAACGCATTATAAGCTTATGTGTCTTATGAGTGTACGTTTATTTTTCATTAACTCCTCCGTACTGTATATTTTGCTTTTAGCTGTACCTACATGAAAATTAAATATGTGAGCCGTGAGGGTTCCGGTGTGTTTCATTAAGTACAACAACATTATTAAATTAGAAATAGTATAAATCACTTAAAGTTTCGAGAGGACTGAAAGTAGACATTTAAACAATATTTTGATAACTGATGTCAAAACTGACTGGGAACTATAATACTATTATGTTGTCTTTGAGCCAATATTTTAAAAATATTCGATCAAAAAGGAACATATCATGGTTACTTTTATTGTAATTAAAATATTTTCAATTTTACAAATGATATGGCGTATTCATTGTCATTTATGGTTTTCCCAATATAAAATAAATATTCCATACAGAAATTATGAATAAAAAAATGATTATTAGGTCCTATACATTTCTTAATAAAATATTACCAATCAATTGTATTTATGCTCTTAAAATGTTTTATTTAAATATTATGTTGCTATATTCATTGTGTAAGTATAATACAGGTAATAAGTATTGTTCGTTATCGAGAACATAATATCCAACATTTTTACATCAAACCGATGTTTATACAGTCTTATTCTCGAAATGTATCATCCTCTAAAATATATAGTCTAAATCCTAATATTGTCATTGTTTTATAACATACAAGTTTTTGTCTACATTTTTTTTTTTTTACAAAATCTATTTTCCTATAAAATATGTCCTTTTTCGACTAGGTTAAAAATTGTTTTTATCGCGGTTAATATTTAAATACAGTACGCCGAGGGCGTAGTACATACTATACCTGAACAAAGGAACATCCGTTCAATAATATTTCCTTGTGGCCAGTCCGGGCGTCCAAAAGTGTTAATGTAGCATTTTTATCGCGGAACAATAGTTTGTGACCTGTTTCGTTCAACTCGAGCCAGTCGATTTTCGATCCATGTCCAATCTGCAGATCAACCACTCCTACAACCAAGTCCACTGAAAGGAAAATAAATATTGCTAGATTATTTTATTGACACCAAAAATAAGAATGGTTTACGCGTATGGAACTATATTTTTATTTTTATTTACATATCGATAGTATGAAGTAATAGGACTTTGTAAAACCTCTGCGGATATTACATATTTTGATTATAGCATGTTTCATGACAAAGAGTTTCATGATTACAGAATAAATTCAAAAAGGGTGAATCAGTAACAAAATGAACGATTAAAATATTTATAAAGTATATTAGTTACAAGTATTTAAAAATTTATAATGTTATTATTTTTGTAATTAAATGTATGTATATATGTACATACGTTTTCCTGGAATTACAGATATTGCATTGTTAGTATGTTTAAGCACTAAGTATAAGTAAGTAAGTACTTACGTGCGAGTGCGACGTACAAAATAAATAAGAAAAGCGGAGAGTTTTTGGAAAATGGATCAATAAAAGTTTTCTTACATTTTATTTTCAACAAAAATTAAATATTATATCTGTTTTTAATTTAAATTTAAGTTTGATTAATAGTCATCGGGTTTAAGGGTCTGCGATTTGCAAGCATAATTTTACATTTACCATAAAACGAGAATGTAACGTTTCGCAGTAGTAAACCTATTTTATAATCGGTAAAAATTAATCAAATTAGATACGATTAAAGCGACTGTGTTGTAGTTTTGAAACATTTCAACTCGAGTTATTCGAGTTGCTCAAGTTATCATCAGATTTTCGGACTAGGTACGTGTGCGTTAAATACCAATAAACTTGATAATTGTACGGAACTTTGAAGAAACTTCAGTAGCCGCACAAAGTTGTCAACGACACCAGTAGTTATCTAGGTAAATGCGTTTATCATTCGATCGACTATTGGTGAATATATGCATTACGGAGTAGACACTATTACAATTTTGATCTACATAATGTTACATCAGTATCATACTATTCATATTATGATATAATTTTTTCGTTTGTCGTTTTATATTATAAGTTTTTAGCCATTGAAAATAATTTTTCAGATTGATCAAATATTGTACATGATTTTTTTGTTATAACTTAAACAATTCAAATTCACCTATAGTAATTGTTTTTAACGGCATAAAGTACTTCTGATAATATTTTCTATTTGTTTACGATGTGTTTTACTACATTGAGGAACGTAAAAACAAAAAGTAACTTCGATGATTGAACAGAATATTTTTTATAAGAACATTGTTCCACAAAGCGTTAGGACGAAGGATTTAAGTGCAGCTTGGTTACACATTTCAGAGAAATTCCACAATGTATATTAAGTGTGAAATCCACTTGATTCAATCAAGTTTACAGTAAACAAGGCGAAGCATCCATAAGATGGTAAACGATGTTCATAAGATATTTCATTTGATTTTTTTCATTTTAACACGTGCCAAAAAAACTGATAGTAATAATTTATTAATAAGTAGACATTTTTAAGCAATTCTCTTTAGTTTCAAGTTTAAGTTAAACTCACTTGTCAATCGTATTAATAGTGCTTATAAATACAATTTTTATTTTAACTTATAGGTTTTTAAATGTATTGTGTATTAAATTTATATTATTTTAGAATACAAGAATTAATTTGAACCATGATCCTGATGATTAATACTAATTTAATAATTTATACGTGTATTATTATGTTATAGTCGCATGAAATTAAAATAAATAATTCATAATCATTATAATACATTTAGAAAAATTATTTCACGAATAAATGTTTATTTTAATTAGCGGCACTATAAATAATAAAACAAAATTACCATATCTAAAAGTGCATATATATTAAAAAGAATATAAATGCGTTTGTAATGTACATGTTAAAAATTATAGCATTTTTTTTAGTTGACACATTAGATTCACATGATTAACCCTTTAAAAATTAAAATATTACGTTCGTTCTACCCAAGGAATTAAATAGTTTTCATGCTTTTGATTCATTAGTTTCGTAATTGTTTACAGCAATTTTAAAATACATTTTGGAAACCTCATATAACTTTTTGATAGAACATGTTATATTATAGAGTTCGCACAGTCAAACGCTAACATTTTTAATTTCTCATTTAGTAATAAATTTGAGTTCCGTGGGATATAATATAGGCCTGTGATGATCAAGCTTACTAAATGAAAAAAAATTAAAAAAAAACTAGACCAAAGTAATAAAATGAATTTTTCTATTACCGATACAAATTGTCTTTAAGTCCAGTAAATAGGCGAGTTTTTTGTTCTCCTCGTTGGAATTGAATTGTTTCCGTTCGTTCAACCGTACACTGATCAAATGAGGATTTACAAACTCGGTTCTGAAAAAAACATATATACGTTACGTAAGCACTGCAGGTATAGAATCACGGACGGCACTTCTATGTGATTTTTACAGCTTAAATGACAGATCGTGGAAGGCTTTTGGAAGTATATTGCTCGAAACACGAGATCGATTCCGTTCTAATCTATAATCCATACTACACTACGGTAAGTTAGCTTTAGAAAAACTTTCGAGAAACGGTAAATATTTGTTTCACTCTATGTGTATTGATTGGCCACACTCTTCTGGTATTATTACATTTTGGTCCATTGAATGGTCCTAGTATGCGTTTTGAACCGTGTATGCCATGCGGTTGCTTATTTAATTTCAATAATATTATATTTATATTTATTCATTCCGTGGACACGAAACCCAATAATACTATAATTTAACAAAATACATATTAATTTATGGAAAAAATGTGCCGAGAATAGGCAACGCGAAACTCTTATTGACTATTGCACACAACGGTCTGTGTACGTAAGAAACTGTGGTCAAACGAAACTTATAACGCATTATTGTTGGTAAAGAACATGGATGTAATATATTTATATATTTTAGTTTATAACCGAAAAATGTGTAGTGTAACAGTATATTTTACCATCAATTTTTAATCTAATACAATAATACATTTTATTTATATATGTTAATACTAGTTGAATTGGCCGGCCTCACGTGGTAGATTACCATTGTAGATTCGAACAAATACTATTTCTATGTAAAAAAAAAAAGTTGAAAAAAGTCCACAATAGTCGTACGTTTTAATGATATTTATTTTTATTGATTTATATTTTATACACTATTTCATATTTTTGCTTCTAATCAACAAGTTAAAATAAAAATAAAGTGTTTCCTAGGTAATTAAAAAGTGTGAAATATTATATATCCAGCCCTTATACGGAAGAGCCTAAAACTGTTTCGGCCATTAAATATGCGATTTTAAAAAATACTTTCTCCAGCTACTATAACATATATAATATGAATTATACACCCTTAAAATTGCAAAAGCATTGGTATGGTTGCTTTGGCTGTACGCTGATCAATGAGTGAGTGGTATTTGAATTGTATACTTTATACATAGATTACATTTTAAAGTATTAATTTTTTTTTTAATGTTGATCGTTGTCAATGAATTTTATGATCATTATTTCAGGTTTTTTTTTTAAGTAACACTAGGTAGAATTATAAGTAAATAACAAACATATTTATTGATGGTCCTAGACGAAGAATACCTACGGGTAAAAAACGGTTTGACACTGCCATTAGTGAGAATAGGTATTGATAGATATCAGTGTGGAGTAGATGACGCTGATTTATGTTGTTTGCATGCTGACGTACCACTGGAGCCGAAGTTTTAGTGAAATTGTGGTATTGTTGTTAAAATGTGGGTCCGCGATGAAAATAAATTGTTTCAGAAAATTGTTTATCCACAGAACGAATTTATTTTAGCATGATGGGTTTTATCGAATAAAATATTTTAGTACATTTGTATCTTAAATTAAGATTCTTAATACTCACTCAAGTAGGTATTAAAAGATGAATATAAAAAATTTAATCACAAAACTTCAAAAGTGAAAATTACTAAATATTTGGGGTAGCACGCTAGTAAGTATAGGTATATATAAAAATTGAGTACATTTATGATACATCGATTTCCAAATAGGTTTTATTACAAGTTACAACTGAAAACTAGACATTTTCCAATATTTAACCTATGGGTTGTAAAAAATTGAATCCCGAAGAAAATAATATTGACTGATTAATAAAGAAAATATCTATTATAATATAAAAATGTAAAGTGTTTAAAATGTAAGTAACTTAAATTCAATACATTTTTTTTAAATATGAATTCAACTCGCAATATTGCGACCACTAAAAATTTACTGAAATAACATTTTTACCAATCAACTGCTGTATACATATAGTACTGTAAATCTCGCTTATGACGTTTTTGTTCCAGACGCTCTTTTGAGCTGGTCCCCCGGGGAGCGTCTTAAGCGAGAATTAATGTATTTTTATAAACAAAACTACTCGTATAATATGTAAACGAGATTTTGGAAATCAGTAATATGTAATCGTACAATGTACATAATATTGTCATCCTGAAATATGTCGATTATGTGGTTTATATTTATTAGTATACCAAAGTTTATTGTTCACCCTTAAAGCAGTTACAATAATAGTGTTGAGAAATATAATAATAAAATGCAACTGTGATGAAAAACGTAATAACGTAAATGTTTTATTACAAATGTGAAATTATATGTACTCATAACTGGTGAACATGGTTACTAGAATTACGAATTTCTACAATAAATCTGGAAATAACTATACGTTATGTACGACCAATAATCGTTTGTGACCGGCACCGGAAGGTTTTGGAACACAATAAACATATACAACGACGTAATTATTATTGTATTAATATTTTCGTACACGAAGGCACTCGCAGTATTCACGTGTTATCGTGTTTACAATAACCTTTGTATCATTGTACGTTCAAACGCGGCGCGTATTCGCGGCTCTAATCGTTTTCAAATAAAACCTCGCAAACTCCGATCCCCCGTTAAAACTTTACGTACCGCTAATAAATTGTATTATTAAAAATGTACTGTTGGTACTGCTGTGGTGGTTTCGACGCGATAATTTCCTCTCCGTCTCTGTCTCTCTCATTCTCTCTCTCTCTCTCTCTCTCTCTCTCTCTCTCTCTCTCTCTCTGTCTCTCTCTGTCTCTCACTATCTCTTTCTCTCTGTCTCTCCCTTAAGCAATTTTCACGGATGCCATCGTTTAACGGTTTATACGCGCGCGATGGAAATATGAGTCGGGGTAATACCGCCTCGCTTCTCGTACATTTTTGTTAATAATTTATGTATATTTAATTATGTAAAACGCGACTGTATTCGAATTAAGGTTATCTTACACAAAACCGATTTGCGTAACAATTGTTCATTGTTCTTTAATGGCATTACGGACCCGAAGTTTCTCCCGGCGTCGCGTTGCGTTTCGCGCGTATGACCACCGCGCGCCGTGTTCCGAGCGCGCGTAAATAATGATCCGACGCGGAACCCGCGGGGCCGAGAACGCATCTCGCGAACGTTAAAAACACGCCGACAAACTGCCATGTTGTTACTGCGATGACAACCGTTACGGCGGTATGCGAGTCAAACGGCTTGAAACCTTTTACGCGGATGGCGAAATAAAAAAATAAACCGAAACTCGGCGCACGGTGCTTTACTCATCTGCTCTGCCTCGACTGAGCCCACATCAAATGTCAAACATGGGGCGTGTACTATATTATAGTTTCTCACGTTGTCGCGGTACACCGACCGACGCGGATTGTGCACGGGGCACCTTCTACCGGGGTGAAAATTCGTAAGTCTTTAGATTGAAAAAAAATACTTTATCGTCCATAACTGCGCCGCATTTGAACTCAGTGAGTTCCTTAGATGCATTAGAACCACACTGCAGATACACATGGAATGGAATACTTATTTTGTCGAAAACATATAATTATTAATGATTTTACGAACATTTTTCATTTTAAAGGGTTCCGAAAAATAATTTTATCATTCAGGTTTTTCAAGGGCTTCGACTGATGAAAAATTCTCGAATAGTAAAACGTCTATATTGGTAAAAAAGTATCGAATGATGACAAAATATTGATTGGTGAAAAATTAAAAGAGTGATAAGGTTAGGAAGTAAGAAGTAAGTAGTTAGTAGTCAGGGTTGTTTCAGAAGTGAGAATTGAGGATTCAGAATCGAGGTTTGAATAGTCCGAAATGAGGATTGAAGTTTGAGGACCAGTTCGTTGAGTACGATGTGTATGTCTGCGTGAACTATAAATATAATCAAAATAATAATAATATGGCATTTAATATCAACCTATATGTAATAAAAAAACAGTGATATTGAGAAATTTCAGTACATGGCAAAATATGGCAAAATATATAATATTATGCAAAATAAAACTTTGTTTTTCAGATATACTGACTATTATTTCAAACTTGCAGCTTGTATAGATAATTTTTGGAGTGTTTATAAAAAATATACAGGTTCATATAAACCAAGGCCCTAGTTATAGGTTATAAACATAACTTTTGTATTTAGTGATACGATTTGACAAAGTTAAAAAATAAATCGATTGAAACGAAAACGATTTTTCGGGAATAAGTGTGTAGTTTTATTTGATCTGCCCCGGTAAGCCATTGTAACCAACCCCGCAGTACATGCTGTGAACGCGCGCCGAGAACTGCGATCCGGTGGCAAATTAACTTTTATATTAATTATGCCGCTACGTCGGCTCCGACTTAATAACAACGCAACCCAGCTATAAGATTATTTGATATTCCTTTTCTTTCCTTTTTTTCCCTCGTGTGTTTAGAGGTACGCGATGTTTATAGGTATTTTATATAATATTAATTGTAATTAATGAATCTTTGCTCTGAGCAGCCTTGTCGTTCTTTTGTCAGATTTCTGTAGAGCGATTATGTGACGGCTTTCTCGTTACACTTAATTATAATTAATGTCTTCCCCCGCTTCCAATCACGTCTATATCAGACAATGGTTTTGTAATTAAAAATCGCTAAAGAATGGAGGGGGAAAAAACGCTTTTTACACCATTCCACTCTGCCCACACCACCCGCCCAACATTTCCATTATGTTTGTTTTAAGGGCATATTCGATTACCTGACAGTTGCTAGTATCTGGTCATTTCCGTACTCCACCAGGGTCAATTCGCCGCAGTTGAAAATCATGCACACGTTTGGATTTTCGAAGTAGAATTTCTCGTTTTTCTCCGAATAGGGCCAAACGACTTCGCTCAACAAATTCCTTTCCATATCACCTGTTTCAACGGTTTCGGTTACAATTATTATTAAACGCGCACACCGAGTACAGTTATACGGTGTATTATTTACTACCTACCGGTTACATTTTAATTAGTGTATCGGTCTTGTTTATTTAATTTTCGTAAGCGCTACGGGAAATGTAAGTTTCACAGATCTCGGAAATATCTGTGATCATTTTTACTATATACGTCGGATTTATAATTTAGTGTGATTATTTAGATTGAAATTTTGAACTTTTTCCAAATCACATTGTAATTAAAATCAAAAATTTTAGGAAGATTAAATTGAATAACGGAGAAAAATTTGAATATAGACCGATCTCAAGTTAAAATCGGGGATTAAAAAAAATGTAATAATATTATAACGTGACCATAAATGATAAATATATATTATATCTTATTTTATGAAAATGCGTTTTAAATAAAATGTTGCGCTGCAAATAAATATTGTTATATTCACTATACAATAGGTAATTTATTTGTATGATACAAAAATAAAAAGTAAATTCAAAAATATTTTACTCTATATAGTATACAGAAACTCGAACAAATTGTAAAAATTTAAATTTAAATTTATGTTAAATATCCCTATCAATAGGCTATAACTATAAATATTTTTTTTATAGTCTGTTTAGTTAATAGTACCATAAGAAAACTTATAACTCATTACCCGTAAGTAAGATAAACTAGATTTGACGACTTGACGTTTTGTAAAAATGGTGATTAAACCTTTGGACTCAAACTAGAACATTATTATATATTTATATATACTTGATCATACAATAATATATACATAATATAATAATACAATGATATACAACAAGGAGTATATTCACATAATATTTTAATAACGTAAATGTAAACAATATTACATATTAATGTCAAGTACATGGTTTAAGCTTATAACATAGGTATTAAATAAATAAAAAAATTAATTAAATGTCCTTACCTAATAATAAAGTGTCTCTAGTACGACCAATCAAATATCGATCTTCACCCATGACTCGGACATCCTCAATTTCGTGACCATATTGCGATTTAAGTATAACTCCATTTGATGATTGATTTTCCTCGTTATTAGGTAAAGGTTTTACTAGAACTTGGCTTGGCCCTACATAGGTCATTTCAAATTTGTTTTTCCACACAGTTCGTCTAAAACAAAAAAAAAGCTAGGTAATAATATAGTGAAACAAGCTTAGTAATGTAAAACATATACAATAGTTGATGCAGGGACGCACCCAGGATTTTTTTTTTTTTGAGGGGGGCTAGTTTAAATTATTTTCAAATATTAATACTATTTATTTAAAATATGTACAGAAATCCGTGTATTATCTTTTACTGATGATGATGAACAGTTGATGACGTTTTTCGTTGTATAAATTTGTATAACCATCACTAAAATCACTAAAATAATATAGCTTTCGAAATTATCATGATCAATTATGAAAGTTACTCAGCAGCAATAAAATACATACAAAGAAAGTTATTTAAAGTGATTAAAAATAATGTGTTTTTCAATTAGATTAAAATAAATAAGGATAAAAAAAACAAATGTAATTAACCAACTCACTAACAACTTTAACATACATCACTAACCAGTTAAATATAAATACTATAAATTAATAAAAAGTAATCATATTAATGAAAGAATTAAGTGAAAAACATAACTAACTAATAGTAGGTATATTTTGTTATGGATAAAAAATGTGAAAAAATAATATTGTTAATTGAGTTTAAAAAAATATAATCGGTCTTTAACCGTTTTCGAATTATTTTAAACATCGATAATTTAATTTAAATGAATAAAAGTACTACGGTATCGGAAAAAAAAACGTAACTGTATTTCTACGTTGGTTGTAGCTTTGTAGGTTGTGGTTTGAGTGTTTGACTTACTGTTTTTCACATATAACTAAATAGGTTAATAGGTTTTATTAACAGCAATGGAAAATGTATGATTAAATATCTTTGTAACAACAAACATGGATACAGTAGGTATCGCATATATTCTTGCAGTGCATAACAGCTGTTTATCAAAGACAGTAGTATTTATTGTTCTGTGTAAAGTTCATGGTTACTCGGAACCTACTGATGATGAGCTTCGTTCAATACAATAAACACGAATGAAATACTATTCATAACCACACATACACATTAGAACAAGGGAAATGTTTTTAACACCCCGGCTATTATGAATTTTTTTTTATTTATTTTTCGGGTCATTAATCCGATTTTAAGTTCTGAAACAATTATAAAAGTAATTCAAGCATGGCCAAACATAAATCAAATTACTTGAATTTGTGTGCCTTATACACGTACCCACTCATTGTATATTTGTTGCCTAGCGTTGGAAGGTTCTAAAACAAAAATAATTGACCCTCACGCCATCATCGAAAATCAGGTAAAAAATATACATTCGGTAAAAAGCCTTGGGTGTCATCAAATTCCACAACATACCATGTACCAGTATACCCCTTAAAATACATCATGTTATACGAACTCGCTTTACTTCACCTAAAGTTCAACTAATTATTTAACGGCAAGTAAACATTATCCAATTGTTTGCTATTGCTCACTTTCGGGAACAGTTGATTTTTCAGCTTATAACCACCTCATCAAGTATGATCGTTTACGTTTTAATATTTATTTGGTCACGTGGTGTACGAAACATAATGGACACACAAACACACACACACACACACACACACACATACACATAGTTTTGTGGGATCATCTGTTTTGGATCATTCTTTGACCTCTTTCATTATTGGTTTTTCTTCTTCTCCACATTCTCTCACATTATACTGCACTTTCATCAATTTTCGAATACAATAAAGGATATTATTAAGCCCATTATAATGATGGACACTAAACTGACAGAACACGGCGTTCGTGCATATACTCGTAAGGCTTTCCGCGATACCGGGCTAAAGCGGACGTTTACTCGAGGTTCATGTATACTCGGCCTAACCTCCATATCGGGATCGGTGGGATACGTGGTTGTTTACAGGCAAACTTGACTTCGCCATTAATACAGTCCACTGCATATATACTTCTCTATATTACCGTTGAACATCCGGCAAATAACTTAATTCTGAGATTCCTATCTTTTTCGTAATTAGCTGCCGTTACATAAGTAAATAGTTATCATCGTGAAATAGAGATTAGGTTTATATAATAATCCGTTGGTTCGAATACGTACAGAATAAATTATTACTAAATGCAATAATTTTGAACTCTATAGGTTACAGTTTTGCTGAACTCTATGTGTACATAAGTATAAAATTAAATGAGAACACTAGTAATCCCTTAAACGAATATTTGTAACATCAATCGAGTGGTTTATCGTTTGATGGGGTGAAAAAAATGTATTTTCTTACTTTATAACCGACTCAAAGAGTTCCACGCATCCGCATAGAGTACCACAAACGATGCGTGATCCGTCTCTTTTCCACGCTAATGCTGAAACTGTATACATATTGGGTACATACATTACTGTATCTTCTTCCCATGTTAATTTTGATGGACTCCACGAGTACAATCGTAATCTGAGATATAAACATAAAAAAAACCAAATATCTTAATCATATTTTCAATGGTATAGGTATTTTATAGCCAAATTGTTCACTGTTCAACACATCGTAATTAATTCTTATCAAAAATATCTTAAAATATTGTAATCGTCGGAGCAGTTCTTCTGATCTGACATGAAATAAAAAACACACATCATGGTAAAATAATACATTCCTGGTTTCACTATGAATCTGAAAATTAGCTTGTACTTATTAACTTCCAAAATATGTGCATTAAAGTTAATATCGGTTAGTATTATATATATATATATATAAGTTATTTTGACAAGTTTTATAACCCAAAAAGTGTTTATTTTTTTGATAGTTGGTAAAACAGTCAGTTTGTAATGTTCATGGGAGAATAATAAATAATGACATAAAGAGTACACAATAAGCATTATCATTGAAGTCATAGTTTTGTTCTTTAATTATATTGTGCTCAAGTTTAACTTTCTAAATTTGACAACCACTTAAATTAACATAATCTGCAACAAACGTTATCTTAATCATTTTGTAATTTTACAACCATGGTGATACTGAAATGCGACCACTTGAACATTTATTCGGAGAGTAGTTATAGTTAAATATTATATATTTTGTGAGGTTAAATTTACACTTATCTTGACATTTAATTAAAATTGTTTTCAAAAACATATTATCTGTGTGTACGTGATACATCGTATTATTAACATTAGTATAATACCCATGTTTAAATTCCCATAAATTCGTGTAGGTAATATGAATTCCAACTAATTTCACTTATACAGAAATATTTCCTGTATTAATTTAATATTAATGATACCATCATGTAGAAGTAGACCTTTGGATTTAACGAAATACGACACGACTCCAGGATGTAGTGCATTGCTATTAGGAAATTACGTTTCTGCTATGTTTCTAGTTCCTGTCGTTTAAAGTCTGTGTGAATGAGTTTATTATTATGTATTTCTTGTACACAGCACATGTACGTACGGTGCGAAAAAACTTTATGAATTATATCATAATAACTATTATTAACTACTACCGGTTAGTTAGGAGGGGTTTTTTTTTAATCTGGAAATCAATCCCCATTCTTCCGTTGTTTTTATCGTTTTCGGCAAGGAAATAAAGCATTTAACATGAATATTAATTCACAATTTAGGATAATTTATGTGGAACGTATAATGACTTTTATTAAAAATAATGCGCCAAAAACTATAAAGTTAATTGAACTTGAACATTAGAGATAATTTGAAACTCTATGGTTATAGAAGATATTTGAGTGTCGCATTCCAAACTCATTTATCACACCTACGTTAAAAGCGTGTCTGCATACATGTGCTTTTCAATTCGTGCACTCTTCCACTAATAAGGTATGTGTTCCATACGACATTAATGCGCAAATGTTTACCAAATGTCTTCAAAAGGCCCATTACGAACGGAGGAATTATGAAAAACGTGTAGTTAATTCAGGCATAAATCCAGAATTTACATTTACTCGAAAGAGGTAGGCCAGCGGAAATTCAGAAAGTTCCGTAAACGCAACACTTCCATTTATTTCACTTTATTTGTAATAAATTACAATTCAAAAACAGCGCGCGCGCATAAAAAAAAAGTTATAAACAAGAAAGGTCAGAGACGATGAATTTTGCACGCATAATATAATGAATAAATGTTGGATACAAGTGGACTTGATTTTTGCACCAGAATTGTATTTTAAGACGTGCCTCCAATTTATTTTTTTTTTGTTATTGTAATCGACGATTCCATGTTAGCTATCATGGTGATGTTAAACACATGATATAGCTACCCCAAAGTATGTGGACTATTTTTTATCTTACGACGAAACGGTTTCGTTCGAACGGTCGGTGACAGGTGCAGGTGGTGGATAGCCCTAAACGTAATGCGAACGGTTCGAACCTATTGAAACTGCCGACGACCACGGCTTGTCCGCTGGGACTGCTGCACGCCACCGTGAACTCCTTTTGGTCCGGGCAGCCGCCTGCGCCGTCCGGGGAGTAGTCGAACTGTTTGCCGGATCGTCCGTTCTGGTCGTAGAACTGCACGGAAAAATCGCATCCTGCGGCGATTATGTACCCGGAAGCCCAGGACAACGCGTACGGAGGCACCGGATGCACGACAATGCGCCCCTGAATGATGACATAAATGATCAGACGCGTTTTGTTAACCGCGAGAACGGCAAGAATAATATTATTATGTTTCGCTCGTGCACAACATTATCCACTGGCAGCGGGGGCCCGGCCGGCCCGGCCTGAAGGTCGCTGAAGCGTCAGCTTTTATACAATACAGAAACCTCGGTACAGTATTCCCAAGACGTCATCTCGCGCATTAGCTTCCGCAGTTTATAAAAACAAACATTTACCCGGCGCTCCGTGTACGTTTTATACCGTACGCCCGGAACGCGTATATTGTTTTATGTTTGTTCTTCGGTTCAAAATCAAATTATAGAATTATCGGTTGTATATTTACAACCGTACCTATATTGTTTCTCGCGTGTTTTTCTCTCTGGAAACACATTTTCCCCCCCAATATTCCCGCTTCGTGCGCAACACTTTCGAGGGTTTACCAAGATAAAAACCGTACATACATACGTATACATAAGCATATGTGTGTATATATTATTTGATGTTTTATACATTTTCAATATTCCTATTATTTTTAAAGGAACCAACTTACAATTGACAGAAGTGATAAAACACGTAGAATAGGTAACCCACGTGTAACACTTTATTTGACTTTTATATAAATTGTAATTTTATTTCTAACGTACTTATTGGTGACAGATGTTATCACCGAATAGTTTCTGATATGGAAAAAATATTCATTTATTACACACATTTTAAGTTGCAGTACTCGAATTGTACTTTTCATAAGTTCATTAAAACGAGTTATTTAAAAACATGCCACATTCCATCAACAGTTTTAGAGAGAAACCCACAAATCCATGCAGTACAGCTTATATTTAAATAGTTCTTAGTGTAGATAACTAATCATATATTTATAATAGCTTGTTATTATTGGTCAACTAGTATACATTATTTTTAAATAAATCGTTGACTGTGGTTTTGTTTTACGCATTGTATGCGATTTATATTAAATATTTATGTGTAGCTTTTTTTGTGGAGATGCGTAAATGAATCTAATGCAATTTGTTTTCCAGAATTGATATATGAAAAATCTATAAACAAATTTGGGTTCGTTAATTTTAAAAGTAAGATCGTAATCCTTTTGGAAATGAAAAAACAAAAAAAAATTCAATGGGAAACTAATTTTCTTATGGTCTAAAAATAAATATCATTAGCCACAGTTTGTTTAATTAATTTTTTTAAATTAATTTTAAAATAATTTAACGTATGTGTATTAACTACAATCATTTATACCCAATGCGAATAAAGGTAATAAATGGAATAATGTTTGAGAACTATAAAAGAAATTAAAAAAAGTACTATAAAAAGTTATTGAAGTGAATAATAAATATTCACGAGGTTATATTGAAAATCTTTTAGGAACTGTTATAATTTCATATTTATACTGCACTCATTAAACAAAAGGGTTTAATATCATTATATATACTTCTCTGACATTTGTTGAAATTATTAATACAATATATTTATCAGAATCGATTACCGTTAAAGCGCATAGGGTACATTTCTTTGTATACAAAATCCATAACAGGAATTCTAGATTTAATTTATTCGAATTTAAATTTCTCGTAAAAATTCATAATTTACTTCAATAGGAATGCAAAATGGAAAAATAGTTTATTGCATGAAATATAGTCACGGAATTATATTTAAAACGCTTGATGAAAACATTCAAAGAAAACTAATGCAAGTAATATTATATTTTACATTTACTAACATTTTCCAAAGCTAAAAGCCAACTCCCAATAAGAATGGATTGAGCAATTTATATTTTTAAATCGTTATTTTAAAAATATTGCTTTGTAGGTAAGCGCAATTATCGAAAAAATCTTTTAATTCTAAAAATAAATATTTAACATTCAATAAGATGACATTTGAGTATACATTATTAAAAATTAATTACTGTACCGTATAAAGTACTTTTCTAAACGTTTAAATACTAATCTTGCTTAAGTCGGCTACGATTTGGACGAATACAAAAAACCTAGGTATGTTTATTATAATATAAGAATAATAACCAATAGGATGCATAATGAATTTTTTTGTTTAAACATTTCAACCATCAAGAATCCAGTAAAGTTGATATATATTCTTAAACTGAATACGTAATACCTAAACATGAGTATTAATATAATGTACGTTCAGGCGATTGACATTGCTTTACCTATTTATTTGTTTTGATTATGTGATCTATTTGAGGTGCCGGCAGCTCCAACTCTTTGTTTATTTGTGTTTCGATTGGAATTTGAAGGAGACAAAATATTTAGATTATGTATTTTTTTGATTTTCGTGTTTGTATTAAGATCATTACTGTTGATAGTGTTCTTTATCATTACGTTATAATGATTTGATAATTATCGGAAAGTCAGAATTTTCGCCAGTCCAAAGGTCACCACGTGTGGCAATGCCTTGGAGAAAAGATAGGAAGAGTGTGTATCATACACTATGCGTAATTTTTTGAAAACTTGTTATTACTTTTTATTTTTTCCCCCCATAAGGGCTTATGGACGATCGCTAGTAGGTACAGGGTCCAGTAGAGTTTTAAAAACTGAGACGATTGATAGTAAATACTAAATAATCCGATACAATTAAGGCGGTTAATTTCAACATGAGAGAAGACGATAATTAGCGTGGCCGTTCGGTTTGGCTGTCCACACGAGACTATATAATATAATATATAATATATTGTAGTATACATTTTTGATTTTACATTTTCCAATTTATTCTAGAAAAAACAACAACAGCAATTGGATTAACAATATACTAACCTTGAACAAAAAGAAAATCCATCAGCGCTAACTGTTAAGTCTACGGAACGAGTAAAACTGGAAGTTTCCCATAAACAATATTGTTCTAGTATCCAATGACAAAAAGACAATGTGATTTTTATTATTCTCTACACGAAGTTTGCGAACAATTTTAGTTTTATGTAGTTGATATACACGTATGATTTTAAAATCCTTTGGCTTAACGAGCAACATATTGCTGTTTCTTCTGCATTGCAATAGTAAAAATAATAAAATAGTAATAATTTATTAGTTGTGATATTTACTTTATTATTACGCTTAGACTTCTAATAGATTCAATCCATAAATTATTTAATTTAAAAAAGCCGTATAAGTTTTTAAAAAATATGTTTAAATATCTACTTTTAAGTATATTAACATTCTTGAAATATTATTCAGAATGTATTTATTTTGAAATCAGTGAAATCGGTTATTAACAACAATGTTATTATATTTAATAACAATATACTGGGATAATTATGTGATCGAATGACACAGTTAAACGTTACGATTTAAACTAAGGTTTTGAATTTCAACTATGTTTTACTTAACTTTCACACATTCAAAGTAAAAATCTACGTCACGACGATAACATTTAGAATCAACCATTCAATGCAATTAATAAAAAAGATGATCAAATATAAAACAATTATTGTAACATTAATTAAAAACTATGAATCAATAGCCCTAAAATTAATTTTATAAAATCTATTAAACTTATAAACTATTGATTAGCTTATAAATATTAAAAATACAGGAAATTTTCTAATAAAAAAAGTCTTGAGAATGAAAAGTAAAATGTTAAGAGTTAAGTTTTTACAATATTAAAATATATTATATTTTATGTAGAAAAACTATTCATACGTTTTACGAAGGATAAAAAACATGATTGTCATCACGATTAAAAATCGTTCGGTGAGAAATAAACTGTTTTGGACGTTTTTAGTTAAAAATAAAATGATAATCATCGAAAATAATCATGAACCAATATAATCCATAAGTATTTAATTGGAATTTAGTTTTTATACTACATAGGTAGTTTCAATTTATTTAGAAAAAAATATAATAGTAATATATTTTAATACAGATTTCAGATGTTATCATACAAAGTTTATTGCGTGTCGAATGTTCAATGGTAATAACTATTCTTCTGTTACCCTAACTTTTAAAGCATTTTAACTCTTTTGACGTTTTCAATACTTAACATATAAATTATATTTTGTTTAATTGAATATCATTAAAAAATCTATTTACGTCGCGGTAGGTATTTAAATAATAGAACTGTTACATATTATATGGACACTTTTATAATAATAACTTACCTACTATTCTGTATTGGAGTAATGGAGTAAAATGTTAATTTTTCTTTTTTGTATTTGAACGAAAGTACAATTTGGAAAATTAGTAAAACCATAACATTACATTCACGATACATACGTACATACTTATAAGTTATATTACAAATTGAAAAATTATTATATCTTACTATAATAATCTGTACCACGCGGATGTGTCGCATATAATATGTAATTCGAACGGCGATTATCATACATGGTCTTCGAGCCCGTAGAGCCTTTTAGCAGTAGTGTCTTTTTACTAGTTATACATATTGTCATTCCGAGGCGAATAACATATAACCATACATATTGTATTTAGTATTATAACTATTATGCAATTCGTCAAAATATCATCGTGAATTTTGTTTTTTTCACCAATTCGAAATCCATTCGATACGACTCGTATACACTGCAGGGTGTCCCACTAGGGATTTACCCATTGCGATATCTCCTGAGATAATGCAGATATTCAAATTCTGTGTTTATAATTATACGACTCGCAAGGACAAGGACTGAAAATGTATCATATTTTATTTGAATTTGATGTTTTGGTAAAAAATATAAAAAAAATTGTTTTTATTTTATTTTTATTTTTCCGAAAAATTTGAAAAAGATAATGGAACTTATTTTATTTTCATTAACCTCATGGTTCATAATAATTTTTTTTGTTTTAGAAAAATTATGTAATATTTAATATCATAGTCCATAAAATGTTTTTTTCAACTTATTTTACTAAAATATTAAAGTTTTTCTAATAATTTAATAAACTTATAAATAATTATAACTTGTAATACTTTTTTTTAGTTATTGTATAAACTAATAAATAATTATAATTTATAATATTTTTTTTTTCTGTAAAAAATAATAACATTTCGAATTAAAACGTCGGTCTTATAGCTTTTTCTAAGCTTTTATGGAAGATTTGTAGAGCTAATAAAGCTCTGTATTAAAGGTTTCCCATAGTTTTTTGGTGCTTATAAATCCGTACTCAAAGTCATATGAATACCTACATCACGGAGTACGTTCATGATAATAATAACGGCTCGACGATCGAAAGCATCCCCGTAGTCATCCGACGAATCGGACGAAGAACATAACATTATTATTTGACAATCCATTTACGACACTATCATATTATTTACGGACCGTTCAAACGACATAATCAGTCCGTTATAACAGCGGTTCACAAACGGTGAGGCGTAGAGAAAAATAATACATATTTGTATACATTTAATTTTAGACCACCTTATTAAAATTATTCGAATATTTAACACATATACACAAGAAAAAAAATACAGATCATAGAAAAACCAACACAGTCCTCGTTTTACAGAATCCAAAATATAATCAGTGTTTATAATATAATGGATTCAAAGTTTACCCGTCGGCTCGAACAAATTCTCGGTCACATGAACCTCGTGGTACTATAGCAATATTTGGCTTTAGCAATTACTAATTAATAAAAATATAATCGAGGGCATAAAGTACAGTCACCGGCGAACATATACCGAGAAAATCTCACCACCCACCGTGCGGTATCCGGGACATAATTCTACCTCTAAACTAGACCCACGTGGGCAATGCATGGGTATTTTGAGTTTTCAGCTGAACAAGGCATTTCGAACTTATCCCTAGTATACTACGATCCGTAATGATATTATACTAACTCGTAATTATTATTGTCAACAGCTCAGTTGGGTTAGACATTTCAACGGTTCGGTCCATCACTTTGATGTCTAAACATTACGCTATAAATTTAACTCGAAGGATTTTCGAGACATTTTTTAGAGGCCCAACTCTATGGGGACACTCGGCCAAGATTTGGACTTGTGGGCTATATACATTTTTCACGATAACCTCGCGTCGAGTCGGCCGGTCCGAAATCGCCGGGATCCCGGTAGTAACGTAGACCTCCGAAAATGTATTCGCAATGGTATAGTAATAATAATAATAATATATAAGTACGAATCGAAATAATAAAATATAATGTCACACGTCTCCAGCGCGAGGACGTGTGTTATATTAAAATATATAGCAAAGTGTCATTTTATCAGCCTCGTCGACACGTCGAACGCGCCATATACTTTAATGTTGTTGTTTTTTTGTTATATACATTTTTTTTTATCGATACGCGTTTTTACATGCGTTTATTATAATGTAGTACGGCTGTACAAAACATAAAGCTCTCCGTTTCAATCCCATCCAGTTTTTTTGTTTTTTTTTTTTAATTATTATTTTATTTATTTACCGGACAGAGTTTCCCGTTTTGGGCCTCACGTAGTTTTCAAACGCTCGTTTGAAATTTTACATTTTCCACGCGTTTCTACTTAAACTAGGATATTTGTTTTGAGATTAAAAATTCAATATTACAGCCCATAATCCGGCTGGAAAAAAAATCAAAATAACCGTTTCGCAAATGCAATCACGTTACTACAACGTATTTTTATTAAACCGAGCTTACGGACAAATTAGTAGTGAAAAAATGTACGATGCGGGAACTTGCAGGAATAACCCGAAAACGTGATTGGTTTTTTTTAGTAAAAATAGTTATTGATATTTGCCACGCGTTTTATTTAAATAAATAATCCATAATGTTTGTTTTACATGATTGATCAGATATTCGTGTTCGTTACACTTAGTTGGACAGATAGTATATAGCACCTATTATAATATACGGGACAGTAAATTATAATTATTTATCGCCTGGGTGTGTGGCACGACTAGGAATTATTTAAGGGGAGTGTCTGCCACTCACCAGTGACGTATACAGTGGTTCCCTAAATTATTTTTTTGTAATTTAACGATTATTAGCAATTAAAATATCTAGTATTATACATTTTATTCAAACCCACCCACCCTAACTTATTACATAACTGGTACCTTGGCTTTCGATAGACGGAAAAACGCATTTTGATCGGGTCAAAAGAAATATGAACACATTTTGAAATCTTGTGTTAGTCTTTTTTGTAATCGAACCACAAGAAACAACTATTTTTCCTTCGCGGACGTTTGTTTGTATTCCAATATTGTGTAAATACGAATTATAGTCTGTAGATAACAATATGTTCCTAGTAGTGATCAAGATTTATTTTCGAATAATTTCTAGTTATACATAACCATAAATTTAAATATTCAATTCGTTTATCATAAATCATAGTTATGATAAAAACCATAATTTTCTTTGTGTCGTAAAATTACGATGGATAGTCATTTTAAACAAAACTAACTTTAAAGTTATTGACAAATAGTATATTGTTTACTGTGTTTCACATAATCATTATGTGTCATATATATTTTTGGTTTTATGGGTTCAAGAACATTAATTTTAGTATTATATATTATCCTTAAAAATATAATATCTTTTAATGTCGCGAAGAAACAGCAAAACCACTAAATAGGGGATCTTAAATATGTCCATTTACGGGAAAAAAAAATCTTATATTCAATTACACATGTGTGATGTGTATCCTTCCAATAGGTATTTGAAAAGTGTTAATTATCAAGAATGTGTCCAATTTTAATAGGTGTTCAATGATTGAAGTTTTAATTTTTATGATTATATGTGTATAAGTTATATTACAAACAACGACAAAACACCGACTTAAATAGGATGTGAAAGTATTAACAACACAACATTCATCTTCTTTAATAATTATTTACTGACAATATTAGCTGTATACGTATGAAATATCTAGGATTTTATAATATTCAAGGAAATTAATAAATAGTAATCTTACATAATTTATATAATTGCCGTGTAGATTTATTCAAGATTTAACAGTCGATTGTTATGAATATTTACATTATGGTCGAATAACGTTGGGAGCAACACACAGTGTCGCTGAATTTAATTAAAATTCAGGTGAGATCCAATATAAATTGTTGAAAACAAAATTATTATAAAGATTTGAATACTTTTAGTTGTATAGATTTTACTTTTGTTATAATGATGTTAGTAAATAGTTTTTAAAATATAATGAGAGTATATGTATACGAATGAATGATCCCTACCACATAAAATTATTATGACTTTACCAAAACAATTTAAATATTCATATGAAAAATTGAAGAAATATAGGAAAATTATAAAATCAACAAATCATATATTAATTAAAAAATTAAAAACTTATAGTTCGGTGAAGTATTGAAAATTTCTAATTTTTGTCTTATCTACTCAAATAATTGTTCGGCCACCAATGTGACAGAAAGATCCGAAAAAATGACACCGAAATTGACAATAATTCTTGTTGAGATATAATATGCACCGGACTTAGGGACTTTATTTGGGCTTTATCATTTAAGCCAATGAAAATGTAAACATGAATATTAGCATTTGGAAAGTATTGCTTTATAGTATAATGTACGTATTTTGTATTTCTATTGAAGTGAATAAATATATACGAGTATATATTTTTATTAAGAATTAATTTTTGAAATTAAGTTCAATTCAATGAAAAAAATTGATTTAAAGTCTTTTATTAGTACATTAAATACATTTTTCCAGTTAAATATATGTAATTTCATAAGCTATTAAGACACAAAAGAAATATTATGAACAAAATTAAAATAGAAAAACAAAACACACCATTAATTTGCGAAAATAATTTACACTAAGGTAAATAAAATAATGAGATGAACTTCAGCAAAGAATAATTATTGTGTAAACAAAGTGTAGGAACTCATAATGTTGAATTATTTAATCAAAGCTGAGAAGGAAAGAATATGAATCACAATAATTGTACGCACTTCAAGATAATCAAATTTATTATTTTTTATGTTATAATGTTTTATTCTTAACGAACTCTATAATAATACAAATTAAATTAGGAGCAAAAGATAAATCTCAGAATATAGCCAACATAGTTATTTTGATTTGCCAGTCGTCACCTCTGTTAGTCTTGACTACAAATTCGCATTAAAAAAATTAAAAACCATGTACTCGAAAGTAGAATAGAATGTAAAATAAGTTTATAAGCTTGAATAACAATTTTAAAACACATATGTCTAAGGTAAATTATAAGAATTTAGTGATCTTTAAATATGTCGGGTGACTTTTTACAACCAAAAGTCGGTTATTCAGACAAAAAAAATAATAATTTTAGCCAATATCGTGATACTTTTGAGTGGTTACATTTATGCAAAATATATGTGAAGTTTCTTCAACCAAAAATTAATTTTTATAGTTAAATATAAGTGTAGGGATGTTAGTAAGAATGCGAGCTACAATAATACAAATGGGAACGAGTTTTTTTTGGCAACATAGTATTTTGTCAGTTGATTCCATGGGCATTCTGATTCGCATATGTTGAAAAAGTGAATGTAATCAAGTTAAGGGTGAGCCTAATTGTAACTATTCAAATTAACACGCATAGGGTTCAATGTTTTAACGAACAACGAAGAAACATCAGACGTGCTGTAAAAAGTAAAGAAGCCATTGAACTCAATTTTATTAAAAATTGATCGCGCTGTAAGTCTACATAAAATTAGTCAATTCTAATAATAATCGTAAACGATTATTTTATACGGCTTAATTTGTAGATCACAGTTTATCATACTGGTTTCTATCAAAAATGTATTTTAACAAAATTCTTGATATTTAATTAAATTAACTAAAACATATTTTAAAATTAAATATTGAAATGTTAAAGCAAATCAACAAGTACAACGTATCTGTAACTGTAACATCTCAATTAGTACAGACGTTTTTATTTACCACGAGACTCCATCAAATGCTTTCCAAATGAAACATTTTTTTTTTTATTAGAAAAATAAAATTACAATCTGTATGTAGTAGTACAATAAGTAATTGCGAGGAAATAGATAAAATAAAATAAAAAAAAACGAAAATAAACGAAACATAATCCAATTAATCGAGTTGAGATATCAGCTGATACGAATCATAAATCAACAATACTACTTATTTTGATATTCAATAATCAAATATAAAATAAGTTATAAGTAGTACATATTGTGTACGGTTAAACTTCTACATGACATTATGATTGTTATAGTTCGCAACACAAATTATGCTTTCGGTACTTTTGAGTTTTGAAAATAAAAAAGATTTGTATATTTAATAAGTTTATGTACGAGTATAACTAATATTGCTGCGGGGTTAAAATACACAGTATAGATACATCATTTCTAAACAACATTTTCAATGGAAAATTATAAATATAGAAACTTATTTAAATGACGAATTTAATGCAAATTATTAAATCTTTTTCGTAATTAATTATCCTCTTTTATTCTTAGCCCCCCGCAGTTACAAAATATAATTTATTTGTTGTCCGATTTGCGGTTGTTTGAAAATGACAACTAAATTGTTAATTAAAAATCATAAGCTATCACGTTGTTTTCATCTCGTATATTAAAAACAATTACACACATGAGCAAATTTCACATTAAGCGGAATAAACACATTTATATTTAAAAAAAGTCTAAAATAATGTTATTTAATATTATAAAAATTCAATTTTATTTCTCGACTTTATGTTCATACGTACCTACGGGATTAGATTCTTTTAAAAATATGTGAAATCTTCTTACGTCATCATAATGTAAAAATATAATCTTAAGTTTTCAACCATGTTTTTACATATTATGTATCTAAATATATACTAGTATTCTTCATCAAACATGCCTTCAAGAATGGAGAACAGTACGAAACAATAAGCTAAGAGAAATAAAATCATCCATCCTCCCTTGGTTACCTGACACATCACTCCCACGCAGACATCAAATTATACTCAGCAGACTACGAATTGGCCACACATTGTACACTCATGAACATCTAATGAGCAAAAAAGAACCACGTATATGCACCTCATGCAACACCGTGACTACTGTTAAGCACCTTCTTACTGAATGCCTCCTCACTCAAGACGCGAGAACCAATCTTATGCTCCCCAACAACCTGTGCGAAATACTAACTCCAAACGCGGTGAAATCATCTTCTCTCCTTGAGCTTCTAAAAAAGGCGAACCTTATAAAAAAAATATAATCCAAAACTAAAGATATCAAAAACCAAATATCAAAACTGATGTAAAATAATATTATAATCTAAATCAGTATTTCTGAAACGCCAATAACCCCGGCAGTTGAGGCGTATTTTTAAAAAAAAAAAAAAATATACTAGTATTTATTGGAACTTTAATCGTAATTATAATTGGTTATATTTTCAAAACACGATACACAAAGGTTTTTTTTTTAGTCGTGAACTCTCGCATGAACCCGAAAAAAGTTTCACTCAAAATGATCATATTTGACACGTACAAAGGGCAACCTGTGGTGCTGTATAACGACATTGCAAATGCAATCGTGAGGGGCATCGTTAGTATATCGAAACGTTGCATATCTACCAGATAATATATTATTATAATATCGGGATTAGATTGGACGAAACTTATACGGGGTGTTACATCGAGGATTTGCCCATTGTGATATATCCTGAGATAAAGATGATATTCAAAATCTTGTTTTTAGACTTGCGGAGATAAGAGCTACTAAAATTTCATATTTTAATTTAATTTAGAATGTTGGTACAAAAGTTAAAAAATAACTTTTTATTTTATTATTTTCAAAAAAATTGAAGATAGCCATTTTTAGAGTTTATTTTTTTGAAAATGTTGACGTTTCAACTTTTATTTTTGATAATTTTTTAGTTTCTATATAATGTTGAAAAGTTTTCAATAATTATGAAATAAGAAAATAATTTTTAAAAATCTTTACAAAAAACCCGGTTAGTCTTCTAAAATATTATTATTTGAATATGTTTACGACTGTAGGTGATATCACAACGGGTAAATCCTCGGTGGGACACTCCAGGTGCAATCGGGGGAGACTTGGGGATACTTTGCTTCCCCAGTCTTAAAATTCGCACCCCCCAGATTGTTTGCATGTTTACGTATTGATAACTATGGTTTACTGAATAGAAAATAAATACTAAATAGTTTTTCCTAAAACCCAAATCACTGTTTTAGTATTCTTGTAAAATCCATTGAATAATTTATTATGATTCCCTATATAATTTGTCTATTTATGGAACAATTTTCCGGATTGGCAATTTTATTTATCGAAAAAGATTTAACTAGTAAAATTGATAAAAATGAAGTTATACCTGTTTTAGCAGCACAAAAGAACTAAGAATTTTATTATGCTAATACAGTTTTAAAAATATTAAAAAGAGTATTTTTTTCCGTCAATTAAAAAATGTATGAGTTGGCAATGTAAATTAAATGTATAATTCTATGTGAAATTTTTCTCCGTAAATTGACATTTGTGTCTTTAAATTCAAAATAGTAATCATAATTAACGCTGGTCGAGTACATGTTTTTATTTTTATGATTTAGCTGAATTATCTACTTTCACCCGTGAATTATTATTATAAACGAAAAATTTTAGCCATAGTGAAGGTTTACCTATAGAAGTTTATGATAACTACCGATTTGTTATTTGATTTACGATGTATATTTTCTTCTTTTGTGTCTATTATCAAAACTATGTAAACTGGTGTTTTTCATGGGTGCTCAAGAAGCACATCCAGATTTTTCATCGAAAATTCGCCTCTGTAGGACACCCTGTATAGTGTACACTTAAAATATAACATCTGCACGGAGATTCGGCGGTAAATAACTTTAAACAAAAAAAAAACACCCCGCGAGAATCACTCGTTCCGTTCGGTATTATTGTAAACCTATTTCGGGATTCCTATCAACAAGCAACGAGTGGGGGGCAAAGACATAATGGACATTATTTTTAGTAGCGTTTGGCCTCCCACTGTTTTGGTAAAATATTAAAAAACAAACCGCACACGTTAAAGTGTTTTAATGTTCACCGTACGTATACAATCATTGTGAACGGTGTATAATATGCAGTTGCCTCTTGGAATATCCACGTGTGTTCATTATCGCTTACAAAACACATGTTTCCACACGAACTCGCATCGTCACGGTGATCTTTGGTCCAATAGACGATATCATTCACGATACGCTGGCACATGTCTGTTTATTCGCAAAGCCGTTGCGATAGTTTTAAATTCGGTCGGGAATTGTTTTACACTCGGCCACCGCCGATTAATGGTTATGGAATAGGTACTTAATTAGAAACATTCCCCCAAGGGTTGGAAACGGTCCTAATTTTAGGGACTAAACATTGGCAATCTGCATTCCCATATTTATTACATTCGTACCCTAGTTTACCTTTCCGTTCTGGGGGCAAACTAACAGAAATTCGCCCGAAATTTCATTGAAATGGCCTTTTTTTTAAATAATTTATATTAACATAACAAATATGTTTCCATATACTTGTTTCCATTTATTTACGTATAATATTATAATTTAGTTAAATGAGTTTGCATGCAACAAAAATATTACAATATTAAAGTTAACTTTTAGTTTTTTTCTTTTTATTATTTCGATATGATTTTATTGAACACGACGAGTGATGACCTCCATTAGTGTTTTAAATTTAAATATGTATTAAAAAAAAAGATAAAAATAAACGTTTCAAATCGTACAAATAATTACTTTCAGATAAAATAATAAAAAAAATGAATATTATTATTATTTATAAACATCGACACAAAAATGTTATAGCTACAGTTGTGATTAAATTAAAAATGTATGGTTTTATTAAAAACTTCCTTTCTTTATACAAAGGTTACGTTTTTTTTATGTAAATCAATTCAACAAAATGCATTATGACGTACATTAAATTATTTCTTGTTACGAATTATATATTATATTTACATTACTAACCTGTTGTTCAGTTGTCGACCCTTCAGTGATGATGTATCTCACAATAGATCCGTCAGCATGTCCAGAAATAAACGCTGTTCCTCGTGTGCTAAAAATAGAAACTATAACTATTTAAGCCCACAACGTATAGCTATATATAAAAATATAAATATATATAAAGATTCTTCATAGACAACACAATGTTATGCTTGGTGTCCATTATTACCATGATTTACGTGTTAAGCACATGCTATTGGAGTCGGATTGAAAGTTGAAACAATATAACATTAATATTTTAAAAATCATAAAAATATATTTGTCAAGAGTGATAAATTAAAATTATTAAAGATAAAAATATTGGCTTATAGTCTATAGGTTTATATTAGATCTGTACTTCTTGAAATCTTTCGGTGGAAGTAGCCAAACATAAACATTTTAAAAAATAAAGTATGTTTTTATGGAATAGAAGGAATATCAAGTTAAGTGTCCAAGTAACTACATGAAATTTGAGCTTGGTGATGCAGTTATATTTTTGGAGCGCAAATTTGTCAATTCCACGTATCAGCTGGAGAAAGTAATATGCAAACCAAATTACAAATGCTGAATCCGAAATACTGTGAATCGTTTGCAAACGATTGCCTTAACAAATTGTAATAATTAAATTATTATAGAAGCTGATATTATTAATATTTCATTTTACCAAGTGTGACATTCTTGTCGTAAAAACATTCTGAACAATTAATTAGATTTATTATTTTGACACTGGGATTTCCTAGCCATCCAAATTCTATTTTCTATGGGATTAATAACGTTTAGATTTTTTTTTTAATGTATAGGTATGTTGTTATCATGCTTTATCTTTCACCTAATCCCTAATCACACCATAGTACCATACATTAACACACTAACTAGCTTACGACGTGTACAACATGTTCACGACATTATATAATATATATACTAAAAATTTACTAATAGTTATAGACTGATGTCAACGAGTTAACTCAAAAGCTTGTACTCATTGTATTATAGTTATGTATTAGTAATATGTTAACAGACAAGTATGATGTAATATTAATATTACGATTATATGTTCAGTTTGTTCTAGACTGCAAATAGTTTGTTTCTAAATAATGTTCGACTATAATACTGTTATGGCACGAAGTTATGTATAAAATATTTTATTTCAAACAATCTAGACTCTCTGACGATCAAACTATATTTGTCCGTTTGACATTATAATATGATGAAATGTTATTATTAAATTAATAAGCCAAGAGCTTATACGGAAACTTATCTAATAAGGATACCACCGGGACCAATAAAAACGTTTCGTATGTCTTCATTTTGTAATTTCTCCTTATATAACTTTCACTTACAAAAACTCTAATCGGTTATATGAGTAATATATCCGTAAACAAAGTATGTAACATGGATGATAAATGGCTGACGCTCAAACTGCATGTGTTTTGGCCATTCTACGGATTTTTCTTACACTTGAACCGATGTACCGGATGTCCGGATGCATTCTAGTAAGTTCTTAAACTGTATTTTAAATTATTTTACTTAATTAAATGGTGATTATTGTATTAAAATCATGGTTTATTTTAATGCGTTCTTCCAACTTGGCTTAACCTAATCAAAACTAGTGTTTTGGGAATTTATATCAAAATGCCATTCGAATAAGCGCGAAGGGGCGTTTCCGTGAAATAATTACCTACGAGTATTCTAAATGGCTTGGAAAAATATATGAAAAATAAAACAACCTCATCGTTTACGTAATAGATATACTCGTATTGTATTATATTGTGAGGGGAATGATTTTATTAAATTTAATTCACTTCATAAGTAACAATATTTTTAAACCTTGAACACATATTATTTAAGCCACACACATTTTATACCAATAAATATTATTATACATTTAAATAACACTCTCTTTGTGTAATATACCGTGATAATATTGTAACTTGCATTAAATAGCATCCCTTTATTGTATTTAAATTTACTTTTGCACGCGTACAAGTAGGTATTATACTTAGTTATTGTTTCAAATTGGTATAATATGGATAATGTTCTTTCCAAATCATACGAGATGAAATAACAATATCGTATCAAACCACATATATTAAAGCGCTACTTGACCATTAATCCGCCATATTTTAACTTTAATACGTTTACCGAACGTTAAAAGAGGAAATGTGTTTTCGAGAGTCGCGTAATGGTTAGGCTATCGTTTTCGATAACTCGTAATCCTCAATTTGTTTTCACCGTTTCTCATTTATTTTCCCTGTGTTCGATCATCCGATCATACCATCGCAAACAACCTCAAATAAATACAATATACAGTTGAACTTTTAATGGACAAAGTCTATAATACGACACAAGCAGCTAGTGCAGCGGTGTATCATGCGCATTTATATTTCGTTAGGTGTATAAAATACAAATTTTATCCCGTATGCCATCATCTGTATGTATACGCACAGACCACCTACTATACCCACATAGGGTTATCATGTCATGAGTTCCATCCTATATGGAAATGCGATACGAAAAAAAATAACGTTTGAAACTGGAATAATTGTTTGATTAAACTGTGGAGAATTTACGCGTACCTGTGCGCTAACAATTCCATTACGTTGTACGAAGGAAAGCGATTTTCCATGTTGAATAATTGTCTAAAATAGTTTTGTGTATACAGTAAAACCTCTCTATAACGGACCCTCTATTAAACGGAATCCTCCTTATAACGGAAAATGTCATTATCTAAGACGGAACCTATACTAAACAGGAACGGACAATTTTCGTAATCAAATTAGTAAAAATACTCTCTGTTAAACGGATAATGAAATGATTTAAAGAAAAATTACAGGTTTTCCTGAAAAATCATTTGACAGTATCGCTTCACGATTGTTATATTGGTTTGTTTATTACATACCTTCTAATGAGCGTGTAGAAAAGATTATATAACCTATGTACGTAATTTTGTAAATATGAACAGCACAGTCGTCTTTTTAAGCAAAATGTTTTATTTAGTTCTCAGTTTTAGTTCTTTAGTATTATATACAAACACCTTTAAATATTAAGTAAAACATTATAATCGTACTGTATAAATTTAAGTTGTACGAAGCACATATTTGCCTAAAGTATAATTTTTTAACACATACATATTATATACATTATACATACAGTTTAGAAATTTAATTTTTTTTTCTACCTCAATATGACGGAAAACTCTTTATAACGGAAAAATGGACCCAAACGATTCCGTTATTGAGAGGTTTTACTGTACATTTAATTTTAAGCGAACGGCGTACTTGAAATGGAACGTTTCATCATTATTATTTATTAAGTTTTGTCAAAACATAATATACTTTTAGGTTATAATAAATATAGTACAATTGTATTATTTATTTTCAGAAGAAAATATAAAAATCTTGAAAAATAGTTTCGACTGAAGAATAATTTATAAATATTTAGTTGCTTTACCATTGTTTAAAATCTTAAAAACATTTTTTATTTCGGGTGCAAGTATTAAGTACTTAAAAATATTTAAAAATAATGGTATATTATTCATTCGAACGGGGTTAAGTGTAAGGAATAATATAAACTTTTACTAACTCTGCGTAATAATTTTGTTTTTTTTTCTCTTTTGAGCTACATAATTTTTTGCTTTTATGAATTACTACAGTTTTCAAAAAAACATTGTGATTTTATCCCTCGGCTCTTTTGCGACCTAATGTTTTTACTCATAACAAACCCACGATCACTTTTTCTCGTCCACTATTAAGGTGGAAAATTTCCCCTGGGATCGGCAGGGGGGAACTAATATTGTACAAAATAATTTTACGACACTGAGTATAAAAGTGTGAAAAATTGTTCATATTTAAGAACAAAGTCTCCACACTTAAGGATAAATTATCGCAGAGTAGTAAATTGGAATACTTTATAATAAACCAACTATAAGCCCTTTGTAAAGGAATACTCAACATACATAATAAACGAGTACAACGGATTCGACCTATATAATATTGTATAGACATAACGATCATGAAGTTACCTCCCCGCCATTGGGTCTGTTCCATTCCAAACCATTGCCAGTATTTGCAAATCGAAATTGTTAAAGCCTATTTGGTAAATATCGGCATAGGTTTGGAACGGATCGGTCAAGGTGGGGGAGGGACTGCTTGAATTTACCCCCATCTCAAACTTAAAAATGATTTTGCTGCTCCATATACGTAATTTGCAAATCGTAAAAACCGATTTGAAATTGTTTGCAATTGATTTGCTAAATATCGGCAATGGTTTGAAATTAATCAGACTAAGCGAGGAGGCTAACTTCATGACCATACGGTTTTGCAATACAGACCAAAAGGTGCTGTCTCATCGTGCGTGTCTTCGAGGTCCTGCGCGAGAATATAACTTTACTGTGGTCAACTGGTGCACGGTACGATCGAGCCGTCTAGGAATCACGGATAAAATATAACATTGTATGTACATATTATAATGAGAAATTTCGTGCGTACATCTACATCCCGGTCGAAATGAAAACGCATCGGGTCCGCGCGGCAACATATAATAAATATATTATACTTAGCGAGCGGCGAGAGAGCTTACTTGGAGGCCAGTGACACGACGTACGAACCGGTGGCGTAAAGGGTCTGAGATTTATTGGATTTGTAGTGGGCAGCCCGTATCTTGCCGTCTAATTGCCCGTAAATTATCGGTCCCTCAGACATCCACAGCATGCAGGTCACCGGAGACTGCGTGCCGAATTTATTGCATATCACCTTTTTGGCTCCCCTGTAATTCCGATTTTATAATAAACACAAGACGTACGCGTAACGTACACACACACAAACATAAATACACGGTATTCCGGGGAATCGGGAAAATATTATTATTTTGAAACAACTCTCACGGATTCTCATAAAAAACGTAGTTATTCGCGCGCATGGTTTTTGTTACCTATATATTGAGCGTCGAGTCTGCAGCATGACGCGCCATGTCGTCAAAGAGTCTAAAGGTTATAAAAACATCATATTTCAAAATCAACGACCTTACTTAAGATATGGTGTAAATATTAGTGATGTGACATAAATCCGGATTTTGGATTTTTTGATTTTGAAATCGAAATTGAGTGTTTTTGGACTACAAAATTCTAATGTTGGGCTTTACAATTATTCTAATCAGAACATTAAATTGTTTGGTAATTTCATTTATTAGTAATGTACTTATGCGATACATCATACATCATGAAATCCTAATTCAAAGTTTCAGAATCAAAAATACGTGTCTTGAGAAAAATTTAGAGAATCCGGATTTTCGGATTTTCAAACTTCGCTAAGTTCAGATTATTCCCATCACTTGTACATATAAGTACATTCCTGAGACGAAATGCTCACGTCTCTTTGTTCAACTGGTCTGCAAAATCAAAATAATCGTCCGGATGCTTATGCCGTCCGCACGTATAGAGGTCCATGTAGCGGAGTGAAAAAACGATGGAAAACAATATAAGTAATATAGGTATTCAATTACCGACGATGCAGTTTTATTGACAACATTTTAATGTGGGATGACGAAGCAAACTTCACATTTAAATTTACGCGAGTAAGTAAGTTTAGTGGACACCATACATATATATATTCATATATAGAAGAGTTACGATATTATTGGACTATTAACGTTGGCACACAATATAAACTCAGTTTTCAATGAAAAAAGCTATGCGAGTGCCTAAATTTTTTTTTACTTCGGCGACATTTATTTCAACTTTTCCTATTTTCCCAGAAGACCCTGCAAATTGGTCCTGTGCGGAGTTAACAACAACACACGTTAATTCCCGGGCGCAAAGCACACTTACACTTACACACACTCACACGCACACACACACACACACAATATGCTAAAACAACGATTTCACATTAATTATACGCGCACCAGGCGACTTTTTGTAACTTACCAGCTGTCGCCGATTTTGTATACGAACACCATGTTGTCCGTCTGTCCCACGGCTATTCTCGTGGAATCGGGAGAAAACGCCAAACCCTTAACCGTGTAACTCTTTCGGCCGGCCTATTGAGCAATGATGGCATACAGAAACGAAAAAAAAAACAACACACAAAATACAAATCAACAATAATCATATATAATCATATTATAATAGAGAACTGCCGGCAAATATTTTATAATGACTTAGAAACTCAAAGTGAACTTAAAAGAATAAATACTTAAGAGAATAAAAAAAAGAAAAAAATCGACAGTAACATACCGGTACCGAGTGTACAAGTCTTCTGTTATGCGATTTGTATTTATTTGTTTAAGTTTTAATTGTTGATCATTTTTTTGGTGACATTTTTAAAACTTAATTGTTGCACTTTTATTTATTTTTTCGTAATGTCTGTTTTGTTTTATAACTAGTTGTCTACTACACGCATGTATTTTTATACTAGTTTTTATTTCAACTAAAATTAGTTGTGATATCCATTTGGACTAAATCGTTTGTTTAGTAGAATACAAACAATCATTATTTGAGTTAACTGAATTGTGGTTAATTATTTTTGATTTTATTGTGGAATAGGTTCTTCTGAGAAAAACGAATGCGTTTCGAAAATGATAATATGCATACAATAAGAAATACAGCAAAAAATTGATAAAATAAAAATCACTGAATCAAATATTCCAAATTATTGACAATAGATTATAGAAAATATGTCAATTTCTTAAACACAACTCTTTTTATTCAACAAATTATAAACGGTTGCTGGATGAAATCCAGAAATAATTCGAAATTTTTTCATTGTTTTTGATACCATATATTAGTATAAGAAATCTATTAGGTATCTGGTATAGTAATGAAAATAACTTTTTATAAAGAAACATATTTTTCAATTTTCTCCTGTAAATAGTTGCTGTATGAAACTTTAAGTCACGGATTTACTAGCCGAAAAAATGTTGATAGAAAAATAAAAAGCACCTTTATGAATTTAATACGTTCCTATCTGGGCTCAAAATTTATCTGACTGATGTATTTATTATGTAATAAAATGTACTAAAAAGAACCAAATGTGATTTAGCGCAGAAAGAAAATGGTATTGTTATAATTTATTTTTTATTAATAGACAAATTACTTTGTGTAGAAACTCAACGTATTTATTTTGCTAAATTAATTTTTGAAGAGGATAGTTGAAGAAAGACATTAATTGTATTACAAACAACGTTATTTATTGTTTGTGTGTATTGCTAGAGTTTCGAGTTGTATTAGTTTAATAAAATCGTAATTAAATTAGAACATTCGAAGGACCAATAATACTTCCACAATCATAATTTCATCGTGCAATATTCCCAAGGGGTTTTCGGATTGAGGTCCCTCGTCTAGACCGTAAGCTAAAATAATAACTACCAGTCTATTTCAAGGGATTCCATCGTGGTAATGTTTGGTAATTTTTTTTTGCCTGTTTGATGGCGTAACTTTCTTAAATTTTTTTTGAATGGATTAAAAATGTGTGAGGTAGTTTTATATGGCCGTTGGGTAATAAATGCAGTAGTATGATAACGAAATAAAACCAAATATTGTGTACAAAAAGCGGAGAACAGAAGTCGTAGGAAGACAAGGGGATTACGTTAGGGAGATTTAGTTGTTAGGATTAGGAATATTGTCGGATCGAGGAGAATGATCAAGGTTAAACGAATAGGTATGTGGGACGGCAAGAGGAATTTATTAGTGTAGGAAATAATTCAAGAACCGCGTCAAAATATAAATACTTAACATTTGATTACTATAAAATACCAATTATTATACGAGTAAAAAAATGAAAAGATATATTTAAGTACAAATACGTGTATATGATACAGTACTTTCCGTAGTATTTCTTATGCTTTATATTTATTACTTTTCGTTGATGGTAAAATTAGTTTTATCATCAATGAAAAGGAACAAAAAAAAGTTCATTGATTATTGTCAGTCGTCAAAATATTCAAAATTGACCCTTCCATTAAAAGGCTAGGAAACGTTGCTGTATCTTCTTATATTCTTTGTATCAACTTGTGTATGTATATAAGAATGATCAGATTCCCCTGCACGATCTGTGACCGACTTCATGCAGCTGGCGCCCGACTGTGCCCAACACACAATCGTATGGTTCGCAGTATTGTACCTAACCGACTCTTTCTTACTTAAGATAAACATTGACTGAAAATCGGAATATATCGCGGAGTACGGCAACCAGTGATGCAATTAGGATTTTGGGGATCCGATGAAAAAGTTAGGCCCTAAGCTTAATGACCATCCGGAACAAAAAATATTTTGATGGGGAATAAGGTGAGGTGATTCATTACACAATGAAAATTATCTTTTCCACTCGAAATATACTTTATGAGACACTTATTTTGCTCTCAAACTGTAATGGTATCAAATACAATTTAATTGAATTAGTATTATACAAATAAGATGAGTATATATCTATTATTGTATTTTACATAGCAAATAAGTATGAAGTACTATGAAGGTTACTTATTTTAAAAATATATTTTCTTATCATCACAAATAAAAATAAATAAAACGATTAAAAACAAAAACTATAAAAACATTAGAAACATAAACTGATTCAACCGACCGCTGTCACTCAAGATCGTTTTTTCAAGAGCAATGATACATTGGCTTTAAGTTGAAAAGATTCATCCCTATATCTGACACGACCGTGGAGTATCACCCGATTTTGAAGTTTCGTCCGTTTTCCATACTATTTTTTGTAGAAAAAAATCTCATTATTCTCATTACGCAGTATAGGAAACCTTTGGAGTTTTGGACATATTGGGGGGGGGGAGGGGCGATCGTGATAGGACCTCCTTTGGATCCTGGGTCCCCGATATTTGGCATCGCCATCCACCCCGGTTATTTGGTCACTGACGGCAACCACTGGGTGTGGTGCGCCAGCGTGCGATAAGCAATCGAATATCATTAGACTTGCGCGCAAACTGGGTCCAACAATTTGAATACGATTTGCGTGACCGACGGTGTACAACAAGTCCGACCGTTCTCGGCAGGGCCATACTCGGGAATTTTTTGACCCATTATCGGTGTTTGATTTATTTTTCATGATTGTAAATAAATTATGCCAATATGTCTATAAATATTTTGCACTCTAACAAATCAACTAAAACAATTTAATAAACCCAAATTAATAAATTGGGGCCACTAATTTATGTCGGGGTCCAAGGCTGCAGCGTCCCCCTTGCCCATCCACCCTAAGTAGGGCCACGGTGCTCAGCGGGCGATTCCCGGCGGGTTAGCGTTACATTATGATGAGGGAAACACGAATAGCGTGTACAAACAACGAGTCGGAACGAAATTAACTCGACAACGGCACGAGCTGTGTGCGCGACGATATCGGAAGGACGGTTAACTGTGCTCCACGAATATTTTATATAGATATATATTATAATATTAATGGTTCAAAATAATTCCCAACTGACGGCATGCGGAATATTGCTCGAGCATTAATGATTTCGGTTAAAACTTCGTAACTTAAACGGACCGCGCCTGCTCATTTCTTGCGAATGCGTTGTCGAGGTGGATGGGGTGGGGGGGGAGGGAAAAAAAAGTCGATCAGCGAACTTGTGACGTCGTTACGATAAATGATTTATGTAAACCGCCAGCGCTCTGCACGGTTGTCCTCACTTGGTTAGTTGACGTTTTCGTTGCTACCGGTAGTGCTGAAAGATTACAGTAGATACCCAAATAGTAAAATAATACAGGACCGTCGATGTTGGTTTCTCTTTCATTCGGTTGTGTTACGTAACTCCAATCTTTCATAAATGTATTATCACAAAAAAGTGCGGTTTTCTATTCTATAACTTCAAAGTTAAAATCTATACATTTTTATTTTCACCTAGAGCATTATCTTATAAAGTTTATTTTCTCTAATATTTCAACAGCTCTATCATATTTTTCCGTCTGCCTGATCTCGAGTGATTTCCATTAAAAGTTTGATATAAATATATTGCTCATGAATGGCTTAATGGAAATTCGGGTTTCATAAGCCAGAGTATTCAAAGTAATTTACTTTACTTGTTTTTGTAATCTAGATTTATGCTTTCTTGTGACTCAAGCCGTATACTGTTTTTATTTATTCGGATAAATGAGGATTATCATAAAATAACTAAATCACGTAGACTCTAAATTATTTATTATACTATGATTGTTTTAACAACAACATTCATAATTTATTAAAATATATACTACAATACGTCATCAGCAAACAAAAATGTATTTAGATTTTAACACGGCAAAAGCATTTATTTTGTTCAAACGTGCACGCAAGTAAAATCGTCAATGAAAAAGTGTAATTAGGTTATGGGACCAACATACAAAATTACTATCTCCGTCACTTAAATTATTTTAGTAATTTAAATTAGTGTTATTGAGTGGTAAAATAAATAATTTTCGATTGTTTTTGATACCTACGGAAAATGCGAATAATATCTAGAATTGGGTAATGCAAATAAATTAATGTGATACATCGGTCAGATAAAATAATTAATTCTAATAACTTAGTTGCAACGATGATATTGATCGACTTTCAGTTCTATAAGCAAAAGTAATTACATCGTACTCAAAGTGACGTTTCGTAATTAATTGATTTAAAAAAAAAAGTACTTACTATAATATTTGTTTAGAAAAATTTCATGAACTCATAAGCATAGTATTTTACGTGTGAAATGATTAATTATTAAAAACGTTTGCGCTAGTCACCGAGAAATAATTATAAATTATAGTGCCAAGGTCTTTCGGGGGTTTTTTTTTTTTTTAACCAAACAGCGTGAGGTTGGTTCGTTCATCAAACATTTTAAATAGTAACGAAACAATAATGTGTCTATAATGAGTGGCCGAGGGACGACGATTGTTTAGCTGATTGCTTCATTCTCACTCTATTTCACCCACTCACTCTTTCTCTCTCATTACACGCGTACTTTTAATCTCTCTATTGGGATTTCATGTACACAATTGCGTGTTCTGCATACCGCTGATTGGTTGTTGGTGTTGGTTGTGGTGGTGGTGGTATACCTCAATAAAAACAAAATCGACTAGTTAAAACAAAGGAGTGGTGAACGAAAGCAGGGTTAACGGGTTGGTGGAAGCTCTGGGGTACAGTTTTATAGTCTTTTTCGGTCGAAGGTCTCTTTCCCTCCATCGTCATCGACCCTTTTTAACTTTACTCAATCGTCGTATCCCCTCTCCTGCAGACTGCTTCAAGCGTGTTTGTGTGTACATGCATGTGTGCGTGCGTGTGTGCTTGTGTGTGATATAGAAAGAGAGAGAGAGAGAGAGTGAGAGAGAGAGAGAGTGAGAGAGAGAGTGAGAGAGATTGTGCGAGTTGTAAGTTGTAACGTATCTAAATACGGTGATTAGTAGTCAGCTTGCGCGTAGATCTCTGTACATAATATATTATATATGGGCTGATAGTAGCCAGTGCACTTCGTATATTTACCCCGTGCTCGGCGGGCTTAGTGGGAAATTTGTCCCTTTTCACGCCGGCCTCGTCGAACAGCAACACCACCCGGTCGTTGTTGCACACCGCCAGCTTTTGGTTGTTCGGCGACCACGTGGCTGCCAGCACTTGGTAAGGCCCGTCCTGTTTTTAGACACAGAAAATAAATACATTACTCCGCCGTGACTGTCACTGCGATATTGTTGCAACGGCGAAGATGACGAGACTAAAGCGTGATGGCGTTCAATTAACATTTATTTTAATGATATTACGTATTTAGATCATCGCGACAGCCTTTGGTGGCATACAACATACAGTGTATAACGTAGTAACACACGGTAGGTCTGTGCTCGTGAAGTGGTCAAAAACTAATAATATCAAAAAAATAATTTTTTATTTTATTATTTTCGAAAATTTGAAGATAGCTATTTAATATGGTTTATTTTTCTGAACATTTGACATTTTAGAGTTTTATTTTCATTAACCTCATGACTTCTAATAGTTTTTTTAGTTTCCAGACAGGATATTCAGAACATTTTCAAACACAATACAATTTTTTTTTTTTATTCTTCATTACTAAAACATTAAACTCAACTTTAATATGAAATGCTCATAGTCCTTGTCCTAGTGAGTCTTATAAAAAACAGAATAGTTTGAATATCTTCCTTATCTCAGAAGATATCGCAATGGATAAATCCTAGGCAGTGCACCATGTATGTAATATAATGCGCAATGTACAGTGTAATATAATGCACATAGTAGACTTATCATGCCAGCCATTGGACGTGTGTGCTATTAAATTAGTCGAGCTTTTGCTATTACTGAATATCCTTTCCAAATCGAGCGACGTTACGATCAATGATAAATACATATCAATACTCTGCTATATACCTATTGTAATATAATAATTTAATCAACCCAATTTTTAGCCAAAATATTATAATGCTGTTTCCATAACAATATTGTTTTAGTTGAGTACACATTGGGTACAGACGTACAGTGTTAAATTTAATTCGCACCTAATAATTGTTAGATTACCTGCAGGATATTAATACTTTTTCGATTGTTCTTAAAATTACCACATAAGTTACCTTTATAAAACTTGTTATAGAACATGTCGCAGAATGAAATTAATTAATCAGAATGTTATTGTCTATGTATTCAGTGATTTAAAAATAAAATGTTCGTACGATGCATTTGTTATGTTTACATCTGAAGATAAATTAATTTTTGTAACTATAGTAATTTTCTCTGTTGAAATATTAAATTCCAAGTTAAGAATTCAGCAGTAAATTTCATTTGAGAAGATTAATTTATATATTAATAAATGCTACAGTTGAAGAAAAATAGAAAATCACAAAATTCCTATATTGTATATTATAAGTTATAGTAAAAAATGTATATCGAAGCAAGTAAAAATTAATTAAATCTTTAAATAAAATCGGAATTTATATTCATAATTGGAATGCATTAAATTTTATATTCTGCAATGTCTACTGAAATAAAACATATATTTTGGTTTTTGAAAATAGCACAACTGGTGGAATATTTTCTTAACCAAATTCACTTAAAATAAAACGACAAACATTACGACAAATATTCGACACAGTGGTTATCATTACTTATCAATGAAATTAAAATAAGTTTTAAAATCAAATATCAATAAATAAGTATTTGTATATAAAGCTCAAACAGTTATAGCTAAAGACAAGAAAACGTCAAGTATTTAATAATGGAACTAATATGCATTCAAATTTAACAAAAATCTTCTAAAAAATACAGTTTAGATTACAATTAGCAGATAGCTATAGTCTTAAAAATAAAATTGTATTTCAGTAAATCGGGTTTTTTAAAAAAAATCGTGGTTTTTTATTCAAAATTTTTTAAATAAACAGCTATCAATTAATGAAATTATAAAAATTAATTTCGTGTATTTTTATTAGCTTTATTACAGTCAATGGAAAGGGTACGTGAAACTTTTATAAATACACAACATGAAAAATAAAATAATTGTTCATAAATTCCACCCAAATGCCCGAAAAGGAACTTTCTACTTTCCTTCTCTCTGATTAAAAACTGTTATATATCATACTAAAAGTATGGCCACTAGGCACCTTCTTTTCCTATCTGTTATCTTATATTTTACTTTTACAAAACTTCTCTATTGTATTATTTGGATAAAGGTACAGATTGTAAGCGTAATGCCTACAGTTTTTCAATAGATAAAAGTTACATTTTGACATTAATAACAAAACTAAAATGAATAAAACCTTTTAAGTGTTAATATTTATGTAAAATGTATAAATAATTTAATACCTAAGCAACTTAATGTGTGTTACCTCAAATTGGTCATGGAATTCAATACGAGTACATACGAGTACATAATTCAAAATTAAGTCTATCTAAAATATGGCAAATTGTCAGCAAAAAAACAACAATTCTCTAGTAAAAAAAATTAAAATTAAAATTTTCAATGCAGTTAAAATAAATTCAAAACAAATTGATACCCACAAGTATGGACTGATTTTAATGAAAACCAATGTAGAATGATACGGTTTTCAAAATAATTGTATTAGGTACAAACTTAGAGTTATTCATAAAATAATTTTGAAATATAATATTATAATACTTTTAAGTACGTTTTGAGTAATATAATATTATACATACTATTTTAGTGTTAATGTGTTTTCACATAGAAATCCAATTATACGTCTTGCTAATCAATAAACGAGAAACAATAATAAATGTACAGTTAAATAGGGATTCTTTTTAATACGTAAAATAGTTTGACCCAAAGATAACACAAATTTAAATCTTGAATATTGTTTTTGTTGGAATGAAATCTTTTTAAAAATTATTTACGAATGAGTTGGCTTGTATTTAGGAAAAAGGACAGAAAATATATAATCGTTATCAACCATGATTCTTCTCGCATTCAATCTCTCTCTCTATCTCTTATTCTTTCTCGCATTCACCCACTCTATCTATCTATCTATATTTCACTCTTTATATATATTACATTTTCTCAAGTATAGAACTATTTTCACGCCACAAAACGAGTATAAAAAGCAATAATAAAAAATAATAAACAAAAATAATGTCGAAAAAAAATGATCTTAAGAAAAAAATGTTGCCAAGTTATAACGGTTAACGGGCCAGTTAGAAATGTAAGTATATTTTATAAATATTAAATGTTCATTTTTAAACATAAAACAATAAAAACCATGTGTATATTCTTTTAGTTCGGAAGCAACGTGTTCAGTTGACATAATGTTCAGAAGATACTGAAGAATCACTGTCCTATCACCATGGATTGAAAAAGAACTAATACTTGTAAAAAAAACCAGACGAAAATGTTACACCAAAATATAATATTTATGTTTATTTACTTTATTATGAATTACGAAAGTGTGAGTAAGGATGAACGTTTACAAAAAAAGTGTATCATAATATAAAACCCTGCTGTGTGTATAATTGATGAAATACTTTAATAAACGAAGTTCGAACTCGTCTTATAACACCATAACCGTAGAAGAGTTGTAGAACGATCCGACTTTGGTCTTTATCATTGAAATTATTACAATCTTCAAAGAAATATGTACAACTTCTTAATAATATGCGAGACAAAAATAAAACACTCTCCGTAATCAAATATTCCCTTTTAAAACGTTTCATTTGTCAAGAGAAATATTGTTCGCAGCCGGCATTTCGAACCGAAAAAATTCCACGCTGACGACGTGCACTTCCCTCGGCCGTCCCGCGCCCGCCCGAAACGTAACAAATACGTCACTTGTGTGTTTTCAAATGAATATTCACATTGTGTCGCCGACAGCAATGCAATTTTCAAAAAGTTTCACCCGCCGTCCCGCTACGCGACGCGTTATCGCCTCTGGAGACTACTTACCTCCGTCTGTTGTGTCAACGACTGCAAATGTTTCAACTTCATCGCTCGCGTGTAGGTATGCCGAACGTACTGTTGTCACACCGTAACGTGTACACCGTCGATCATTTTTTCGGGACGTTTTTTTCCACGGCGAATCAGAGAAAATTACCGAACGGGACACATCGCGAAGTAATTGAAATGATATTTACTTGAAATACTTATCGCCGGTATACGCACACGTGCGCGCACTCGCCGTTTGTTGTGGCAAAGAAATCTGTCGCCGTGACGACTACGCGTCATGCATGGTCGACATTTGCGGCATGCGCGGTGCCCTCGGACGAACAAATAAGCTTTTTAAAAGAGCGGGGGAAAAAAAATGGATTTAAGCAATAATGATTTTAATGCGCGGCGGGGGGGGGGGTTTATTTATTTATTTTTTTATTTTATTTTTTTTTTTCAAAATATAGAAAATATCTCTCCTTCCTCCCGGCTGGAATAAATAATACCACGGCGCGGAATGGCGTTCTCGTTTAAAACCCAGTCCTAGACGCATTCCGGACCGTGCGCCCTTCCGCTGCAGTTCTTTTAATACCGTTCGTTTATGTTGTGTATACGTCTCTCTATAAACACAGCCCGACGGACTGAACTTTATATAGACACGCATTGTTTATAACATTATATATACATATCGGTGTGCTCCGCTTAAAAGGTTATTATTGTTTTTGCGCGCGCGTAGATAATATGCGTCCTTTGCGTTTTTTCCTTCGACTCTTCAGGGCACGAGCACCTTTCGATTAAAAAACAATAAATAAAAATAACAATAAAATAAACACTCGGTTTTTTGTGCATTAAAAATTGGGGCCTGGCTAATAGGGTAAGCGTCAATATTATTTTTCAACGTGAAAGCTCAGCACGCGGACGAGACGAAAAACCTATCGGTAAAAATCGTATTTGCATATGCGTTTAAAAAAAACATTTCGCGGATAGTTTTTAGATTTCTAGTAGGCAATCGCCTTGGATTTGTGTGTAGCGGTTGCTACTATTTTCGGTTGAAAAAGTTTAATGGGTTTCATATAGTTTTTAAATAAAAAGGCTGAAAAAAAAGAAATGAACATTGTTACAAAATATAGTATCATCATTTTGTCTGTATTTATTGTCTTAGTTTAGTATTCTCCAAGCATCTACCATCGTTATTGAAGTATAACTTGTACACTCGCAGTATTAAATTAATTAAGTATAAATAGGTACAGTAACATGGATGGTCGCAATTTGTGTTTTAAAATATTATTGTTTTTCTTTTTTCGCGGTGAATATCGTATATATTATCACGTATTTTATAAAAACAAATATCACAGAATAGTTTCATTTCTCTAAGCGTACTACATTTCTAATCGTAAAATATAGCATTTATATATATTATTTATTAAAGTCGTACTGTACCTAATTCAGTATAATATACAGCTTTGAAACTCTGAATGATATTTATTACATAAACATAAAGTAAGGCTACGCAAGAAGGATTTTATTGGAAAAAAATTCAATTAAGTATATACTATTATATTTATTTTATTCTAAATTAAATTGTTGTGCATTTTCTCGACGAAACAGTTTTTAGATATGAAAAGATAAAAAAAAAATGAATTTGATCGGTATGATTAAATAACTGTGATGTATTGCTTACATGTTCATTTTACAAAGTATTTAATGTGTTTTTATTTCCTACACGATTTATGAGTAATAGCCAAAAGTTTTTATTTAAAATAATGTATCTTTTTCTTTTTATTCTCATACAACCGATAATATGTTTACACACAACATGGCGCAGTGACCCGCATGCTAAAATGTTTATTTTTTGTTTCGTTTCAGATCTGGAGAAAAATTGAATGTTTATAATTTTGTTTAATCGCAGAACATCAATTTTTTTTTCTTAAAATGTTAAATACAAATAAATTACGGTTCATCATTGAAGACGTTGAAAGCATGATTATCGATATGAGATCTGGTATGCGAAATGAATAATTATAGGCACTTCGTGAAATATCGACAAAAAACAGCTGATCGTATCGGCTGTCGAAAGAAAATTTATTAACGTGTTAAGAATCACTGCTGTTGATATTATAGCACGTTCAATGGATAAAAACTAATATTAACTGTGCAAGACACAACGGTCATCGTGTGGTAGGAATAATACCGTTGGTGTGGTCGGAAAAAGGTGCATATTATAATTCTTGTTTTACATTTTCACGGGGTAAAATATAACCTAAAAATAATGTAGCGAGCACCAATACGAATTTTAGCTTTCAGTTGATATCGTTTGATCCCCATGCTCCATAATAATTATTTATTTCCCTGGGTTAGGTAGTGAATAATTTCTATCTTATCAATAGCGGTAAACCACGACTGAGCACAGAATATTTTATTCGACGTTTCCACATTAACGATGCCGAAATGTTGTAATTTATTATTTTCACATTTTATTATTACACCGATTACTATATGATACCAAACTTACACGAATTATGAGCCGTGAGACGAGTAAATCCTTATCGACAGACAATATCATCGATTGATAAACTATCACTTTTCTATAACATAAAAGCTTTTGATCAATGTTCAAATTGTAAAAACACTGAATATCTAATTTTATATTTAAGTCAAATTGGCAATGATGGTATATCAATTTTAACTTCAAGATAGGCAGTAACCAGCGAGACAGCAGGCCTGAAAATATAATTATTATTTGTACTGATATAAACTACTGTAGTTTTTATTATTATTATCAACCAGGTAAATAAACAGAACAACAATACGAGTATAGCTAAATTACCATAAAATTGAGTTATTTTTTTAAATAATCTCGCACCATAATTTGAATTACTATAGCTATGTAAGTTGATATTTTTGAACAATATATAGTTAAAAATTGCGAATGGCAAAAACGCAAAGGTTTTCATGCTCAATCGTGTCGGTTTTCTTTTGTAGATACTTCTACATCCTTTGGTACGCCGACAAATATTACCCCCTTAAAATCATCGACGTACGTTTAGATCATGCTGATTCAAATACGAAACGAATAATGATATATATTTTTTTAACTTGGCATCTCGATAAATAAAAATGATTAATAATATTCGGTTGAGTACGTTGTACGTAGTGCTCGTACACAATATGGTATAGTATTATTGCCCTACTATATATTATAATATTAAACTCTCGAAACGCATTAAACTAGTTGTTTCTTATTAGCTGTAATACAGCTACACAAAATGTTTTATCTCTAGTCAATATCGCATTACACTACTTTTTTTTATCGTAACGCATTAGCCAACACGTATACATTAATATAATTTATTATTATTTACTTTTTTTTTTTTTTGCTTCACGCGTGTGCATTTTGCAGTCGCAGTAACTGGATATCCGTTAACGTTCTTAAAACATTTTCTACGCATAAAATATATAGGTGTTATTCCTCTCGTTGGATTTACTTATATACGTGTTCAGTGCACACACGGATATTCGTAAGACTGTGAAAACTGCGTTTGTTTTCAAGCGTTTGTTGTGCTTGCGTACATAGTACATATTCCCAATAATGTCGACTAAAAACGTTGGATCAAGAATATAATACGTTACATAAATGCTAAAAGTTTTGAAATAATAAATTGTTCTTAAAATTTCAAACATGTAAACCATTTGCATGAAAAATCGAATGTCATTTAGTTATATTTGATAAAAACGTAATCGATAACACCTATTTAAATTGAATAAAAACTATTTGAATTCAAAGTATTTGTTAAATGTTAATTTCATTAAAATGTATTCATTTAATTGATAAAAATTCTTATTCTAGTGTTTCAAAATGTCATTGCTCTTTAAAAGTGTGTTGGGAATGTAATGGAATACAATTAAACTAGATATTAATTGAAATATAATAATGCATGAATTAATATCTAGTTATGGTTAAGTTTCATAAACAAGTTCATGGAAAAAAGTATGTAGGTAAATGTTTACTGCGAATATTGTGTATAACATCAGAACTGTTAGTCCTGTAAAATATGTGACTTAGGTAGGTAAAAAATAAAATTGAAATAAAACGCAAGTATTTTATTATTATTTTTTAATTTAAGTTTTAAACATAACTCATAAGCCCTAGAATAATTGAATCGGTTTTAATTTATGATTGACATGGTCTTAAAAATAATACTATTGTTTTCTTTAATCAAAATATTGTTTTTAATATGCTAAAATATATTTTTTATGGCTTGTGAAAAACTTTGATAAGACTTGCGGGTTTGTACGGTTAAGACTAAAGTGACTTGGTGATTCCCTGCATTCCACGGTGTTATTCTATCGAGTTACAGTATTTTTTTTTTCTTATACCTCGCCCACTTAATGTAATATTTTAATAACATTATATTATAATAACAGAGGAACAACACTACAACATGTCATTGGTATACACAATGCGGGATAAAATATTTCATGGGGAGTGAATGTAATGGAGATTAACAGACTCGTAGTCGGTAATGGAGTTTCTATTGCATTACAACCTATTAAACCCAAACATTTTTGAATAATTTTGATCACATTTTATATTATTTATTATGCGTAAATTAATTATAATCCAACCAACCAATACTTTCTTTATCTTTTTGAATTTTTATATTTTTGAATTAAGATAATCGAATTTAACAGTTCATTAAGTTCACTTATAGTCACTATAGAACTTAATTTAATTGCTATAAATCATACTACAAACCTTTAAATATAATTATTGAAAATTTATTCAAATAGCTTGCGGATGTTATAAAAATAATTAGTTTCCTTAAATTACGTTTACCAATAATGCATCACAAATGTATGTGTTAAAAATTATTATCCGATTCGTGATTACTAGGTTCTGGATTTCAATGCAAAACGAGCACATATTTTTTAGGTAATCTTAGTCCTTTGATATTGTTTTTCATGCAAATAAAGTACATAATTCGTTTCATGTAACAAATACTTGAAAGGTGAAACTCTCCTTTTTCTTTTTTCAACAGTTTTCTTTTTAGAGAATTCTTCAGCTTTTTTCCGTTATTTTGTTTGTTAAATTGCATGTTTGTATATTATATGAATAGATAATTTTAATTTAATTAATTAATAATATTATCTCAAGATTATTTCAGTCAACACCATTGTCGTCACATCAAGTCAATTTTTTTTTTTTTGGAACAAATGATTAGTTTTTGTTTTTTTAATGTAGGTACCTCATAAAACAATACATTTCATTTCAAAAATGTATTGGTTAATTTTTAACAGAATTTTGCTGTTATATGCTTGTAAGGGCTTTTTTGGCTATTTTTTAGGTCTTCTTTCCATAGTTCTAAGGGAATTTAAATCTGCCCCACTTGTGATAAGTATCTTAGATGCATTAGAAGATTTTTAATTTTTTCGGTTTATGAATAATACTTAATTTTTTTTTATCGATACCTTGCTTTGTGTGCTTAATATTTTTGTAATGTTAGTGATCGAATAATTGATTTTAATTTTTTACTTTATTTTGTAAACATAACACTAGAAGATTGATCAAGATATTATCTATATAATTATTAAATATGAACAACATAGTTTTTGTAAAAGATTTAATGAGTCATCTGTTTTTCTCGTAATATTTTTGTGTTTGATTGAATTGTTATAATCCATTCTTTCATATTATTGTGTACTCACAATAGAATATAATAATAATATGGTTTTAAAATAGTATAAAATCAATATTTTTGTTATTTATGTAGGTAAATACGTTATGGATAAAAGATAAAAATTATTTACAGTAAATCATTATTTATGACATTTCACAGTAGGTTTTGAAAAAAAAACTTATCATTTAACAATGGAAATGTTTTATATTTTTTCAGATGTTATGATTTGAAGTATTTTATTGTGCTCTGTATATTTCAATTTATTTATGAATTACATATTTTACTCGTATTGCATCTAAACTATACTCGGATATGTTATAAACTTATAAGTAAATATACGATTTGAGTACACGTTTTTTGTCTAGCTCAATCCAATGATTAAAGACCAATTATTCAAATTAGTTTAATCGAACATTTTATTCTAATAATACAATACAGTTTTATATTGGTCACAAAGATTATTAACATTTCTTGATTAATCAATTCCCGTAGATGGCGAATGGGATATAAGTAATCGTTTTAGGCAATATTGTTCGTTTTCAATATGACCTAATTTTTGAACCTTGAAAAAAATTCTCGTACGTTGTTAATTCAATACCATATGTATATTTTGATTAGAGCTTATGAGCTTACGAGAAAACATAATTTATCAACGAATAATTATTTTCAGTATCCTCCTCACTTCACCACCTAGCAGAGAAACATATTTCCTTCCATTCCACCACCACCCTGGTTTCATAACCTCAAACTCTCCAGGAAAAGCAAGTATAGTATCGTCCTCCATCTCCACGTTGGCCGCACTCTACTTCCTTCTCGTTCCTGTAAACTTTCATTGAACAATTCTGCCGCTGCACACACTCCACAGTGACCCTATGGTATGTGATATTACCCACCTAATATTAATTTGCATTAGTCTATCACACCAACCTATTATCCTATTTCAATTCCTCCTACATCTCTGTTGACACCAAAAGTATCTTCTAAATCCGATAAAAAAATATCATACCTCGTATATTATCTTTTTTTAACCACATAGGCTTTTTAGTTAAATTTTATATTTCTCTTCATTTTTTTCATAAACAGCTTATATCTTATATTATTTCCTTTACGTTTCTCGCCAATACCTAACTGTATTATAAAGTTTAAAAAAAAATAATAATAATATTTCCAGACGTAATACAATTTATTATAGTTATTATTGTAATTGTATCTCAGTATAATCGCCCGCTTAGACACAATATTATCTAATTAACAGTATCCGCGTACCGCTTCTGCTACGAATCCATCCGGAGTATCGGCGCTAACGTTTAAAATACTAATATGATTGCTGACGATAAATTAAGTCGAGTTTACGCGTGAAAAATAACGGGAACGTTCTCAAACCCGTTGGTCGAATATCGTTAAAATATTATGCTCGAAGCCAATTATAACGAGGCATTGATTTTTTCTCGTTTTTTCCAACCACATTCACTACCCGCGCTGCGTATCTTATCAATTCATAGTGCAACGTTATGTTGTACGCTGCGCTGTTACACCCTGTTAAGGAACACACGCGTGCAGGGTGCACGGTTCAAGAGCCGCTATGGATTATAACTATCCCCAAGGTTCGCGGCGCGCGTACACCGGTGCGAAAGCGATTGGAAAAAAGCCAATATCAGAATAATATAATAGTAGTACAGCCGCCGATCGTCGACGACTGTTCGCGGTGCGCGGCGGCGGGGTAGCGGTGGTCTTAAACGGTTGTTCGGCGCATTGATGATGGGCTTTCCTTTTAATAGTATAACGGCTAATAACGCGCGCGCGAAGACGGACCGCCGCGAGATAAATATAGAATTGGACTGCGGTCAATGAAATTCGTTTCCCTAGGCACGTGCACGTAACAATATTTTACCAACTCGTCCACGGCCGTTCCGCTCAGCTGTCTAAAATCGCGTTTAATGTTGTGACCAGTCTTTGCCCACCCGTATTGGCCACCGAGGCCGATCAGTCGTATGCTCTCTCTCTCTCAACGTTAATATTATCACAATCGTACGTATACCGTTACAGCAACTATTCCGTCGAGTAGTTAACCCGTCCGTCAATCACAGGACCGCGGCTAACGTCCAAACGGTTGTTTAATTTTATTTTTTTAATTTTTTTTTTGTTTAAAGCACCCGAGACGTGTTCTGAGCCGCAGTTCAAATTCACTAGCACCTTATGTGCTATTACCGTTAGACTTATTGTCCGTTCGAATGGGTATTTGTTTTAATAATTTTCAACACTGTGCACATGGTCCCACGAGGATATATTCATTTTAAGTGCTGTGTTAATGACGTTTCCGTTACCCATACCGACCCTTCCGTTTTAAAATTTTTAGACCCCGCGGGACGCCTCACGCAAACAGTTAAGCGTTCACTTAATAACCCTAAAAATGGTGTTGCGTTGTTTAAAAATAAAATTCTTTTGATGATTTTGATTAATGTTTTGTTTAGAAACTCGAAATAATGCACGTATTAATGGGACGAAAAAACGGAATGGATATAAAAAAAAACGAATCAATAAGTATTTGCAAATGATTTGTTTATTATTCAGTTTATTAGTTACATTTGGTATCTCGTATGATGAATTTGATATACATATACTATTCACTAGCAATAATTCAAATACAATTAATTGCGGCAACATGGAATTATCAATTTTCTGAAAGCTTTACTTGATTAGCCATTACTGTCGCTAGTATTCAGCACGCCCGCGACTACTCAGATCAATATTGATTGGGATCAATTTTCCAGTCTAGTACCGTACAGTTAACCATTAGTTTTCTTTTATTTTTTTGCTCTGTGTATTTCGTTTTCTCGTTATTTGTATTCTGCGTCTACTCTTTGAATCAAACTACACCTTATATCTTACACTAAAAATGTATAATATTATCAAACCAACCCTATTTTATATTACCTATTTTAAATCGTTTTGCTTTGCCGGAATTATGTTAAAGTGACTCATTTTTACGATAAATTCTCCGCTAGTTCTGGAAAATTGTACAAATCTACAGTGATAGATCAATCTACAGATCACTTAAAAAACAATCACTTAGAGACTCAGAAATTGAATTAAGCAGTGGAAATTTATCAAATATTTCCTTTCCCGGGACAGTTGTGAAAATCACCTTCGTGTGCTAGTGTGAAATTTTAAATAATTCATAAATAAGTCCTCAAAATAAAACATGCAATACCAAACACTCATAAGAAGATCGGCGGAACAAACTAAAAACATATCACCTTTCACTCCCTTCACATTAACTATGACTGAAAACATAACTTTCGGCATGATAATATGTTAACAGAAGGTAACCATTAAAATTCGTTTTTTATAAAATTAGAACATATTTATTATAATTATGTCAAAAATATAGTCGAGTTGTGATATTGTGATTAAAATGGGGGGTTTGAATTATTTAGACAAAACATTTATATTAATAAGACTGTACAGTTTTTAAATCAATGTTCAAAATTAGTATCACAATGAAGTATAAAATTAAACACAAATAATGTTTTATTTACTATAGAAGCGTCCACTTGGATTGTGGTTTTCTTGAGAAATCCATTAACGTCCCTGCAGGAGAGTTATTTTGAACAAATAGTAACATTAGCTACAACATCGATATGTTGGTCAAAAAAGCTTTTAAGAGACCCTTAGAGATTTGTAGAAAACTGAGTTTCATTGATCCATGAACATTTTAGGATTTACGTTTGATATAGTGTACATAATATACAGTCTATGTATCTCTAACGTCAAACAATAACCATCAAGTTATTGTACTAAACCGAATGTTCTCGTGAATTACTTGTTTGTATTCTATTAAAATATAGAAATTGTAAAGTTTAAACAACCGCTTTAATCGTCATAGCGGGCTAAACTTCGTCCAAAAACACACAGACAAACACAAAATAAATACGACTTTCCGGTCAACGGTTCCATTATATTGGGCAATCCTTTCGCTTCACTCACCTTACGACAAGACAGTTGTAAATTACAATGGTTTTGGTATACAGTTAGTAAAACTATTACAGGCATTTTACAAAAACCTATACAGTGTTGTAAAATATCTTTCGTGGTTATAAATAATTGTACACACAAGTTTAAGCGAGATAAGATATTTTTGTTATTATTTTGACTCATACAATTTTAGGTGAAAAGCTGTGGATGAAGATCGAATCATATTTTATTGGTAGGTAATTTGGTTTTTTTGTTTTAAGGTAGGCCAACTCCTAGATTGGGGTGAGAATTCATAATCGGATAAAATACTGGAATGGGTGTATGACATGGCTGTAAAGGTCTTCTAAACACGAAAACGCACATACCCTATTGCTCTTTATCTGAGTAAAAGTTGATCAGATGAAAATAAATATTTCTAAAGATGTTTGATATACTGATAGAAACCAATATCTGAATAAGCGTTGGTTGAATTTTTACTTCTAGTTTGAAAAATATGAAAGGCCTCTAAGTAGGTGAGTAAATTATATTGTTTTTTTCTAATTATTAATGTTATACTATCACATAACTATAACTATCGTATAATCGAAATTCGTTAAAATTCCTCATTTGGCCTACATGTAATTTTCTAACGTTAATAAAACGTTTGCGACTGTCCAGTAATTTTTTTTATTGGCTGAAGAGAAAATCTTATGAAAAATGGTGTTCAGATTTGAAGTCTTAATAGTAATAAGAATAACATTTTTAAAGACTTTTAACTACAAAAATTATCGGATTTTTAATTAAAAAAACTAATATTAGGTTAAAAAATTATGTGTCAGTCTAGTACAGTTTTTAAAGATTATAAAATAAAAATGTACTAATTTTATCAAAACAAATGTAAACTTTTGCTGAACGAAATAAAACATTATTTTCGAGAGTTATGTTAATATTATTGAATAGACAACTTAGAACATAAAAAAATTACATTCCTTAAAAGAACATGTAAATTAAATAAAGTACGTTTTGTGATATATTTTTGATCGAACGAGATACTATTTGACACTTTTCGTGTAAACATTTTATACTCCGTTCTCGGTTAGAAAACAAAAAAAAATAAAAACCCACTGCTGTTATATAAATACGATGTTTGCGAGGTAATGCAAAGCAACTGAAAGAAGCTAAGTTTATTTTTCTCCCGGCTTATAGAACTCAATGCGCCACTGCAATATTTTAATGGTTCGTGTTTTTTGTTTTAAGACAGATACATTCCGGGAAATAAACGTAAGACATAAAAGAATTTACCACAAAAAAATTCGCCACACTGTTATAGCGATAATTATTATTATTTACGCTCTTATAATTATAATTTTTTACAACACTTTGCCAGCACGTAAAATGTTTCCATTCAAATTTATTCTTTTAAGAATACCGAAATGGTAGATTATCGTATACTCAATATGTTATACATTACGTACGACATACATGCTTTGAAAGAATAGACTGTATTCATTTTCACAGACTTCATTAGTTATGCATAAGCGACAGTTTAATGTTAAGTTGATATTACGTGACATTCATCTGTTAGGAATAAATTGCATCAGGTCACCAAGGACATTCTTTTGATTTATCCAAATTGGTCCTGAATCGTCTTTATCTACCCTCACGCGTATACTCCGTATCAGCCACTATCACGTACGGACTCCCACGAGTCTCACGAAAGTATATAATATCTAAGTCGTGCGCAAGGAAATCTTATATTAAACATCTTTCCTCGGTTATAAAAACACATTATTTTTCAGCGCTGCAAGTAATATACTTCATCTCGAAACAAATATTAGGGCATAAGATATATCATCTATAAGTCAAATACCCTATTTATTTTTTAAGCCATGAATATGGAGATATATCCACTTTCGTACAGTGTTCCGTGCAAATGTTGACAGAAGATGTTTTTTAAAATCATAGTTATATATATATTTGTATACATATATATATATATATATATATATATTGCATGTAATAATATAAAGAAGTTTAACAATATTATATGGATTATGTACCACTACGTGGTACTCCTAGACCATATTCTTAAATAATACACTGAATTCAGAGATGTGATAAATTACATCTTCTGGGTCAGGATTTTACCTTATTGAAGTTTTATCAGGATTTTGGTTAATGTTCTACGTTATATTTATGTTTATTCTATTTTTAACACCATGATTTGGTATTGAAACGTATTGCATTAGTTATTGTAAACACTCAAAAGGCGTTACGAATAACTGCTCGTTTAGGTCAATTCTAATTTATAACTCAGTGAATTCTGTGATAGAATGAGTGAACATAGAATGTTGAATTTGTCTGTCACATTTTACGTGTATGTACCCGTAATAAAATCTAAGGTGATCCTGAATTCAACCAGATCCATACTAAACATTAATTATTATTGTTCTGTATAAATAGTCTAAGAAAAAATAATAGCTTCTACGGTTTTCTCGAAAATGTTTTGAGAGATTACGCCTTTGAGTAAGAGTTGCTGTAGGAACGTACTGTGTACCATACAAAAACGTGATCCAATTATGAGACTTAAAATGTCTGAGCAAATCACGTATCGTCGTAAACGTTATATTAAACACACACACACACACACACACACACACACACACACACACACACACACACACACACACACACACACACACACACACACACACAAGTAAGTACCTACTCGGCTAGCAGTGAAATTTAAGCGCTATAATACAGCGTGTTTAACCTCAAATGATGTGGCAGGTGCTTCTTTTTTTTATAAATCTGCCCAAGACGTATCTTATTGCAATCTTTAGGGGAGTAAATTAGTTTTACGGAAAACCAGATTACATGTCCTTAAACCGGTGATGTATGGATAAAAGATAATCACCAGTGAAATGAATTTCTCAAAAATGTTTCATCTGGTGCAACGTTTTCATCGTTAATAATTTTATGTATAATACGTACGTTAAGATAATATTATGAGAGTTTATTATTTTTTTACCTTTTTTTCGATAACGTAACGTCGTATATTCTAGGGAAACTATTCACGGGACAGGCAGGACCTATAAACAAAACCAAGAATTTTAATTGGCCCGCAATATATTTTGATTTATGTCTTTTGGTCTTGCGTTAAAGAGTTTACTCGTCCCCGATATAGGTTCGGTATACATAATAATAATATGTGCGTATATTATTGTTTGACGACACTTTAAAAGTGGTTGGTGAGAGTGGTGACGTGGATTATGATGGTCATTGCTAGCAGGTAAAGTTTAAAGTAAACTAGTTAAAGTAAACTTTAAGCAGGTAAAGTAGATAATAATGCAAGTTTTAAGAATTTATATCGGATTGAGCTCCCTGAGCAACAATTTTTTTTTAATTTTTTTTATCAATTTTGTTCTAAAATAAATATTTACTAAACAATGTTGGTTGCTATCTTACAAATACATTTTTTACAAAAAAAAAACTTGATACATCATCGACAAAATGTAATATAATTGTTTTGTAATTCTAATCAAAACATTAAATTGTTAATTAAAATTGATGTTTATATCTAGAATTTAAGTGACGTGAGAAGAATGTACACAATGTTAGTTTTATATTTGAACATTTCTATCAGTTGTTTATTTCTTGCAAAATCCTTTTTTTTCGCTATAAAAATATTCCAAAAAGTGCATTTTTTTAAATAATATTTGACTCAGAAGAATATAAAAAAAAAAATAGAAAAATAAATTATAGCTTACCAGTTTTTATATTATATGTGTTTGATTATCAAATAATCAAGGGCACACAAATCTTACACCCATATAATGACCAAAGTGAGACAAAGCTACATTTAAAAGGAATAACGCCTTTCGTTCGGTTCTTGGTATATATTATATATATTACGTTTATAGTTTGTAGACTATAGACTATAGTTTCTAGACTCGGCTAGAGGACATTTACTAGCTTATTGGATGTGATAATAAGTACTAGTATGCTTACAGTTAAACAAAGGCCTCACAAGATGAAACACTGTATTTTAATGACTACTCGATTTTAGTGCATCCAAACAACCCCATGCGGTGAAACGGATAATGGAATAGAGATGAATTTCGTGAAAAGTGTCCCGACAGGCGCCATAATAATTATTCTCCTCCATCTCATTGTTCTGATTTAAAATTCGACATCTCTTAAATTTAATTATAAACAATCCGACCAAATTCAAGCATACAAGCCCATACGTAATCTGTCGAAGTAAAATAGTTATTGGAATTTTCATATCAATAATAAAAACTGAAACTCATAGTTAACTACGTATCTTGTTTGTAATCAGTGTTCCGCGTTCTAAAATGAAACTTCAAAATAAATGAAAATGTAAATCTCAATTGGCGCATAACCATATGTTTCTATCGTGAATATGATACCACCAATCGATTCAAAGCGAAATTTTTAATTAAATAGTGTTACTAACTCAATTTGACCAAAATTTGAGACATGTGGAGTTGCTTCTTAAGCGACGAAATGTAAGGTAAGAAAATTCTGAGCTTGTGCTCGTACTCGTATATACTAATATTTTACTAACTAAAAATAGTGTTTTACTTTCAAAAACATCTAAACATTTTAAGATTTAGTATTTAATATTATAAATCGTAACAAACTGTATACGAGTATTATCGAGCCACCACTGATAATTCATTTGAGATAATATTGTTTGAGACAAAAGACCACAAAGTTTTAATCTTTGTTGATCTGATGATTTTCGTTTGCAATAACCGCTGACGACTGCTTATCACTCATTAGATTCTTAGCAATAACGTTAATAGTATGCAATTATTATAATTAATGCTTTTCATACATCTGTGTTTGTTTCGTTTATCACATGGAATACTTCTGAAAAATCCAAAAAGTATTTCAATGTTTTGTATTATTTATGTCAACATATTGTGTATGAATGTGTATTACTTATGTCTTATAAGTTATTAAAAACAGTTAATTCACGAGGTTCGTTCACAAAAAATCCGGTTTTTTTTTGACAGTTTGAATTTTAATTCCATTTAATATTTTAATAACTTTTACAGATTTTTCGATGACATACACAGTTGAACCTATTTTATCCCAACAGTCTCAACTGCATAGTATAATATTTCCTTGTTGCACTCTTTTTTTCGGGTAGTTCATATTATATGGACGCACGGAAACTATTGAACGGCTAGAGATATTTTGAAATACAAGACATAAAATGACAATCGTTTCTTCGAACATCGCAGCAGAGTACATTTTTGAGTGCTTAATATGTGTTAAGCGCGTGGTTGTGATTTGTTCACCGCTACGGCTATACATTTATAAATAAATTATTTTAAATTTAAATCTATTCGTTTTTCAGAAATAATTTCTAATAAATTGTGTTTCTAGGAAATAGAAAAATGTTTTTTTCAACGGTCGTTTTAACCCAAATTATCTAATATTTCATCATTCTGAACTGACATTTACTTCGAACACCATATTTCATCTCTTTCTCGCGTTTACTTATATAGCCGGTGATTCCCTAGATATTGGATCACGCAGGACCCGTTTGTATTAACAATGTGTTCAGCTTGGCTTTCCGAACAATGTTACATCAATTTCTACCAACGTCTCATACATCACATTGGGGGACATTCTCTTGTTAGACATCAAGGGTATGAAAAAAATATCTAAAAGACGCCAAATGTTGAGTGTAAAAAATAAAAGTCATGTCCAAAATGGACGATACATTTATTCAACGAATCAGAATGTCACTATTTCTCTAGTTTTTTGTACTTTTTTTTATGCATTGCCCATTACAATTGTTCACGAAGTGATTGTTATAGTGTTTGCCTGCCACTTCATTGACCAAAATTCCGAAAATAAACGAGGATTTTCAACAAATTTTTATTTTTATTTTGTATATAAGACAATATGCGCTTCGGTGGATTAAAGTGAAACAAACACTTAGTGGAATAATAATTTATTATTATTATTATTCTATGGTCATTAATTTTTGTACAATGAAGATTTTTTTTTTTTAATTTTGAAAATATTGATAGTACAAAATATACTATGTTTGGTACTCATAAACAATACTGTTATTAATTGGAAATACGTATTTTTTTTTAATTTAAAGTATGGTGGATGTATTACAAATAAATATTCAAGAATGTTTTTAAAGTATTATTTTCTAGTGAAGATATGCGTAATTTTTGAGGCAAAAAAAACTCATTTAATTGTACGCGGGCTTATTGTATGAATTTTTGTTCACAAGTAGGTCACCACACCGAATATCACTTTTATTTTATTATTAAATTTATGTTCATCAGCCTAACGTGTCGGTGGGCAGCGTGTTTTTTTTTTTTTGTAATCATGCAGGTCATATCTTATTTCGTTTAAATCGTGTAATACAGTTGAAAATATTATGTTGAAATGCTATCAAAACGACTTCACCAATGCGTATACGTCTGTTATCATTATGCAATCACCACGTGGTGCAAACTGGTTGCTGCATTATGAAATACGCATATTGTCCGTAAATGTTTGCAAATTAAATCGGTTTAAACCAATAAATGAATGTACTTCCCGAATGTTTGTGTGTACAAAAAAAATAGCATTCCCTGTACGATATGTTATTGTTTACAAAGTCAACAAATGTTCCGGTAACCATGGAAACGGAGAACCGTGACGGACGTAAACAACGTAAGTATACTAGATTTTACTTCACTATAAAACATACCTTTCTACCATTATTGAAAGCGTAGTGTACTTTTAATATTCTATTCAAAAGGTGAAAAAACCTTAAAGGTTAGACTAGCCTAAAACTAAATGTAAAAAACGGACGAAACTCTACGGTCGGGTGAGGTATATAGAAATAGGGGTTTTAAACTTAAAACCAATAATACATACCATTGCTCATGAGAAAAATTATTCTGTGTAACAGGGGTCTGGTGGATTAGTTTGTATTTCTAAAAATGGTCGATGTAGTATTGTAAACAATTTTTTTTTTCATTTGGGTTTGCATAATTTTGGCAAAAAAATGTTTTGACACTTATGAGATATCTATTAAATGCTTTATTTATTTCAATAATATAAATGCATTGTTACGATTAATATTTATAGAATAACATCCAAGTAAGGAAAATCTTATGGTAAATTTAGTGTTCATGAAAAATAAACAAATGACGTGAAGAAAATACTATAGACGGTGCTGGGATCAATTCTTGATTTTGGTTGAATTTTTTTGCAATTTTTAGTCTGTTTTCTCTATTATTTGGAAAATTGTTGAGAAATTCAATAAATGTACCAAAAAGACAAAATATCTTTTCAGAAAACTACTACGTTTACGTACATCGAAGCAATTCTTCTGATCGAGATCGTGCACACAGACACAGACACAAAAAAAAAACACGCATCATGATAAAACCAATACATTCCTTGTTTCACTCAGAATTTAAAATCAAGAACTATATATGTAGTGCAATTTTCTATCGACGTTCTAAGGTGCGCAATACGTAATGAGCAAGTGAGCCCACCAGATAATTATTGCCAATTTATCATCTCAATATTAACTTGGCTCGAACATAATAATAATATGTTTTGGGAAAATCGCACGTGAAACTATCCTCGTTGCTGAATAATACCGGAGTAGAGAAACATTTTTCGTGGAGCATTTGTTTTTCCTAATCACTTTTCGATTGCTATGAATGAAATATTTCAGCGATTTACAACTGAATAATGGAAGGATAAGGATGGTTTGAAAACGCTGATTCACTATTTTCGAAGAAGTTTATATTCATTTTTGTCTCGCTCCTGCAGGCCCTCTGCGATTGTCGTTTAAATGATTGGAAATAAATCACGAGTAACAACGAAATAAGAAAGTTTGACACAGACAGCTGCAGATAGATGAGTTTGCGTAATTTGCGATGCGTCGGGCATAAATACGGTGTCGTTTACAAATTGTAATTGATTTAAAATAAAATAAAAATAAAATAAAGACAGACAACGCAGTCTCACTGTTCAGTGCGGAGTACCTGTTTTGTATTTTTCATTCGCTATATTTGCCCGCTATATCGTCGACGCGCGCGATAGGCTTCGATTTATATTTATTTCCCGTCGAATTCATACTCTAAACTCTACATCTTGTTGGTATTATTTTTTATTCCGTCTCTCACGAATCCTGAGACGAACGCGTAATGGAGTTCTTCTTTGCTGCTTTATGATTAAAAACATTACAGATTACACTCGATAAATAAAAAAGTAAAACCACTTTTTGTTCCTGGCAAATTTTTGGATCATTCTGCTTAGAGAATTTATACACGTTTGCGTTACCGCCGTATGTTATGAAACGCTTGAAATTCATAATTTTGAACTGCATAACCTAATTTGATTTAGAAATGTTCAAGTCAACGACGATAGAGCTCATGCATAATAATAAAGTCTTGTCGAAACAAGATCACATTGACCATAAACATCAACCACAGTGCGGAGTATCCGCCATAAACGCTATTTTATTCAGTAACATTAATGTTAGGAGCAAAATACGCATGTAATATAGGAGTAATTATACAATATAGGAGCTGCGGATTACAAAAATATTATAATAAAAGATAATATAATACGGAACCATGTATCGACTAAAATTGGAAAACCTGGTAAATAAAATAGTAAATAACCTAATTTTTATGCCGGTGTTATAGGCTTTTTAACTCGATTGCTAGGTTGTACAGTTAATTTTTCTTCAACCAAAGATGATATAAAGTTAAATTGCTTATAATTAATTCGAAAATATTCACGAAATTTGACGTGGTTGTTTATTAAGCGTCGATTGATTAATATTTCAAAACATCCTTCATTTTCACGATTTTTAAATATATCGTCGGTTGGTTTTTTTTTCTTTGACGTTAAATAAGAAAAACTAGCCTCATCGTCATCCTCATCCATCAATAGCACAGTTAAAATATTATTGTTATTAAAAATCAATTCATCCATTGTTATTAATTATTATTATTCAAATTTCAGAATTAAAACTATACTCGTCTAGTGGCCAGTGCGTACTAAGCGTACACGCTCGAACAGATTAAGAACCGCAGTAACAATATTTCTGTTTGTGATGACAGGCAGAAAAAAATAATAATATCGCCGCGACGTGTCGCGTCTTGGAAACCACACTTGTCGCGGCGACATGTCGTGCCTTGCAGACCGTACCTTTTCACGGTCACCGGCTATTCCGATACACCACCTGCCGCCCAACACACACGCACACGCGCATTACACAATAATCATACAAATCGTAAGAATTTGTAAGGACAGATTGCGGTTACCGGGACTTGACCGACGACGTTAGGTAAGGTTAGGTAACCGATACTTTTACGAACGCTTAAACGGCCCTAAGTTAATTTTTTCGTCAATTATTATTTTCGTGAATTATTATAATACAATCGAAAATTCCAACATGTGTGAATTATTGTCATCTTTTCGTGTGCGAATTATATTTTCACCGTCTGTCGTGCTTTGAATCTTGGTGTGTGCTCATCGCCGTCCGTTTGACGACCAGTTTTTTTTATTATTATGTATTATATTTTTTTTTTTTGAGCGCTAATCGCCAAAGATTTTTTATATTTGGCACGCTAATCGCTCATTTGATTGTGTTTTTTTTATTATTATTATACGTTTACGTGCGCTAATCGCCATCGTGAATTTTTACGTTATATTGTATTTTTCGGTGTGCCATTCAATGTTTTTTTGTGATCGGCCATTTTGATTATATTTTATTATTATTGATGTGAGACACGGCTCTAACAGCGACAGTGTGTTAGCGCAAGAAGTGGTACTAATTACCAAATTTTGTGACACTATTAGCTTAAATTTACATATTTATTTGTTATAGTTTAATCGTTCTTTTAATATTATTATTTTACAGTACCTACCTATTGTTGAGCCTAAAAGGCTGTACATTTATTATTATACCTATTAATTGTTGGGCCGGAAGGGCCGATTATTTTTATTATACAACATCATAGTTACTATTTTATTACCATTGTTCTATATTTTTGGTTCCTATTTTTTCCATAGTCTAAAGTACACATAAAACACAAATACTTATTATATACACGCATTTACGCACTCACTAACTTATACCACGTAGCTCGTCAGATTTGCGCGGCTAACCCAACCACTCTGACTGAGCTACAAATACATTTTTACACACGTATGCTGACACGGTTCGGCATAGCGTTAGGGTGACCGGCGTGCGCGTGATAACATTTCATGCATTCGGCCCAAACAATAATTTAACGTAAAATATATGTATACAAAATGAATGGTGTTTTCCCATCATATTTAATATCATAAATAATTTTTATTCATATGACATGATCGAGGGCCCGGGAGGCGATTGCCCCCTTGCCTACCTTGCCAGTCCGCCCCTGATAGGCTCATTATGTATTGACACATATTGACTAATGATTTTCAATAAGTGACATTTGAGACTGCAAATAAACCGTCTCTTAGATATTATTTGTAAAGGGTGATTTTATAACCCTCCTATCCCATTTTATAGCTGTAATATTTTATAAATTAAATATTTTTTTTTTTTAATGTTCATGTTTACATAAGATCTATGTTTCATACATTCCTATGGACATCCATTAGTTGACATGAAAAAAAAAATGATAGAAAACATAGGTTTTTTGGTAATTTGGATATTTAAAAAAAAAAAATGCAATTTAACCATTTTGACGGCCATAAAAGGGAGTGTGTATAGTTAAAAATTACTCTGTAAATATGCTGTTCATCTAGTGCACTCTGAGATTATTACACGGTGCGCGGCAAAGGACAAATCAGTATGAATATGTGGACGAAATGATAAGATAATAATAATAATAGTTGTACTCGTATATTATTATTATGAATAACGTGAAATTTAATGCAACTATTTATATTTGTTTTTCATAGTTTGGTTTTTCATACCGACGGAAAAAACAATAATAATACGATACGCTAATCTTAAGCTATTTCACGCCGTGAAAAATGTTTTAAGGCTTTACAGTTTTCAATGAGCCTTCATCGATCATCGATTATTTACTATAGTTTTTTACGTATATTATAGTATTATAATTGGCCAGTTGAGTTCAATAAGAGCAAAAAAAAAAAAAACACTTACTGTACAGCATATTACTGGTTTTTCCATAATTTTTCTCTTTTAAAACTTAAAATTATGTTACTGTTTAAACTAATTTAAATTATAATAACAAAATGCTCGCAGTTTGATATTAATAACAAACCTTGTTTTGACAAATTATACTAAGTTGATTTATTAAAATATTATTTTAAACATTACGTGTTGGATAATATGCATATTTAAATGATCTTGACAAAAAAGAGTAAACTCCGATGCAAACTATTTCCCCTTATTATTTTTTTTTAAAACTTCTAAAAATATTCGGTTTGAAAACTTTTATAATATGCATACTATTACCACACATTTATTTTGGGCATCAAATTTAATTATTTCAACTAGGTCCTTCGATTTATAGTTTGTTTATTTATTAATAATTAAATAATGAAGTATAAAAAGTAGCGAAAACAGTAGACTAACAACGAATTATTCGTATGTCTCTTTTCCATTATATACAAATAATTTAACTTAACTTGTCTCTTGATTTTCTTTTAAACTACAAAATAACATTTTTCGAATCAGTGACCTTTAAACGGTTTATGACAGATTTAAGATTTATATTATGAATAGTAATTTTATGAAAATTAATGAAATCATTAATTAATTTTTATTTTATTAACTTTAAATATTTTCATCTTACATTATGGAAATTGTTTTTAGTAAAATGTATAAGTGCCTCATAACGATTTTTTCAAAACAAATTGAATTGGTTTTTTTTTTTTTTTTGAACTATTAGATTATTATTACCTAAATTGAGATAAATATATATTTTGTCCTACGATTGCGTACGTGTTAATCAATATAAAGTTGTACTTTGATACAAACATACGGTCATACGGAATTAAAATATCATAGACGATGTGTAAGTTTCCATAATACTGTTAAATGATTACATATCCTGTGTAAATAGTACGTTTTAAATCTGAAATATATGTTTTTATACGATTTAAAAATAAAAAGAATATAAGTTTCCCTGTATACACATATTTTGTATTTATGGTGTTCACTGATACTGTCTTTATCTTTTTCAATTATATTTTAAAAAAAATTAATTGTTCTAAATTAATTTTGTCCTGGATCTTAATTCTTTAGTGTTTTAATCGTATTGACCTCTTTGAGAAACTTTTTTATTACTTGAAAGCTAATTTCACGATGAATTGATTTAATTTCACGTTTCTGCTATTTTATTTATTTTTTATCGACAATTATTGAACAATATTCAACTTCAACAAATAATTATTCAAAGATTATAAAGCAAACATACTAAAAACGATTAATTTTTGACATTTTTAACAGTGTCCTTAAGTGTTATTCCTATGTAAAAGGTAGTCAGAAAAATTTAAATATGCCTATACAGTATGTCTATAGATCGATTAATTATACTTGTTGACGAAAGCAATTGAAGAATTTGATTCATTAGCTATACTTGTTATTTAGAAATTCCAACCCTAGCGTTATATTTGTATACTTTTTAATTTGTATTAATTTATTATATTATTAAATCAATATCAGCTTGAACAATTTTAAATTTAAATAAATTAATGTTTGTTGTTTTATAATAACAACATTGTGCAAACTATATAAAGTAATTTAATAAATATTCTGTAAAATATAATGTATTACATTACAATATCACGCTTGAACTATAAATGAAACAAATATTCAATAAAATTACTTCATGGGTGTTAAAATTATATTCATTGTTTTTTTTTTATAAACAATGATAATAATTATAAATGAACGATTGAATTAACATAATTCAAGACCCATGTTCTTATAAATACATATTATGATACATTTAAATATTTATATTAAATATCATACACATAATTATGTACCTCCTCATGTAAACAATGTACTCCTTGATCTAATCGGGTAAACACAATTTGCATACGGATACAATGTATTATTGCCTATCGACCGTTTGCGTAATTATCGACGAGGTCCGCGTTTCATACCTATAGTATCTAAGTATTAAGGTTTATCTTACATCCGACTTTTGACAAAGGATTAAAAGTGATCCCACAGTAGGATTTCTTTATATTCTCATGGAGCTCCCATAAATAGACAATTTTATTGTGGTTAGTAATTAATTTACGAGTGCTAAAAGTTAAAATTAATATTATTTACATTTACAAGACCATTTATTGATTTACACTATATTTATTGAGTTACAGTATAATTGTATTACATTCGTAGTTCAATATTGATAACTATCGAAACTTTGGTTGTACTAAATATTTGATCTGAGAAACTACTGTCGCAAACTTTTCATCATCATGGTCATATTTAGCTGAAAAATATTCCTTGCCGTAAAATAAGCGCGTAATTCATGATTTAATAAATTTGAATTCCCATTTCATTTTCGTGCAGCTTTTCGGCCAAGACTATCCAAGTTCGGAAAATCAAAAGAATATTTCGTTTTAGAAAAGTTTTCGAGCCCTCAACAATGTATCTATACATAGTTTGTGGTGGAATCAAATAAAATTTCAATTTCAAAGACATATATTCGTATTTTAAATGGCCAACAACCGAATGGTTTTACTTTATTCCCTACTTCTTTTTTTGTAAAAATGTGTTTGGTTAAAAAAAAATACGTTGTATACTATATTTCTTTTGGAAATGTAAATTATTTGTGATTTTATTCAATTAATATTATTATTAAAATAATATGGATGAACACTGCAGTGCCGTCGATATTATCGTGTAATGTAAAATAAATGGATTTATATAGAGTGACAACAATACTTTATTTCACGTGATCATTATTTAATTTTTATCAAATAGTCTAATGTCTCGAAATAAGTAATGATGAGCATTTTTATATTTGGCAGGCCAAAGTGGATTTTGCTAATCTAATAAAAATATTGAAGAGGTTAGAAAAAATAATATAAAAATCTCGAAATCGAAAGAAAGTGAAAATAATAAGTCGACTCACCGATAACAATATATCTACATAATATTAAGTTTGAACAGTTATATTTTGAGTCTGTAGAAAACAGCATTTTACAAAAAAAATTTAAAAACCCTAAAAAATTAAGGACTTCCGTGTAAAATTAATTCCGTTGAGCTTTGCCAAGCCGTCAGAGTTTTGTATCCTCGGTTGTATTTAAATATAAATATATTATCAGTATATTGTACTAAAATATGTTGTAAGTAGCCCACGCGTATAAAAATAAGGAACAAAAAATGTCCATGTTTTGAGACGATAAAATATGCCACATTTCACGCTCCCACTCAAAGTCCACTTAGTGCCCATTATAACAAAAATGTTTATTGGAGAGAAAACACAGTTATTTACATTATTTACTCCGCCCGAACCAACCGTACCATTAATAATGAGTAGGCTTAAAATGTATTTACATTATTGGTTTTATTATTTTATCAATCAGCAAACCGCAAGTACTCGATAAAGCAATTTATACTGATAATGATCGAGTGATACTGGTGCCGATAATTAATAAACTATTCAAGCATTAAATTTAGGTGTTATATTATGATAACAAATAAGAATATGTTTCAAGAATTTTTCAATTCGGCTAATATTACTATACCGGTGGATGTGATTTATTTAGCTTGCTAAACCATATTTACATAATATTATATATTTAGCTCGCTAACGTGGTTCAATAATCCTTCATAGAATAATGAAGAAAACAATATCGATCATTTACGATTATTATTACATAAATACGTCCAGAAATAAACGGACCGTCGGGACCTGATGAACAGGAACTAGTGCATTCCATTAATTCCCTCCGTGTATTCTCCGGATAATGTTACTTACCTCCCGGCACATACGGCATGGCGCGGAAAGACTTATGCCCGTATGCATAATACTAACGATATGTGTTTCATAATATACATAGTCACTTAAATATTCCATGGTAGAGTGGCCCACGACTTATTTATGTGTCCCGTAAATTTTTGTATGTATCATATTGGGTTTGTATTGCATAACTATGTGAACGCTTGTGGAATGATGACTATATTTATCGAAGTTTTATGCTCATATCAGGGAAAATATTTAGAAAGCGTTATAGCGATGGTAATTTAAATTGATGACTAAAAATTGAATAATAGCAAAGTGCACAGTAACTGTAGTGAGTATTTAGAAAACTTCCAACACAAAATAACATTTTTAAAAAAAAACCAAGTAAAACCAAACACATGTATTTATGTATCATATAATGTATCATGATTATTTAGTGGAAATAGACTAGGTACTTTATGTAGCCCATAGCAAACCCTAAGAAATGACCATGCAACGGAAAGTTGTTTTAGTAGTGTCACATACATTATTACCGATATAAATAAGTACTATGGGACCAAAATCCTGACTACAAAGCATTGTCCCCAACTGTGTATAAAAGTGATAAATACTAAATATTACTTACCGTTTTGAACCAAAACACAGGGATGAAAATTGCGATAAATAAACAGCAATAATATAATATGTATTTGAGTTTATAAAACTTTTATAGGCGTCCTTTATAGGCGCCTTAATCGTTTTGTCCCCCGTATACAGTATACATACGTCTTAGCATGAAAAAACCACCCCGAGTTGCTTATAATCGGGAAAAGTTTCAGCGGGGATCAAAAAACCTCATGGGCGAGCTGTGAATGGGACCTGTATACGTACATGTTCCTGGGAAAAACGTTGAACAATATTTGAGGGCGTCGGTGGTCGGACACCCGGGTGGACAAAGGAGTCGTAGGGGCTGAAGACTATATATTATTGCAATACCTACGGAAAGTAATGGTATGCGTTTCGCGAGCGCGTGACCGACCGGCCGTTCTCGTCGGACGAAACCGCCGCCAACTCGATTATTATTATCACAATACCATTACTATATTGTATTGTCGTGTTGCGCTGTGCACGTGCGGACCGGGGACCGGGTTGAGGCGCGCCTAGTTTAGTTTTTGTCCGCGGGCGACGACGGGCGAACACGACCGTGTGCGCGCCAACCGCTCGCAGCCGGCAACAACCCCTGCGATACATCGTCGGCGGCGGGCGCGGGCGCGGCGAACAAGACGCATTAAACGCGCGTAGGTACGCGGCGCGAGAACAATGACACTGCGGCGGCGGCGGCGGCGGCGGCGGATGAAAAGGCGACCGACAACGGTCCAAGAGGATGTCGTCACCGTCGTCGGCGGTGGCGGGGCACAACGAGTAGGCGCGTTGCGGGTGTGTGCCCGCGCGCGTGGGGACGGCCCCCGTGTTGATGACAGTTTTAAAACGGTTCTGCCCGCGCACCGTCCCTCGGCCTCTTTCATTGTCGCCGAGCTGGCGGACGGCCAAACGCCCGCCAAGGTGTGTAAACATATCAAATTCACCGCTGCCACCGCGGTTTAACGGTTCGTAAAATAATAATACCGCCCGGCCGCGTGTACACACAGGTAAAGTTTGTACGGTGCACGCGCGCATACACGCACATCGTTTACGTACACACACAATATTATGGTTTAAACCATACCGCATTGTGCGCGAAAATATACTTAACGATCGTCCGCGTGCGCGCGCGTGTATAAAATACCGAGGTACGCGATCTACCATTGTGGCCGACGTAACGGTAAAATCCCGAAATAAAAAAAAAAAAACCTAAACATTATACTGATATTGAGGTTGAAAAATAATCGAAAATTATAATCACGGATAATCGCTAAACGTGCATCATAAATATGATATATTTTATGACCCAACTGAACCAAGTACTGTACACTGATTCCGTCGAGATTCTTCGAGTGACCGCAAAAATACATACGGTATAAAATTAAATGGAGCTTCACCTTTACTCGAAAGGCAGTTCATTGAGAAGAGTGGTCGCTAGATTACTTCAACCGTCCATTTGTCGAATTCCTCATAAACTTAAAACATGCATTTTTAGTTTAAAGGTAAAATGTATGATAACATAGTACGGTAATTCAAAGATATATTCGGGTGAATAGCGTATTGCTCAAAAACGAGTTTGATAGATCGCGTAAGACATCACTGCCAATACCAGTGCCATGGTTTTAGAAGATAAGGTCGGGACACTTTCCACAACAAACTAGGGAGCTATACAGTCGCTTAGAGAGAACATTTTAGAGGACACTTTTAAATCCCCAGAGCTGGTAATCAAACTTTATTGAGATTGAAAAAATAATCGAAATAAAAAAAAAAAATGCAAAATCTTGTTCAAAATAGAATCACATACAAGCATTTCAGAATATTAAGTAAGTTAAATATGTAAATTAGTGTCAAGAAAGCGCACACATTTAGTACTAAAAGGGGGTGTAAGAAATTTGCGCCAAAAGTGAACGAAAAAAACAAAAATAAATACATATATGTATGTAATCTGCGGCACATACAAAAAAGTACATTTGAAATCTGCGCCACGGCTGATAACGAATAGTACTATGCGGATTGCCACACAAATTTGCCATCTCCAGAACTGGATAATTTAACTACTAATTATGTAACACTAATTTGCAGAAATTATATTTATAGCGCACGTTGAAATTTCAACCTACCACACAAAAAATAGTTAAACAATTGAAAACAATTTAAAAATGAACAATTTTCGTTCATCATCGATGTGGATTAGATTCAATGATATTTCCATTTTCCATATGGAGATAAAGCCTATTTGATATCATTTAAGTTAATATAGCATGTTCATTTTTATTCTCTATTTTATTTTATATTACACTCCGAGAATTCTAAAATAATTTATAACATAATTATAGTGCCGTCTTTGTAAATTTGTGATAAAATAATAAAACAAATGTGAAAAAGATAAGCTGAAACATATTAGTTTTCGTAACTATATAAATCAATTTATCTATATTATAAAATATGTCTTAGCATATAAATCAATTCCATATTATATAATTTGGTCGAGTAGCCAAAATTATATAATATTACATTAAGATTACATTATGAAAAGATACGACGAGGATCGAAGTACATGTGTCACATTTACTCAGTGTAGGTGGCGCAAATCACACTATAGCCACTAAAAGTCCTCTCTAACCGGACGCACTGATAAAGCAAGTGTCGCTACCACATATTCTAAGACCTGGGTAAATACCGATAATATTATTACGCGAATGAGCTGATGAGGATGTGTACACACTTGTGGACAGAATAGAGTACCGAGTGCCAGCGGACGGCTATGCCGTGTAATTGGAACGATAACCGACCGTATCGTTTATACTGCAGTAAAACGAGTCGGATGAAACGGCATAATATTATTCTTGCACCGGTCCCTTCAGTGTCATTGTGAACGGGTTTCATCGAACTTATTTTTTTTATCGCGTACCACTATATTATAATATTATTATTCGCTACTAGGCCGCCGGCGGTCCCGTGACACCAGCCACGTGTTGGTGATAGGTAATATGGTGCCAAGCAGCGGAGAGAGTCAAATATATAAAAAACAATGAGGCGTGCGTTTCTTATTTCACGTGACGCACATTACCCACTTGGACTTGTTTTGAAACGTATCGAAGAGAGTGCATACTATAATCGCCGTAGTGGAGATCAAAGGCGTGTAGTGAACGAACGGGGGGGGGGGGGGCAAGAAAAAAAACTAAATACCGACTTTCGTGATGTGGAAAAGAAACACCAACGGTATGTATAATGTTATTCGCGTTATGTATGCGCCAGTAGGTGTTTAACGTTTTTTTTCATCTTTATTTTCCTGTTCTCTTTTATTCTTTTGCAGAGAAGAAAATTATACGGTGTTCGGTTCGCACACGAGTGTATAGCGAAAATAGTCGAAGAGTAGAAGCGAAAAGGAAAAGGAAAATCAATGCGATCCCGAGTAATGCGGTTCAAAAATAGCGAATGGCGAAAACGATTGTTATCAAAATCGGACGGAAGACGAATGGAACGCGAATAATATCATAATAATCTTACTCGACTACACTATCGAAGTCTGCGTCGAGTGGGTATGGCCGAGCAGTGTTAGGGCTGGCCGCTAGCACACGAGAAAAAAACGTAGTACGATATTAAAAATATACTCGGATTTCGGACGCAAAAATTGTAAAGCCTTTCAGACGGAAATGAAAATAGCTCATAAATGGAGAAGAATAAAGTGAATAAACGAAACGTAAACCGTTTGGTTTTCAAACGTAGTGAAAATAACTGCAACGTTTTAATACGTCTATGAGAACTCGCAAATATATAAAGGAAAATATATATATATACAGGGTGGTTTTAGAACCCTGATTGCATCCACCGCTTATAATAGCCATAAAATTGCTTAAATTTAGATTTCTTTTTTTTATTGTTTCAGTTACCATAAAATCGATGTTTTTCGTAACACTTTTTTTTCATACCACCTTAAGCGTGTTCGCTGTGGCGAAACAAAGTATTTTTTTTCAAATGGAAATACCCTTTTTTCACAGTGTTATATCAACGAGGTAAATATTTTTGTAAATATTGATGTATCAAAATTAGAACGTAATTTTTTAATTATTCTTATTTAAGTATTAAGGAACATTTAGTAAAACCAGCCTTATAATGCCAAATATTATGATATAATTTGTGATAACAGGTAATCGCTAATTGTAGCCAATTCGTGGTAACGCAGATTTTACCATTTCATACGCAATTTTAAATTTGAATAATTCTGAAAGTATTGGTCTGAATTGTCATCGTGGTACAATAAATAGTCCGTAAAAAATGATCAAAGTAATATTTTGCGTAAAAAATATTGCGTTACCGTTCGAAAAAAATCGGCATGAAAAAAAAGGTTGTAAAATACATAAAGTTTTATGGTAACTTGAACATTAGGATAAAAAAAAAGAAAATCCAAATTTAAGCATTTTTACGGCCAAAAAAGAGGAAGAGCGTAGATATAAAACCATCCTGTACAGTACCTATACCAATACCGTTTGATAATAATACCTATTAATATTAGCGACCCTACGCGACGACTACAGGAGTGTGATGGTCGATGTGATGCAGGTGCGTATCGACGATAAAAATATAATACCTCCGCGGCCGCAGTCATTAGGGAAATAATATTATAAAACAACGCTTGTTTTTCGAGAACGATGAGGAATTAAACAATACTATATTATTATCAATATCGTAACTTTCTAGTAATATATATATATATTATTGTTGTTTCTTTTCGAGTAACCGGCGGCGGCGGCATCGGTGCACTAATGATTGCAATAATAATATGATACTATGGTTGGGCGAGTTAATTTATTAGTGTTAAGCGTTACACCAATGAAACTAAATTGAATATAAATAGTGATTGATGGGGGTGAACGTTGTTACTAATTAGTAATTGGCAGTACTCTACCTTTAAATTATAGGTACGAATAGTTTTTGGATTGATTTCCACTTGCGGCCATTAAAAGTCAAAGATTAACAACTGCACATAGAGACAATAGTAGTACATTTTCGGGTAATCTAAACCTAAACTTTGATTGCGTACGTGACAATTGAACAATTGAACGGATAGTTGTTGCAGACAATACACACATATATTTTGATGTAGTTGATTTAATTTCCAAACTATTAGCTTGCAGTAGTCTTTGTTTGCTACAACTTAAGAAAATGATCATATTAACGCACACATATTGTAGACTGTATACTACTAAAAATATAACTATTACGTATTGTGCATTATTTTTATTTTTATTTTTCACTGTTAGCACAATAATATTATTATAGGCTCTGCTGATGATTCAGTTTTTATTAAATATTTCGCTCAATAATACAGTAGTTAACATCTTTATAAATGCGTTTCAAATTATCGTGTTCAAAGTATTATAATAACTTAGAAGCCTTTATTTTGAATGTGTTTAAAATTAATAATGTACCCTAAATCTTAAACGGGATGCTGTTTAAATGACTTCGGAGTTTAAAAATTGAAATTCTAACCAAATTATAACAGTTATAAAAAACTTACAGTTAAATAAAATAAAATATTTAGAAATTATAGATATATAATCATTTATATTAGAAATTATAAAATGCATATTTTTTTAACACAGATGTATAATTGACAGATACAACTAAAAATTATTATAAATATAACATTGACAACTTCGCTTGCATTATGTAAGTCGTTATCGGTACAGGTTCCTGGGCATCCCGGCATACTTACCATTTAATCTAAAAAAGAATAACTTATTAGTCTTACTTCTTTTGCTCAGAGTAAATAATAAAAAAAACCTAAGCTGTTGATTTAGATATTATTTATTTTTTATAATATAAAAAAATCTAACGAGGACGACTGGATGAATAAATAATTTATAAGCATTGAGATAGATTTGAATCTTTAGGCTGTATTAAAAATAAAAACAATTTTATCATTCATCCAATGGTATTACATTATCATTATTTTTAATTTTACAAAGCATTTTTCACTTGAAACAAATTTGAACTTTTATGTTTTAGATTATTATTTGATTGTTTTAATAAATATTTTGTGACATTTATTATGAGTCTAAGTATAAAGAAATATTGAGATATGATTGAGCTGTAGGATTTAATGCCACATTAATTCAGTTTTGGCTTACATTATGAATTTCTTTAATTTACAGTAATAATAAAATAGTATTACAAAAGAGATCCGATGAATGGCCTGGAAAAATATTCAATAGAAAAATATATTTTTCTTAAGCACTGAAATATACATTGTAAACGATGATCTTTTACGTATAGTAAGTAATGAAAATTTGTATTTTTAAATACAATTATATTTAAATATTTTATTTACATTTACAATGCAAGTCATATTATTTAGATATAATATAGTGCTCTGTAATACGAAACAATATTATTATTATTGTATATTTTTTATTAATTTTTAACAGACAAACATTTTAATTTATTTTGTCTAACAAATGCATTTTGTGTATTACAAACACTGTTGGCTAAGATTCAACGTTACTCGTTGAAGGTTTTTAATGAGCAGAGTTCTTCGTATTTTAAACAGTATTCATTTTAATAAATAATATTATGTAACATGAATGCACGCATTAATCATTGCGAGACTAACATTAAAAATAAAACACTCAACTACAACCGTAGGTTTCTCCAGTCAATATTTTGATCTCCGTAATAAGAGGAAATAATAGTTGAACGGTATAATATAATACTATATCGATGGTTAAACAAAACTTAAAATGTTCTTGTTGTTGCGTTATTAGGTTACCCTTGTTTTTTTTTAAATATAAAAAAATAAAAATATATTTTGTTTCATCTTTGCTCAATGATCATACTAGTATAACTATATTATTGTAAAATCACATAAAAAGAAATATAATATATCCAGAACAATAATACACGTTCCTGCAAAAATCCACTACATTGATGTTAAACTGGACGCATGAGATTGACAATAATTGGCGTGACATGTCTTCTCGGAATACGTTTGATTTCATGATTTTTTCAGACCACCGGACTAACGTAAAGACTGAAGATGCAAATGGCATTGATAATAATTTCACGTAATTTGCATTTTGAAGATAATATATAAATAAATGACCTTATTTTTATTTTTATTTATTTTTTAAGTTTCGACAACTATGGCCAATAGCTATAGGGTAAGTAACTGTTGTTTTCCGGAACATGTATGATGTATGTGTATACGGCTTCGTCACCAAGATCTCGGGTAGTCGGTCATCCATCCGGGAGCTAGCAACGCCGGACGGTGCTTTACCGCAGCACTGATCAGCGATTGCGGCTAACTATTGCGTCACACCATGCCCACATAACCTTATTTATAATTCATATAAATGTGTTTTGTAATAGCTCGCAACTGCGAATTAATAACCTAATCAAACGACACGTTTGTGGATTATAGTGCCTTCTGCCAATTGGGAATACGCATATGATTCGACCCACATTAACACGACAAAAATAATAACCGACTTAACGGTCAAATGCTGTGAATTCACCATATTACGTTTTACCTATTCAGTATTCTGTTCAATAAATATACATATCTAACCGAAATAAATAGTTTTCCGCTCGCTCAAGATCTATTGTACGGATTTCGTCTAGGTTTTAACATTTTTATTTCTCATCATTTATTGATAATGATGATTTATTGGTTTGTTAATAGAATGATTTTACGTTTAATGAACTACCAATTGCATTAAAAAAAAAACAAAGTATTTTAATATACTTTTGGCTTAAAATCAGGCAGTAAAAATTCTGTTTTAATTTGTTTAAATTACTTTTCTGTAATTCAAATGCAGTAAAAATAGGTCTCACCATATTACATTAATTTTATGAACATTTTTTTTCTATACTCGATTAATCGGTTTTCTAAAAATTCTTGTAGTTTTTTTCGGCGGTTGGGATGCTTCGCAAATTTAAGCTGTAACACATTATACCATCCACATAGCGTATGTTATAAGCGATTTATACATGAATTATAAACTGATGATTATTAAGACAATAAAAAATAAATGAGTCGTAAAAACGCGATAAAACTGAGGAACGCAATGTGAAATAATTGCAAATGCTCGAGGGATAGTGCGGGTAATTCTACAGAAATCATAAAAATCATCGTGTCGTACGGTTTTAAACAGAAAACATCAATGCTGTTGAAAATATGTGAAAAACATGTGCCAAGAAATTGTTTAAAATACAAAATGTCTTATAGCCCGCGGAGTTCCAGCTGACAGCTACCGAATGAGAACCATTATAATATGTTGACATTTCACTGCAAACGATCGGAACGATATTATAACGTGTACGGTGTCCACAGTAAGCTGTGCAGAATAGCCGACACCGTCCCGTTTGGGGGAATCGTGCTGAAATGCATAAAAACAAAATTCAAGTGTTCCACTTATGTACGACTATTGCTCTCATTAGCAACAAATTTCAAATATCATGTATTTTAGTGATGTTTTAAGTGTATGTAAAAAGATTGCTTGACTATTTTTCTGTTTAGATGTTCAATTAATCGAACAAACATAAAAAGATTATGAACATTGAGCCATTGAGGTCACCGGCTGCTATCACATTAATATTTGGAGTTTGACACCACCGCGCAGGACCGGCTTTACTTTTTTTTTTTATTATTATTTAAAATACAAAATAATACATTCTTTGCCATAGGATATAGATAGCTATGGATATTTAGAGAAATGCACAGTAGTTATTTAACAGTTTAATGTGATGATTATAAATATTTTTACATAAGTATTATAAGATAAATTGATAATTTAAGTTACACAGAAGTAACATGTAAGTTTACAATAATATACTAATATTTACAATAGTTTAATATCTATATTAGTATAACAGAGTGATCAACACGTAAGAGTGCTTTGGAAGAAACGCATGTAAAGCATGAAGATTTGAATGTTGTGAGGGTGGCTTAGAAAAGGAAGGTCGTGGGGATGACCTCGTTTTCATCGACGTTGAGTTGGGTAAGTAAGGTGATTATAATGAATTGCACCTTATGAGTTTGGAAGAGAGAAATTTCTCGGTAAGGTTTTTTTATTATCTTCGATTTCTTGTATTTGAAAGTCTTTGTGGAGATTTGTGTTTCTAACAAACCATGGGAGATTTGCAATTATTCTAAGGACTTTGTTTTGGACAATTTGCATTTGTCTTATGTGCGAGGATGCACAATCACCCCATATCGGGCAAGTGAAGGGAAGAAGAGTATTAAACTCAATGAAATTCTTGGTTCCTGCAGGTCACGTGGTTGCATACGAGACGAGTGTTATAGAGCTTTCCAATGGAACTATATCAACGAGGTCGATCGGTTTCATTCGTGTACGGGTCCGTGGCGTCAAGACAACAACGACCTGTGACATTAAATTCGATTATTATGTTCGGACGGTGATTGAACATTGAAGAGAAAACTCGCTTTCAGTTGAACTGTTAATATTTTTGGTAAAATATAAATATTATTGCACAACAAATGAATACGTGAGCTAACAAAGCACTCGTTGACCCGAAGCTCGACCCGAGGGTGAGGGTAGGATTCAAAAATTTAAAAACATTAATGAAATAATTACTATGTGTTATGATAGATGCACACCACATTTGAATTATTAAAAAAAAAAAAATCAAAATTCCGTCAAATACTTAACTGCATAGTTTTGAAGACGATTAAATCATTATTATTAACTATAGGATGAAATATTAGCAGAAAGATTAAGCTTTTACTGCTAAATCATCATCACTTTGTTTTAAAAGTATATTTTTTAAATTAATTTTTAATTTTTTTAAATTTCCGTATAATTACATAATACCAACGTTGCGACAACGGTCCACATATACTTTGACGATTCTATTTTGTCGACCCTACTCTCGTAGAACACTGAAAATACTGGAGTACTTGTAGTGCACACTAGAACAATAGTATTTGATTAACATTTTGGTTTTATCAATTTTAATATAACAATCAAAATACATTTCATTCAAGATAGGTAGACTAAAAATTCTATGTATTTGTGTACGATGGAACTGAAGTGAAGAATTTTTATACGTGTTTGGGTTTAACTTCTGATAAAAGTATTTCCGACCAAATTGATAAAATCTTTCGTTGTGTGTGCTTTTTTTCAATACTCTCGTCTATTACGTGCTCGTTGTCATGGTCCTTAAGATTGAATGAATACGCGTGCCGCTGTGTGTGTCGCCAATTCCATTCTAAGCCTTTCATGCTCGTGACTCTGGTCGATAGTATAAGATTTAAATTTATCATCAAAACTTATTTAAGTCATATTATTTTCAAACTCTACAAAATTAAATCTTGTTAATGCTTTATGTTGTATAAAATGCATGTTTTCAGATTAAAAGTGATTCATCCATCGGGATATTTCTGCTTCTCTCCGCGGAATGGGTTTCATTTGTTTTTAATTATGTACAAATCAAACGTCATGTTTTAGAATAATATTAACTGGTTTCATACGTAATTTATGCATGTTTATTATTAACTTCACTGTAAATCATCATAATATATTTTATGTGTATAGAATTTATAAAATAAGCTTATTGAAAGGTTTATTTTGTCGAAACTTAGGTTTTGTATCATTTTCTAAAATCTACCTATATAGCAGCTGCAGTTTCATTTTGATAAGAATTTTGTGAACAAATTTTAGTTTGAATAACAATAGACAGGGCAACTAACCCAAATATATATTTTTTGTTAGGTTTTGAAACAGAATGGTGGAAAACAAGTTTTTTTTTAAAATTAAAATTTGTTCAAACTACGAACAAAATTAAACTTATACTCTTCGAAGTTCGAATATAAAAGATAATTATAGTCCATGGATATGTTTCAACAGAAAGAAAATTATATTTATCTCTATGGAAATATTATTTTGTTGCCGGCGCACAGCATACCCCACAGGGTGCTACAAAACTAAATTTTTTTTAGTAATTATAACTGTATATAATATTAAAATTTATAATCATAAGTACAATTATTTAACTCACCGTTGATCGGCTTATAAATAAAGTTATGTGAATGGGAAAATGTCTCTTTATTAATAAAAAATTTACTTGTATTTAATAGCTATGACCAAGTTTAATATAATCAATTTTTATTCTTAAAATATAAAATTGTACTTAAAAAATAAGTGTATAATGCATAAAGTAGATCTACTTGTTTTTTTTTTTTTTTTTCTCAAAAAAATAACGTCGACAGCAAAGGCCATTAGTTACAAATAAGGATTGTTACATTAATTAAATACTAAATATTGAACATTTTTTTTTTTTATATATAAGATTGAACAATTTGGTTTGTTTCATAAACTTTATTAAATCAATGTTTTTTTCATGATTGGGTCCGAGTGAAGAGTCTAGGTTGTGGGATATCTTATGTGTGGTCCGCTCTTGGTTGAACATTAAACAATCTGATATTATATGTTTGACGGTAAACTGTTTTGTTTGGTATGTAGGTATTTAATCAAATAATTTTATCTCATCTCATTTCATCTCATTATCTCAGTATAGGTAGTATTTTATTAAATATGTAAAAACAATCGCTTAATGTATACTAAGTGATTGTTTTTGCCACATTTTTTTAAATTCAAATAATATCTCAATAAACATTTTAAAAACAATATTTTTAAACTTCCATATGAAAGCGTTGAATTTGTTTGTTTTATTATGTTAGTCGACGGGAAAATCGATACTTCTGTCCAGAAAGTACAGCGTAGGAGCTAATCGACGAGAATAATATAATTTTTCAAAATAATGAATGATGAATGGTGAAAAAATCCTATAAAAAGTATAAGGTAGTTAAGTTCATTTATCATTATTTATGAAACTAAACACGAAAAAAAACCCATCATTAATATTTTAAAAGTGAGGATTTATCAAGGTATTTCCTACAAATATAATTTATCAGAACTTAAAATTATTTGTTTTTTCAAACTAATAGAAGAAAATTGCTTCAGATACTAAGTAAATAGATTATGGTTCAACATGTTAATTTTTTTTCACGTCAAATAAATTTTGAAAAAAATATTATTTATGCATGTCGGAGCAATAATATAAATTCAAAATTTTAATGGTGAAATTGAAAATATGGACAGTGCTTACTGCATACTGTGTTGGAAAATGGACATTCTTTTAGCTTCAAACAGTTTGGCATATGAAAAGGATATATTATTAAACTTTGAATGTTGTCAGCCTCGGATTTTGTAAATCATGATTTATACCTTCAAAAAATAAGCCTGGTTTGGAGTAGAGTTTGGGTTCTCGAAAAAATGGTTAAAATGTTGTTTTTAATATAGCTAGATGCTGTTTGTCTGCCGATTTTTCTTATTACATTATAATAGTCACAAACAAGGGAAAAACAAAAATACATATAAAACAAATTGGATTTTGTACGATTTTTATATTTTTATTACAATCGAAAATTTTGGTGGTGGGGTTATTAAGATTTCCTGATGATACTCGTAAATACAATTTAATATTTTTACTGACAGTTGAATCTTTTTATTAGAGAAATATAACATATCAAGTACATAACATTCTTAATTTTTAATAATACGAGTAGTTTATTGTCATTCGATATTTTGATTACTTTATTAAATCCACGATCCCGAATATCCATATATATATATATATATATATATATATATATATATATATTATATATATATAATCATAAATTCAAATTAATATAATCTATACTAATTGTAAAAAGTATGTATAATTTTTATTTTTATTTTTTGACCTTGAATACATCGACGACTTGGCTATTCGTATGAAGTATGTACATTTGTATTACTTTATTTTCTTTTTAGTTTACCTTAACATTTTTACCTATAAATTGTACAGTTAATTTTTTTTTTTTAATAGAATCATGTTTTTAATGTCTTGCGGTTTCGTTCCTAGGGATTGACAGATTTGTTTGGAGGTTTGAAATAAGTTACGGTAATGTTCGTATTTTTGACATTCAATAATTATGTGGTTGACCGTTAGAAGGATACCACATGTTTCGTATAGAGGAGGTTCATCATGAATCATAAAATATCTGTGTATAAGTTCTGTATTTAATTGTTGTATAATGATTTAAAATGTTGGTTTTTTATCTACTTGTATAATAAGAATATCTTGAACAATTATTCAATTGTATCCATTTCATTCTACGTAGTACGTATACCATAAATTCTTGTTTGTATAAATATAGAATGAATGTTTACTATCATTGTTATAATTTAATTAAATCAAATCGCGCAGTACATATTCTTTCGTTCACATTTTAAATGACTATACTTTGTACCTTATACTCCGAAGAAGTGTGTATTGCACTCTCTGTTTGCGAATTTTCCCTTACTTCACCATATAATTGATTCTGTGTCCAATTTGTAGTTTATAGAACGTTTTAAATTTTTATAGAAAATAAAATGAAAACAGAAAATAGTTCTGGTGAGATTCCACAGCCTGGAGAGATATAGGAATTGGTCTTTTGAACTTGAACCTCTTTGCTCACAAAAAACGATTTTGGGTGAAATAGGTTGGGTAGATCTTCTTATATTTATTTACAATTTTTTGTCTGTTTTTCTCAATTAATCGGAAAAATGTTGGGAAATAAAAAAAAAAGATCTCCCAACTAGACAACATTTCTCATCAGAAAAGTTCCTTGTTACTTACATCGGAGCAATCCTTCTAGTCGAAATATGTGAACATTGATACAAGTACTGCAACTATGTTGGATTGCTTAAATTACTTGAAACTGTATAAATGTAGCTTTATCAAAAATATAAATGAATAGGGATAGTTTGTGAAAGGTAAACGTTAACATTAAATACTACTTTGTACCAGTTCGCATAACACATGCAAAACACTCATACGGAACAAGATACTATATTATCAGTTTTTCTTAACACATATGTTTAATTGAATAATTGCAAACTCTTCTAAGAAAGTGTTTTACATTTCAAATCAGAAAACAAAATAACAATGATAAAAATGTACGATAACTTTGAACTTTTACCCGTGTGTATAACGCAGCATTAACCATATGCGACCCTGGTACTATGACCAACACAATAACGCCCACCACTTTATAGTTACGCTCCAGTTTTTCGAGTACAAACGAATCCTCAGAAAAAAAAATGTATTGAAATGTATATTTACATAGCAAAGATTTACGTGTTTCCCTGTGATTATTGTATTTTCTTTTTACGTCTACACAAAAACACATTGTGTACCACAAAATATTTTCCTTTGAAAATATAACATAATGACTATCGTTGTTGCAACTTTAGTAATACATGCTTATATTTAATATAAGACGTAAATCGAAAAAATACAATTATTTTAGTGATTTTGAATTTGTTTTAAAAGCCAAGATACATATACGATTCATAGACTATCTAGCCAATTTTTTTTTCAAATTATCTATTGTAAAGTAAAAAAATATAAAAAAACGAAAAAGGTATAAGCTGTGTGATTTACCTTTAACCATATAATTTAAATCGAACAATTCGAGAACTCTATGACGTTATTTATAAATGTGTATGTAATTAGGCGGTCGAGAATGATTTATTTCTACACATTTTTCGTGAAATTTAGTTGTATGTTATGTGTCATGCCATATGATACACTGCAGGCTGCAGAGCTAAAAATATATCCATTATTAACATATCACTTATGGGTTGATATATGCAACACTACGGTAATTGATGTATTTTTGTATCTCTTACCCAATTTATTAATGAATTGACGTTTATTGTTGAGTTGAAAAAAACTCATTTCCATAAGAATATTATTCCATTACTTGATTTTCATTAATTTATTGTAGTATTTTATACTATAATACAGTTATTATTAACAGGTCCTCATTAGTCTGTATCAATCAACATTATAATCGGATCAAAAACATATTTTAATCATATATTTGCTCAACTTTATAACATATGCTTACTAGTTTGTGTATGTGTGTGTGTGTGTGCGTGCGTGCGTGTACAAACAGACTAACATATACAATTTGTTTCGGCAGTCTAGGATCATTTACAATTTATACGTACTTTTGAGCCCCTAGCTGTACTTAATATTAACTCATATTTACCATAAATTCAGTATATTATTTACTACGAGTGTGCGTTTATTGTAGCTCACCGATTATATTATGCAAATTAAATATTGATTATTGTAGTCTTCATGTATGCATAGTATGGTGAAGTGAAGTAAAGATAATATTCAAAAATTGTCAGGAAGCTATAATATCGGTGTACGATGGAAATTAAAATGAACACGAATACGTATCCGTTTGTTTTTTATTTACTTGACGTTTTATAATGCTTTTCCTCAGAATAAAATTACTTAAACAATTACACTATAAGTTATATTCATATTTCTAATCGTGTGCATTTGTGTAAAAAGAACTTGTTTTGTTTGTCTTGTGCACTGCAGTGTCACGGACCATTTCATAAGAATAAAGGTAAAACCGTTCAAATGAATAGTGTTGAACTATAAAAAAAAAAAATTTTCTACATTATTACATAGCGTAAGAGAAATAAATATAAACGCGAAATAGTTATTACGTAGATATTTATAGTAGTGTAAAACAAAGGCAATGGAACGAATTGTTCAGAAAGACATGATACGTGATTGCGAATGGGAAAGATAGATAAACCGCCAAATATTATAGAACTTTATCAATTTCTCCGTTCCAATTCATACTATTATTCTTCGTACCAAAATGTCATAAATTAATGATATGAGAACAAATTTTAAATCTTGGTACAAACCAATTTTTTGGATTGTATTTAATTATTCACCTGAATAATAATATGTACTAACGAATATTGAAACCTTGAAACGAATTTATGTTAAACGATAAACTGTATGCGTATTGTATTGCGTAGTAAATCTCAGATATAAATATACATATTATACCTATTTGTATGTTATATGTATTGTGTTTTAAACCATAATTTTTAATGGGACAATATTTATAATATGTAAACATATCGAGTGCTATATTGATATTTTAATGAAAACAAAAGATGTTTATAGACTCAAACGAAACCAAATGAGAGTAAATCAAATAATAAAACGTTATCTTGGAATTACTCAAGAGTTTATATTCAATAGTACTTTTACTCGAGTCATTATTAAAAATACTGCATCAAAATAAATATTTATGAAACGCACAATTAATCGAGATTGTAGTCGGATTTAAGATTGAAAGGTATACTCTTTTAATAATTAAAATATATATTATATTATGTACTCAATTGAGTGGACAAGATACGTGCTTATGCACTTTATTCTGCTAGACGTGTATTAATTTGTTCATACACCATAACAATAAACTAATATCAAGTGTATGTTTATTTCGAATACTCAAATGTTAAGCCTTAACTATTTATTGCATCATGTAAATTGTGAACAGTATTAAAATACTAGGTACTAATCGGTAGGTAATATTAATTTTATATGTTTCCTACATACAGAATTTGCACACTCAAAATGCATATCCAGTAATAATTTTGGCAATCATTTACAGATGGATTTTAATTATTTATAAAAGTAAGTAAATGTAGAGCAGTACACTCCGTTTTTTTTATGGTTTATAAATTTTATACAGCAAAAATGAAAAAAAATATTGAAAAACATATGTTGTCTCCTCATTAGTCGTCCTACGCTCGATACCCAGTTTTTCTTTGAAGCTCGATTTTCTCCTCTCATTTCTCATGAAACTAGTTTTTCTTTAATCTGTCTGCGATTAGTAAAAATTATGTTTTAAACTTCTTATTTTCACTTTAGTCACACGTCGAACAGTATAAAATTTAAAAAAATGGAGAACTATATAGTGATGAAAGTTGATTCTGTCTTTGTTCCTGGTTCGAATTGTAAAGGGACTTGACGGTTAGGTTAGGTGGTTTTTTTTGGTTGATATTTCAAGTTATACTTTTAAAGATCAAATATTTAAATATTTGATATTGCAGCTTACAACGAATTGAGTACCCGTTCATTCGTATTTGTTGATTGGTTTTTTAGTTATTTGATTACTCGAAGCGATTACTTTCGACTTCAGATACATTTCAACATTTCATACAACAAAAACAAAAGTAAAGGATTGAACGGCTCATACCGGTATAACAATTTCCATCGAAGAAGCGGACTATCGTTTTGTTGATGTGCAAATCAATAGAATGTTAGAAAACGGAAGCTGCATTCCGATTGTTTACCTTTGTTATAGCGATAAGAAAACCAATAACCAACACCGTCAACACAATTTTTCTTTTCCTATTTATTACAATAATAGGTAGAAGAAATTAAATTGGAATAGGATAAGACTTGTTTGTCTTTAGTAATCGTTGGTCATGGTTTTAAATACAATTATTTTTATTTGTTTTAGATTTGAAGCGAATAGCAATGAATGTAGTATCGATTTAACATTTTTTTCACATTGTCTTCAGATTAATAAGCAACAAAGGTATTCAAATTATTCCAATTAGTGTGTTCCTTAAGTCAAACGCTCGACTCAAAAAGTATTTTTTTAACTACCTATTCATTTTTTCAAATACCTGAGTTGTTCTTCATTGAAATACTGATAAACATTTCAAAATGTGCGTCTATTAACATCATGAGTAATTGAGTAAACAATATATATCTTTCGGCAAAATAAATAATTTTATGTTTTATGGTTTGAGCATTTGTTCCAAATCGTTTTTCGAATGTGACAATTCATCATCGATTTCGAACATATACAAATAACGTAATTGCGTTACACGCATCAATCCCTTGAAAAAGTTTGATTTACATCCTATTATATTCTTGCGCTCCCTACCGAATCCGAGATGATTCCTATACGAAAAAGAACAAACCCTCAATGTTTCTGACCTACTCCATCCGTGTGTTATCTCGTATGATGGATTTCACTATACGATATATTTTATAAGTGCGTATTATTCAAAAATATATGAGTTCCTATGAGTAAAAATATATGAGGTTTCTTTTATTTTCTTAATTTTCCGTTTTTCTATTCAATACGTATAAGGTAAGTGAAAGCGAAGTAAAATCAATTTCTATTAAATGTTGGTAAATTCGCTAAGTGCAAAATTACTTCATCCCGATCTTGGAGAACAGAAAATGGGACCTCCATTGCTTTCGGTGTATTAATTAACGCGTTGGAGCAACCCGGTATTGGTCAATCAACTGAAACGTATCGTGCGTGTGGGACGAGACCGTTCTCATACCGTCGGATCGTGCCGTGACTAGAACGTAAATATAGCGACTTAAAGTACGACTAAACAGACGTGACATCGTAAATGGTACAGACAACAATTCTTCGCAGTGTAGTGGAAGGGTTGGCGGTTTGTATAAGACACATGCGAAGAGAAATGAGCGCCAGAGCTTAAGTGCTCTAATCGTTGGGATAGTGCTTATTATTTAGTGGGAGGGAGACGCGTGTTTTACAACGGGCTAGGACAAAGGGATGCACAGGGGCTATAACTGCCCTTTGCTTGTCTTACGCATTATCTCGGTAGCGCATACGCAGCCAACAATGGTAATGTACAAAATATTGTTACACGTGATTATGAACCATTAGCGTGTCCCATATGATATCTCCGTCATTTTGGCAATCCTTTCCACCACCACCACTACCACCACCGTCCACCACCACCACCAATCCTAACGCTATCCATGCGACTAACAGATTTTACGCGAGTTTGTCATCGCAGTTGGTCCTTTTTGTATCACTTGACATTTGTGCGCGTGCACACACAGACACACAGACACACACACAGACACACAGACACACACACACACACACACACACACACACACACACACACACACACACACACATATGCACTCACACACATATACATACACAACATCCACTTTCACACGATGGCGGTGTTTTCAATGTCAAATTCGAGAACTTTGGTAGCTGTATACACTGTATACAAGTATAATTCGTAAGACATACAGACGTCTTAAGTTAGAACTTTAATTCGTTTAATTAAATTATTATACTTTATATATGCATACCGTGCGTATTTATTCACCTGAAATATGATTTGGTTCCGTAAACAAACATAAGAATTATTATTATGTCAAACATTTGTTTATGTTTGATAACTCGTCAAATATATGTTATTTAAGTCACAGGTGGCCAACTTGCAGCTCACGTCACAGTTTCACGGGACTCGTGGCCTGTTCTAGAAAGACGCTACTAGGTTAGGTTTTTCGTATACTTACCATTTTTTTTTTTTTTGAAACTGCCATCATTGATCTCAGCTTTTTTCATAAAAATACAAATATCATACATGAAGATTCATTGGGTCTCGATTGAAACAAAAATGTCTCGGGCAAGTAATCTGATATGGTCGTAGCGCATCTAATACATTTGGTACACTGAAAATCAATAATGAACTATAACAATTAATAATTTCCGAAGAAGTCGGGTAAAAACGACGGACCGACTTTGATACGGCCGCGCCGCCGATGTCCTAGAAGGACTCGTATTTTCATTCAATTTTTCGATTCTTACAGATATTGCACTCTCGTATTGATATTCTTGTTGGCCACCGATGTGATAATATCATAACAATACATGCGTATTTACACGCGACGTATTTCACATGCGCCGAAACGACGACGGATCGTGGTGGGTTCACCGTTCTCCACTACAGTTTATATTGTATACGAGTACTGTTTCGTATGCAAATTCGCAAGAAGTCGATTCACAATTAAATCCACGTCATGCGCGATTGCTCTTCTGACCGCTCACACACTTTGCGATCGCTTCATACTATTCGTCTTTGACCAACATCGTCAGACGCGAACCTCGTTATCCGTGGTGAACTTTTTCCCGGTCGTCGGTGTGCAACGCGTCCCAGGCGCTATAGCCCAAAAACGAGACACGTCATCTGCAGTCTTATTTTAATCGAACATTTGCGTTACAACAAGTAACATATAGTTATACCGCAGTACGCACAATAAGTAGCGTGTAAAGAACTAACGTCTCAATTTTATCGAATGTCGCTCACCTTTGATGCTGACATTTTCCGTCTATAGATGTTTGCGCATAATAATACCGTCGATGACGGCGCCGACATGTGATACTATGTACTAAGCTATAACTTAATTACTTATACTTTATCTCGTTCGGTTAGCATACTTGAGTGTGTGTGTGTGCCAGCACTTATCAATGAGAGAAATAAACACCTACGGATAAGAAATAAATCCGCTTATTTGTTCGATGGTTTACTATGTAAACATATTATATGTAAAATCTTCCCCCTAAGTCATTTAGTTATTAAAACCTAACATCATATTTGTTGCTCCGTTTTTTCTAGCAATTTTCTAGCTCTACAGCATTGATCTGTCGGTTTGAGAGTCATTTGGGGGTGGAAAAATAGGTATACTTGAGAACAGCAATCGGACTGACTAATGCTTATGATTTATTTTTATTTTAAATTATATTTCGAAAAGTACTCGTAGGTGATACCTTCATTTGATTTTAAAAAACGAAAAAACTTATTTTAAAATGTTAAAATATTTGTCTTCGCGTACTATGAATATTCATAATTTAAAATCGATAGCATATTGTAATGTTACGTTGCAGACATGTTTGGCGCACTTTGATACAAACCGATTTTATAAATCGTTGACTATATTGTACAGACACAATGGTTTTAAACGTATAATTTAAAAGCATGTTTATATTTTAAAATAGGTTAGGCTAAGTAGAAAACTGTATGTAAGCAAGAAAGAACCTCCATTTAAAATGATAACATTTTAATTCTAAGAGCAATAGTTTAATCCAAAACAGTCTAGATAGCTGATAACTGTTATCGAGTTTACTTAAGTATCTCAGCGTCCTCTGCAGTATATATGCTTGGTCCATTGCTAAGACTTCTTAAACCATCGTATTTGATTAGTTAAATACTGTCTTTATTATTTTTTATTTATAGTGTCGAATTGGTTTAGTGCTGTTTTGTACTTGTCTCTAAATCTAGTACCTCTTTTCGTTCAGAATATATTCTTTTCACCAATCAAATCCGTTCTGTTAATTCAAAGTCTTTTGAAATCATTCCGGTACGGAATTGTTATAGCAACTCATTACAGTGATTTGTGATTCGTGAGCTCAGGAAAGTGACGAGAAACTGTATTCGACGTCAGTGCACGGATTTAAACGTATTTGAACTCGATGCTGTTAATTGATTGAATAACTATTGCACGGTTCTTAAATTTCCATTAATTTCGTTTCCCCCGCGGTAGAACCGTTCGCTTAATTCGATGTCATAATATTATCATTGTTCTCGAGTTTTGACGCACAGAACGAATTCAACACTCATAACTAAAATGAAACAAGACAGCAAAATAATAACAAGTTTCGAACTTCGTTGTAATGTGTTCTGTTTCGACGATGCCAGACGTCAATAACAGACGGAACGTCCAATAGCGAAAACCGAAAGTACCTATTTACAAAGAACAACACTGGTTAGTTTAGGTAGAGTTACTTTCTCCCTTTAAAGAAATGTTAGTTATTGACACTACATGTGGCTTTGCATCTAATTTGATATAATTTCTATAGCATTGCAAACAATCCCAAATATAATTTTAACTTGCTTTTAAACTGATCAGCTGATAAACTATTCGAATCATATCACTTTCTACACTCGAATTTCTACCATTCATGAGAATTTCATGAAAAATGCAATTTTTTAGTATACATTTAATAAACGAAACTTACACTAGTTATCGCTTGTTTCATAATACTATGCACTCTTTTACATGAGTAGAAAATATCTTCACTACTGTAGCTTTCTCATATTTGCCTATTATTCTATAATGAAGCAATGGGAATAATTTTGAGGTGTTTCGCTAGTTTGTTGATAGGCATGAATATACGTAAACGATGGTTTTAAATATATAAACGGAACAATTCAGTCGTGGCAAAATAGAGAGAGGTACACCAAAGTAAAACACATAATAGTTGAATAATGGGAGGAAAAATAATTAGAGATGAAGTTGGATTACAACGAGTTCCAGAGGTAGGTTGAAATTATAAGACAGGAGGTAAATAAGATGTTGAAAGGCACCAAAGCCCTTATAATTAACATATACAAAGAGGAATTAGTAGCAAATAGGATATATAAAGTCGTATGATAGTTTGATCCTTAATAGTAGACAAATAAACAATATGCCTATCAGCCCATTAATTAACATTCGTGTCATAAATTATACTCACGTAGTCACATATGCTTTAAAGTAAATAAGTATGTATACATTTTAAACATATTATGTTGTAATTAAAATTATTTAAAATTTATGGATACTATAATATTTCACCAAAATAGCAATATCATTTGCTTGGTTAATTGATATTACTTCTGTAAACATGTAGTTATTAAAAACAAATAAAAATAATTTTTTTCATAGGAATAAAGTATTTGTTCTTTGTTTATAGAACTTTTCTAACTAGTAACTAGCATAAAAAGTGATAGAGAACGTACTTATAATGAGAGTTTGTTGATTGTAAAAATCATATATGCCCGAAAAATGTGTAGCATAGTCTTCTGACATTTTATAGTTCAAACAGTACGCAAATAACCTTGTGTTCAATATACAGGTTTTGAGAAGAAATTATTATAATTGAAAATAATTGCAATTTTTAAAAACAATCGGCTTCGTTGTGACTTAAACTTCAACGTCCATAAATAAAATTAATATCTATGTTTATAATGATGAAAAGGTCACCCTTCTTATATAAATTTACCATTCTTAATACAACATACGACTTACTTTATAAAAATTAATCGAAACGTAAACAACAAGTTTCCTAAAAGTTTTATTTTGGTTTTTCTTTAAATTGGAGAAACTACCGGTAAAATCTAATAATGTCATATTAAGTACCCTAGCTGCGTGTCTAATTTCCGATTTAATAAGATAGTAGGTACTTGCAACTTTTAATGCAGTTTGACAATCCAAAAATCAATTGTGTGCAAATTGAATTATGTTCCCATGACAATGTATAATATATTATGTAGATACATTTATTTTCAATATAATTTTGTCAAATTCAACATTTGGTAAACTACCAAAACATATTTTAATTGTATGATTAGAATCAATATAATTAAAAAAAAATTGTAATTAATCGTACACTATTTTTGCATCCAAACCATCAGGAATTCTAATTTAACATTTAAAACAACCGAAGAATACTCGCATTTCTATTTGTTTCTTAAATCTATTATTACTTATATGATCAGTTTTTGATGTAATGCATGCGCAGTTAATTATTTTTGTACGACGGAAGTCGTTATTACAATATTTGAATACTGTTTAGGGAACAAAATGTCCAATGCTCATGCGTGATGATTTGCGTGGCACTTACATCTGTAATAATGTCAGATAATATACAGACACTTGTCCTATTACGACGGGGTTTTTTGATCGGTGGTCCGTAGATGGTAACTCGTGGATCCGCGTAATGGCTCTGAAATATTTAATCGAATAACATATGAAAATTACATTTTACAAGTAATTATTTGGCCAAAAACAATCTGTAATATGTGTAAATAGTTGGATAATGACGGTTACGCTGTTTGAAATTAACATAAAAATATTAAAATTATAACCGAAATTAATGGTTTTTCTTTTTAAAGGGGTGAAGGGTCCGAGGCTATACTTTATATCTTAAAGGGGTCCATGACTCGGAAGAGGTTAAGAACCACTGTATTACGATGACTATGCATCACCCTGCATATACAACATATATTATTATACTCATTGTATGATACATTTATTAACTGTTTAATTTGTCTATACTCTATAGTTTCGCTAAAAGATTCACGGTTTTGTCAAAATAGACACCTGGATCTGCATCAACGCACAATCGTTGAGTTATAGTGATAGACAAGTCCAAGAGTACGTTGTATGATAAGTGTTTGCACAAGTGAACTGATGTGGTAAACATTTTAAAAATAAACCACCGCAAAAACGATGTTTTTTATCTTAATTTGTAATTTTTTTTTTTTACGAACTCGTAAATTATAATCTAACAGAAAATTCAAAAAACGATTTAACGTCAAGTAACACGCTACTGGGGTTGAGTGTAATTTTGCTCGCGCCATGCGAACATGAAAACGCTCAACTACTGTTCGTGGGGTTGTCAAAATGAAACATAATAATGTATATGCCACGGAGTAGTTAAAAAATGAAACTCGGGCCCAGAGCAGATGGACGGAATAACGCGCGCGTTGTCCGCGTCATGTTTTCACGGACCATTTCCAGTTGCTAAAAAGCCATTGCTGGGAAGCGAAAAGCGAACGACCGTGACCGGATGGGGTGAGTTCTGGGGCAAGCCAGGGGGGATGGTGGGAAGCGAGCGTTTCGTCCGACGGCGGTGGCAGTGCGGTGGACATTAAAAACGCTTCGGTCCAATTAAGAGTATCCCGATAGATCCGGAGGAATCCTTGTATATCGTTTACGAGACGGATTTGGATAGGAGTGAACTTGTTGTTTTGGACTTGTGTTTTCCGTCTCCCGAAACGAATAATGGTCACGTCACTCGCACTAGCGTTCGAAGAAAGAAAAAAAAATGGAGGGGTAGAGTTTTGACGTTGAATCGTCTCGATTTCCATTTCAACAACAACAATGCTAAAGACTTACTCGGCCGGAAATTGTTTGTTTAACATTTAATCTGGACTCGACGAGAAACCTTTGGCAATATATAACGTAAATAAAAGGACATTATATTGTTAAAAAAAAAAAATAAAAAAAAAATAGAAAATATTCATTAAAACCGAGTTTGGGTACACATCTATTTTGCGCACATCCGTTGGGACTATAATCGTGTACGATTATAATATTTCAATTTAAACGTAAATGAATCACTAACGATTCCAAAAAATCAGAGCTCGGTTGGGTATGATGTTAAAATATAAATGTTCAGTTATTGTTATCGAAAAACGATAACAGAGTTATGTTTAAATGAATATTAATGTTATGATTATTGGGTATTCAGTCATCAAATTTCGATAAAAAATTATAATTTTATGATGATTTAATGTACCATAAAAGTATAAACAACATTTCATTTAGGTACTGAAAGTAGTAAAAAAAAGCCTTTCTTACTAAAGATTTGAAAGTGCTAAATATTGTTGTATAGGCATATTTGAGTTATAAATAATCAAACCCATTTTTGGTTAAGATAATACTCGTGTATCTATTTTTATTACATTATTTTCTGACAAAGTCTTAGTATTATAATAATTTTAGTAATTATGGTGTCAAATTCCCAGTTCATAAAATGTATATGTTAGAAGTTTAGAATATTCATTTTACTTGCACTATCCAAAAAATTAACACAATTATTAATTGATAAAATAAGTATTTATGATGAAATGATTTATTCCGATTGAGACAAGGAGGTATACTTGGAATGTTGTTGAGACTTAAAAATTAATTAATTTAAATTTAAATACAATATTAGATTTATTCAACTTTTCGATATGAAAAAGTGTGTTCTAGAAAAATAATAAAAAAAGTACTTGACAATGGTTGAGATTATAGAACGATGTATTTCGTTTTTAACGAAATTTTTTTATTTCTAAATAAAAAAAAAATATTCCTGCATTTGTTTAAATTAAAAATATGACTTGTAAATTCACAAAAAAAATCAACAGCTAAAAATTATCATAAAAGATTTCATTGAAAAGAGCATTTAAATTATATATGAATATAACCGAGAGCGATTGTAAAAAACATAAACCACATTTTTATGAATTCCTTTAAATTTGTTCATAACTTATTTGTCGCTGTAATTTATTAATTTGTTCTGCTCATAAATATTTTTCTTATTCTTAAATATTTTATGGTTTAGTTCATGATTTTTATTTTCAAAAGAATCAAATTTCTATACATTTGACAATGACTTTTTTTTTCTCAAGAAAATATTATTCTAAAGGTTTTAAAACGGTTCCAAATGTTGTATGTAATATTACAATTCTATTGAAAATTGGTACAGATTGTACTCCCAGCGGATAATTAATTTGGAAAAATGTTGTTTATTTTTATTTTTCAATAATATTACAAAACTAAATGGGCTTTATTCTCTAGAGTATTATTAACATTTTACAATGAATACCTTAAAATGTACTTATAATTTCATGGGATGTCTTGATGAATATACGTTTTGAATAAATAGATATCGTTATCAAAAATGATATATTCATAAAAATGTTTTTATTTTAATTCCAATATTTTTTGACGTATACGACTTTCTGTTTAAATTTTCTTAATAGTCAAGTATATGTACCTTAGCTCGCCTAAGTAATTGTTTTATTAAAATTAAATGATAAAAATAAAACATTGAACCTGATCAACCTAAAATTATTATCTCCCGCTATACGTACATAAACTGCAACAGCCAATATAAAATATATGAATGTTATCTATAATACGAGTATAATTAAAAACTGTTTTTGTATTTTCTGCACGCCAGATATTTTTTTGAATCATTCATTTCTACATTCATTTTAGCAAATGCTTGGCGTCGGTTTTCACGTAAAGACTATAAGAAAAACAAGTTAATACATTGAAAAATGTATTATATTATGTATACATACAAATTTATAGTAAATTAATCAACAAAAAAATTAATAAGGATCCATTTAATTTTTTTTACACACACTTAATGCAGTGTGCGGGTCTTGGTTCTGTTTAAAATATTGTACTTGAATTGCAATGGAGTAACCTAAATATTCGTTACCATTGAATTTTAACATTTTTCTAATAAATAAAAAACCAGTAAAATACTGCTGCCAGCTAGCTTAGCGGGTGTTATGATACACGTGTTATTAATTTACATTTGACAGCAATGACAAACCATTGTGTTTGATAAACGATTTCAAGCGTTCAAGGTCTAGGTGATAATATCTATAAAACTATTGAATATCTTATAATTGGTAAAAAGTAATAGAAGTTATCGCCGTTATTAGTGAATATAAACATTATGCCAAATTTTACAGTCGGAATATTGAAATATTTAAAATAAAAATAATAATAAGACAAGTATTTTTTATTTTTTCACATGTGATAAAATAACTCTAGGTTAAAATAGTCCATCACAGTTATAGGACTTGGACAAAAATCGACGGAAATATAATCGATTAATAATAATTGATATAATCGATAATTTATTTTATGTCCAAATAGTCTTCGATTTCTTCTTCATTAATTTGGAAAAACTACCGGGAAAATCGAAAAGTGATCGTATAAAGTATACAATTTTTTATCTAATTTTTATCTGATTTTCAATAAAAATAGAAGCATAATGGTTACATGACTTTTTTGGGGGAGATATTCTATCCGAAATATTAATTAAAGAAAAAGCAATATTTGTGTAACTTAAACACTAATCACTCGCATCGCTCGTGAATCTGAAATTTAGTGGTTTGCAAATCAATTAAGATAATTTGTATTATTATATACGTTATTACATATTATATTATATTGGTGCGTTAGTTACTATACACAACTTACTAAACGACTGAATGAATTTAAACGAATTCTCGAGTAAGTAATAATAATAGTAATAATTAAAGCGGTTTTATAAACGTTTAAAAATTCCTCCCGCACTTAGAAAATTGTAATATTTAATTAAAATATCTGTAAGCCACGTGTAGTATTTTAATTTAATTTTCAAATATCTCCGCGCAGGCATGAGAGCTGCGTATAATATGGACTGTTTGGTGATTGAGTGCGCCGCCATCAAATTAGATTTCACACGAGGTATGTGTAACAGCACAAACAGCAATATGGAAGACAAAAGGAAACGCTGTGTACGAAACTTCCGGAATTCGTGCTTGAGATGTGCGACTCGTTGCGGAAATCATTGCCAGCAATTTTACACATTCTCGGCAACAGACCAGCGCGCACGTGTGTGTGTACGATGATGATGTCGAATTAAAAATTTACAATACCAGTTCGGAAAACGTTTGACTTTCGAATAACAGCTGCTGCTATACTTCAGTGTACTGCCGCGAAATTGCAATAGACGCCACCATGTAGTGCAGTAAACGTACATCCGGTCCCGTCTCTTGCTTTTCCCACCAAAATGTGAGCATTAGTTTTTTAACGTAATATTATGTAGGTACTGTAATCAAACGGAATCAAATGAAAATATCGTCGTAGAAGCCAAGTCAAGTGGTCGGTTAACGGTATCACGATATGTTTTGCCCACACGTTATAGTGATAAAGAAAAAGTGACGTTACAATAATTATTGCTGCAGTTAAACGTTACAAAATCTCTCCTCGGGTGAATCGATGAAAGTTCACGGCTAGGCTCTCATACGAAACGTAAACGTGCGTGATCGCTTACCGTGTAAAAGAAAAGAGCTTTGGAGTAAGGACCATGTGAATTGAGAGTGTTATTCTTTCGTCTGAAAAGAAGAGAGCAAAAACGCACGCTAAGACCAAGTACCGAGTACATTGATCATACGGACCGCGAGCCGCGAATCGGTTAATCGTCGCACACGCGCGCGCGCGCCCACCCTGTATTACTCGTCGTATGTCGCGCGTGCACTCTGCGCCGCTACACGAGACGGTTTCGAATAATTCCGTGCGCGCCTTCCAAAGTTGAATTGCGACTCTTCGCGGTGGCGGTGGTAAAGTTCTGACAGCGGGTATGCTCGCCACCGACCCCCCCCGAGTACAGCCGGCTGCAGCTTGGGCAGGTGAAGATTTGACACGATTTGCCGTGGCAAGATAATTAACAAACGGTATAACTTTGCGACGGCCGGGACGATGGGAAACACGCTCGCGTGGTGGTGTACTGAGCTTAATTCAAGTTTTCCGTTTGAAATAAATCACGGGACGACACGCGTGGGTTTATACACCGGGTAGATAGGTGCCCGAAGTCTGAAATCTTAATGGCACACGCGCACCGCGTAATGTACACACGTCATGTCACCGCGATACGTGGGTGCTGCCGAGCGGTGCAACGTAAACATATTCAAAAATACACTTTATGCATATGTATATGTGTTTTAATTGAACTTGGGTACCTGACAATAACTCAAGACTTATCACGCGATACCTCTGGTTTAATAGTAATTATCACGTATTTTTTTTATAATAACGGGTGCATTATACAATAACGCATGTACTGGGTACAGTGAGGTTTGTGTCGAATGTCTAGTAAACCAGGGGTTCATCCGTGATTAGGAGGTTGCCATTTAAACTGCAAACCCCCCCCCCAGGGGGAACGATCAACTTACAAATTTTGGAAATAATCTTACAAATATGTACAGATAAACGGCTACAACTTGGTTGGAACTATTTGGTCGAGGTAGAGCGCTAATTTCTCAGGCGTGATTTTTTTGTAACTAATTTACTTGACAAAATGTCACTGATTTCATAGTATAATAATGTAAATAGTGCTTTTTATGTATTAAAAATAGATTTTCTACACATTACTTATATTATTATAGGCATGATGTATTTTAATATTTTCATATTTATTTCTAAATTTTAGATCAGTGAAACGAATATTGTATTGGTTTAATCATGATGTGTGTGTTTTTTATTGTGCCTGTGTCCACGATTTCGACCAAAAGGATTGCTCGAACCGGTTATTCTATAAATATTAATCGTAGTGATTCCAAACATACGTATAGTATCAAAAAATTAATATTTAATCGATACTAGTATTGGAATACAAATCTCAAAATTCAAGAGTTAGAACATTAAAAGTTCAATCCAACTCATTAATGAATTTGGTTCTATTATTATATCGACCATATTTAGAAATATAAACTGATCTAAAGGGATCAATCACTCAGAATTGTTTTTTTGAGACCAACGTAGAACATTGGTTTGAAGTTTAAATGACCCATCCCTATATCTAACCCGATCATGAATAGCCTCACCAGGCCTATGAGTTTCATCCATTTTTCTTCTCCTTTCAATTGATTAATCAGTGCTGATGTAATAAAATGAGTATAAAATTATCGCAAACACAAATTTTACAAACATGTGAATCGAAATCAACTAGCCTCACAGTCAAACGCTCAATATAAGCCGTGTCGATAAATGGCATATCTGCTTTTGCTTTTGCTTGGACGTGGTTAATATCAGTTGCAGTACCACGGTCCACGATAGCTCGGTGTGCGCCGAATGCATACACTATTTCTCAAACGCTAATTATGAAACATACAAAACAATTATTGTTCAATAACAAATATCAATTAGATTGTGCGCGTAGTATCCCGCGTATAGTAGTCGTAACATAATATATACAATACGATGTTGTAAATGGCTAGTGCAATTTTGTTTAAGCATAATGTCACGTAGTAAATACTTCCCTTGGAATGCAATATTACGTCGACGAGCACGATAATGTACGAATATCGAAAATTGTTATTATTTTTACCGAAAAATATTTTTACAGATATCGGGATTATAGGATATTGCTTATGAAAAATACCGATGGGTACATACGCTATTGCTACACTCGCATAGGGTTCAAATATAACCGTTTATATCGCGTCCTTTGATTTTATTTTGTCACGTGTAACTGCAAAAGTGTAAGACGTAGATGTTCGTCTTCATGACCGAAAATATAATATGTAGAAATTTCGTTTTTCCGCAAACTCAATGCCGCGAACGGTACACTTTAGTACAATATAAGTTGTAACGACTATACGCATCAATACTGTATACTGATTATATTTTACCGTACGACTGTTGTTGCTGTACAACTATTCAGACCAACTCGTAGACGTTTTGGTGATATTACCTTTTTGCTTCAACAAATGATAAGCACGCGATCGTTTCGCACCATCAATTTAATTCAATGAGAATTTCGCTATTGGTCCAAAAAATGGTGTCAACATTATATCAAGATAGCCGTTATTGAAGACACGACTATTTTCTAACGTACCTGATCGGCCGTTATCACAATTCGTGAAGTAAACACAGTTTTAGTACGTGATTGTACATTTCTATTTTGTTATAATATGTCGTAATATTTACAATAATTATAATATTTTAATTTATTTTTCTTCCTAAGTGATCAACTCGAACGCAAAAACTGTACAACTATAGCATATGCGCTATGCTGTAGGTTTGGTTAGTTAAGGATAGGCATAGGTTAGGATAGAATATAGGATATGGAATATAAGGTATAGCCGTTCAGTTACTGGACGGTAAACGATAACGTTAAGAAAAACATCGATATTATATAATTATAACAATCTTCCGTAAACATCGAAAATCGACCAGCACCTGCTAAATTCGAAAAAAAAAACCAGTTAGCTTGTTTCTAATCATATTTTATAAACGATTTATCGGTATTAACCTAACTACATACAAATGCACCTATAAGTAAAAAAACTCATTGATGAAAATAAACTTTTAAGAATGACATTTTTTTAGCGTCAACTTATTCACTACAATATTTTATTGATAATGTGTTGAATTAAAATCAATAAATATGTCTATTGATCGACTATACATTTTAAATTGTTATGGAATTCAGATAGAAATAATCAAATTACCAGTTAATGTATTTTGAGCCATTAATTAGAGAGTAAATAAAATATTCTACAAACAAATCAATATTTAACAACGTAATGCAGTTCAATCATGGCTGTTTGAATATTTATTATTAATTTACTATACCTATATGTTTTATTCACGCAAGTACGCGTACACAATCTTCGTTGGTTTGTGTTGAGCTTTTATAATATACCGTGTGTTGCCGCAGTTCAATAACTAAGAAATGAACCACGAGCGATTTTAATTAGAGACTTCAAATTTTATATTCATTCCAAATTTAGGTAAATGTAATGGTTTATTGTTCCACAGTCAACCCGACTAATGACGTTTTATAATAATATACTGTGTCGGCAAATTCTATTTTACTAATACATTTTATCGGACGAAAATCTTTCCTTCGCTTCTTGGATCTCATACAATAAACCATTTTAAACTTTAATACAATTTATCCGATTTAAAAGTATTTCGTGGAATAGCGTTTCAGAAGTAGTTTTCACTGCGTCATGATCTCGATGAATTACGGAAACAAAATGTATTGATAAGAAATTACAATGTTGATATCGAACATTTAAACTAACGTCTTTTTAAGTTTCGTTCATTGCCTACGTACAATATATGTGCTACGGGACATTTGTGATTGCTGTACTTTTGATAACCCATAATGACGTGTAAACAACACATAGCTATACAGTATTTTTACCCGGAACGAACTCGCTATCATTACATATATTATTTATTTTTGGTTATTTAATGCACGTGATTAATTAACCCGGCGAATGGTTAAGAATTTCAAATTCACTTTTGATCAAAAGGTAAACAATTTAATACATTAATTGTATACATTATATGAATGTAGATACCTACGTTCCATACATTCTACTGAATTCGCTGTATTTCTAAATTAAATTAGAATTCTTATGGTTACGCTCTCCAATGCGACACTCCGTTGTAGCCTAAATTTGATAGTAATCCGTTTTTCTATTAAAAGGTCAGCTTACAGGCGCCGGTCGTGGTTAAGCTTCAGCTCGGAAGATAAAACAGACCCTTTTTACAGCTCAAGGTTTAACTTGATTGCATGCATCCGTTTTAAATGTGATATTTGTTTGTGTGCGTGCATGTGTATTTATATGCGTGTGCGGGTGTGTGTGTGTGCTTGTGTTTGTATATGGTGCTTAAAAAATAACCTAGAAAGAACTAAGAAAAATCATTTTTTATCCCTAAATTCATCTAAACGTTAGGATGTTCATTTTCTAGAAATATTTTGAGTGAGTGTTATTAAGTTTTCAGTATTATGCATGATAATATTTTTCTTGAAAGGGAACCGGAATTATGCATGGTAATAGATGTTTCCAATAAATAAAACAACGAGCTATTTTTTGGAAATTGCGTTGAATAAATGCATTTTTAATTGCTTTTGATATAATCTGTAAAACTTACTTATTGGATATACATTTTTTTAAAACTGACCATAATTTTGCAATGACATCAAATACTAAACAATTAATTCTGGGGAATAATATAAACATTATCACTTGATTGACTAGCTGAACGTCGATCTATAATTAATTATAAATTATTTGTTATAAATGAAAACGAATTTAGTTATAAATAATAATGCACTAAATATCTACAGCTGGAACATTATAAATTAATATACTTGAATAATTATAATAATAATAGTAATAATAATAAACACAAAAATTTACCGAATACCTACACTTAAATATTAAATTATATTGTCATTATATAATACACACTTAAATATGTTTATACTATTGTATGCTACTCAAGAAATAAAAAAAATGTTCATAATAATTTTGTAATACGACTAGAAGTGACTTTTTGTGAAATAAACATTAAGTTTTCTGGGTTATTTGAAAAACGTTGAACAAATTGCTTAATTTGTTTTTGAATTTTCAAAATATTTTGCTCAAAGAATAGAAGAGTTAATTTTATTTTTGTTTATGGTTTAAAAGACTTAAATCTCATTGGTAATATCGTTGGCAACAGTGTATTTTTAAAATAACGTGTTCTTTAAGTATTAATAATAAATAGCATTTAATCAATACAATAATCAGGTATTGTGATTTAAAATAAAGTCGAGTTCTTAACGATTTAAAAATCATGGATCGGTATTCTGTATTTTAATGAATATTGTAATTTTTTTTTTTTTAATTTTCTTTTCACTTAAAATAGTTGTTTTCATTATTAGTATTGATATAAACATAATTTTTAATATATGAAAATTATTTTTGTTTTTGAAAAATTGATTCTGTGAATGTTATTACATATTCATAACCGTTGTGTTTATAAATTAATGTATTTGGGATACAGTAAAAGGTAATAAATTGGTTTTGCACGTTGAAGTATTCAATGTAATTTTTTACGCAGCAGTTTTTTTAAAACTGAACCCTATAAAAACACGGTGTACTCTATTTATAGCTGATAATCATTAATTTTGTTTCTACTATGGTGACTTTTATTTTGATGGATACTTAACTAATTTTTCTATTCCACGAAGTGATTATATATAAATTTTATATATAATTGTTCAACAAGGAATCGAAAAAATCAAATTTAACTGTAAAAAAAAGTATCGAAAGCGGTACGGTTAAACCAGAGGAAATTGAATTCGGAATGGAAACAATATTAAAATGTTAGTTTTGGAATTTCGGACACGATAATAGTGCGATCCTATTATACTTATTGACGTTTCCCTCTTCCTGTTCTCTCCACTAAAATGGACTTAGCTTCCTCAATGACAATCATGGACGTGTGAAACGCGTTCTACCCATAATCCAATCTTGGCGGTAACAGTCAACCCTTCTATTTCCGTATGTCTGTATGAGGATCCTATATCAATCGTGGTTGGTTTATACATGTTATATACACTGTATAATATTACAGTTTTAATACAATTTCAAGACATATTGCGATTATTGAGATTCAAATTATTATTATTATTATTATTATTAAGAAAATAAACCAATTGTATACAAAGCGGCGACCTTTAGGTAAAATAATAACTACCGTAAAAACGCTTAATTTCTTTAGTTAAACGTTAATTACTCACTCAACAAAATTAATTAAATTTTTCGAATAAATAAAACTACATAATGCATTGTTAAAGATTGTATGTGAAATTATGCATAATTTAGTATTATAACCTATGTACATACTATTTCAGGGGCTTAAAAAACAAGTTATTATAGTTTCAATCACCCTGATAAGGCTTTTTCAAAAACACTAAACCTAAAGTTTAAGACTTACACATAAATATCGATTATGGATTAATCAAATTTGTAATTACTTTTATTATTTGTGAATCTATATAAAGTATTATGGAAAATATGCAATATAGAAACAAACTTTTTATAACCTAGCAACTTTGGATCATGATAATTTTAAAATGAAAAAAATTCTCGGTTTTAAATTTAATAAGAAAGCAACATAATATACATTAAAAAAAGGCTTCTTATATTTTGAAACAGGTAAGTTTTTTCAACTTATATAGATACCATATATCTCCACTTATTTTAGTCGAAATTTAGTTTAGACAGTTTAACTGATCAGTTTTTGTTTTATTTTTTTTTTTTTGGCATATTTAAAATAACAAATATTTACACCCTTGGGAAAATTCTGTTGATATTTCATACTTTCTCGTAATGGTATGTCAAAATATATTACTTTGTTTACGTACATTATTTCACTTTTATCGATTTTTGTCATAGCTTCACCTTGAATTATGATCATAGTTTATGCTTTATTGTTCTTATTATAAGTCTATAAATTATTTTTATTACTATTCTACAACTATAAATATCTGTTTTTTTGGGCCTTTGCGTAAAATAATTTAAACGTACACTTTCTTAGCATGCTTTCTTATGTTCATAATTATTAAATTGAATGTAAATTGAACTAGTTATATTTTACATTTCTTCCATGATACTCAATGGATTACCAACTGCAATGTTTGCTTGCAAAATATTCTTATATAAAATGAACCATCCTATTACCCACGTATTATTATCATAAACCCTAAAAACGCGTTCTTAAAATCATAAATAGAATCATGTTCGACTACATTGCCGCAGTTGGCTTTTAATGTTCCCTAAGAATTCGAAAAAATTATTTCCGTCGATTTTTAAACTATCAACATTCACGCAGAAGTATTATAAATCGTCTCATGTATTATATACTGTATTTATGCATTTCCGATTGTATTATTATGGCTTTCTATAGTTACATGGAGGATAATTTATTTATTTATTCACGAATTGCGCCAACGTAAGTGCGTTACACTTTAGACAACCGGACTTAAAATGCAATTTCAGTTTCCGTTCACATAATTATAATCCAAGGTATCATTAAATGTATTGTCATAAATTAAAAAAATGAAATAAAAAAAATAAATGTAATAGCTGTAGAATAAAATGATACGATAAAAATAAAAATAGGATGAAAAGTATACACTCTTTATAACACTCAAAAGTATACATGAATATAATTGTGTGCATATTATTATAAATTATTATGAATAAATCAAAATCATGTGCTGAAAATGTGCCGGGAAAAAACCACAATTATTTTAAAAGATCCCTGAAAAACAGATTTTACTATAAAACAAAAGCATATATTATTTGTACAACTTAATAACAGATACTCACAAACAATACGCTAGTCAATAATTATTTGCTCTAGAACTACTCTGTAGAAGTATTGTCAGTAAGTATTGATAATCAAAGTGAAGAAGACAGTAAGACAGTAAGTAAGATTAGGGGGTTTTTTTTTTTGGAAAGAAAGTATTATACCGTCGTTGCCGGCGAAAATTTTGTTTCGGTTCATGATTTAGACACTTCCAAAACCGTGTACCAGTCGCTGGGGATGGTGAAATTTAAATTATTCTTTATTTTGTTTACATTAAGAAATTAAACTGTCGACTTCACACAAAATATTAAATAAGCGATTATTTTAGTTTATTAACTCGAGGTCTTTTCTTTTCGTTTTTGTTTTTCGTTATTCTTATTACGACTTAAGTGACAATAATAGCATTGAAACAAAATATAACAATTTACTGTCCGTTCAACATTATTATTTGATTACGTCATTGTTGTATTATGATTATGTAATTATTATTATTTTCCGTTACTTTTTAATTTGTCAAAGTGCAGGTTCACGGTGCGCAAACAAATTAGCAACCAAAGAATATTATTTGAACTTTTACAGCGCAATGTTATAACATATTATATTATATTAAACAGATTCGATGCATGTTCACCTGCTTTTACCGAATAAAAAAAAACAAATAACGTTACAAATAATTCCTCGGCTGCGCGTACATCACTGCGGTAAAGTGGTTGACCTATTTCGGAATTATTCCGTACTCAAAACAATGTTGGCCGTAAAAGCTGCGCGTCTCGAGCGCAATATTTACTTCTTTCACTTGGGCCGGATCGACGCTCGTGGAGATTCTAATAATAATAGTAATAATAATTATAATAAAATAATAACAATATTCTTAATAATAATAATAATAATAATACTAATATAAGGGAAGTTCAATAATTATTATTATTATTATTGTCCTTCCATTTGGCTTTCTCGTCCGTGACATGACTGTTCACTTTGCCGGCCGTTATCGTCATCGCTATTCCCGTTGTTCGGCTGCTGTCATCGCTAATTGATAACATCCCACATATGCGGCCGTTATCTACGGTTGGACGAACGCACTTTTGTCCCGAAACTTTTGCCATCATAACATTACGTCATCAAGTTCTCCGAAACCGTGTGCCCTAGCTCCCTCACCCCCGCGTTCGCTACCACTATCGTTTTGGAACACGTGGCGATTGTATTTTTCGCCTCCCCCCCCCGGCCACGCTCCGCATGAATTACTACATGACGTTTGAAAACGTGCACTCTCCGCGCGAAAAACAAGCAATCGAGGCGCGTGGTCCTCTGGCAAAACAATAATCACATTCATGTGTTAAGGACAAACGTCGGCGACAATTTGTTACGCAAGTATAATATAGTTTACATCCACGTTACGGCAACGACGAGAACACAACACATGGCAGAACGACATTGCATTGTTACTATTATAAGTCGTATTATTATTATTATGATTATTAGCGCTGTGAAACGACGACGGTACCTCCGATAGTGCACGATATTATTACGATATAAAAGTTCGCGGGGCCCCGCGAAACGTGCGGTTTTCCGTTAAACGTTTTCTCCGTCACGATTTCCGTCGGGCGTTTTTCGACCTGTGAATCCGGTGTCGGCGACACGTCACGTTCAGCGTATCGTGCCGGTCGCCGAATGATGTTGTGCTATTATAAAAACGCAAACACGGCCAATCGTCCGACGGTCCGCTCGGAATACCGCCGGACGGTGCACTTTTGACGGTGGACGCGGTACACAGTACGCACGCGGAGCTAGTTCAGAGACCGAGCGCGCCCGAGCATCCCCATCATTCTAACGCGCGTATAATGCACGGCGATGTCATTCAGTTAATGATCGTCCTCCGTGTTCTCCTCCTGCCCCCTTATTATTCTCGTTTTTCCTCCTACACGGCGGCCGGCGCGGGAGGTTATCCGGAAGGGTCGACCAGAAGAGCGAACCGCTTTGTAGCGCCCGACCGTACGAAACGAACCTACACGTGGCACGCGTCCCCCGCCACCGTAACTTGCAGCGTAGGTAGTTTTTCTGATTCCTGGCCGGAGAGCGACGGAACGACGACGGTCCGCGCACGGTTATGATTGTTATTATTATTTTTTTTTTATCACCACGGTAAGCAACAAGTTTGTCCCGTTATCCAAACAATAATAACGGCGTATTACCCGTGTTCCCGATGATTACACCGCTGTTGTTGCGGGGCGAGACTGCGCGTAAGGATTATCATTTTGTCCGGACGGATTTTTGTTTCATTCACGTCGTTTGAACGCGAAAGCTCGAAGATAAATGAGTGAGTACAGGTTTGACGAGTTACACTTCTGGGTTGCAAAAAGTGATTCCGACGGCTGGGAAAATGTTTACGATTAAAAGACGTGTGCTAGCGTATAACGTTACGCGGTTTTTTTTTCTGGTACGACTATACGATTCTTATGTCCTATGTAGTTTTCGTGCAAGTCGGTGAACCTATATACCTATGTGTACCGGGGCGAGGGAGAAATCGCGTGGTTTGAAATTGCTTCCGACTATTTTCTTTTATTTTTTGTCTCCTGACGTAAAATACGTTTTATCGATAAGATGCATTGATGCCGGTGATCCACGGAATCGATGATCAGTCGTGTCCTGAGTCGATCGCTAACGACCGCACTATGCGCGTATACAGGGCGATCGCGAGCGAGAGAATGCCACAGTCGAAAACTCCACCACCGGGTAACCGGGTACATTTTTTATTCGCTTATTGTTGTTATTATAATTATTATATTGTTTGTTTTGTCTTTAGCCGAGCTAGTCATATAGGTCGGGTTTAGGGTGGCGGCGGTGGTTGACGGTGTTTAAAAATATTTGGACGGGGCGGCGGCAGTGGTGGGATGGTACGCGCGTGGTAGAGGAGGGGTGATGGCGGTCGCCTCCGATCCGTAGGAGAGGGGCACGCTACCACCGCTGGAGGGGAAGGCGCGCGCATCGAGTCTGCGCGATCGTGAGTGCGCTTGCGCGCTCTTGTATTTGGTGTCGCGGTCACGTCCACACAGAAGCACCACACACACACACACTTGCGTACTCGTCCACACACGCACACACACACGCGCCAGCACTAATACCGACGCGCAAGACCGGCTCGCACACACGCGCACGCGGACTACACTCGTGCGCGCGCACGCACCCGCACGGCACAGACTCTATGCTTCCGCGCGCTTGTACACCGTATAGCGTACACCGTATAATATAGTATTAGTCCGCGTTCAGCCGAACACCCGTGCGGTCTTGTGCGCCTCGCCGTCGGTATTTACGTGCCCGGAGCACGAGTTCGCGTCCCGAAGTGTCGCCGTCCCGACGATCGCACGACGCACCGCCGTGCTGCTTCGCCGCCGCGTGCCATCCCGTCCTTTGCCCGATCGCGGACCGCTGTCCCCGTCCCGGCCACCGTATCCTGCGCGTGTTCCCGAGCAATCCGCGTCCCACGCCGCGCCGATCCGATTCAAACATAACACCGAGTACACGGTGCGACGATGCTCGCGACCCGTCCGCCGTCCGTGTGATACGCCGCCGCGAGATCCGCGTACGCGTGATACTGTGATGCCGGCCACCCGCCGCCGTGGTCGCGGTGGCCACCGCGATCCGGTTGTGGCGTCACGGTCAGCGGCGACCGGAGCGGCAGCGGTCGCGGACAACGACGATCGGCGGGTGATTCGAGCTGTGCCGTGAACAGCCCGCGTGCGATATATAATCCGTTACACCTGCACCGGTCCCGTTCCGCCCTCCGACTGAGGGATTGCTGCTGCTGCGAGATCGCTCGGAAGACGCCAGGTTGGTACGCGCCGTGGGTCATCCCTTAGCCGGGATATCCCGTGGTTTTCGTAGGTCTGGGGGCAGTGGTCCACTTTGTCTTCGGGTATCACCTATACGCGTGGGCCTCGGGACGTTTAGGGACGGCAACGCCACTTGGAGCGTCCGATTCCGACTACCCCCGGAGGTACAGGTGCGACCGTGTCGAATATCGGTGCCATGCGTCGGCATTCCAATTAGCGCGCGAGTATCGTCGCGAATGACCGACACAAGGGACGCGCCGAGGTTAACCGTGGTACGACATTTGTCGTAATGAGTCACAAATCAAAATTAGCCAAACACTCGCTCTAGCCGCCCCCGCTACCTTTTGCCGCCCCTGGGCCCCCGACGCCCCCCGCCGACGCCGTGGCTAATCGCGTACGTATCGCCCGAGGAGGCGCCGAACGATTTGTCACGGTACGTTTCCCGCGATTTCACACGCGACCTTCACCTAAAAAAAGCACATGCCAAATAATAACCGTCGTCGTCAGACCGATGCGATATGCCGCAGCGCAAAACGTACCGTTATTATTATTATCATTGTTGTTGTTGTTGTCACTTGACATCCAAACGTATGTATATATATACACACACCGTAGTGTGCCGGGTCGGACGAGATGGTTTTTTTTCCGCTTTTTTTTCCTCTCTCTCAGGTATCCCACTCGAACGTTTCCCTCGATAATATTCCCACTCTCGTGCGCGACCGACTCTTCACCACCGTATGCCAACAATGCGTACACAATAAACCAGTGCGCGTATTGTACACGGTTTATTGTACGCAGAATTCCGTTTCCATTTCTACACCCCCCCCCCCCGCAACCAACAACTCCCTTGAACTTCTTACACATAAATGTATACGTATTTAGACGCGTGGCGGTGCGGTACCGAGACGGGGTAAAAAAACGTAAAATAACGACGCGGTATTTAATGTACCGCTGGACTGCCGCCAAGTTCCTAATATACGAAAGTTAAACGCTCTTACGGAAAATTCGATTTTCCATGATCTTATAACTCTGTTATAATATTATTGTCTCGGCCCCGGACGCGATATATAAGCGAATTCCGTGCATCCAAATCATGGTTCAAGCGACATTATTGCCGCATGTGTTTGCAGTGCTGTGTGTATAATCTATATATATATATACAAATCAAATTTTGAATATCACTCTGCACAATCTCACTGATCGCTACACCACAAGAATGACGAAACATATATGAACTTGACATTGAGACATTGTGGTTCCTCTTTTATTCTAGAAGTGCAATAAAAAGGAATCTTAAAAATATGTCCTCCCCCCCTCCCGTCATCGGTGTTGGTTTTGTGCCAAGCCGGACAATTCAGAGTACTACCACGTTATTACACTATGTATAGGCGTGCAGTACGAGAGAATTTTTCGAAAATCGCATTTTTAAGGGTCAAACAGTTTAAGGCTTTGGGCTGAAAGTGTAGGAACAGTTTGCCGCATTTTAGTAATCTAGAAAATATTTGATATTTTTTTAATAAGTTGATTTATATAAATACCGATTCGGGGGGTACACGTAAATAAAAATATATAATAATGGAATAATATACGACAATTTCGCGCTTTTTCCAAATAATTTTTTTTTTCACATCCCTAGAGTAGTAATAACTGCTTTGATCTAAAATAGTAAAATATATCCTGGGTAATTCAGCTAGTAATATTATTAAAAAATATCTGGATGATTCGATTGAAATAATTGTTTTATCTGAATGTCCCTCTCCCCTGAAATTTTATTGCCTTGTCCATAACATGTGGGTTTGGATTTGGGAAACTATTATTGGCGTTATATTTCGGTCTATTTCTGAACATATCTGTGAATAAACAGTCTCCGGGAGCGTAAGACGAATTTCACGCGTAAAGGCCATTAATGTCGAGAAAATCAACTTTGTGGATAATGTAACGCATAGGAACAAAGTAAAAAAATAAAACGTTACAGCGCAATCATAAATCATTAATCTGTTAAATGTTTCAGTTGGGTGAAATATGTCTGTGAGTATAAGATGAAATAAGCGAGAGAAAAAATGAGCAGACTTCTACAGTTTTGCAATATGGATAAAATACAAAGGATAGACGTTTTATTCATACGATGAAAAATTACAGTGAAATTGTAATTTAAAAGAGAATTATTGTTTTTTATTTGACATGTTCATTTTTTAAATAGTTTTTGTTTGTTATTACTGCAAAAACACTCCACGTAATGCGAAGGCGACGTGACGCACGTGATATATTATATCTTTATAGATTTATACGTACGCGTGTGTACACTGTATAAGATATATTGTAATGTATATTTTCTTACACTTTTATAAACATTGATTCCGGTAAACATTTAAAAAAAAACGATAGAAATATTGTATTTAATATGAAAAAAACATTAATGGAGTTCACAACCGTATGGTGGGAGATATTCAAATGTTAGCATGCGTAGTGGTATCGTTGAACAAATAAATTAACTTGCAAATAGATTTGGAACCGTTGACATGTTTCGGAATCTAGCGGAAGTTTTTGGGTGCTTTGTAAATTATTCGATATCTGTATAACCTGAAAGTTCAAAGTCATCCAAGTATGTCCATTGTCTAAGTTAAAACAACATTGCTGAAGACGAGCATTTTCCTCAGAATAGACTTGGTTTGTTCAGCTAAGACTACCGTACAGTATAGTTGTTCCCTTCGTATTGTTTCATCATCACTTCGATGTTTAAAGTTTGTCAGTAAGATACGACTAATAATATTAGAAGAAACGGCGTAATTCCATGCAAACAATTTGTGTGTAATGTCATTAGCCTCGTTCGAGTATAGGTGGTACTTTACCCAAACCAAATCCAATACTTGTACGTATATTATGTTATGACAATGACACGTTATTTGAAATGAACATGTAACGTCGATAATTTCAAAGTGAAATGTACTTGATAAAGATGTTTATTATTTTAGAATAAACTGCACTTTGACACTGGTTATTAGTTTATTTATACAATTTTAAAATTAAATCCATTAGGTATATTTATCATTCATATCTTTTACTATTATTGCGTTGAGATTTTCATCGATGCGCACCATCCGACAAAAACAATCGTTGCAAAATTATTATGGTTCTGTCATCGATAATATTATAATTAAAATATTCATAAGTTGATTGATTTTCTATGGAGATAAAACGATTCGCGTTGTTTCTGTAATGCTAAATCTAACAATACGAGTTTTGTATTGCTTTTTATTATATTGAACTTTGAAGGCCATTTGTGAGCTTTTTGTGCAACCAATCGTAAAAATGGTAATTCAAAACTTAGTCAAGACTTTTGTATTAATAGAGATGTGCAAGAGAATAATCTACTTGGGTAATATTTTGAAGGTATTCTCAAAAGTTACTTCAGTTGATTGCAATTCAATGGTTTTATAAAAATATAAGTCTATATTATTTTAATTTAGATACATTTAATATTTAAACTATCATACCAATACGCTAATACCAATTATAAGTATATTGTGAACCGGAAATCACAAATTAAAATTGAAATATAGTTTTTATCAGATTTTTTGAGTACTTGGGTTTTTTTTTTTGAATTACCTAAGTTATTTAAAAAATATAATTTGAACAAGACTTAATACAGTGCAGTCGTAATTTAATATGCATATTGTTGAGATTATCTCACAATGTTTCATCTTTGGTTTATTAACTAGTGTTTATTTATGTTTTTAATCTGTATAATGCAATTTGACCTAGTCATTTAAATTATAATACTTGAATCTAAAAATATAATGAATGTTTGAGGTAAAATTGCGAGTTTTCTACATTTTGTTTAATTTAAAATATTACGTTGTAAATATATATTTCTTACTTCTTATCCAACATTCAGTGAAAGAACAAATACGTTATCTCGTACAATGAACGCTTTCAGAAATAATTCTTTGCGTAATTATACATACTTGGATACATTTTTCTAAAAATTTACATTGAACTAGAACCATCTAATAACAGAACAAACAACTTGTTTTTTTAGACATCACTTATAGTGACACATATTCCAGATTTTTTCATTATCAATTATCATATACAACCACAATTCGGTGATATATAATATAATATAATTGTCTTTGAACTAACTTATTGTTTTGGGATATATCCAACCTTGCTTATGCATTATAATGCTTATGACCAATGTATTTCATAAAACTTCAACTATATTGGACTAGGACCCGGTTTATTTATATGAACGGATTAATATAATATGTATGGCTCATATAGGGCTTGTGCAATCGTGTAAATAAAAAAGTTACTAAAAAAATTAGAAATTTTCTTTCGAAATAATCTTTATTGTGCACTCAATGAAAATTATGAAGTACGAAATATGAATAATATTAATTAAGTTTTGAAATATTTTAAATTTAATAATTCTGAATCAGTGAGAAACAAATTTGTTTGTGTGTATTGACATTTATGATTATAACTTATAAGGAATACATTTTACGGTTAGAGGAAGTTTTAATTTTCATAATTTGATGTAATGTCCTAATGAATAAACGATTAATAATTTATTACTACCAAGTTCATATAATTAACTTTAAAAGTTAAAAGTATAATTTTATATTTTTGTACCAATAAAACAGTATAATTTCATTAATCGTACTTTCGAAGAACAAAGTCGATAATTTTTGAATATTATTTTAATTATACTTTGTAACTTATATGTGTTCTACATTTTTGGATAAAATAATAATGATCATTATTTACACCCAAATAAATTACAATTAATGTCAATCAAATGAGTTATCTTAATAAAAACTTAAAAATGCAAATTAATACTATTATAGTGAAACTATACTGTTATAGAACTAAAAACTAATTGAAAGTCCAATATCAGTGTAGAAAAGCAAAAAGTTATTAAGATTATTTAACATTTAAACTACACAGGTATCATTCGGTTAATCTTTTTAAAAAACGATCAACCAATTTTAATAAAATGGTCGACAGTGCGGTCTTGAATAAATTAATTTGTATCGATGTTTTAAATAAAAAATAATAGTCTAAAAATAAAAATAAATGTTTTGTTAACATTTATATAAGCACATATTTTTATAATTATAACTTATAAGTATTCACATTGATTATTTCCTCATTAGTATTATTATTATTTTACACACTTGATTTTTGACAATTCATTTTGAAGTGCTAATGAATTCAAAATAAAAACATATTTTAATAGGTATCACTAATGAATTGTACCAAACATAACGATTAATGACGAGTAAAATAAGTGTTGACGATTTCAACCGAGCGACATGATTGATGTAGATCCTAAAAATGCTAATAAAATTAATTTATTTTATAAAAAATGAAAGAGCAATATTAACCGATAGAATAATCGTAAAATATTTCCTTTTAAATTGATTTTATCAATTATTATATATTATTTTGGTAAACATCTTTAATTGTCACATGTACGCGGATTTATTGAATACTACTATATTAATGTTGAAGTATACTAATATAATGTGGTATAAAAAATCACAATCCCCTTGGTGTTCGCATGTACAATATAAACAGTAATGAAATAGTATACACATCTTATCGAATAAATAACATCGTAATTCAAACGTTTGCACGATAATAATTAAAACTTCATTATATATTACCGAAACTGTAGGGAGGTTATTATAATATAAACTTCAATCAGAACCTGTTTTAGTATTCCGGGCGGTCCCATAAAATGAGAAATATGGTTATAATTTACCATTATTTACGACGGAAACACGGATTCACGGGGATCGACCTACGTACCTGTATAAAATATGATATAAAAGTACAACATGTTGTGCATATATGCACGACGCAGTGACGGGCGCGTCACTATCACCCAGACGCCACTGCGGTGCGATTCGACATCAATAATGCTAATGTATATAAATATTAAAAAAATAAACCCGACTCATAAGAAATAGTATATACTTTCGTAATTTCCGTCACAGTGCTTGGTAGCGAGCAATTTCCGGGAATCTTAGTAAAAAAGAAACCTAGAGGGCGTAAACGATGACGGTATAGTACATAATAAAATGTACCGAAAATTAAATTAAAATTCCGCCAGGTGAAAAAGAATTATCTATATTATATTTACCAACAACGGACTGTACTCTTGTGATCTTATAAGTTATTCTTATTATTATTTTTATTTTTATACGAGCGTCAAGTCGATTAAAATAGCACCATTGAATGGTGCGACAATGAAGTCAATAATGCGCATTTTCACGCGTCGTCGGTTCATCGTGTAGAGAAATGGGCACTATTTGAAATACGACCGTGTATTAAGAATTATATAATAAATAGAGTATTTTTTTAAATGGTTTTGTAGTTTTAAAAATAATAAGATTCTCATTATAACATACGAAAAGAGCATTCTACGAGAAGTCCGTAAAATCCATCCAAAAGTCGATAAATTGACTAAATTTAAAAAAAAAAAGTATTTCAACAAACATAATATGTCGCACAATATACTATAGCTAACTTTATCTCATGATTTTGAAGTACCTGTACAGTTATGTTAATAACCCATATTTTGGGTGGCTAAACGGTCGATCGCGATCTACCAGTCGACCGATGATTTAAAAGTAGATCTTTGGCATTTTATTAGAATGTTTGCAGTACACACTGATAGTCTCCGGCGGTTTAGACTCCCAAATCATTGTTATTATTGTTAATAATTGAAACTATATGGTCGGCGTTCTCTGCTCAAGTTGACCACCAGAATGTTTTCTTGGTCGATCTATACATGAAAAAGTTTGCCCATCCCTGATATATATTTATTCTGTTTGTGTTCAACAGCTCCAGATAACATCAAATGTTTTAATCGGCCAGCTTGTGTTACCACTGCAACGTCCACTGATGAAAGTCGACTGTTCCCGAACATAGTTATATTTAAACGATTTAAAATTGATTTTCCCGAAAGGCAGAGTCCAGCACTAAAATTATAAGTCACACAAATGCCTTGATATCTGTTCGATTGTTTGACTTATGATTTTCTCCCGCGCGACCGACGATAAATTATATACGTTTTCTGTTGTTCCGACCGCCGCGGCGGCAGGACGATCGCTCATCGAATGTCAATTTGAATATTCACGTCGGCGAAAAAATTAAGCACCGATGTCCTATAGCTTAGTATTTGTTTTCCGTGATCGAACATCGACTGATGTGTGTCGCCGAATGCGCACCTGCGGTAGAGGTGTGGTGACGATGATGGTGGTTGTAACCCATCCGCGCTATTTCAAGGTACCGTGTAGTATAGTCAATCCTGCAGGTGTCGGACGAATGATAATAATAAATCAATATTATATATTATAAGTGACTCATTATTATAGCACTCTGCAACAAGAAAGTGATTCTAAAACAATAAAGAAACGAAAAAGAACTGTGTGGGTTCGTGACCTTTGGGAAAAAAGGAAAACTGGAGGTGAATACAAGTTCAGTTCATTTCCCATTGTGAATGAAATAAATAAATTGATGGAACGAATATTGATCACTGACGTGGGTTGAAATAATACTTACGCTTTACGCCGAATAAACCAGTCGGAACGTATTTTTACACGTCCGATCCGACATCATTCCGTCGAAAACCGGTCACTGACAATATTTTTTCGATCGGAGCGAGGTCGGATCGGACTCGGATCGAATACGTGTGAAAGGACCGACCGACGACGGAGACGGGCACGTCGTGTGCTACATTACGTATTATTCGCCCGGCCAACGTGCGTAGAGAGCCCGGTGTCGTGATGTATCGTCGAAATCGGTGTTCGCGTACCCGCATAATAATTATGTGGGACACGCGGTGGTCTCTGTCCCACGGGCGGGTCGGTCGCGCGGGGCCAGTTTTTATCGCTATCGCTTGGTGGAGGGCGACAGTCACCGGTCCTAGCTCGTTCGTAAGGCAATAACAGCAACAATAATAATAACATTAATGATGACGACAATAGTGCAATGACGATGATGATGATGATGATAACTGAACGGCGGGCGACCGTTCGGTAATAATAATAATAATCACAATGATAATAACAATACAGGGTGTCACGCAATGAACACCCGATTTTAATTGCGAGTCGTTGGACGTTAGCTTAGGTCGCTGGCACTAAAACTTACATACATCTTGCCGGCACAATCGTTATTCGCGCGCGTTTCGGGCGGTCAATGATCCATCGGCACCGGTGTAAACAATCCAGATAGTTCGACGTTCTCTTTCGGTTTCTCCTGTGAAATATCTCACCGGTTACCGAACCAAATAACCAATCAAACCTAACGTAATGATAGTTAACCAATCCCCCGGGCTACGGTATTCATCCGATGAGATGTTGTACAAGAATTTCGGAGTTGATTTACAAACCTAAACGTCGTTGTTGCTCTTACAAAATAACGAAAATACGCCTCGTTCCCTGTCGATAATATTCGATACCTAATGCATAATACTACAACCAGCCGGAATACATAATTATCAGTAAGGGGTTTTATCACTTGTTAGTGTCGAAAATTTTACAAAATATTATAGTCATGGTATGATGATATGGTTAAAAGAAATAAACACTTTCAAGTGAATCGCCTTTATTTTTTAACATTTATTGCCATTTAATATCGACATAGGCAGTCCTTGTAAGCTCATGCGGTTAACCCATCTATAACATGAGAAACAAGCAATATTTTCTTTTGGTGACTTATTTTCAAAGAAACCGTGTGCCCAGAAAAGAAAAAAAAAGATATAATTACATAAAGCAATGAGAGCTTTTACCGATTCACAACGGGCGTTTAGTTCATTATATTATTATATACCCAAAAAATGTTGTATATGTGGATCAAACGTATCACCTGGAGTGCAATATTGTTTTACTTTCGTTCCGATTTGTCGTTAAGATTATTTTGATCATCAGCAATCCGTATAGTTTATACTCATCTAATAGCCAAATTCATTGAATTCAGACACCGAATTATCCCCGAGTACCTCATCCATGAGCAGAAAACGCGTTAAAATCGATCAACACTGTTTGGCGGGGATTTTGGTCCGAGATTCGAGTCCCTGATTTTTTTTTTCATACCAACCTTAGAATATTGTAGACGGAACGGGTTGATATTCTTAACCAAATCATTCACGAAGTTGTCGACCTTCTTCACCGACCAGTACAATAACGATATGTGGGTCAGCATCATCTACGATACGATGTTTTATTTAGGCTGACTCGGAGCACATCGCCCGTTTGTACACGCGCGTGCGGCTAGCGGCAACATTAACCGTATGGTAAAAAAAAAAATGCAAAAGACTTACGAAAGTTTCAACGCCGGAACCCCGAAGGAACGTCGACGGGTTGCAATTAAAATCGGGCTTTTGTTGCGCAACACTTCGTATGACATCATTACGGTTGCCGTGATAATATTACTAATATTATCATCGGAACCCGTCGACGCATATCGGATTATCGCACGGCGTCGCGCGTATGCAATATCAATGCCGCCACGTCTTCGGCACCGTCTGAGAGCATCGTTGCGCCCGACACGCCTCGCACCGCCGCACGTCCCTCGTTGCCGTTGTTACCGTCGTCGTCAAATTATTATTAACGTTATCGTTATTATTATTGTTTCCCGCGGTGCACTCGTCAGTCATCGGGCTAAACAGGCTATTGGACACTTTTTGACCGTCCGCGAGTATTGTCCGTCGCACGTTTCTCCCCTTACCTTTTATTATTTTATTGTTAAAAAAAAAAATCATACGGCATAGTTCCGTGTGCATGTTTGAGTCTTGACAATCCTGCTGCAGATTGTACACTTAAAAATATATTCAGCTATTCAGCTTCCGAAACAATATCAAAGGATAAATATCATTTTTTTTTTCTCGAACCTTTCGTTATAATATATGTGTCCTATGTCTTGTAATGCACATTGTATGATTACACGGTATGTGTGCCTATGAAGAATCCAACCATTCATGCACGGAAGTCGCAAACAAAACAACAAGAAAATATTGTACAAACAATTTTTAGCAGTTCATGCTATTCAACCAAAAATAAATTGTTGGGTATAAAATAAATAAATAATTTATATATATATATTTATACGACCTATTTAGATTATGTAAATCATCGTCAGGTATAAAAAACACATGGAATATAAAATAAAATCAGAAATTATAATTGAAAATAGTTTTAACAATAGTAGAGGCAACATTTTGTTTGGTTGAAGAAATAGATATTTAATAAATTAAAGAGCTTATATCGAAAAAATATTGTATTAGAAGGTCCTTATCATATTATATTTATTTATTATATAATTATATTGGAAATAATTTTTAATAATAATTGTATTTATTGATTTAATAATTTCATAAATTTTTTGTGATCAGTATTTTAAGCTTAAAAGATAAGCAATAACAATTAATTTATGATATTGAAGACAGCGACAAAAAATGTATAATCTATATTTTATAGGCTACAAAATTACCTAATATTTTGCCACTGATTCGGTTTTTTTCTTCTCGTTTTGCATGTGCTTTATGTCAGTAACTTCGCGTTCGTTATATACAAGAACGCACATATATTATATAATTTATATAACATTATTACCGTTGAAGTCAGAGTTGTTGGTGTCGATGAGAAGTGGGCGTTGGATAGTTTGGTGGGGATATTTTCGCTCTGTCCGGGTCCACCGTTTCTGAGGTCTTGTGTTATGTTCTATTATATTGTAATTATTTATGTGTTATCGTGTACTTTTGAAAAAAAATTGTATTTGTTAAAATTTACAATTATTTATCCATGGAGAGCTGAGAATCTCTTGATTGTGCAATATACTGCAATGACCGTCAGGATATAGAAATAAAATATCGAACGAAAACAGAACATCGACCCGTTGCAGTCGTGATATTATTATTGATTTGAGTGAACCTAATTTAATTCTGTGGATTTGAATGATACTTGTCAAGAATATTCTATTTTCAGTCAACGTTGTGGTGACTCTATAAAGCGGAAGTAATTAGGCAATGATCTTTGCGGATACCCAAAGCACTCGCAGATGAATTATCGAAGATTTACGAGTTTCTTTTTTGAAACTATGATAAAAATAGTCGATAGTATTGATTAAACAATAACAGATCATTACAGAACTTTTATGTCTGTAACATTGTGTTCATCGCATATATTTCATTGTATCATAAACTAGCAGTACCATGTGATTAACAATAATTAAAGTCAAAAGGGTTCATGTGACTTGGTCTTAAAGTAAATATTATGATAAAATATGAATTTGACTATATCATTTTGTGCTTTAAAGCCTACCGTCAGATAAGAATCCAGAGAGAGGGCCACAACGACGGTCTTTCATTACGATTAAGATTTCGATAAGTATAAGATATGAGAGGAGTCAACGGGTAGTCATAGGGAGATAATGGTTGGAGTTCTATATTTATATATACCAGTATGGTTATTTTCATATGCGCATGTGTACGTGTCTGGATTATTGGGTTGTGTGAGCATGTATATTTAGTACTATAATATGGGTTCCATGTCAACGAACCTATTCGGATCGTCTAGATTAGTCATGTACTTTTAGCTTCCGAGTTTCCATGCAAACGTATTCTGCCTCGCGAGCAATACGAGAAAACTTTGTGCCGACGATTATTTAAATTTCACGGGCCGATCGACTCACGTCATAAACAACGCTTCGTTGACAAAACCGGAGACTTCACATCCTGCTATATTATTCCTACAGGATCCTACCACGAAGAGTCAAGCAAACGCTGCCCGTACACGTGCGAGTTGGCCGATGGAAGTCTCCTCGCAGTCGTTTCCGGTCCCGACGTCGACCACGAGCACCGAATGCACTCCTACAGTCGTCGTCATTAAACTTTGTGGAAGTTTATGCTCGATGAACAATTCCGCCGGCCAACGCATATCCTATATGATACTCGGGGTTTACGCCTACAGTATATGCGATTCGAGAACAGTACATTATTGTAGAAATATACTATGATAACAGAACTTTGGAATACTGTAATTATATATTATTCACGCGTTTCTCGATCCCATGTCTTCCCGAAACCGCTGTTACGGATATATGATGTGCGCGCATAATTGAACATGATGTGATGTGCAATCCGTTTTGGTGTTTCAAGATGTCGAGAATCATTCATGGAATGGGGCAGATTCATGGGTCAAGGGAGGAGGAGATGTCGAATCAACCACCTTCTTTCACCCGATTGTTCAATAACAACACAAATTTAGAATAAGTCACAATAAACAAAACGCGTATATAAAATGTTGAATTCTGACAAAATAACATTAATTGCATTGTTTTAAACCATTATTTACTGTAAGTGTATGTGGAGTATTCAGCGTAGGAACACTGTAATGTGTTTTGTACTCGAAGAACCATTGGTTCTAGAACGATAATCTAAAAAATTAATAGGACTATGAATAATAATTAATTATCTAGGTAAAGAGAAAACATATTATTACTATTTATTAGCTGTGAAATTATTTATTTGTGGGTAAAATATAGACAATGGTATAACTATCTAAATACAAACATATATAATCAATTGACTACATTTTATCTAGGTAGAAAAAGTAAATTCCTTTTTGAATATTAAATATGACTATTGACTACTATCAGATAAGTTAAGTAGCCGAATGAAAAATGCTCAATACTTATTTTTAAATTATTCAACTTTAAAAGTTTAATTGTAGATTTACAAACTTTAAAATGTAAATAGAAAGAAACAAAAACAAAACGTATATTCTTTAATTTTGTCAATATTTAAAAAAATCTAAAATGTTATAAATTGTTGTGTATACAACTAAAGTGTTCTTCTAATTTTATGTCTCCGATAGCTAATTTCCAATACATGTCGATTAAAGAAGAGATAAAAGTATTTTAACACAACTAAACATAATATGAATTAAATATTTAGTCGAAGAGTGAAATAACATACGATATAAATATAAACATTAGTCATTATAAAGACATCTTTCCTTATTTATGGGCAGTCAACAATGGTAGGATAGTGATATTTATATTATTAATGGATGGCATGATTGATAGTGGCACTAGGATAAATAGAAAAGGGTGTCTACAGCGTCTTCCAGATGAAAATAGAAAGTAAGGCACTACACAATCGCACTAGTACGCGACAGCTTTATTATTGGTAGTAAAAACTACTGACGAATGAACAATTTTATAAAATGGCAGCGGAGCAATATTCAGATGAAAACAATATAATTGGTTCCATGACATATAACATTATTCTCATTTTCCATTTATTTTTATGAATTCATTTTGAATTTGTAGATTGTTAAATTAATTTCAACATTAACAATTTTATAACCCTTTTAATAAGTATTAAAACCGTTTGGATACCTATATCACACCTAATGTTATTTGAATTATTTTTATATATATATTCTAATTATTGTTAATGTTAAAAATTATAATTGTTGTTTCTTGTTGTAAATCCATTGTGTCGAATGAATCAAATATTTTGTATTAATTACAGTAGATACGACCTTCGTTTCAATACGAGATGCATTTTGGAAAATACGCATCTATACGGTATTATTATTTAAGACTACTCGTATTTCGTAGCTTTTAACGTCATTATCATGTATACAGCTAGCAAGACGTATTATACCTGCAACGAAACGTGAATTCAAGGAAACAATTAGCGAGATTCGATTCATAGCGAATATGCTTATTGCATTGCTTAAACCCAGGGCTTAAAATATTAAGCGCATCATAAACACATCATATTAAATATATTAGTACTTATTATACAATACGATGAATACTGTAAATGATAATGATATTATAATTAATATTACAAAAAGTTTATTTATACTTGTCATTCATATCTGATTTAATAAGCTCTTTAATAATAAAGGATTACAAACTATATAGTCATTTCAACAATTTAAACAATGTTTTCGATGGTTACCAAGATATTTTACTCTTTAAGAAGGGGAGATAGAAGATGAACAATTATATATAGATACAGCCGAAGAATATTTTAAATAATTCAGTATTATTGGAGTATTTTGTTCCATACAAATATAATTATGATTTTCCAAAATATTCATTTATTTTATATCATAATTCATAATGAATACAAACAATCGTATCCACCAGACTAATAAAAATTGTAAAAACATCCATTCTTTCATTCAGTAAAATGATTTATGAAAAACTTAAATTTTTCGTGGGTTAAACGATTATTTTTCAATTATTTTTTATTAATAATATCGCTCAAAAAATGATTGTTCTTATTGTTTAGGTGGATAAATAATTGAATTTTAAATTAGTGTAAATGTATACTGTTCTTTGGAAAATAAATATATACAAATTTATAAGGCGTATAGCTTTTAAAAATCAATTATTGGTATATAATATATATATATATATATATATATATATATATATATGTATAAGACTTTCTTCATCCATCAAGCAACGATTTGTTCATTAAGTTTCTATAATCCTTAACCATCTTAAGAATTTAAGCCTATTACGATCGATTACTATCGGCATTGTTTCTTTGATAAATTATAAGACGAAAGATTTTAATTTTTTTCTTTATAATATACTCTGCAGACCTTAGTGGTATGGAATTTCTAGATAAATATATAATTTTGTTTACCTTATATGTATTTTTATTTTTATTCTTATTTTTACTATAAAATAAATATACGAATCATAAGAAAACAAAATAATATGAATGTTGGATCTCAACAAGGTATTAATATATTATTTATAACGTAATTGAATAATGATTAGAGTTAATAACATCAAATTATGTTTAAGCTTATAATATTTATTTGCATTCAAATAATATTGGATAAGTATACCATATGACGATGTTCATCGATTTTTTTCTATTATCTATTAGAGGTAGTTGAAGAAATTCTAAAGAAACATGCACCTTCTGACAAACTCGTTTCAGAAAATTAATAATAATTGTTAAAATACTGTTTCATTTGTAACTAATTTAGCAATTTAAACTGTTAAAGCTCACGTAATGTTAACGTGCAATGTTTATGGGAGTTTATATGAATATATACGTATTACGAGAGGGTTACCTCCCGTATATAGCTAATTTAGAGACTTTTATAAATATTACGTAATAAGAATTTAGAAACTCATCGTGATAATATACAAAATAGTTTGTGCTTTTGATTTATAATTCTATGTAGACTGCACTTCTTTATATGCCATGCTAATCATTGATCAGTTTTTTTCTAAAAAAAAAATCGAAATTTTCTGTGTATAATGAAGCTATTCTCGAAAACATAACACTTTAAGTTAGTTCAGATTGTAAAATGTCATTTCCTTTTCGGGTTCTCCAAACAAACTACCCATATTATTTTTGTTTATTTTAATTATTAAGAAAGTGCAATACATCGAGAATATTAAATCAAGAAATACATTAAAAATATCAATAAGTGCATGGATACGAGTTAGTTATAAGTTAAATATTGTTTTTGATATCCATTGAGAAAAAAAAACACCTTATCTCTTGAACACAAAAACCTCGTTTTTTCGGTATTTTATATTCTTCAGGTTCATTCTCGAGATACGTGACAAATTAATCAGAAACGAGACATATTTTTTTCCTGGTAAACGGATCAGATCGAATAAAAAGGTTGCTAAATCCATCAGTTACCTGGTAAATTTTCTTATCAGTGTGGCCCTATTTAGGCATTAACGTAAGTGCGTTGCGGCGTAATTACACACGTCGAATGCGAACTCTTACCAAATGTAGTCGTAAGTTGCCAGTAATGGCCTTATGAACTACAGTCGTTTCGAGTTTGTTGCTGTGATAACGAGTCGCTATTTCTATTAATGTTCTGTTGGCAAACTGTATGATACATTTGTCTCCATTCTGTATTTGTAAAAGACAAGGGCCAATTATTACCGTGTAGTTCCGGTTTCAACAGCACTCGGTGCATCTGGTTAAAATATTTCAAGTAGGAGATGCAGTAGGTTATAAGTTTCTGCTTCAATTTTTCTATAACGCTTCTTTTACTCATTGTGTCCATTGACAAAAAATGTAAAAACAAATAACCCCGTTAGTCTTACTTGAAAACGAACACCGTAGTCCGATAAAAACCTACGTGCAGCGGCGAGTTATTTAAACATTAAAACCAGGTCCAATCAACGTCATATTATTTCACACATTATAACACATTAATATTGTAGTGTTTTAATTCAAGTTTGATCATTTGTGCCGTGTAACAGTGGAACGTCTGGAACGTATACGGTATACTGCACATAATAAATTATACTCAATAATGAATAAGATTATTTCACATAATAGGTAGTTTTATTTAAATATTTATAATCCTTTTTTCAAATCTCAATGCACCGACATTCGACAAAAACGTAAAAAAGAATAAATGATGGGATTTTCATAAACAACCTTAATACTGTTTAAACCTGAACTTTACAACAGCAATCATTTTTTATTCACTGTCTGACATCAACATTTGTATACGATTGCTAATTGAATATCAAATGAATACACAGTTTTGTGATTTTCTGCTGATGTGTTGAAATCTGTTTAAAACAGATTGAGTTTATTTTAACAAGCTGGCCCATTGAAATAAAAAGGAAAATAAGTTACAAATATCTTATTATTCAATGGCATTGTTTCTTATATACTTCATGATAATAGTTTCAAACCGTTTGACAATACGTTCCTATATTTGACTTCGATTACAACGATAACAATCATTCTTCGATTCTAAAAATATTCATTCCAAACTTTATGGCATGTATAAGATTAAATCACTTTTTACGAAATAAATTATATCTACTATATAACAACTAACCAAAAAATGGCATAAACAATATTTTTCATACAATTTTTGTTGGACGGCTATAAGTTTAAAAAAGTTATAAGCTCTGAATATTATATTTTTTTGTACATTAGAATACTTTTGTTGGTATGTTATTTTATTTCAAAATATCTCTATATTCATTTCAAAAGTAATTGTTTTCATTTTTATCACCCATACCATTTGATAAAATCTAACTAAATAATATATTGTTTAGAAAACTTTTTTAAGGGACATTTAAATATCACTCTTTTGTCATTTAAAAACCATATATGAACGAGTTGTAAATAAACAGTTGCTAGGTATTATGAACGTGAGATTGTAAAATGTTGGATATATTTCATTGTTACATGTTTCTGAACACCAAAATTATTACGGATATAACTCTCCCAAATACTATGATTCACTATTGTTCACTTCAATTTTTTATGACTATTTTCTGAATTATTCGTGAAAAAACATTTGACACTCACTTCAATAAATTTATCAACAACTGTCCACTTGAAAATGTTAATTTAAAAACATTGACTTTTAATTATCAGATTTTATTCAGTCATCATCTTTCAAAGCATGATCTATTTAAAATATTGATATTATTATGAACAATACTAATATAATTATAAATTATGTGAAATTAAAGGAATAAATTATATTTATTAGAATTTAAAACTAAAAACTACTTTAAGGTGTTGGCTTTTCAATAGTTATCAATAATTTTATTTAATAAAACTTTAATTTTTTTGCAATATTTTTCTTAGATAAACACTACAGTTTTTGTTAAAAATGTCGAGTACATTTAATACATTTAATTTACATTGAAATAATATAATAGTTTAGAACTTCAATCAAATTTTAAAGCCATATTTACACAATGGTATCTATATTAAAAGACAATCATGTAATTGCATTTTTATTTGTCCAAAGCGGATTAATATTGAAGTTTGATAATTATCGAGTAATTAAAAACAAACTTCCACTTTGTATTTGAAGGAATATAGTGATTAAAGTAACTCGAGTGTATCCCACACATGCAAAGCACTTAATATGGATCCATTTAGTTTCATGCATACCCCATTTTATTGCTTGCATGCGAAATTATGTTCACTATGTTTATCTTTTTAATATTATACACGGTCTTTAATTATATTTAGTATATTTTTAATGTACATGCGTACGCAGTTAAAATAACAGGCAATTTATTGTTGGTTATAATAATTTTATAATGTAAACTGTAGAAGAAAAAACATAAATACCTAACCTTACCTATTAGGTAAATGAAACAAAATGCTCTCCGTCGAGTAAAGTGTGTTAAAATTGTTAAAAATTTAAAACGATATTAAATAATTTTTCACAAATTTGTTAAGAGCAAGTTAAAAAATTACGATTGTTATTTATACAATAGCTCGCCCACACACGAACAATATTATTTTATACTATAATTTGGAACATTATACAACAGTGAAATGTACGGTAAAAATTGGCTTAATGTAATATTTAACATTTTAATCCTAACAGCGAATTTTCATACAGTTGAAAATTATTTAAGACCATATTATTATATCGAATACTCTCCAAAATTACCCGAACTATTCGATTATTAGTTTTATAGACTTTCTATACCGGCTAGAAGTTTATTCATCGGGTTTTCAACAAAACTTCGCTCATACTGCGCTTAGTAATCACACGAATCCAGTGGACGAGTAAACATCGTGGGTTTTTAAGATGTTCAAATGATATTTTTAAAAATAATAATTAAATTGTAACAGTACTGAATTATATGTGGAAACTTTGGAAAACATATAGTTTTCCAAATGTTTTTATAATATTTCAGAGGCCACGAACTTTTTACATTTTTTTTTAACTATAAAATCATTATTACTGTTGCAATATAGATTGATCAATGAAATATCGAAGGGAAATTATTATAAACCAATCTTTTGTACAAAACGATGGAGGAAAACAACAAAAATTATTTAATATTGAGGTATAAATGTATAAATATTCAGGTGGGGTGAAAATTGATTTTATACTACTTTTTTATAATATTATAGTAAAATAAACGCAGTTAAAGGAACTCAATGGTTTTTTAACTACACAGTATATATCTATATAGAACACACACATTAATTTTACAATTTGTTTTTAATTTGATGCAACACAGTTTGATTGTTTTTTAATTATCCAGAATAACAAAAAAAAGTTATTACCTTATTGACGGTTTTGCATGCATTCAATACGAAGGTTTTGGTATTACCGAGTAGCGATGAAATTGCCTGTAGTAATTAATAAATGACGTAATAGTGAATTCTTTAAAGCCATTCGCATAACATAACAGCTGCTGAGGACACGTGCAGTTTCACGTTCACGTCTATTCGAATGTCGTATTGAACAATTTACTTGTATTATCTGTGGTAATATATGGCACTTGATCGTTTTATATTTTATTCAACGTGTAAATATGCGGATTTTCAACCTTACGACTTTTTGAACGCACTAAACGCAACTAATCGATATACGATGTGAAAACAGACGCGGACCGTGTTGTGTACAGTTATCGCCGTTTCTGGCGTTCACTCACATTTCGGTTGGATCTGGAAATAGTGTACTCTGTGATGTTGCCTCGTGTGACGACTTCATAATATTGTCTTAGCGCTAGATAAAACAACAAGTCGGTCGGTCGACCACGGGACGACGTAACGGCAACAGCAATTTGAACGTGTAACATAATATAGTATTTTTACGGTCAACATTCAAGTCGTCGTAGGTACTGCGCAGGCGTGCGATGAATATTGTACGACTACACCGACCGAACGCTGTTGCTCTAGAGTCCTCTGGCCCCAGTCCCTTTATAATAGAACAGCCATGCCGTGCCGGTGTCTATCGTTTTCACCGCGGGTCGACCGATGACGTCCCGCCGCGGACGATGAACGTTTTTTTCCCCTCCGTTTAGCCCGTCAATCCTATGCATTCGACACGTCAAATCCTGCGGCTCTGTGCGATCGTATAATAATATAATATTTTATAAGAATACGGGAGTGTAAACATTCGTGTCGTTCTGGCTTTGGTATAGAAATGTTTCAGCACACTTATATAATATTACCGTGTTAGTAGTTCGTACCTAGGTCGATCGAGAGTGGTGGATCTCTCGGTTTTGTTTCTTCCCGTTATTTATCTTTCGAGGGGTCACATATGTCATGTATTGATTGCGTCGTAGGTATATAGTATATATATATATATATATATAATATAACATGGTTTGTGAGATGTTGCACTTGGGGTCTGCTCGTCGGTCGTATCAATTGTACTGCTATCGCTCTGTTCCTCCGAAATTTATAACTAACTCGGTTACGGGTTTAATAATAATATTACATTTCTCAACGAGTTTCATTCGATTCGTCACTGACGACGACCACGTTGAATATAAGACGAATTCTCCGAGACTCCCATAGCAAATTAATTATAGAGTTCCGGATATTCGCACCGGGGCATTGAAAACTTTTGCGCTCTTCGTCTCTATTATATACCAGCCAATGACCCTTTGGTTTGAGATATGCGGAGCATTATATTAATATCGATCCGATGAAACATAAAAGATTCATATCAAATTTTCTTTTACGCCTACTTCGGGGTAATACGTCGGTTCGCAATAATCCCAATAATACCTAAACCTACTATTGTCATTTTTTCCGGTCTTTATTGTATAATATAAAATACATAGTTATACTCATTAATAATTACGTTCAAGGCCAAGGAGTATTTTTAGTTTTAATATTATTTTGTTTCAGTATTTCTCCTAACCTCAATAATGTGGTTAGTACTAGTTTTTAATTGTTTATATTAAATTACATTTTATTCGAACCTGCATTAGTACATACAGAATCCTGCAAAATTATTTATGTAGTCTCTTCCCCTACCATCGTTCTGATTGCTCCCCACTGGACCCACTCCACCGAGAATGTAGTACACACGTGAAAATTATCTTCCCAGAGCATGGGGTACCAGTACTGTACTATACTGTACCCATTCCAATCCATTCCAAGTGGCATGTCACTGATGAAGACCCAACGGTCGTTTCAATGAAAAACAAATTCGAAATAAGACATAAAATTATTATATTTAATCCATTATAACGAAAAAAAAAAATAAGTATACAGGTTGAATGAACTTATAAAAATTCTTAACTATACGCTTCGACCGACTAACCATTTCCTGTGACAAAATTCGCTTAAAAAAATAATGTCCTACTATGTCCTGTAACCAATACAATGCTTCCATCGACATCAAAAAGTTCTTAGCACAATTGTAAAAGTTCCATTTGCCGTTCATCGCACTACAAAGTCACATTAAACTAACCTCGCGATTGCCTTGAAAAATCACAATTGACGAAATTTTGGATTTCAAAACCACCCGCGATCGATTCCGCATGGCCGTCACTGGAGAACGTTTGGAAGGTGCCAAACGTGTTATTCACCATCACGCCACCACCACAGAAACAGTTAGATATTGACACCTACAGACTTGCATAAGAACTAGATAATAGTGACTGTCTCCTAAGAAATGACACCGGTAGCTATACACAACTTGGATAATGTTTATTCGCACGGCAAAGTATTGACTCTTGACCAGGGCACAGTTCTAAAGGATTATTACCACCTTACATTATTTAAAGCCTATCCATGATTACTTAATTGCAAAAAATCGATGTGCAGATCGCGTGCACCATAAAATATTATAATCGTTGTTCGTAGACGACACGACGTTACTTTTATACCTTCTTGGGCGTATTTTCCGATTATCTTTAAAATTGATGACTATCAATTGTTGATTAACTTATAGAATCGGAAACAATCTTAAGACCTTATCCGCAATATAATCTATAGTCTATAACAGTGGTTCTTAACCTTTTTCGGATGACGGAACATTTAACATTTTATAAGATTTTCGCGGAACACAACCGTAAAATAAAATAGTAATATACCTATACATTTTTAATTTTTTTAATATATTAAGCAATGAATTTATAGCATAAAATTGTTTGCATGCCATACATGTTAGTGTAAGTCACTAAAAAAAATTAAAATAATAAAAAAAATTAAAATTATTATTAAATTAAAAATTAAAAAAATGTAAAAATTTGAAAAATTTAAAAAATCATTGCAATATTGATCTTTTTTATTTTATTCTCATTATTGAAAGTATCATCATTGATATTGCTTGTATTTGTACTTGCATTATCAGTACCAGAATCATGTTTTCGTTTTAGAAATTTGTCCATTTTATTATTAAAATTATCGTTACAAATTAACTTCTAATAATTAGAATAATTGGATAGATTATTGTATTAATTAAATAAATTTCAAATTGAAAAAACAATTTTTCACTGATTTTAAAATGTTGGCGGAACACTAATACCAAGTCCACGGAACACCTGTGTTCCGCGGAACACCGGTTAAGAACCACTGGTCTATAAACTGCACGGCGACCGGATGAGTGGTTCCTAAGATCATTGGCGTCAAAGATTCTCGTTTTCACATTTATACCTATAGATTTTTCCCCGGTCCTCATCGCTGACAATAATTATCGGCATTTAGTTGCGGAGTTTGCCACCGCCGTAATTATAATCATTCAATGAACCACCATCGAGCAAATATTTCCCGACACGAGCGACCACCACCACCGCCGCACCTGTTCCCCACCTGCCAGTCAGCCAGCCAGCCAGAACGATTGGAATTCTTGTGGTCCGGCCGGATAAAAGTAATTCCCGCTTCGTGCGCATTAGAAATAACCGAGTTCCCGGTACAGCCGATACCACCGCGTATTGTTTCGGGTGGCGCAATGCACGGCGCGCGCGAGCTCTCTCCAAGTCCTCTCCTATAGTTTTCTCACCAAGTCCTTCCGTATAGTTATCCCACCGCGTCCTCTCGTGTAGTTTTCCCACCACGTCTTAACGTATAGTTTTCTCACAGGTCGTCGGACGAGCTATACGCACAACGATGATCCGTATTGGAAATATAGACAGTCACAAGAAACGTGATGATAGGCCTTTCCCATACTTAATTCACGAAACGTATAGTGTGCCCGAAGAGAATAAAAAGATACCATTTCAGTGGGTTTCAGTGGTTATGAACAGTATGTTTATTATATAAGTTGACGATGCTGTTTTGTGACAATTGGTAATTTTATTAATAAATATAAAAATAAAAAAAATATTCTACAAGAAACAAAAAGGAGTTCATTTAGTTATCACACAATATATTTAAATATTATTTATTATTTAATGTATAAAATATAGTCGTATTTCAATTTGAATAGTAACACTGAGGCACATATGAATTGTAATGGTTGACAGCCACATTTTAATAACCACTGTTATCTCATTATGGTATAACAATACGATATAACATGCTATCCTTTAGAGCACTCATTATTTATGGTAAGGGACATTTATTTATCACCTCTATGTTTGGAAAGCCTCAGCGGTGAGTGGCGAATTACTGTTTACAACACCAAATGCGTCGAGTGTCCGATAAAAATGACACTTTCGATACCTGTGATCGACGTGGTGCACTTGAATTTAACTGTGATTGATGCCCTCGTCAGAAATCTGGCTTTTATCCAACATTTCACAACTAACCCTAAATGTACCTCAACTCCTCATAATCATATACGTAATGTTTTTTTATACAGTTTTCGGTTGTTGCGATAAGCAAATACAACCGAAAACCGAAATATAAAAATATATTTTAACTTTTATATCTATATTAGTATTTTGAAAATACTATACAAATACACGAGATTGCATATAACATTGCGTACACTATTAGACAGGATGACGTATTTCTAGGACGAAAAATATTCTCGCCTGCATCTAAATTCCAATGAATTTTGCTCTACGTTAATTAAGAACATTCGGTATTAATGAGACATTTGATATTATTGTCTTTTGATTTTTTGAAAAACATAAAAGTTTAGGAAAAAAAAAATTCCTTCGTCTAAAATAAACTAGAAAAAATCTGTAGCTTTTCCACGGGCTTCCGAGAACTAGAGAAAAAATTATCTCGGAAGTACCTATTCTGCGGCGTCCATGATACTGCCAAGTAAATGTTGACGTCCGAGGCCGCCGCGTTGGTGCGTCCTTTTGCTACAAACCTGCTTTGACATACACACACACACAAACAGACACATACACACCGAGGACAAAAGAAAACACAGTGATGAATTACGCGTACTCGTCGTTTCGCCAAACCGAACCTAAAATAGTAAACAATTATTATATGTTGTGTAGGGATAACACAGGCGTCGTTAGCTCACCACGGGGCGTTCCTATCGCACGCGCACGCACTGAATTTATCCGATCCGTCGGTGCCGACACGGTCCTCGCCGCTACCGCTACCGCCGCCACCGTATTCATTCCGTCACATTTTGACCCACTTTTTTCATCCAACAGAGATCTGGGTCGGAAAGTTATGACTCTTGACGTTTGGAAATTGTTTTCATCCCATCGCCGCTGCCGCCGCCGCCGCCGCCGCTGCTGTGTCGCGTGATATCATTAAACACTTTAAAGTTCTGGACCCCGTCGTGGTCGATTCCCAAAAGTCCGCACTGTTTTATCATCATCAATATTATAAATTGTTGTCATGACCTATTCCTATATCCGGTACGCGTACTGTCCCACGACTATAATATTTATTTCCTACATAATTTCTATAAATAAAAACTACGAAACAACAATAAATCATATTCGAATGTAACGCGCGATGACGAATAGATGAATTAATTGTAAAGGATTACCCGTGCAGTAATAAATGTAGTATTTTCTCTCGATGTGACATTAGTGGTGTTATATTATAATATTATTTGCTTTTTGACGTTTTATTAACAATCTTAAAAAGTTGTTTTTAAGTTTTTAACTCGGTCGGATTGCTGTCGGTTGGCTCTATGCGTGGTGATCATACTCTGTTGGCAGACGGGCTAGAAATTATATATGTAATGACGCTTCTCGACATTAGCGTAGCTACTTTAATTGCGTTTTCTAATTGTTCTCGACTTCTTGTTTAAGTTATTATCTCCGTTCTCTTCCAGACATTACGTACTTCCTCAGTCATATTTAATGCCCGTTATATAACCGCATCGTTTCCCAGAACGATGCTATCAATATGGATATTGTCAATTGGGTTACATTGTCCATATTTTATACTTCCCATGTTTATGCACTATCTACTTCGAAAGATATTAGTTTTTCCTAACGGTAGAAATCTTTCGATACAATATAATAACCCTCAGTATCCATGACTGCAGCAGTCAGTTACTTATTAGAACTAACCTAAGTCTATTGGATGTATTATAATGTTTAGGTAGCATCATACTTGCTCTAAGATTGTTCTTCATTTATGTTATGAGTCAAAATTTTGCTACTGTCTTGTTTTATACTGCTATAATATATATCACTTAGCTTATCAGAGATTCGATTAGATTGTTCCAATACTGCGATGGTTGTGGTTTATCCTAGCATCGCGGAATGAAAATCTCTAAAATATTTTTCAATTAAAACTAATCGCCTAAATTGAAACAAACATTATGTATTGATTAATGAACAACTACCACGTGGTGTTAGGGATAGTACAGGTACTTTTCTGGCAGAAACACAATTCACTTGACAGCGAACGTTGTAACGTCACTCATGTTTTCCAATTCGTGATTACTATACAAGACGTATAGACATATCTCTCTCACCCAAACACACACACATACACATACGCGCGCTTATGTTTGTATCATTACTAAGTTTGGTTTTATTTGACTTAGGATTTGAACATCGAAACTAATTTCTAATGTTCGATGGTTCAGTTCACGTTATATAAATATGTATATTAAATATCATGAACTATATATCTCTATGATTCCAAAATCATTAAATACTGACTATCTGAAATAATTTAAAATGCTGTCCATTATTTTTATTTTATTAATGAAAAAAAATAAAATCAAAATAAATCGATTAATGAGAATAAATAAATAAATATTGATATTACCGTGTAGAAATTTATGTTATTTGTCGTGGATAACAACTGTACACACTATTTCTGATATAATTGTGGCTAAGAGTAAGGAGATATTTTTAACATCCAAAACACACCCACTTCGTAACGGCACTGTGTGTGTGTGTGTGAGTGTGTGTGTGTAAAGTATAGTGCGCCTCGTTGCGAAATGGGTCAGTGCCGTTGTCGTCCGCCACGAGAATAAAAACGATCGAACAATACGGGTTTATTTATTTATTTATTTATTTTTTTGGAAGGGTGGTATCCCTACACGTGAACGAGCAGCACGCGTAATGTAATATACTTCTCCATAGTAGGTAGGTAGGTAGGTATATTATTATTCAAAGCGAAATCAACAAAACCATTCGGAAACAAGCGCGTGTATATTTCGTTAGACCGAATTATTCCGCAACACCGATTAAAATTTAGTATAGACTCCCGCGCCGTGGTGGGTAATAATAGGTTTGTAATTTATTATTATGGACAATTACAGAGAAAATCACCTCACGCTAAAATCAATATTTGCCCGTTTTATTTTTATCATTATCATTATTTTTTTTATGATTATTATTATTTTTTTTCCATTATCCTTTGCGGGTATATTGTGTTTAATGTTTACGTCGCCACCGAACAAAAAGGAAACAAAAACAAAAATCAGTTTACTTTAATAATTTAAAATTTTGCAAAATATACGTACCGAACTTCATTTTAATAATACATCTGTTTGGTGAAACGTAAATAATTTTAAATATACACATACATTAAGATTATATTATAGCTCCATAATCGAGAGTAGAAAAATAAGATCGGGGAAAAAAGAGAAGACAATGTTACGCTGACAGTATCGAGAACATACGCTGCTCGGCTGTTTCAGCAACAACAATAATATACATTGGTATAAAACCAATACACGGTAATGTTTATTGCATTCGTTTTATTTTACTTATGCGAGAGTGTGTGTGTGTTAGGTTAAATTTCCGATCGTATTATCTTTAGTTTTCTTTTTACCGACTTCCACCTGTCTATAATATAGATTTCGACATAATAATATGTTGCCAGAGTTATTTTATTGCAATGTCACACAAGCTGCAGAAAATAAATTAATGTTTTTTTATTTTTTCTCCGAAATGAGACGGGAAACATATATGTGTGCATTTGTGAAGAATTAAAGCGAGCGGATGGCGATTTTGTTCAGTGATAAAAATAAAAGTTATGGTAAAATATTGATTGGCAATCAAATGGACATTAAAAATAAAAACAAATATTTTTGGTGGTGTTTATAAAAAAAAAATATTTTTATAAGAAATACAAAAATATCACATCGAATTACTTTTAAGAAAAATTTGTTATTTTACCGTGTTGTAATAAAAAATATAAAAATTACCAGCGACAGAGTGTATTGTTATGCGAAAAAAGTGTAATAAAAATGCCATATGACTTATGTGTTGAGGTTAGTTCTCATAATTATGTAAACGGAATCAAAGTTGTAAAATGCTTCGAAACGCTTGGCATGTGGAAATATGAAACAAAAAAGTAATCATGTTTAAAAAAAAGACAATTCAATTAAACGAATATAATTTGATCCTGTTTCTTTGCATTAACTTTATATACACAATTTAATAATTTAAAATGTTATAATAATTTTCCTTTTTTTTATTTTTACTATACATAAAAGCTAATTCAAAATAAAATGTATGACTTTCAATATTTTAAAATACTTCTACAATGTGTTTATTGGCAATCTCAGGTTTAAAGGAAACTAAATCAAAATAATAATTGTCTAAATGTTTCCAATAAATTGATAGTATAATTAACTTGTGTTCAATATTTATACTAAAAATGGATATTATGGAAATCAATAAAAAATACACGTTTACTTCACATTTCCAAAATAATTTCCCTAATTCAATAGCGTACGGATTAAAGTCAAGAGTAATATTTAAATAATAATATATTTATTCTCGAAATAAGCATTCTCAATTGATAACTATAATATTTTATAGATTTGATTTAAAGTTATTTACAATTCAATCACGCATAATTATTTATTCCTTTATATATGATAAAATTATAATAATCTATTGTTTATGTATAAATATAAAATAAATAAAAATGGTTCATTTGGGTGAGCAATACCTCATATACTTTAAAGATGAGTAGCTTAAAGATAACACTGTTGAGTTAAATTATATCTGCAGTTGATAGAAATTTTAAATCAGGAAAATGCAGGGATAAACAGGAAATTGTGGCATAAGTTGATAGTTGCGTGCCTGCACGCTTATTTTAAACTAAAAAAAAAATGTTTACAATATAATGTACATCACTTTTAAATCATCTGATATTCATAATCTTGAAAACAAAAAACGAAAAAATACATTACTCCTGATTCAGAACATACATTATACCTATATATAAAATCATACCAGCGTAAAATGAAAAAATATATGTTTTTAAATAATAAACATTAATTTTTATGTATGTAGTTAAACAAGCTTACACCTTTGCATCCCAAGTGGCTCATTAGACGTGTCAAGAATGAGTTATACAAAGTATAATGCTTCCGTACAACTTTTTAGAAGGTGAAGGCCACTTAAGAAAAGTCTTAAAATTCCAACGATAGTAGCCGGGAAAAAAGAGTAACTTGTCGAAAAGTTGCTAGAGTATACATTATCATGTTTAATGTATACGTATGATTCTCCAGCAATAATTAGTGAGTAAATATACGAAGTCCACACATGTTCTTTGTTTCAAGAATAGGTGCATGAATTGAAGAACAAAAGTTGTTGGTATGTGTTCACTGATTTTTAAATGCTGTAACCAAATGAATCTGAATAAACATTTCAGTAGAGTTAAATACAAAACCAAAATGCCTTGCTGTATAACGAAATAAACACTGGAAGCTAAAATTACAGTAGTTTCTTGGAAGTTTTAATTGACGATGGGTGACTTAATTTAAATAAAATTAACATAAATGTAATTTTTACTTCCCACAATTAAAGTGCTAATTTTATGAAAGTCTCGGAATTTCCAGCCAAATATCGTGGAGAATACAAACTACAAATATTCCCTAAAATAACAAGTACGTAGTTTTTTGGCTAAAAAAAAGTTGACAATATTCATGAAAAAAATGAATTAAAACAAACTTACTCGATATTTTTGTTGAGGAAATAACTTTTACAGGACACAAAACTTGAGAATTGTTTAAGTATAAAATAAGCTTCAATACCCTGCCCACAAAATCACAAAGGAATTATGTCACTATAATATTGAAGTTAAATGTTTATCACGCTATAAACATGTAACATGGGAAAAATATAAAATTACAAATGAAAACCATTGTTCTATGAATTTAGCTTATCAACATTTAACATTTATACAACTTACATACATTTAAAATAGGTCTTGATAATAATATGAGAACCAAGGTTTTCGACACAAAAGTACTACATTATCCATTAATAAAAATTGACCCTCTGTGAACTGAGTAATCACTTTTTACCTATCTCTTAAGCGCTTTGGATTTTAAAAATGTAACACATCAATATTATCTTACGTATAAAGAGAAAGAGTTGGTTAAATAAAAATGATGTAACAGTCGGTTTGCGATAGTTTAAAATGTAAATGAAAATCATTCGGGTCACATTTTTTTTTTTGTGTTTGAATCGACGACCGGGTGGTTCCCGCTTGCGCATTGCTTCCGCCTGGTCATTCGGGTCACTTATCCATCCACAACATGTCCGTATATGTATTTGTGTATGAAACATTAAAATATTAAAAATGTATAGTTACGATATACCCTAATCAAATAATACAAGCTATAATTTAAAACTCAATGTTTATTAAGATTTATTATGGTTTTAGAGCACATAATTATAATATATGCAATGTATATAATATTATATTGTGTTTCGCAGAAAACCAGTCGAATTGAAAAAAAAGAGTAAAATAATAACAGTTGTTAAAATATGTTATCAATTTATACCTCACGTGTTTATAATAAAATAACAAGAGTTAATGTGGAGTAATATGAAAAAAAATGTATTTAAAAGCTGTGCTTAAAGATTTTCAACTACTTCATTTATAAAAGGTCGAGACAAAGTTTTAGTAAAAGGATGAGTATAAACTGCAATAATAATAGTGTAAGTGGTCAGAAAATTTCAAATAGAATACTAATTATAAATTATTTATTAATTTATTATGAACGTCATGTGAAAATAACAATTTTTAAAGTTCACGCACAGTGAATATAAGTTTACTATAAGTTTCACATTGTTGATTTAAAAAGCCAAATAATGATGTGGGTAGAAAATTATTACATTCATTTATTTTAAACTATTGTAACAGAATGATGCGTTAAATCATTTGTCTTATATAGTACTAGCATTCATATGATACACATGAAATATAAGGGAGTCTACGCATATCGTGTCAACTTTTGAACACAAACATATTATTACAATATAATAGGTACACTATAATAATATGCTAATATGTCTTTTAGTTATTGATTGAATTCCATAACACCACGATTAGTTATTTTTATAAACAAAACGAAGAACAAATTAACGACCGTGATGTATAGGTCATACGAGTAAAGTATACGATAGATAAATAGATAGAAATATTATAACCATTTTAACGTATTGGGCACCGTCAGCAGCCTTTTTTCATAACTACCAACATTTATTATGCATGTTTTAAACCACTGCAGCCGTAGGCATCATCGTCCTGACAAGTTAATTCGAGAACGGGTGGGGAAAAAAAAACCTAAACCGGGGACACCATGGCTACCCGCGATCGTGCAATCGTCGCCATACCCGAATACATTTTTTTTTTCAAGCGAATAATAATTACACTGTGGTTAAAAATATTGCGTTACTGAAAAACTGGAACAATAATAATTAGAACATGGTTTAGTGCGGTTCATTGATGACAAATATGAAAACGCGATTAAAATATAATATAATAAGCCCAGCCTGCCGATATCACGTTGCATCACCTCAGTGTACGCACGACAATAGAGTTTTTAAAACATTATATCCCATCGTATCGACAGATGAACAAAATTGTCTAACTCTATTAATACTGACATCTCGACGATGCTCCCAACTTATTTCCGGTTTTATTTCAAGGATTAAAACTATTAACGATAGTTGCATTAAAAAAAAAAAAAATTATTCCGATTGTTGATGAGTTATATATATATATATATATATATATATATATATATATAAGTACGCATAGCGAAAAAATTGATCACGAATTTATTATATGGAAGAAATTAGCGAACTTAATGTTAGAGTAAAATCGTCTGAAATATTTCGTACAGACGAAATGATTGAGCGTTGAAACAAACAGCATAACATTATTATTAATGGTCTGGTACCCGTTCTTTGGGAATGCTTGACACAAATATGACTAGGAAAATAGTTTTTCTCGTGATTAATATTGTTTGTTGCCGATAGGTGAAAAAAATTTTTTTTATAAATGAACATTTTACTTAGTCCATAATTTTAATAGTGAAATGTATCTTAAGTATAAAATGTTCTCTGCCTGAATTTTATTTTTATTTTTTTGAAACAACTATAATAATATTGGATCAATCGATTTAATTCGAAAGCATAAGTGTATAAACCGAACGTCATGATATAATGATTCGCATATACAATATTGCAATAAATAAAAAATAATCAAATATAGAGCCAACTGATAAAATTCAAGAACTATTATTTAAATGGTCACATGAATTTTTATTTTAAAACTATTTTTTACTTCATCTTATTTTTATTTGCATCATTATTCACAAAGATATACGACTGTCAGATATTTCTTTTTTTTAATTTTTTTTTTTAATGTGAACACCCTATTACCCTAGTATATATAGTGAAGCTGACGATGGCTGCGTTTGGGGTTCTCAGTTGATCGTATGGTATGTCGACGGGTCGGTGGCGGTGATGACGAGTGGACACCTTTTTTTCTTCTTCGGGTTGTCGGTGGATTGAAAACACCGTCGGTGTGGCAATTTGTTTCACGACGATGTACGCGACCATTGACGTTTGACAATTATTTTTGAAACGGTTAAGATGCTGTTTTCGCAAGATTATAAAATATTAAATCAACTATTTTTTAGTATAATACATATGACCACGGACTACGTTTTGTTGTTTAATCATTTTTTTTTTTTTTTAATTTTCTTCAGTCCTGAGTTGGTACATTATTATATGTTTAGGAGTTAGGTTGGTTAAGATAATATTACTTCATGCCTATACTTTACTAATGGTATAGTAGAATAATAAATTGTAATTCTCAATCTGAGGTGATTAAAAATGTTCAAATAATACTAAATAATAATATAATAGGGTTTTGTAATCTCATTGGTGACTTAAGATGGGGCAAGCATATTCAAAAAAGTTGAAAACTACCGATGAAGAATCAGTAGACGTCAACAGATTTTTATCATTTTCATGTTTTATTATAAATACCAAATCAATCCAAAGCGTTAAGCCTTAGAGTCAATAATGTATTTTAATAAGTGTGACGATAGCACAAAATATATGCAAAGAATTTGACAATCTTGACAGGTATTTAAAGAATAAAGTAGAAATTATTGAAAATGTACTGATATACACCGTATTGTTAAGTGTAATTAAATCAAATACCACCTGGATGAATTTATCTAAGAGTATACTATAAAAATTGAATTCGAGAATTTTAAGCTTGAAGAAAAGCGGTTGTGTAAAGCACGATGGGGATATTAGTTATACTAGACGTAAGAGAAGAACATTCAAAATGTTTCTATTGTATCCCCTCCCCCTCCCTTAAACAACGAATGAATAAAAAGAAAACTCGAGAGGTTTATTCGGTACAACTCTGCGAAAATAAATCAAGAAAATGTTCTGAAAAGTGATATACCCAAAATATAAAAAAAAGATGATACGAGTACAATGAGCAGTGAGCACCCCCTTTCACCCACACCACTCATAAATTTAAAAAAGGGCGACACACAGTGGACTGTAATGCCTCCTTTAGGTGGCAAAAAGTGCTATTCTTAAGAACTAAAAAATGTTTTACTTTGTTGTTAATTATTTTTATTACATTATTTTAATGATAAATGAAAAAAAAAATGAGGTCAATAAGATGCTTATTCGACCCTTAGAGGTATATTTTCTTATCAAATATTGCCATCTGAAATGTGTGCAGTATATAAACGTTATTTCAGTTTTCTCTTGTTAATTCGTTTTTTTATGAGTAAACCTAACTAAAAATTAGGCTGTTCAGTGTTAAATTAAATACATGCATTATAAATTCTTAACGTTCTCTGATAATTCTTGTAGATACATATTTTCTGGTTACATTTTGAGAAAGATAATATTTTATGGGACATTGGAACGGATGAAAAGAGAAAAATATGCATGTCGGAATAACGAATACAAAGTATACAAGGAGCAACATACGAGAACAAAATTCTAGGTTAAATTCGTACGAATATATAATGCATATTTTACGCTATTCATTCGATCCATACATATATTCCAAGTGAAAAGTTTTTAAAAACTTTTCATTAGAAATTATCACATGACGTTAGGAAAGAATACTCGAAACAAATTCTAAAGAAGCCGGGGAAAGTAAGATTGAATTGAGATTAATAAGATTGAATAAGATTGAAGTAAAAATTTTCAGAAATTGATTGGTCGATTTAAAAAAAATAATGTATACTTTATGGATTAGGTGATATAATGCAACATTAAGTATATAATTTGTATATGAATATCCCGTTGCTCAATAATCTTTCTAGCATAAAGATTTAATACAATGTGTATTTTTCAGCACAGAGTATTTATAAATTTATCAAGTAAGTAAACTTAAAATAAATATAAAAATATAATCGTTATTTTTTAACAATAAAAAGTAGGATTTTGTGTTATAAAAAAATTTAATAAAGGCAATATATTTTTTAAAATTAAAAATTGAAAATTATATAATTTATATACTCTTTTATATTTTTAAGGCATTAAAATCCGACACCTAATTATATTTATTACGCAAACAAGGTAGTAGATGTTACCCGTACCAGCGACAACATTGTATTTTATCGAACTGAAACAATTTAGGTGGCATTGCCCGAGAGTGAAAAATTCATTTTTATGAATATATATTGTATACGCTTGCTTTCAATACGAAATTATTGATGCATAATAGAATTCCGTAAGTTATGCGGGAATTCCGCGGATAAGTCCTTTAAATATCCGTATTTACGAATATAAAGACATAATATAGAGTATACTATACAGCTGAATGACCCGATTTCGTCCATGTCGAATATCGCTTATGCCCGATGCCTACTCGACAGTTGCATTATTCGTAATACATATGCATAATAAATATATTCTCGTCAACAAATCTCCGTCATCGTGCGTATAGTATACGGCACAGCGCTTTGTATCACGCAGAGATGATTCGACGTCGGGATCGAACTGAAAAGCCTTGTCGCAAGTAAATTTGATTACGGAAATGACTGATGTTTGACAATATTTGAATACATTTCTCTTGTGTACGTGTTTCCAAAGTCCAAACACGTTACACAACCCGGACTTTGTACGCTTCATGCACGGATCGACACTGAAAAAAAAAAGTGTAGTATAATTTAATGGAATACTCGATACGAATGTTATTCGGTGGACCCTGCGATAGCTCAACGGTTTCGACTTCTGACGTAGTATCTATTACGGCTCGCTGTGTGTATACTACTAGAGTACAGACCGGCACCACCGCAACAACAATGACCACAATCACCGGTGGCTTAGGCCGCGGACTGGGAGCGTGAACCGTTCGCAAGGCTCTCCTGATGAGATTTATCTAACGTTACGATCGTCTATTTCGTTACCAATTATTGTTATCAGCTATAAAACTATTGCCGGTCGGATACCACCGTCGAAATGTGAACACTTATCACATGAAAAAAATCAAGTTTAATTATGTTTTCGTGTTTAGATAACTAATTCAAAGGTATAGTGGTACCTAAAACTAAAGACTCCTTTAGAAGACCATAGTTCCTTTACCATTGCATGTATACTTTGAATTTTAAAAACAACTGTGTTAAATAAGGTACCTGTAGTGAATGAATACTGTTTTAATTTGTCTGCCAATTTCTATTCTTGAGACATATATGTTTAATGAAATTCCTTTCTAAGTTATATCAATGTATATCAATAGTTATTTTTTCATCTAAATTATCTACTATATTTAGAATGCAATATTTTGGGTTATAAAATTGAACCCTTATTATTAAATTGTACATTTGAGCTGCCTTTACAATTATTTAAACTTATAGGTAAAAATAAATTTTGTTATTGTTTCCGTCATAATGATCATACAATTTTACAAATTACAAATCACAGAAATTGGTGAAATTTAACAATCATTCATACTTATTGCATACCGTTCGTTACTTATCATATGCTTTAAATTAAAAAATTCCCACAACTTTTTTTATGCCTTGAAATCGAGAGGGGTTCGCCCTCCAAAATTACTTATACTCAATTTATAGCAATTACTTTACGCGGAAAAATTAAATACGGATTGTGGGTGTAATAGTAAGATATTACGTGAGACGTGTATTGGATGAATATTATTATTGTGACAACTTGACGAGTAAATAGCAACTTGCTGTACAAAACTTCATATTAAAATACTATTCGGGCCCATCAACGTTTTTCCATAATCGTACATTATTATTAGATATTGTAATCATTGTGATTTTCCCATTCCCGTAGCCAATTTTTGCAGACGTTAATGATTTGTTTCGTGGTCATTTCACCTTTAGATGTGTTAAATCCCTGCAAACAGAATTAATAAAAAAAATCCATAGGATTCAGTGGATTGGAAACAATTTATGCATTGCTACGACGTATAATATTATATGCCAGCGTACGCATTCCAAGACGCGCAGATGGTTATGAATCCAATTTTTATAAAACGTATCGAATCCCCGGATAAGTGTCACCTGCGTGAAAAAAATAAAATAACGGTCGATATCCAATAGCAAATGGCAGTACTTGACGTATTCCATTTTTCATACTCCCAAAGAAAATGTTCGTATATTAATATCACGGCGCCGTTTATTTATTGTTTACATTTTTTATTAGACGTAGGTAGATAATAATACACTTATATACACAGTATCCACTGACCTACTATAAATGATTGAATGAACTCGTTTTGTTATTGTATCATAATCGTATCTTTCGGTCAACTGTTTACATTGTTTGTTGACGAAGTACTGCAAACAACGTATATAACATTCTAATTTTTTTTCAATCTTACTTTTATCGGAAAACCATAAAAATCATATGTATCTTGGATACTACCAGACAGTTAATGAAAAAATCAGAAACAGAACAATACGTTGAATCTTTCCAGCTAATAATACGCGTTATTCAGAATGAAATTCGTTTTACGTACAAAGTAAATTAGGTTTAAACAAAAGCTGCCTATTCTATGGTCAACTATATCGTTATCAAGCAATGTTTGCTTCACAGTTTGGTCAAAAAGCCCGGCCGTAGGCTGACAAGTATATCTTATTCGAAACTCCCCAATCTCGACCTCCCACCCTATCCACATACTTAAATCCATTGTTTATCCAACTGTCGTGTTCGTCCTTAAATGTTGACTTTAATCTCGTCCATCGCATCCTTAAAACAGGATGAAATGGCTTTAAATTTGATTTACGCAGGATTAAAGTAAATTAAATGATGGTTACAAATATAATAGAAGAAAAAAACTATTGTCTTAAAAACGGGTTAACCACGGGGTATTATACAGTGTGATCACGATATTAGGTACCACTGAATATCTCAGTTGGGTGACCTTTTATTGAAATGGGGTTTTCGGGGGGTGATAGGGAGTACTTGAATACATATTTTCAGACCAATTTCAAATTTTTAGCTTTCTCGGTACGCGCATGCGCGATACAACTTACTTTTTTTTAAATGGCAACCCCAATTTTTTTTTTGCAGATTCGGGTAGAGTATTTTTTTTTAAACATTTCTTGTACAAAAAAATTATTTTCTATTTTCAAAACTGACCAAGTTAGAGTAAGTCAAAATTTGGATTTATGCATAATTCGTGTTTAATGATATTTTCATTTATAACCACTGGAAATAATTAAACATTAGTTGTAGTGTATGATAGCTCGTCAACTGTATTAATTAAATGTACAGTTAAATAGTTATAATGATGCATTTTGTGTTTTTTTAGGATTTTTTGGACATGACCATATGAAATCCACTTTCGCGAGCAACATGCCTAATTTACGAACGTAGATTAGCCCTTATGTATGCTAGTACCTGTAATTCTGTATCTTCATCAAACATATTTGCTCTACGCCTTTGTTGGTTAATTTGTCTGCCAGGAAATCTTCCTTCCTGATTTAACCCTTATAAAAGTCGTAAAACATAACTATGAGTTGGATGGTATCTTTCTGGGTATCGTTCGGCATATGTCAAAGCAGCCAGACGTTGATTACGTTGACATTCGCCATAAATTAAAACCAACTCAACTTTTTCAGCGTTATTCATATTTAAAAACTTTAATTTATAGAAACACTTAATAACCAGATATTCACGGATATCGCACACACTTTGAACGAGTCTAGTTACAGAATAAAAAGTAAAATTATATTTTTCATTAAAATAAATACCTTAATGATTAAATTACCTGCTTATCGTATCGCAATTAGAGCTATTTTAAAATAAAATAAATTTAATCTTTAAAAATAGATAAAATTTTAATCCAATTATAGCAGTTTAATAACAAAAATTATCACATGCTCGAAATATCCTTTCAAGTGATTAAAATTTAAAAGTATTATTAAATTATTATTTAAAAACAAACAAAATAAATTAAATATTTATTTAGCACTTATTTTATTATTTCCTGTGGTTATAAATTAAAATATCATTAAACACGAATTATGCATAAATCCAAATTTTGACTTACTCTAACTTGGTCAGTTTTGAAAATAGAAAATAATTTTTTTGTACAAGAAATGTTTAAAAAAAAATACTCTACCCGAATCTGCAAAAAAAAAATTGGGGTTGCCATTTAAAAAAAAGTAAGTTGTATCGCGCATGCGCGTACCTAGAGAGCTAAAAATTTGAAATTGGTCTGAAAATATGTATTCAAGTACTCCCTATCACCCCCCGAAAACCCCATTTCAATACAAGGTCACCCAACTGAGATATTCAGTGGTACCTAATATCGTGATCACACTGTATATAGTGCATACAGATACATGGATTCGTCTTGTAACTACTGAATGCAGTCGACATACGATAAAAGTATAAAAATAATAATATAGTAGAAATAAACAAGCGAATTCGAGCCATATAGATAAAACAATGGTAACGCTCTCGTTGTCGCAAAATTGTCGGAACAATGTAGAGAGCCATAAACATATCAGTGTAGTAAAAATAATGCAATTGATGAATGAGAATATTTTGTTAAAAACGATATTACAGTTTCATATACTTTCATTGTCAGTATTGTTTTATTTGTGATTTCGTTAATTTCAATATTCACGATATTTCATATTTTTATAAACGACACGATATTATGCGCTATGCAAGTACAAATAACGATAAAGTACTATTTTTTTGTGTTCAATACGTCCAAACGGTCATGTCTTTACATGTTTTTCAATTTCGAGTGTAAAATTCAAAAACAATTGCAACAGCATTGATCACAACCGTTCGATACAGAAATGGAAGTATGATCGTCAATTCGAAACCGTAAACGGTTGTTGGATATAAACTAACATTTTTTTGCGTCAGATAAAACGTCGAATGATGGATACCAAGGTTTCGCCGGTAGTTATGGATATGCTTGGGAACTCTTTAATCACTTTGTATTTACTGTATGACCTGCTCCGCGGTAATGCGAAATCGGTCAGAAACAACTGTCGGTCGCACCCGTAGCAATGAGAACGATGATTTATACCGATAACGCACATCATCGTTAAAAAGTTAAACGTGAACCGTATACACTACGCCGTGTGAAATGAAAGTGTTAACACACTCATTTCGTAATAGTATTAAATTTACAATGCCAAAAAAAAAAAGTGAAACGTAACGAAAAAAAAAATAAAAAAAAATTGAGGAACAAAGAATAATGCGACGGAAAAAATAAATCACGGCCGTCCGCCGGAGAGCCACGAACGTGATGTGGCACTGCAGGTCCCGTTTTCCTCACGAGTCGCACCGCACCCGCTCCGGATGGGCCATCGTTCCGGTGACGGTGGCCGACTTGTCCGGCTCTTGACCGACTCGACGAGCACCCGGTCCGCGGACGAATCCATGTTCTGCAAAACACATAAAATTCGGTAAAAAAAAAAAAAAAATTCTGAACATTAAAATATTATCGTCGGCATCTTCTGCGAGGAAAAACGTTACTCAATTTCGTTCAACATTTCGTTTAGAAAAAACCGATGTTACACGCGTCGTTTCATCGCGGTCGTGGTTCGACATTGATTTGTGCCGTGTGTCATGTCAACGCATTTTTGGATACATGCGTTCAAAGGATATCTCGATGTTTTATGATAGAAAGAAAATGCAATATATTTATATAATATGTGATATGTGACGAAATGACGCGCGACCAATTTTCGTGTATCCAAAATCATCACGACAAGCTTACGGTACGCGAGAACATACGCAAGTCCTGCTGCTCTCCGTCGTCACTATCTGTTTTCCGTGCACGAGAAGCGGTAACGTTACATGTCTTGTTTGAACTGAAAAATTGAAAAAATGTAGTTAAATTCTTCTCCGTTCGGGGGGAATCGTTTTATACATGTTTTTACATACAAAGTGATCCATTGATGTGACTGCGCTTAAACTTTCTTTCACAGGTAAAACATTTACACAGAATGATCTATTATTAGTATTTAAATGCTTACATTGCTTTTAATTTACCCCACATGCATATATTGTATAAAGTGTACCAACCAAAATATAACTACTGAAATACCAACGTGCCGAAGAATGATCACCTCGTTTATTTTTCCAAGTCGTGTATGAAAAAAACAAAATTTTAAATTTTAGAAAAAACTTACTGAAGGCAAATGGAAAATTGCAATTTTCTTATAGTGTCGTAAGGTAATTGCCGACTCGCATCCTGAATGACGGACATCAACATTTTACTTTCACGATGAACACAAAAATTTAAAAGTTTTAGAAGTCAATTTACAAAATGTGACGAAAAAGTGATCAATTCTCATTGTGTGCAGAATCAAATGACTCTTCTATTTATAACCACAGAACAAAAATATCTGTATCGACATAGAGGTTATATTAAAAAATAATTTTTTTTTATTATTATGAAACAATATTACGGCTCTACTTTCATAGTTAATATTGTTTTATACCTTACATACGTTCATTAATTTCAATACTTTAATATGACATAAATTTATTATATCAAACGATATTCCACGGATTCATGTATACTTTCCGTCATCAATCTCTGTGCAATTTCATCGAATATTAAGCATGAAAACAATTATATTAATTTACGAGTTTATTTCTTTTATGCCTGTTGACTATTTTTACTGTATATGGAGTGTTTTATAAAAGTTTAGTGTTTTACTTTCTACAAATTTAAAATTTCACACAAGTGGTACTTTACAGAAAATACGGTTTTGAAATTTCTCAGTCACGTCTTGCATATTCTTAAAAACGTTTACAAAAACCGTGAAAGTTAGCAGTATTGGCAATTGCATTTTTTTAGTTTAATTTAAACAGTAATACAAAGTTTTTTTTAAGATTATTTCAGAATACCAAATCTGAATTAATTCGTATTTATTTACTAGACATATTCTTATATTGGCACTTTATTGAATGATATACTCGTATAAAATACAAAATACTGTAAAAAATAACCAAATAGTATATTTGAACAATTAAGAGCTGTTTTTCTTTTATTTTTCCTAAAAAAAAAAATACCATAACTGGTTGACGGGTATCAGGCTTTTTAAAATGATTTTAGATCATCATGTATTCTATAATTTATTTATTTATTATATTTAAATACATAAAATAATATCAATCAAAATGTTCATATTTCTAGTCTTAACAATATTAAATAAATATCAACATTTTGAAAAAAATACTAAAAATAATATCATGATCGATTATTCATCAATTGTCATCTTTTAATTGACATAAATACGAGTATATCATAAAAACTCCATTTATACTGTATTTTACTTAAATTATTCACACTTAGACAAACAATATTGAATAATTTCTTCATTTTAATTTTCATATTTGTAAGCTTACAACTTAAAAATGTATGAACGAATATATATATATTTATTAGGTACTATTGGTTTTCCTTTCATAATTTCTCAAATTCTTTTATATTATATTTTACCATATTCTCTATGTAGGTTAAGGTCGAGGCTCTAATTTATTTATAATTTCGAGGAACTATGTATGTGAATTTCAGATCCATCATATATTTTTTGTAACGATGGAATAAAAACGTTTTGAAGTAAGTGAAAATGTTAATTATATTGTGGATGTATTATTATTTACGTTATATCAGCTGCAGGTTATTGAAAACAGCATGATCATGTCATACGCTAGAAATCACCTCGAACTCAATACGTTACGTGTTGTTGACATTCTTCAATGAAATTTTACAAAAGCTTATACCATAACATGTAATATAATTACTCACCAAGTAAAAACCATCATATCGGTAATCTGTATCCAGCGACGCGATTGAACGTAACACGGTCTTGTGATAAGTAAAAAACGAATTAAAAGTTCAGTGTTTCAAAAGAGGGACATAATATAATTTATATTTTTACGCACAACGTTGCACAATTTTTATAAAATTCAGTTGGCTCGGGTTCGATTTCGGTATCATATTTTTGAACCGTAGACTCTGGATCTGTCTGCTTACAAGACTATAACCGGCATTATTATATACTCCGCGTGTCACCTTGTTCTACCTCAAAGCTCCCTAATTATAAATGATGGATGGATCACGCGTGTTGATGACGGTGACGTTGTGTGTACATTAGACGTTCGTTAAATATGTAGAGAAATGAGCTTTGTTCGTCTCAGACGTCACATAATATTATGATGGTGTAAGTTTGGTTGTTACTTCGGAACGAACACGTGTGCACACCACACACGCCGCGAGAGTCCTTTCTGCGGACATAGGAGATAAGGTCGGAATATTTGCCTTATCAATACGTCCGGTTAGAGAGGACTTTTTAGTTGTTCATTTCTCCACTATTTTGATGGCGTATCCTGTCAAACTTTTTATTTTTTTTTTTTAGTACAAACTTATTCTATGTTGAACGGAATATTGTAATTGTTTTTTTATTTCAATTTTATTTTTATAACCTCAATATAAGGCTATACAGCCTTCTATTCTATATCCTCAAAGAAATTTGATAACTATCGCTGGTGATTAAAAAGTGGACTAAAATGTCCTCTCTAAGCGACCATATTGCTCTATAGTATTTTATGGGAAGTGTACCGACCATATATTCTAAGACCGCGGTTTTTCCCGTGTATCCGAAGATACGCGACAATTCTTTTCCAGGTTATCATAATTAATTTGACCAGGATCACGTTAATTTGCTTAGGCCGACTAAACACGTTTTCCGTGTTATTCATACATCGCACGCGCTTGAAGCAACTCGCACGGCACACGATATGCGTATTTATATTCCCCTCGGGGAATGTTTTACACGGTTGCATTAAGCTGTAATCGTGTGCAGTACATTTGTTATTCTCGTTCTACAAAGAAAAAATAAATAAACTGTTCTTAGAAAATTGTTGTTTGGTTTAGAAAATACCATTTTTCTTTATAATGTTTTTTTGTTTACTCGTATTTTCAAATTTTGATTTATTTATTTATTTTATTATTATTATTATTTCAAACATTTACCGCAGCTTAACGTTTTAAATGTAAATACACGACATAGATTTCAGCACATTTAAAAATTTACTGGATACCACAATATTGTAGTATAATATATGATTTAGTACTGTGAAGCACTTAGGGATGTAAAGTTTAACCATTTTTCAGGGTTTTTATTATTCATTTATGATGAATATTAGATTCCAATCCAAAAGAAAAAGTGTAAAAGTATATTTTGCTTTAATATATAAAAAAAATCATAAATTGTTTTTTTTTTTACTATGCAAATCAATATTACACTGATATCGGGCAAAAATAAATAATGAAGCATGGTCACAGAGAAAAACGGGAAAATAATAATATGACGTGAAGGATACTAGACGTCGAATGCCCTTCGGCTAGAATTTAATTATAAAATATAAAATATAATTAATTTTAAACTTTGTCACGCGCATTGATATTATAGTAATAATAATAACATAATATTTCATCGACGACGAAACATCGGCTGCAGTTACGTACAGTTATGTATTCAAAAACTCATTTGGCCCGGATACATAATTATTATTATTATTATTATTATGATTTTTATGTCCTCTCCCCGTTCTTAAAACTAAATTACGAATTTTCAATGATTACAGTGAAATGCCGCGAGTTCCACATTATAATAATAAGTTCCGGCACTTTATAATTATTAATACGTTGTTTATAGAAAACTCACGAGCCGAAGATATTTTAAAGGCCATAAATCTTTGTTGATAAATGGGGTTGGGGAGGGGGTGTTTGTGTCCCTATCGGCAGTGGCACCCACTATCGTTTTCTTTGGCATGCCAACCTCCGCACACTACGAAATGCTCGCCCAATATTCCATTTCCTCGCGCGCAACGACCATTGTTCTGTATACAAGTTTGCGGGCAACAAAAAACAAGTTTATACGCGCGCGGCAAGTTGTTGTGATTCAAATTCAATCACCCCGCGGGGTGACCAGGTTTGCGAATCAAACATTTTTTTATTCGGGCGCAGACGGGCGTTCGATCTCGCAGCGGAAGACGAATAAACATTTTCCGCGCTCAGGCGGGCGTTAATGAGTTTCAAGGTTCAGGAGGGGTACTTGACGACCCTTCACTCATTTAAACACAATTTCACAGTCGGCACATTGATACGATTACGAAACCTAAATAAATGTTGGCGTTATTATTGAGCAATTGAGCATAAACCGTTATAATTTTATTCACGACATTATTGCAAATGATATAACTTAACGGCAGCGCAAAGATGATTGAGACCGGGTTTAACGCTCCAGGGGTTGATCATATACGGATATCACTGTACATAGCAGTATTACCATTTATACCCCGATGACTAAACCAAGATATTTTCGATGACAATTTTTATCAATACGCTTCGCCGTATAGTGTTCGTGGCTTTTGTTTCACATTTTTTCAATCGGCGTACAGTACATCACAGTAACTACGGCGGAACCGTAACGTTTTGGCCGTTTTTTATAATCTATATAATAGTGCAATAGTATAATCGTCGTCAATATTCGCCCTCAACCGCTTCCGGTCGCATTTTTTTTTTGTCGATTCCTCATCTCCGCAACTCAACTGGGAAGCAAAACTATTATGATCTCGCAGTATTTATACCCAACGAACAATGTGTCTCTATAATTTAGTCTCGACGCCGCGCGCTGGCTAGACCACCGGTGTGTATTATAAACGCGTATACGCAGTCTGTATTATAATACGGATTCGCGAGTCCACGAGGGAATTGGTGAACACGAACGATATACTCAAATCACAGGCTTCGGGACAAAAGGAAGCTTGTTTGAGTGCTGTATCGCGTAATTTAATCAAATTAACAGCCCAAAAGGTTACAGCGCGGCCACGAAAGAAGTATTGTAACCTTTCTAATAGTCACTGCGCGAGTTGGTACGCGTAATAAACTTTAAGTATGAATTACTAAAATAATGAAACGGAAAAGTACATGCCGTTTTAACGTAGAGTATGATGCAGTTATACAATACTATATATGTATACTTTATATTAGGTATATACACATGGTTTACGGCATATTATTATATATTATATTTTACAATCGTCGTGCATGTTATGAAGTCGTTTGTTCATATATTTGCTTGGATGTAAACAAAACGAAAAAAAAGTAGCCCTTTGAATTTTCAGCTACGGACGGATTGAAATTAATTTAATGTTTTATTCCTCGTTATGTAACCTACACGAGTTAGTCATATTCGTGTTAATATTTAATGTGTTTTTTAGCGAAATTCGGTAATTTTAAATGCTGCTGTAACTTTTACAAGTTAAATAATATTTGATAATGATTTTTTAATTTTATTTTTTATTTTTTATTGTCATTTAATTGTTTATAATAAGTATTAAACAATTATATATGATTGTAGATTGGTAGTTTTATCGGTATACGTATTTGATGAAATATTCAAAATGTTAAATTATGTATGAGAATGAAAATATGTAATAATGATATAGTGACTTACGGTGTATGATTACTTTTATTATTGATTATTTTACCCATTTAATCATACTGTGCATTTTTTAACACATTATATTATATACAATAGAAAAATCAATCATTATTCTTATTCTATCCAAATTGGGTTTAGTCAAGTAATTAATAAATTTAATATTTATCGGATGCTAAAAAATTATTCAAACACTCATATATATGGTTACTACTCGTATATTGATTTAGAATCCAGAACGGTAACAATGTCAAAACTGAAAATATATTATTCTATTAAAGAACGTATGTTAGTATTCAGGTGGTTTTATAGCTTGATTAATTTTAATACTATTCTGTATTTTAAGGCTATTAATTACAAACATTTAACCATCTAAGGTAAATTTTATATTAACGTTCCCCTATATTATGATCATATAAATAATTCAAAGTTTTTCGATTTTAAAACTTTTAATTCTATAAACCGAAAGTGTAAATATATTTTTAAATAGAATCTTAAATCGTTGCTGTTAGGTATTGTAATTGATTATCTACTGTATATGGTTACTACTTGTAAGCGTTATTAAAGTTTAATCACGATGGAAACGGTGCTGTCAACATGGTATGAGGAGATAAAATAATTTAGCGACAAAAAGGGTGAATAGCTGGTGTTTTCATTCTATATAAACTTAAATTATGTAACGACATAGTCAATATTCTATAATTAAGGTAACGTTAAAAAAAGTAATAATTTTTTATTCTCTTTTCAATTTATATTGTGATTAAAAGTTTCATCAAAGTAGTTGTATTATGCTATTATAATATCGTGTAGTTGAACTATGCTTTTATAATGTCGTATGCAAAATTTAAACCCTTTATGAAATACGTTTTGAAATCGTTTACAAATTATAAATACTAAGCAGTATGTGTTCAACTTGTAGATACTGGTCTTAATATCAATTTCGTTGTAAAACACAATTTTGTAGAAGATAAAAAAAATCATTTTCGGAACGTTAAACCTTACACTTTGATTCATCTTCCTTTGAACGATAGTGGGTCAATGATAATCAAGTTATGACATTTTTATACTTCATTATGTTATGTTCATTATTTAGATACAAATCACTAAGACAAAAACGATTTATTCAAACATCATTTGTTTGTGATTTAATTTTAAATTCTGGTCAATGAGGAATATCTAATACATATATTTATTTGATAATGATGTTTATTTTTCTGTGGTCAAACTTTTATAGGTAGTGAAACCGCAACAAAACTTTTATAGCGAATTAAATTCGACTTTAAATTAAATTTAGAAGCCATCTTTCAAGGCTATTTATTTATTTGTTCATTATTTATTTTTTTTATTTCAATTTGTTCAAATACTAAAAAAATAAACAAATAAGAAAATTCCAAGAAAAAAGTATTTAATTTTGTCATGCAATTGTTTGCATTTATTTTGATAAATAAGTAAATTTGTGTTTATTGTATGACAATTTGTAAAATGGAAAATCATAATATTTTGTGTAATGGTTAGAAAAATTGAAAATAAAAATTAGCTATATTTTATGTTTGTATATTAATTGCGATGTATTTTTAAAGTATAGAATAGGTTCTTTTTACGCATAATAACGATTATAATTCTTTTTTAATCTTTTAGCTGTGGTTTTTGTCATTACATTTTCAAATTACACAAATATTTGTATTCCATTTCATGGTTTAATACGCTTGATTTTATTATACACATTTAAAATTCCTTGACACGGGATACATTCGAGATACAACAATAAAATTATATGATAATATACTCAATATATTATTGTGTTAATATGCGATATCAAACTGGGGGTAAAATCGTTTTTTGAATGCGTTGATTTGCATTGCTTTCAAATGTATACAAATAGTACAACTACATGACCATCATGTAGATTATGGATTACATATCATGATGTTTGAAATGTGTGGAACACACTCCCATATCCGTGTACGCCCACCACCTGCAGTATCCTGGGCGAGTAGCGTAACGATACAAGCACGGACCCTAAACCCCGTTACAGGCTTTTTTATACTCAAAGTGAACCGAGCATTGTGTTTCCAATAATTGTGATATAGATAGGTATTTTTATTAGCAATTTGCTATTTGTTAGACATTTTCTGATTGAATTAAATGTAAAAATTCTGCATCACACTTTTTATAAAATATAATTTTGAGTGTATAGTCTTGGCCAGTGTTGATCTACTGGTTACTCGTTCTGTCGCGTAGTCTTATCGACAGCGTATTATTTCGTAGATCATGATATCGATAATTATTGTTATTCTCGAACAGGTAAGTACGTCCATATTCACACAGCGTAACTACTGACATATGTTTGTATTATTCGATCTGTTTATGACTAGTAACATACAGTACACTTAGTACCATTTCATTGGCGATTTATTTTTATTTTTATTTGCACGCCGAACAAAGACAAAAAGTCTAGCGAATCGCTGTACATCTGTTTTATAATTATCCTTTAATAAGTAGATTCCAGTAGATATTATATTTATATTGACATGAATATGTCTTGTGGCTAACTACGTTATTACGAAATATTTCAGACACAAAGAGCGTTTCTTGTTTTATCTCGAATTCGTTTGTGTACGTCTACTATATTATTATTATTATTATTGCTATCATATGTCGACTAAATCCAGTTATTACAATACATTATATCTGTGTACGGATGTATCTGCATGCAGTGTATGATAATACACCACAGCTTACCGCGTTCAACCCACTTAAATGTGAGTAAAATATCAATACACAAACACTGTCACATTAAATAATAAAAACACAACAGAGTTATAATAATATAAATTATTTTAACTATAAATTTGACGACGCATTTACCATGACAAACAATAGGGAAACGGTAAATTTTACATAAGTCATAGCGGCTCATCGTCATTTCTGAGGAATCACGGTCAGTTTCTGGGAATGTTCACATTCGGTTTTATCAGGCATCCATCAAGCGTTAATTTGAAGGTCCATCTATAATAATAACTTACTCTATTATAGTCTGACGCTCAATAAAATTGATACTGACGGTCGGGTTTTTTTTAATTCATTAACTGATCGTTGTTCGAAACATTTTTTTTATATACGTGTTTACGTAAATAAACGTATACTGTATTTATCTGATAGTAAGCTCGCATCATAGAAGCGGTTCAATTGAATTTATCAAAATGTTCTTACTTTAGATTTATTATGTAGTGTAATAAAATTAACTCAAAATAACAGATTAATATTAATATGTATGTTAAGTCAAGTGTAAATATATATAGAAATACTTAAATACAGAACTAAAACGGGTTTAGAGCTGATGCATATAAGCGAATGTGTCCGAAAGGAAAAAAAACACTAAGCCACTATACAGTCGACTGTATGATATAGATACAGTTTTACTCGTACGAGTAGTTCTCGAAACACCGAACACATTTTCGCACGTTTTACATGTTAAAACGAATGGAATTGTCATTGTTGTACACATGCATAGTGTATTGTATTGTCAAAATATGATTTTACTTTTACAAATTACTTCAATAATTTAATCGTTAAAAAATATATACATGAATAATCTTTACAAATATACTATTTTGCTCTTATGTTATGCAAATAATCGTACGAACATCACGCTTATTCAATCGTATAGAAAGGCTAAGGTTTCATTATTAATTGTACTTTTATTTTTATTTTTCACATTGTGCGTAAAGAACTTTTTAACAGGATTTTTCCATCCAAAATGAAAGGGTGTACAACTCATTGTGTGTTCATTTCCGGCCAAAATACAGTTAAAACAAGAGTTTGGCCAGAGCTATTTTTTAGATACTTCCTATTCCCAAAGGGGCAATCTTTTTTTTTCAACTTTAGTAATACTTTATTTTTGTTTTTACTTATTTATTACATATTTTATTATTATTATTATTTATTTTTTATATTCAGATTTATTCATGTGTTTTTTTTATCACAAAGCAAAGAAAAAAAATAGAACACAATAAATCCAATTTGAATTTTTTTTGTTTCATAAACGAATTAATAACTCTGAAAATCATAATTCAGGCATTATAGTCTAATTTTAGTAATATTTAAATATGCAAACTATTTTTGCTGCTTTCCTCGTCGTTCAGAGTACATCATAAATTATAGTTGATAAACGACGTCATGACGTTCATAATTCATAAATTAATTATTCTTTTAAAAGTCGGACCCAGCGTGATTATTGTAGGATATCCGAATGAAAAAGCGTTACGACCGGAGGTTTCCATAACAATGAAAGTGAAAAAATAATGTTATTGGAATAGGTAGGTAAGTGGAGTGGTTAAAAAAACAAATATAATAATGGCAACGAGAGAGAAGTGAGTGGGAAAATTTAACAAATGTTTGGTTTACGAACAATTATTTGTGATATGGAAAAAAAAGAGAAATTATTTGATACCCTTTAATCTCGGGAGTGTTAATTAAAACCTCTTGTGAGTAATATGCATTGTTTTCATAACCATAAACCGTATTTTATATTCCTAGATACCTGATGTGATTGACTACATGTGGTTGTCCAAAGGTCTAATATTCTAATGTATAATAACAAAGTTTTAATATGTTATTAAAATATTGCCTATCCAGTGCTGCTTTAAAATACTAAGTGATGCAAAATAATATAATTTTAGACAATACTCGTTATAGTAAATATAATTTATAATTAAAATAAAGTTTTTAAATGTTTCCATTATGTACAAAAAACAAAAAAAACGGAACAATCATGTCGAAATCAAAGTGGAATTTAGAAAACAAGCCGTGTATACGCACAGCTTAAGATACACTGCAAGGTCCAAATCATTAAACGATAATATGTAATAATTAATTTCAAGCAGTTCGCTTGGAACTCAGTAATATTTTTGTTCAAGTATTAATGACCATACAACCAGGTAGTGTTATTATTATGGAAATAATAATACTGTTTACAGCGCATTCCATTGTACTATAATACGTAGCCCACACATGATACGCCCGTTTCCCGTATGTGCCATAAATAGTGAATTCTAATACCTGGATGTAGTTCGATTTTACAATCCATAAATAACCAGTTGTCTGTTACACCCGCATAACATCGTAATATTACGAGAAAATTACAGCTGCCCATCATAATAATAGATGGTATCACGGAGTACGCTCAGTATTACAAGCGCATAAATTAAGCAGAAATTTAAATAGCACGTGTTATCAATAACATTAAATACACTGTAAAAAATAATCAATGTTCTATTACGGTTTGAATTCGTAAACCGAGTGATATTGTTATAAGTTCCGCTTTCGTTAGGTATACGAAATACATAGATAGTTTGACCATCGATAATTGAATAGAAAATAACTACCCTTTGTAATATTGCTCTATATGTAACAGGATGATTCCAGGTAATTAGGTGGCATTTAACCCAAAGAATTTGGGCACAATATTATTGACAATACAATTAAATTTGGAAAAAAAAAAATTCGAAACCCATTTTACTCTTTTATGATTCAGTGAACCAATACCTATTATTCAATATAATATTTAATTGAATGTTATGATTTACAATCTACATGATTAGCAAAATGTTTTCTAATTTTGGAATGTGTTATACAATAACTTATACAAGTATAGCTGATAATATTATAACCATATTCATGTAATTTAATTGTAATACTATACCTGTTTAGTGGGTTATTCGTAACAAAACAATACAATGGAAAATGTATGTACTAAAATCTTTAAAATCAAACGTGCTATGAATTTTAGAGGGGGGTATGATTTGTAAAGCTAATAGCATTTTTATGCTCAATGTGGTTATTTAAACAAATTAATATGATGCTAAACCATGTCCAATATTTATATTTCCTCGGGGACTTTTACTCATTACCCGTTTTATATCCTAATTGAATAGTGTTTAAATTAATAGTTATAAAATACATTTTACTCTTTCGCTAATGCATTTCAAATATTGAATTACGAAAGTTCTTGGGAATAAACAAGTCTGATGTTTTCCTGTTTGTAAATCTAAACTCAATTAACTAATTAACGTGTTATAAATAAAGATAACAACTGGAATAAGAATGATTAGAATTATATTTTTCATAAACGGTAAGATTTGATTTCAAATTCCTATATAGGTTTGTCTCATTGGCCTTTTTTTCGAAAACTTTTTATATAATACTGAAATACAATCTGCACCCAATTCTTGAACAATTGAAGCTTTTAAGTTGTAAGGCATATGTACTGTCCCACATTTTATTGACCAGAGGCACAAGCTCACTGCTGTCAGACAAATAGCTATTTACTTTCACTCTGAAACAAATATTTATTTGGTGCATTTATTGTCCATATAAATTACTATCAATAAATACTACAGTATCAAAATATCGTAAATTTAACAATAGATACATATGACGTAAATACATTAAATCAAATAGGATTGTACGAGTATAATATGTATTATTAAGTATTAAATGTAAACAGTTAAATGCTGTGTCTGTGTTCAATGCAGTTCGTAAAATTTATAATTATCTATATATTCAATGAGTTTTGCAACTTTAAACAATTTGAGCGAGAAAAATAGTTGAAATTCGTTTTGAACTTTAGAATGTATTTGAAAGACGATTTAAGTGAGTAGAATGTTTACTGATCAGTTATCAGAATAAAACATGACAATTATTTACAGTTATAATAGATTTTTAAAAGTAGAATAACAATATACGTTTTATGATTATGATAATATAGCAATATTTTTTAATACATCATTGATTGCATATAGCATTAATACACAAATGTTGTAAAGTAATCAGTGTGGTCATTGTTACTGTACACAATTATAGTATTCTTATAACTGGCACACATTAATATTAATAACTTTTCAATTGATTTTATTGCATAAACTTAATTGATGTAACACCACACCTTAACAATGCAATTGTTAGTACTTTTGTTAAAATAAAAATAAACAATTCTATCAAAAGTTCATACATATTTTGGTATTTGAGCGAATTGAGGAATGTGTTTTATATATCTGTTAACGGAATATATCATATAATAGATCAATGTGAACACGGTTTATTTTTCTTCGAATTTCTCATAATGTATCTAAACTATTTTTACGAAATTGAAACAAAGATAAATTTCAATAATATTTCAAACCAACTAAAACAATCACCATTCTACGTCGAATGTACACCAAATAAGAGCAGCTATATTCTCTCGCACATTTTAATACAAATATAACATCGTACATAATATAATATACGTATTGTATAAAATACAAATAATAATTAATCGATGTATGTAAATATAACTTCTACATTTAGGACGGTATTCATTCAAAAATATATTAAGAAAAACACGTTTTAAAGAATTATGGCGTAAACGCACGAAACACATGGTATTCATTCTGAACTACTCGTACATATTGATATGAATTAAAAATTTTTAATTTTATATTTTCGTTTGAATTATTTCCACCTGATTATTGCGCTACCTATATGTTATTTAACGTGAGCGTATTTCGGAAATATTATTCTTATATTACACCTATTCGAGAAAATATTATAAATATGAAACTATTTAGGTATGTTTAAATTATATATTATCGAATTGTTTTATAATTGAATAGTTATGCAAATTGAAGTTGATCGAAGATTTTATCATTCAATAAAACGTAATTTATCACATTACTATGGAATTCCTTTTAGTACCTATATTATAATCATGCTTAATAATGAAATTTTTAATTTAAAAACATTTCAATATATATATATATATATATATATATATATATATATATATATATATATATATATATATATATATATATTATATATATTTACAATATATTATAATGAACGACTATATAAATTGATGTACCTAGTTGTTCAAAACCGTAAGATGATTATAAAAACTAGAAGCCCCAATATAAATCGACTAAATGCTACCTGCATTGGTGATTTGACGTTAATTGTTATTTTTAGTTTATGAAACGTTAAAATATTATGAATTATTTTATTGTCGGATTGTTAACTTCTTGCGATTAATAAGTACACATATAATTTTGGATTCCTCTAGTTAAAATGATGAAATGTAAAATATTATTCAATATTTTAGTGTTAGTAGTTGATTGTTATCATATCTGATTCCCGTTTATAATATTATACAACATCTCATGACATAATATACATTTGGAATGACACTTCGTCATGTACAGAATTAATTTTGTCGAGTGTCCTATTAAAATAATATCACACAACGGGGTCGTTGTTTCGTTTAAAATATTATAATCCCAGGGAAAAGTACTTGAAATGTAACGTAATTTATAATAATTGTACTGCAGTGCATCGGATATGCGGTTATTAATTAAGGCGTGAGATTATAGAAAAGTTTTACATTATATTATAATAAATTCACGTAGGTAAGTGTAGGTGTTGTAATGAAGACAGATATCAGCGAAAAGGGTGTAAATATTATGATGACAAAAGATTATTGTGCCTGTCTAGTTTTTGCTAACGAGAGCTGATGACACCCGATTTTAAAACCAACCAGCTCGCAGCGCCATGGTGCTTAATAAATATAATTTATGGAATATGATAGAATAATATTTATTTTACCTTTATACAACAGCACTGTTAGTAATTATTGTATTCGATTTGGAAAACTATGAATTGTTGTCATACAGTTGCTATACGAATGTATGCAACAGAATCGTAAAGTACCCATAATATGTATTCTGTTTTAACAGTATTTTTTCAGTGCATCCAATATTCGTATACACGGTTCATAGTGTGCGAGGAAAAATTCCATTTAAAAACTAAAGAAGTTTCAGTATTATTATATTGTACCCGTCTCGACGGGTTTTAACGTAAAACCATATTTGTGACTTTTCAATGTAATTATTAGAAACGGTGATAAACTACAATACTCACCGTTGTTATAACAAAAGATTTGTTAATATTACAAGTACATACTTTCAACATCTGAGATCCATATTGTGCGCATTAGTTGGAGATGAAAATTCATCGGTATCATGGTTTACCTTGTGCCTATACTATTCATATAGTACCTATATAACGAACATAATTTAAAGTTATATTTATGAACGTTAATTATGGTAATTCATTGAACATTAAGATCTTAAAATAAGTATGGAGGATTTTCTGTGTTATTACAAAATAAAAAAAAAAAACATTTTTATTGTAGACACTGTGCGAGTACAGAGATTTATTGTGAGTCAATGACTAAAAATATTTTATAATTTAATTAAATTAAATGTTTTAGCAAAAAAGTTAAAGAAATAATTTTTATTTCGAAAAATTTAAAGACAACCATTTTATAGAGTTTATTTTCTGAAAATCTTGAACTTTCAACATTTTATATTTATTAACCTCATGATTTTAAATAAAATTTTTAGTTTCCAGAACAATTGTGTAATATTGAATACCATAGTAGAAAAAAACAATTTTTTTAAACTTTTAACTCAATTAAAATATGAATGAACTGTAGCCCTAATAATATTGCGAGTCTTTTAAAAAAAAAAACAGAAATGGATTATTTTCATTATCTGAGAAGATATCGCAATGTGCAAATCCTCGGTGGGAGACCCAGTATAACTTTTTAAGACACGTTTAATTTTTATTAAAATTAAGCATTTTTTGTACATGTTATGCAATATTTTACGTTAAAATAATAATATGGTCTCATCAATTTGGTAAGACATCTCGAAACAGATTGCAATGAAGTCGAGTTTGCATCTTGAAAGTTTTTAAATACTGTGTGCGAAATTAATAACACATTTCTATCGGACCGAGTTAGGTACCAAACAATAGAGCAAACGTGAAGTTTCAAACGCATGCGGATGGGGATGGAGACTACTATGATATTATAACGGTGACGAAATTGCATTTACAGGGTATCAGACTGTAATTGGTTATGAGTTTACTTAACAAGCGGAAACACATATTGTACACCGGAGTTGTCTACGAGACAATCTGTAATCTATTTAAATATTCCCGTTAGCCATTAGGCGTTAGTGGGGAGAGGAACGTGACGTGGACCTAATTCCGTGGCTTAAGTCGCGTTTTCCCGTCGCAAAAGCTGAGAGGGTTATATTATAACGAAGGCTTTACCCCCGTGTCACGGGCCCTAGCTGTTTATGATTACGATATGCAATATACAATATAATATGTACACTTATAGTAGGCACGGTGCGAATTCATTTTTCAGTTCTCGTTTTTTTTTTTTTTTTTTCGTTCTTCCAGGGAATCGTCCGGGTCCGAAACACACGCGCACCACACGCACGCACACGCGGGTCATGAGTTTTGTCTGGTGGAAGGACTTCCGGAGAAAGCGACCACCGCCGGGCCGGCAGACGTGGAGGAGATTCGACTGTTGGCGACAGCCCGTCCACACGGTCCACCACCGACTGTTCGCGTCACTGGTGGTCATCACATAGAGTCCGCCCGCCCAATTACTCCAGCCGCCACCCGAGCACCACCACCTCGGCGTGACCCAACCTAGCCATGGAACCGCTGGACGTGGCCGAGAACCTGTCCAGCCTGTCGGGCGTGGTGTTCAAAATCGACCGGAACGAGTTCGGGCTGCTGGTCGACCGGAACGGTACCGGTTACCTGAACGACACCAACGTGACGATGGACCCCAACCGGACGTACTACATCTTCGAGTCCGTGTACCCGTCCACGTACTCGATACCGGAGATAGTGGTCGCCTCCGTGGTGGTCATCATGCTCATGATCGTCGTGGTGGTGGGCAACATGCTGGTCATCATAGCCATCGTGACGGAGAAGGCGCTGAAGAACGTGCAGAACTGGTTCATCGCCAGCCTGGCCGTGGCCGACTTCTTCCTGGGCATAATCGTCATGCCGTTCTCGCTGGCCAACGAGCTGATGGGCTACTGGATCTTCGGTGACTGGTGGTGCGACATACACGCCGCACTCGACGTGCTCCTGTGCACCGCGTCCATCATGAACCTGTGCCTGATAGCCCTGGACCGGTACTGGTCCATCACGCAGGCCGTCGCGTACCTGAAGAAACGCACGCCGGCACGGGCCATCGTCATGATCGGCTTCGTGTGGATATTTAGCGGCGTGATATGCATACCGCCTTTGCTCGGCTGGAAGGTCAAGAGGGTGCCGGAACGATATCCGAAATGCGAGGTGAGTGTCCGCTTGGTAATAACAATTGTATGTTTTCTTTGGTATTTCTACTCGGCATTCAAATGTTTAAATGGGCTGGCACCGAAGTAATAACAAATAACTAACCTCACCTAGCCCAGCGCATTTGGTGCTTCCATCTTAAAATCGTACAGCGTTCCACATTTTCGTTCGCTAGTTTAAATTTAGTGTCGTTAGCTATAATATGAGAGTAAACTAACTGACCAGTTATCAATGATACAGTTGAAAAACTCAATCTATGTTTTGTTGGTCGGCTTTTAATGATATTTACATTTTTAAGCAAGAAATGAAATTTAAAAAACTAAAATATCGGTAGAAAACGATCAACAAAACTCAAATAATGTTTTTTCTTTTAAGTTTATTTACAGGTCAGCTTACACTTATATTAAAGCTAACAACGATACATGTGAACTACTGAAGTGGTAAGTTGTACTTTTGTAAGACGGACACAATACATCATGTTGGCTAGGTATGGTTAGTTATTTGTTATTATTACATAGGTCTGAACCCGAAAAGTGGCGATTAATTGTACGTCGTGTCGGTTGGACTATGTTAGTGCAGCATGTAGAATAAGAACAACACTGTGAATTAATTACTATATTAAACAATCGCTGCGCGCGATTTGCGTTCCGAAATAAAAAATGTCGATAGACAAGTACACGAATTTCGTCCTTAATCCGTATTACCTAAAATATATTACACAGTTTATTTAACACGTCCAAGGCTTTTCAGCGAGCTGACAGTTATACAACAATGTTTAACGATCCTATAAGGTTGTACAGGAACAGAATGGATCGTCGTCATAAATCGAAAGGAAATGTGATCAGAAAAGTTATAATAACTCTTAATGAGGCTGATTCGGATGATTTATCCAGTCAATGTCATTAAGTGAACATTAAAAAATGTTATGATTCAACTTTAATCCGTAATATTAAACGTCAGGTCATCCACACTTACATCGATTCCAACCAATTTACCCGATTTTCATAATGTTTTATTGAAATATTTTCGGAAAGGAAAATATTGCTGGTGCGCAATTCGAGAAGTGGTCAAAAATCTTTGGTACGCAATTCATGTGGGAAAATGATGTATGGATGCGATTCATGTACAGCCTCATCAATTATGATTTAAAAATTACAAACATTTTTGATTTACCGATAAAATTAATGATATTTTAAGCGTTACGTTATAATTTACATAACAAAATAAGTCTCTAAATTAAATGTAAAACTGTGAGCTTATTCTAACAAGTTTTATCTAATTTTTTAAGGAATATGGTTTAAGGTAAGTTAGGTGTCAAAGTTTAACATGATTACATGCTCGACCATCGTTACATAAATTTGCTTCTTTTTCACTTTTGTTAGCTACGTGAATTATTATCGGCGTTTCGATAACCTAACTATGGGCCGCAATGCCAGTGTCATAGACTAATTTAAATAATAACTTGCAACAAACCGATAGTGGTTTTCCACGCTGGCCAACGTCTTCCATGCGAATATTATCTCACTCCTCAGTATCACCACGTCATGAAGATATAAATACTAAAACATTTACTTCTTGAAATGTTTTTGCCGTTTTCTCTTCAGACGACACTAATGGCAGCGTATTTATTGCGTCCACTAACACCGAAAATTCTGATGTAATGTAAATATACCTCATTCTTGGTATTATATTTGCCACTTACTCCACAAATATACATATATAGGCATTAAAAATATCTACACATTCATTCGTGTTCTAAACAATATCGCTGGTCCAAATTGTTTTTCATGTAAATCATACCAAATTTTTGAGCTCGTCGGTCCATTTCATTACAACAATACTATGTTTCATTTGAATGAAACCGATGCTAGTTTATCACAAATTTCTTCCAAATTTCTTACATTTCTTAAGGAATTGGGATCATTATCAGAAACTTACACGATACTACGCTTAGTACCGACATTTCTACTACCTTATCTAAAAAAGGATATATTAGAAGGGCATAGTCTAGCAAGTACACAATATTAAAGAAAACAAACGTCATATTCCTTTATTTTTTTGTAAACTCGAAGTTAATGATCACAGCAACAAAATTTACATCACCTCATTAACAAAATCAAAAGTTATTATAGTGAAACCTCATAATAATAAACGTGGTCCTCCGCAATGTCACAATTGTCAACAACATGTCCACACACATAATAATTGCTATCAACGATTTTATTGTGTTAAATTTGGTGAGACTCGCCAATCTGAAGACTACAAAAAAAATCGCAATGGCCCAGTAAAATGTGACCTCCGCTTCGGGCATCATAGAGCCAGCTTCAAGGGGTGCAGAGTAGACCAAACCGTTCTCAAGCACAAACAAACCCTCTACATAATACTCCTCGTCCTATCAATAAATCCTCGAAATCCCTCCTTAATATTCCTTTCCAATCAAATCCATTAAATGCTTCTGCTACTTCAGTTCATAAATTAAATATACAAATAAAAATTAAAATAGAAAACTAGCTCCATCCAAATTCGTTTATGATTTATCTGCTATTTTTATTTTTTTTCTCACTGCCAAATTTAACAAACTTATTATTTCATAAACATTTCAATGTTTACAATAACTTATAACTCAAATTATATTTTTATTTGTACAAAATAAAAACAAAATAATAAAATCTAATTAAGCTGAAAAAATATTTAAATAATACGAGTATATAACATGTTTTCACGATACAGAGAAGTAGAATAATAATATACTGAATGATAGTAACTAGCAATTTAATAAATTAATTCAGAATCGTAAATGTAGTTGGCATCCTAAAGAACGTCCATTGTGAAAAATTAAGTTTCAGATGAAAAATATATTAAGAATATTTGATATAATATGGTGGGGATCACATTGTGAAACATCGAAAACAAATGGCAGACATAGTGATAAATATTAAAAACATAAAATAAAAATGATTCAGACAATATGGTTAAATCATAATATTAAACAAATGAACATTCGAAGAATTTAGAATGTGGAGATAAGATTGTTTATTTTAAATGTTATTTGATTTCACCGTTAAGGGTAAAAAGTAATAGTTATTCACTTATAATTATATATGTCTCCAAATATTATCTGACTTGTATGTAATAACAGTGAACGCTTGCACTATATATTATGTATACAGTGCTCTATAGATATTCCATATAACAAAATTAAAAACAAACAAAGTAGATTTTGTATGAGATTCAGATGGATGTCAAGAGGAGAAAAATATGAATTTGATCAAACCTACACTATAGTTTGTTTAATAAATAATATATAATCATGACGAGAATTCATGCAGCTGTCTAAAAATAAGAAACGAACAAAAAATGGAAGTTTTTTGAATTGTCTTTATGAATACTGTGCATTTTGAGTAACAATTGATAAAAAATGAATGGCTTATTCATAAATTGTTTGATTAAAAAATGAGTTATTTAAATAGATAAAGACAATGATAACAGTTTTCATTAATGCCATTGTGAAAAGTAAACTATTAGTCTAGACAAAACGTATATTGCATTTAATAACGATTTTACAACCAATAGTTATTATTTCGAATAATGATTTTGCTTCTCTTTGTCAACAATTTGTTCTGAAAACTTAGGAATAATTTAAAAACAAAAGTATACGCTACACAAATCTATAGATTTGAAACTATAACGAAAACAATACATTAATGTCTGCTGCTAGATTCATTATGCCATAATATAATATACGTTGATAAATTTAATAAAGAAACTATTTATATATATCATTTTTATTGCGTACAACATTTTCTTCATTTTTATAAATTTGCCCAATCGATTTTATTCCGAAATATTTTTATTGGAACATTTTTACCAATTGACTAAAGAAACATTCTTGATGTGGATGAAAATGAAATATTTATTAAAACTCCGCAATAACAGATAAAGATATCGATTACCACATTGCGTTTATTCATTCCAGAGACGTTCTGAATATGACATATAGTAAATTCGCCATTATAGAAATAATGTGTTAATGCACCTGCACCATTTATTTAAGGCTATGCAATTTAACGAATGTTCGTGCGTGGAAATGTATGTGTGTGTCGTGTGTGTGCGCGCGAACGTGATGCACGGGCGTCCAAGTGTTATTTGAGAGAAAACATTAACAACACGTGAAGGAACGCTTTACTGCCGTTTACGCGAAGATGTCGTATACTCGACCACGTTTAGTTAGTCCGAGATGGTAAAAGCAAACACGAGCAAATTTGACTTTTGATTAAAATATTTTTTGTGAAAGTTTAACTGCGCATTGTTATTTTCCAGGGAAAAAATTAAATGATATTTTTGCCCATTTACGAAGTGTACTATAAATTATTTACATATTTACGTCTACTAGCTGGTACATATTATTCCGATTCGGTAAAATAAAATATTACTTAATTTCACGTGTTTTAAAAAAAAATGGTTGTACCCAATCCGTTCGCATAAGACATTTTTGTTATAAAAATAACTCAAAATAACCTTGACTAAAATATAGGTCGAGTATGTACCGTAACAACATAGGTCATAGGAAGTTAATAAATCTATGTAAATCATACTAAATATTAGTAAGAAGAGTTATACTAAATTATATTCATATTGGTTCACATACGAGATTTGACTATAAGTACTTAAAACACTCTTATTGTTATTACATAGCGTTAAAATAAGCTAACAGTTTAAGGTAAATTTCTATTGGTTCTGGTTTTAATTAGAGAACTTGTAAATAATATTATTATTGTTATTATTGTTATAACTATAAATAATAATAATGATTGGGTGTATTTGTATAAGCAGGTAAAATGTATAGCTAAAAACTAAACACTAGGAACGAGTGCGAAATTTGAAAAACATGTTAAACACTTTTAAAAATAACTTACTTGATAACTGGTTCAATAAAAATTGTCATTTTTATTTTTCCCGTTTTAATTGATTATATGAACTAAACAGTGAAAATGTGTTAGCAAACTGCTGCAATATTTCCAACTGAAAGTGTATCATAGTTATGGTTATGTCCATAGTATATTCTTGTTTCATTACGGTTGTTTATTATTATTACCTATATATTTTGTATTGCTTTTTATGAAAAGTTAAAACTTTATTCCCCTCAAAGGAATTACAATTTTATCGTTTCCCAGACATCTTTATACGAATAAAGTTTTACACTACCAAGACGGTCAATAATTTTGAAAAAATATTTATATTTATGATGAATAATAAAACAAAAAAAAAATTAATAATATTTAATTTCATATTAAATGTGTCTAACAATAAAACAATTTTTCTATGTCGATACAAATTTTACTATGTTCTAAGGCGAACATTATTTACACATAAGACCATAAGACTATGTTTTCAATAAAAAAATAAAATGTGATAATATTTATTCGGTTTAATTTAATTTTATTTTATTCCGAAATCAATTTTTATTTCGAAGGCAATATTAAAAATTCATGCCATTCCGAAAAAGCTTAAACTTAGTAAAGACTCATTTCGTTTACTGGCGAAATATACTTGAGCTGCCCAATCAATTACAACATTTTATTATAAAATACAAAGACCCACTGGGGGAAATTTCTGATATAATACAGTTTTCACAGTTTATTGTCCCGATTTTCAACTCCAATATCATGAAAAATCATATTTCGACTCGCCCAGCAGTGCTCTACGTTGTATTTACTCGAGCATGACTTATATATAAAATGAAATATATAGTGTATACTGTGCTATACCGAGTAGTACAATAGAATTGCCTTAACATCGCAATACTTTGTTCGTTAAATTAAAGATTCATTTATTAGATTTATCGATACAGATGTTGAGACGTGTAACGTAATAGAGTCTATGAAATAAATCTGTTACGTACAATCTAATAATGCAGGACAATGTTAAATGTTTTGTATCGTATGGGAATATAATACAAGTTATGAATAATTGTTTACCTAAATAAAAATTGCTGTATAAAAAAATAATAAAACTTGTGTCGTTAAACATTTTGGAAAAATTACAAAACCCTAAATGATATATGTACAAAAAGTCGTATGTCTTTCGATTTAATCTCAACGAGCGAGTAACATACTTTGCTCTATGGTGCGTTGTTATCGTTTTTTCGGTCATTTTTGGAAAAAAAAGTTGTGTTGTCTCAACTGAGCAGAATCACAGATTGCATTTTTTTACTGATATATGTGCTCTTTAATTTCTATCTCTAATTTATTACAACGAGAATATCGGTCTTTATGTAAGGAACATTTGTTTATTCAAGGTGTTATGAAATTTAATGATACCAGTTGGCTATTTGATTGGTGTTCTTTTTTTTGATCAAAAATGTGCTAAGAGTCACAGTTTTAATTGTATATCAAGAAATTGTTTTTAAATGTTTCAGGTATAATACCAGGGTATTATTTTTTTTGTTATTTTTGTAATTTTTTAGCGATATTTTGATTTATAATGTATCACCTTCTTAACTATGTTTGTTGATTGAATTGATTTTCAGCATTCATATTAATCATATAACAATATTCAATAAACCATGTAATACGTGGCATACATTTTAATTTGCCACTAGTAAATTATCAAATATAATATAGTCAAACGAATTATTGTGATAAAAATATTTTCTGAAATCGCCCGTATTTATGTAATTATAAAGTTTGAGCAATATAAAATAACATAAATTGTTTTCAAAATTGAAAAGTGGATGATCTCGTTCCGTGAATTATATTGTAATAGTTTACCCAAAAATGTTGTGAATATAAATAGGTAATAATATGCTCTCCGTAGTTTTGATATCACTGTACGTATGGGTACATACACATAACGGTATCGATCATATCCATACGATGTCGTTATTTATGCGCATAATTACAATACCCCTAAAATAATCCATCAATATGAGTAATTTTAACGTTTAAAAACAAACACGTACATTAGATATCAATGTTGGGAAAAGTTTTCGAGATCCAACGTCCGCGTCGAGTGTGCTCGTCGTGTGACGCCGGTAATAGTTTATTTTAAACTATAAAATATCCTCTGGCGGTTAATACCTCACCGTCGACTTGGGTGGCGCTCGCTGGTCGGCAGTATAGGTGTGCACTGTGTCGTTAGGTATGTTCCTCGTTTGTCGACGCTAGTGCTCTGCACGGTCCGTAATTTTAGGGACCTGACCGGACTGAAAATGTTAACAAACGACCGAAGTCGGACCGAACCGATTGCTAAATTTAATTTTAGACCGGACCGGACTGAAAATTTAAAATAATTTGTTAGAGTGGACCGATACCGGACCGCCGGTCCGAACTTACAAATTTCGGACTGTAAAAGCTTATTGACCGGACCGGACCGGACCGCAGACCTATTTAAATTTTTTTTAGATAGTAAACACAGCGCTAAGACAGTCGGCAACGCAGTACAGAACACGAATGATAAATAATAATGTTCACAAATTAAAACGGTAATAACAATATTAAAACTACTAGCAATGTATACGAAAATATGACACACATAATTCGTTTTTAAAAATAACGTGGATTAATAAAATTAATTAATATAAACCAAGATCATAATGTGCGAGTATTTCATTGGAAGTTTATATATTTGGACGGCACTTCCACAATTTCTCGTTACCCGCACCATAACGAGAATAATAATAATTGTTCTTGAAAATATGTACTGTAATAAATTATTAATAGCCAATAGGTACCATGTACAGCTTTGAGATAAATACAATATATACATGATAGTACATACAATTTATATAAAAAAACGGTGCTGGGGTAAAATATTGATTCTTATGTGTCATAATGATAATATTCGTGTTATTAATCAATAAATAATGTCTTTATAATTTTAAATCATTGTTCAATAGATATTAGATAATAGATTTTAAACGAGCCGTATTATTAGACGTAAATTTTAAACTAATCGGAACCGAACGGTCCGGATCGGACCGGACCGGACCGATCTGATTATATTTTAGCAACCGGATCGAACCGAAATGATTATAGTTTAAACCAGGACCGCATCGGAGCGGACTGATACAGACCGGACCGTGCAGAGCACTAGTCGACGCCTACCGCCAAGCCGCTTCAGCCCTCGCGCCCCGCTGACCTTTAACGACCCTCCGCCGACCGAAGGGGCTACCGAGATCGAGACGTTCGAATCGTGGGCACCGCGAGGGCGCGAAAAACGATAACGGCTGCGGTGCGCATCGGGAATTCGCTACGACAACTTCGGCCGTACACCGCACAGCACGTACGCGTGCGCAATATCGGCGTGACTGCCGTGTAAACACAATGCCGTCTAGACTTATCCATATTCAGCGCCAGTCTTTCGCCGCAGTGGTGCGTATACGCGTAAAACTTTTCGCAGACACGCCACGGCAACTGTTGGTTCGGGGCGACGATGTTTCGACAACGTTTGCCGGTTTATCAACTCGATTATACGTTTGTATATATAATGCATTGTGATAGAACGGTACACAATGTTCCAAGTGGTTCACTTCTCCACCCCCCGACCCCGGATGAACGGTATAATTCGTATTACGATTCGAAAAGTTTTATAAATTACTGTCTGATAGTTTCCCGTAACAGGAATTCGGATATTTTTATAATTTTGAGAAACCAAAAACCAGTGCATTGAAAAATTAAAACCACCAATTTCCACCAGTAGTGATTTTATCGTCCTGTTCTACCGATAAAACTCAAATTAAAATCAAATAAAAACTTTTTTCTTAGTCGAACTAAGACGGTAATAAAACTATTAAATTTAGTAGATGCTATCGGATTAACCAACATTTTGTCAAGCATCACGACAATCACGCTGATGCAAGAAAAAACTATTCAAATATATACAAATATCCCGATGCTAACGCAAATAAGTGTTAGGTAATTTTACAACTAAATCAGATATCAGATATCATGTTTAGATGAAGTGTTATAAGAATATAAGAAATTTCAATATGTGCGTAGTCAAGGTAAATTTTTCTATAATTTATTTACACATTTACGCAACAACCTATACAAATTATATATTCTCTATTAAATTTAGGGGTCTCTATTGCAAAATCAATGATATCAATGATACCCGATCAAAAACAACGTATACGATTCTGGGTAAAAATATCGCCAAGAACAAAAACAAATAATTTTAATTTGAAGAATTATGAATTCAATTAAGAGTTAAAAATATCGATTCATCAATTTAGAAATATATACCAAAAAAAATTTTTTATTTTATTTATTATGTGTATATAGAAGAAAAAGTTTTACTTTATTTGGTGACTTAACAATTTTTGGTTTTTGTTAACTTTAGCAACTATGGCCATTATGGCTGTGTATACAAATTTATAAGAGTATAAAATAGATTATTTAATTTCTAAATTATGGGAATGATATGAAAATAACCATTTTATTTTAATCTAAATATATTTTGTACTCAGACCGTAATCTCTGTATTAAATTCAATTATTTGTTGAAATTATCATATTTCATAAAATGTAGATACAAAAATATGTACATATTTCTATAAAGCTAAAAGTTAAAAGTAACTTCACAAAACTTTCAATTTTAACGATTTGCTTTTTCTAAGAGATATTTTTCCATGAATTTGTTCAAGCATTTTTGTTAGAATAAATCATGCATACGAACATTATATATATTCATACATAACCGTATGTGTAAAGGTATACTTTTACAAACTTTTTTTTTAACGAAAATTATCCATCAATAAAAATAATTATGTCATAAGATCCGACACAAAACCTACCGAAATTGCATCCGTTGCTTAAAATTATATTTATCAGTTTGACATACTATAAATTATAAAATGTTTTTCAATCATCCATATTGATTTGTCTTAAATGATAATTGATTATCATCGCATCATTTTTTTTGTGAATACATTAAAATAATAACTGAGAAAGTTAACTGAATACTCATTTATTTAATGAACATTATTTTATGAATGTATAAATAATAAATTTATTTAATTTTTAAAACTGTTGATGGGACTAGAATTATTTATACTTATCTATGTATTAAAATACTAACAAGCTGGCTAAAAACAGAAATGAGTCCCGTGGCCGAGCGGGATAACCAGATGTGTGTAAAGTTTCAGTTCAGTCACCGATTCAAAGATGGGACGACCGTTCAAAGAACGAAAATATGCCTTTTTTGATTGATCAATGTGTGCTTTTCAACATATTGTAAACAATTTGATGTACTTGCCTAACTCGGTGGATTTTTTTTTTGATTATGGTCTCGTTTTCAGCACCGAAAAGGGGTACGGAATATTATGTTTTGAAATAATGTGAATTTTCGTGCGTGTGGTTGGCTTTAAGTGACAATCAGACGTTCATATAAAAAAAAAATGAACACTCTAAAATGTATAACTGTACAGGGGTGATGGGCATTTTATGCGGGCTACCGCCGCACCATGCGCCGTGGCCATAAGGCCGGTTTAGAGGGAAGGAGGATAAAATCGTTTCTAAAGCGGTTAAATATATGTTAAAATTACCAAGTCCGATGGAGTACAGTCAGACGATCCGGCGTCTCGGTTGTGGTGGTGGTAGTGGTTATGTCGATCGACCGGAATTGTACTTCTCTCTTGAATTTTGGGTGTGTTATCTGCTCCTACTGGTTAAAGTTTTGTTTTACGACCGAGTTTAAAAGTCGTCGCTTATTTGTCCCAGTCCTTTTATTGTATTATTATTATTATTTGACATTTCTCCGTGCTCATAAATCGTACAATCCGGACAATATTTGCGAACATCGTCTTATTGAATACGATGTTGATGAATTCAGTTTTATCCCGTATACTTCATCGAAAATAACTAAATTTTATTAAAACTACGTGTACAATTATGCATAGATATATATTTTTGCTTCCCAGAGATGATATAATATGTGTTCTAACGTTTTAATAATATTTCCTAAATATAATATTGGTATATGAGCTTTTATTGTTTTAATAATAATAATTATTTTTTTTTCCCCAAGAGACAAAAAAAAATGTTAATTGTATAATCACGGTACAATTCAATAGATGGATACACTTTTTCATTATTTTATCAGCCATTAAAATATCTGACGAACACGACCGATGTTGTGTAATATAATAGTATAATATTTATTCTATGAAAAGTTGTAGCATACAGAGTGTATTGACCCAACGCAATAACACGTAGACGTTTCACATGATTTTGGCATTTTCCGGCACAAATTAATACATTTTAAATTCATATATATATACATGTATTTAAAATGTAAAGGTGTAAAACCCATTAGAGGTGTTTTGCGAGAGGGGATAATATGCACTCTGCGTGTTCGTGTCAGCCGTTTGACGCGCCGTCCGCACATACATTGTCTGTAATGTGTAATGTGCTTGTCCAGTTGATGTTATATTTTACACCATTAAACCACTTGTACGCGCCATTTGTTTTATAATAACTAAAGAATACGATAATATGGGTAAAACCAATTTGAAATGCATAGTTAAGGACGACATTCCATGTAGATAATAATAATTTATGTAATTCGTATAATCGTTCCGATCACTCACTAATTGATTGGATCCGGTGTTGTTTGTAGGTATATTTTCGAATCATTATACCCACAGCTCGATTGTTTTAAAACATAAAAATATTCTTTTACTCGCGATCATAAATAAATTATCAACCTTTTAGCTATACATATTTAATTATGTAATGATCAGCTCACATCAATAACGGGCGCACTCTAAGACGTATATGGGGTGTCAATTTATTACATGCCAGTTTTCGTGTTTTATTTGTATAATCGAGTGGTTTTTTCGTTTAAATTGTTTTCATTCGTTTTCATAGAAACCGGGATATTAATACGTCTGCTCCTGTTCAAAACATCTACGAGTGTAGGCGTGAAATGTTCTTTGGCAAACATTGGAACAAAACATTCGTGTGTTCACTGAAATACTACATCCAAATATAATAACCAACGGGCTGAATAAGAATATATTTAAGTCTATTCCGAGTGATTGTCTATACATATTTTTTTTTCTAATGATGCAATATAAGAATGTGCATCGTTATCTTGGCTATTATAACTTTCGATTGTACAGCTCCAATGTGCTTTTTGCTGTTATATTATTATATGTTTAGTATAATGTTGAAAGTCTTGGCCGCCGTAAGCTGTTTAAAATAAAAAAAGATTAATAGTTCCGGAAACGTCGACAGATAATTTAGAATTTTTTTTTTTTTGTTGATTTTAAAATACTGTATGTTTTTAAATTTATTGGAGTACCGTCGATAAAATGTTAATTATAAATATAACGAAACTGAAATGACATCCGAGAAAATATTTGAAACAGCTTGCGCGGATATATGTGTACACGTGCGTCGGTGTGTACGCGTGTACGTGTGTACGTGCGTATTTTTTATTGGTATAGACGTCAGCGTTTCATTCGGAATAAATGGCTTGGGGAAATAAATGTACGATGTATGCTTCCAAAAATCGAAACCCTTTCATTGGCTGGAGAAACATTGACTTCGACAACTAGGTCGTATTCCAATACCAAGCTTTGGAGGAAAAAACAAATCCGTGTAAAATAGTGAAAACCATTGACACCGAAATATGACATGGGATCGTCATTGAGAAACTCTGTCAGAGGGAAAGTAAAAGTTTTGGTATTGAAAACTTTTGATATAGAATGAGTATAATTTAATTTCGACCCGTTTAGCTAGCTTTTTTAAAGAGGGCGTTACATTTATTTTCACTTTGCTTCAGCCTGCGTGTCCATGAAACATACTTTATATTATTTGGGATAAAAGCTCAGACAAAGGAATTTCATCGGCGGCCACTATTCAGTTAGGACACTACTGTAAATTTACGTAGCTCCGTCATACATTTTAGTAATCTTCATAATTGTTAGTAAATACAATTGTATTTGTCGCTTATCAATACAAGGTGTATTATATTATATATTTTATAATAAATTATCATATAAATATCACAAAAATATACATTTATTACATACATTTCTATAAATAAAATATTTAATGAAGTTTGAATACAAACATTAACGATGGTAACATATTATTTCATCGTTTAGGCTTGTCGAGCTTGGAACGCGATCCATGAAAATACAGCGCACGGCTGAGGAATCTAATTTTTCTAAATCCAAGTTTTGATTTCTTCGTTTTGATTTTAGTTTTTAATGGAAGGTATTGTTAATCCCTCACCTTAAATATTCAACCAGGAGAACAAAAGCTTGCAGCTTCAATTTCACGAAACCGTTGCTTTTTCATGCACCCCTAGGGTCCATTTTGGTTAGATTTTACTACGAGCATGAACTACCAAGGGTAAATAATAACCCCCACCCTTAGGGAAAATTCAAACATCGAATGTTTGAAAAGTATTTCATTCAAGACATTCAAACAAAATTACAAAGATACAATAATTTCTTTTCTTCGTAAATAATTGGTATCGAGACAAGATAATAATAATAAATTGATTTAAACTACTATTACTTAGATATCGGAAGAAAAAATTTAAATCTTGATTTTTACTTAATATTTTAATTCAAAGTATTATATTACTGAATTTCATACAAAAATTAAGATGAGAAACGTTGAATTTTTAAAACTGTATTTATAATAATGTTTACAGCGACTAGACAAACAAATCAATCCAACAATGATTTATTAATATAATTGTAATACCCATTGGTTTTTTTAAATGTTTTCCCTTGTATAAACAAAAACGTAAATATTACAAGTCATTAAAGAGAATAATTTAAGAAGTCAATGGTTTGTTACTGTGTTCTTGATAAAAAAAATCAGCCCCAGAGACCTGACCGAATATTATTATTTATTTGTTTATTTTTTGTGCTTATTTGAACATGGTGATAAACATAAAAAAATATTATTAGACTCAAAGTGGTATTATTTATTTGAATACCAATGATTTCTTATTGTATTTATTTTATATTTTCTGCAATATATATATTTTTTGTTACAGGTAAGCAAATTGTTTTTATGGTCTACATCAGATTTTAAGTAACGTATTTTAATCAATAGTTAATTATATAGTTGTATTAGATATAACAAATTTGCGTACACATTTAGCGCATAGCACTAGGTTTTTTTTCGTAAAGAACAACTACCGCTTAGTATTGGCATTCAACTACATGTGTTTTAAAACGACAGTTTATTATCTTAAAACAAAATAAAAGTAATTTGTTGATATATTATGATAAAGGTTTCGAATTAGATAATACTGATTTGATTTAAATATAGATCGGATATACATAGCTCAATAGACTTAGGTTCATATAACTAAGAATACATTTCTAAATTGATTTGAGATGTTTTGCGATTTCATTCAAATGCCTATTCGGTATTCCTATCAAGGACGTTTTATTTTTATGGATGAAAAACGTATTTAATTAATCATAATATTATATTTTTATTTTCTTATAATTACTTTAATTAGATATTGAAAATCGTTTATTCCAGTTCCCTCTTTTACAGTCAATGTAATAGCTTATTATTTTTTTTGTTTACTATTATTATTATGCGAGGGTCATTTAATGTATAGAATATCTGGGTTGGAATTGAACCTTTACTGGGTTCTTTCTTTGTCATATTATGTCCGTGTAAAGTGATCCCTTATAAACACATTGTGCTTGGCTGCGTCCATTATAAGGTTTTATATGTTTTTCATCAGTTTATTATTTGTCCAAAGGTATTTTATATTTTCTACAATTGTGCAGAACTTCAATTTACCCTTTCGGTTCTATTCACGTGTGATTGTCAAAATTAATTTTATACATACGTCTTAAACATATTGTGTTTTATTTGGAAATAAGCTAGTGTGTATAACTATAGGAAAATAATTGATAAGCTTATTTTGCTTTAAAAAATATAATTTTCTTATGATTAATTTGTCTAAAAAAATCCGTTTGCCCTAATCTCATATTCATAATATTTTTTTTACAACCAAATTGGACCAAAAATACATTAGCTCCAAGTCTGATTGACAAGTTAAATATAATACTATATTGTAATGTATACCGTAACAGTTATTTAACACTCTTTACGATATTATTATGACAAAGTTAGTCAATTGCATTTTATTTTACTCAAAACTATACCATTTTTAAAACTCTTTATCAAAACAATTTGCTACTGTCTAATATATAGAGTTGCGTCTTTAACTAGGTACCAAAAAAAAAAAAAAAAAGTAACAATAATAATAAAACCATAAACCGATTATCGCATTTATCTCAGTCGGCTCTATAAAAACTGTTCATTGCCATTTGTAGAAGAATAAAAATACAATAGACCATTCGAACACTTCCACGGTATCGTGTCCACTGATTTTTTTCTTCGTTTCAGGTCAGAGTTTTAATTACAGTAGACATGGATGCACTTTAAGGGTTTGTAAATATAAAAATCAAAGCTTCAATTCAGGAAAAAAAAAAACTGCAAAATATTCTCTGTTATACTTGTGTGTACATCTTGTATATGTTTCACATGTGTGTAGTATGATATTAACAGATTAATACAGAGAAAAAATATCATGCTTATTTGAGACCCACCGACACGAATGCAAATAAAATGGTACGCATGATACACAATATGTGGATCTTAAAATTATTGTTTTCCGTTCAATTTTATTGATCATTGTTATTTATGATTCGCATTTCGCAAAGGATAAAAATATTTTCCATGTCCGTAACAATAATAAACTGTAAATGAATACATTTATATATATTATAAAGTATATAATTATGTGTCAATGTGTATATATATATAAAGATTATACTATACAGTGTGGCACATTAGTTAAGCTGTGTCCGGTACCTCTAGCACTCAGATAGGTAACCACTCGACTGGGTTTTGTACATGAATTAATTGATGATATTTATACAATATGAACCATCACAAACAAACCACGAGTACCGACATACTATACATAACATAATATTATCCGTATTTAACATACCGTTAAATCCAATGGCCTAAGCTTTCACATTTCTATAAAGAATAAAGTTACATGTATTGTGTACCTGTATATTTTATAATCATATTTATCCGATTAGCGTTTTATGATTAATTGAAATGTGTTCATTTATTATACATCGATGCAAGACTAATTTGTGCTGCTTCAAACAATCGCGATACAAACACCCTCACACATGCAGATATTGAGTATAAATATATTTGAAGTATGATTTTGTTCATATGTAGTATTGACATACATTTTCTTTATTGTCTACATTTCTATAAAATAAAATAAAAACATACCATAAATATATAAAATGCTCTTCACAGTTTGTATTGAATAATAAATATTTCGTATTAAATGTTACCTATTTTATTAATGTGTTACCCTTATTGATTTTTTTGAACTAAACACTTGTAAAATATATTCATAGCATTGTCGTAGGAATAATGCAATACCATAATATGTTAAATAATAATTAACATTAAAAATTAATTGTCCTTCATATGTTCTTGTGTTATTTATCAATTATTTATTTATATGATTAAAAATGGAAAACTCTCCATAAACGTTTTATTTTTCATTATATTTTTGAACAATTTATAAATATGCACATAGAGTGTTCTGTGAATATTTTAAAATTTTAAGTGGGAAAATTAATGCGAACTCCATTACCTCAAACTTTAAATAATTAGTAAATCTTCGTAAGACACCCCGTGTGTACATAAGAAAAATAATTTTAAACGCATTAATAATACACGTCTTGATTTTTAATGACACTCATACTATCAAAATTAATTGGTTACGTTTGTTATTACTTATTGATGGCCAATCACTTAGGTTTATTGTAGAAGCATTAAGCACTTTTACACATTATCAAATAAGTGCACTTTAATTTTAACTAACAATTTCTTATGTTTTGTAAATGTATAATTTTTTTTTCAAAAAATATGTTATTTAAGGCTAACTATGAATAGTTTGATAACATTTAGCAATACCAATGAAAAAATATTCGATGCACGTCCAGTAAGTGACTAAGAATATCCATGTTTTTGTTTCATTATACTTATTTTTGTAGTTTATGTACTCTCGTGTTTTATGAAGCTTTAATTTAATAGATCATTAATTAGGTTTTGTAAACCCATATGTATATATATGGTTGAGATAAGTCTATTGTTCAAAAGCATACACATGATTAAAGTATACTAACACGTGTAAGCCCATTGAAATGAGGAGACCAGCAGCATGTGTATTATTCATTATACTAACCATAAAAATAACAGACTTCCATTTATTATAATATATTGTAGAGAAGAGGTTGCTAAAAAATAAAATGAAAACATTAAAAACATTAATGATCCATGTCATGTGATAGTAACAAATTACGTAAACAATTATTTTTATTCATCTCACCATACGATTTATTATTAGACGTCACTTATTTCGCGTAGTCAAACATTGTTAAAATAAATATGACTATTTAATATAATTTAATATTATATAATTAATGTGAAACCGTTTCAATAATCACTGACATAATTATTCTATAACATTTAGGCTGTTCACGTTGTAAAATTTAGTTTTCAGTGCTGAAATTCTCGAACAAAATATTTTAAGTGGTTAAAGTAAGTGCATACGAGTATAGTGATTAAATTTCTCGTAAAATATACACACATGGCGTAAAATGTACCCAATACGTCCCCATTTAAAACCTTTGCCCATCAAACCTTTTTATACGCTCAATGCTCTTATCCGGTCAACATGTTGTTTTTTAATGAAAAACATTTTCCTCGAAAGTACGGTAGAAAGTCGATTATGCACACGAAATACTGTGACGAAATGAAGTGTGCGTAATCTATGTACGCAAATAATCAAATAATGATTAAAAATGAATCACATAATATATTTTGCATACACGCAATAAACTTATATGTGCATGCTTAGTATATTATGAGGTATAGAGACAACATTTATTGAACGATAAGCTAAAATCGATGATAAAAATAGAAGGGCATATTATATATTCTTCACAAAAATATTCCGAATGGACTTGCGAAACAATATAAAACAGAAATTTCTCGTTGTTCATAAAGTTTGAGCATTAATTGACGGGCCTATAATTATTATTGACACTCTATTGTTTCGAAAGAAAAAAATATCAATACGACATTTTTATATACGTTCTTTTATAAACTTTAATTCGAAATAATAATATATTATGCAAATCATTTTTCGCTATGACTATAATTTCTTTTGAATTTTCCGCATTACACGAAATATTTAGAGCAAATATTTGTACTGTCCAATAAGTAATTTACAATAAGGAGTCCGTTTTACTGCACCCTACCGTTCAATATGGTTTTCCTCTCACGCAGAATCTATTAGCATGATTGTCAAGGAAACAAAAATGGAGCACACGCGAACAAAACCTCCGGAATGAGATAATATAATGTTCGAACTAATATAATAATGCTGAAAAAATATTAAATTACCTAATGGAAATCTCACGTGAACCATATTATATTGTATTTCATAAAAATAAAATAATTGATGAATGAAAAAAAATAAAAAATAAATAATAATATCGCATAGTAGATTCGTTTATAAACAATAATAATGATTTATCGTATCCCTGCACGCGTCAATTTCGGTTATTAATTGTATGCTCGTTGACCCGGCGTGTAATCCGAAATATTATATTTTCGACGAGAGACAGTCTTATCAGATGTTGATATTGTTTCTAAACTCCCGTAATAACACTGGTGCGGTTCGCGGAATCAGACATATTATTATGTTGCTTTAATTTTTATTCAAATCGTAGAACGATGTGACGATCAACGAACGCGCGTTTACTCGTACATGCCGTCGAAAACGTACGTAGCCGTCGTAATGGCGCTGTGGCCTTGTACAATCGTCAACAAGTATAAAACGAACCAGACGGCCCCATTGGATATTGGTCTCACGTTACCAACCCTTTTTAATTCACTATCAATGTATTCCGGTCGGGGTTATTATTGTGGCGCTGCTATTTTACACCCCGAGGGCTTTATGAGTGGAAATAGAAGGTTTACGGCTCTTAAAATATTTACGCTCTCGAGGGGCGGGTGCCATTTCGGATCATTTGGAATTCGAAGCACACGCGTAAGCAACGATTTAAAAACCGTCGCCGCGCGAATTAATTATTCGGAGGAAATAAAATTGCGGGCAACGGCCATTCACATCATATTACTATAACGTCTCGTCGTGCAAACACACACACACACACACACACTGCCGGTAGTGACGTTTCCGTCCCTGTATTATTGACATTATTGGGCACTGCAGCCGTTTTACGAGCCAGCGTACGGGTTTTAATTTAAAAAATAACCAAAAATTCGATATCGATCAACCGCTATGAAATCGAATTTTTTCATGATTTTCTTTTGCTCACTCTTAGCAAACGTACGGTCGATGGTATCGAACACGCACACTGTCGAGTAAATTTATTGTTTTTATTTATTTTTTTTTTTCTTACGCGATTAATGGACGTTTATACCATATTACGTTTACCGCTTTGTATGTAATAGAAAAATATTACTGTTCATGGTTTATAAAATTACAGTTACCATTCTACTGTATAAAGTTCTGATTATAGACCACAATTTATAGAAGAAAAAATTACATATCTTAGACTTCTTTTTAATTCATTGTCTTATACTAAATGAGTATGATATTAGCCCTTATATTTATATTAATTTATTATAACAGATTGCAACATATAAAGGTTTTTGAGAATATAATATGACTTTTGAGAGGGTTCAATTAATATTACATTTTATTATGCTTAAACATTTTGAAAAATCATTAAAAACTTTTTAGGTCATACACAATTTAAATAACCATTTCAATGATACGAAAATCAAAACAAAATAAATCGGTTTGGTATACAAAACTGAATACATCCAACTAGAATCAATTTATAGGAAAACATTACAGATACAATGTTTTTTTCAAACTGCAGGTAAAACAAGTAATGTATAGGTTTTGTTTCTGTGGAAACCTTCTCTGATCTTAAATTTTCACTAAAAATAGTATGTGTTTCTTTGGAAATCGTCTCTAGAAAGTATATGAAGATGTCATATTTGAATATTTTTTAGTATTTTCCAATAATAAAAACTAAAAAATACTGTCAAATATTGTCGAACAAGCGTGATTTCGCTTTCACCCTAGTAAAATGTAGAACTTCCCATTCCCATCACATGACATTTGAGTGATTAAACATTCATCTACATTCAGCACCCTTCTGTACAATTTTTAACACGTTAAATGTCGGTTTTGTATCATAAAAATCCTACAGGATTAATAACAATACGCACGTTTGTAGATGTAAACAATAGCAACAATTTTTTTGAATATTATTCTTTACATTAATTTTTTTGTGCAACATTTTGACCTTGTCATATTTTTTTATCGTAGAATTACATTGAATTATGCAATGTATACAATTATCATTAAATAACTACAATTCTTACCTAATATATTCATTCCTGATAGGCTGAAAGAAACTAAAATTGACCTGAGTAATTGATTACGGAGCTTATGAGTACAACATAAATTTGTTTTACGTGAAATATCTACTCAAGACTTAGAAATTAGTTCATACATTTTTCAAGTTTTAATTTTACATGTACAAAATGTGTTTAATACAAATTAAAATTCATGATCCCATTTTATTTTATTGAACCATTTAGTTACAAATGTAACTTTTTACTTTTTTTCCACAGGATACGACCCCAGATAAGTTTTTTATAATAATATTAGGTGTATAAACGTTTTGAGATAAGAAAAATAAATATCCTTGAACGTATTGATTTCATACCTATTTAAATATTGACGGATATTAAATGTTAATATTTAAACAAATATTCGACACTTGCAAAGGTCTTGCACCGGATACAGTGAATATTTTTATAATATGGTTTTGAAATGATAATTTTATGACCTAAATTAATTTTATTAATTTAGTACGTTATAATGATTTATGACGCTAAGTTTACGTTAGCTCACAATTATTAAATTCCGGAGATACATAAGTTAGGTATACCGTATACGTCGCGCGGAATAATTATAACGTGCTATTTTTCTTCTGTAAAATAATTGCTATATTATAAAGTGGGTGAAAACGAATGACATATTTTATCATATTGTATTTTAATATATAGTTATATTATACTATTGCGCAGTAGAAATCGCTCTTGTATACATAAAAAAAAACCCTATATATAATTCTGCAGTACATGAAACTCTGCAGGCAAAGTGTTTAAAACGAAAATATAATAAAAAGGCAATCCACTGATATATATATATATATACATATATATATTATATTTAATATGACCTACTTCATACTGATAAAAAAACGTATGTCCCTTGGTGTCCTTCGGCTTATGGGGAAAAAAATTGAATTCTTAAAACTTAGAGATCGTATATTTACAAACACGCACACACACTCACACACACACACACTCACACACACACACACACACACACACACACACGCACACAAACCCAGTGAAAGAACGTGATAGGCGAGAGGGTAGTCGAGTCGATGCTTGCTTTAACCACTACCGTATACTGCAGTCGTGCGTTTACACATGCCGTTTGTTCATTTCACATTACCATAATGAACGTCCGTCCCCCAGTGCGACGACAACGGGTGGGCGCGGGTGCGTTAGAGTACAGTTTCGTCGGCAATATAGAGTGCCTCGTTCGTTCCATCTCCTCGTCCTCGTCGTTGCAGTAGTCGTAGTCGTCGGTCGCCGTCACCGTCATCGTCGTCGTCGTTGTCGTCGTTATCGTCGTCGCAGTCGCAGTCGTCGTAATTGCGAGACCACCCTTCTTCCTCACGCTGGCACTATCCATCAGCCGTGGCCGGTCACGGTCCTTCACGCACGCGCGCGTCCTTTTTCGCACGCCACAAGGATAACAAGCTGCCAAAACACCGCGCGTCCGTGGATCGTGGGATAGACGAAACAATACCCCCGCCGTCTAGTCCTTTAGCGATCGCACTCCTTCCCGTGCACACCCCGAACCCGTTGCCTGCGTATACCCTGCAGGGTCTCTAGGATCGCCGCCGTACCGCGGCCCGATGACCTATCAGCAGCGGTGGCTGGCTGTGGTGCGACGGATTCTCGGCTCAAAGTGTCGTTAATCATTGCGCCCCCCACGGCGTCGGTTTAAATACTCGACACGGCGAACGGTTTGTTGCACTACATATTGACCTATCACCCACTCGCGTTCCTCGCCAACGTTGGTCCCACGCGATGGATTATAAAGATCTCGCGCGTGCGCGTCGCTCGATTAATGGATACGCACGTCATTATTTATTATATACCTACGTTATAACTCATATTAAACTTATACTGCATAGTGAACCGTAAACGGGGCATGAAAAAGCGCGAAAGGGTGCCAAAGGGGAGAGGGAGAATGAATGCCGAACTCCAACTCATTAAGTAGGCAAAACATTTGGCAAATAATATAAACAGAATGTCCCACCGAGATTTACTCAGACCCATATCTCCCGTGTTAATAGAGATAATCAAATTTTGTTTTTTTATGAGCTTCCTTAGAAAAGGCAATTTCTAGTTTACAAGGAAATAGTGTATTATTTACATAATTTTAAATAATAATAACATTATCAGACACTCTTATCGGAAAAATGACGAGGTGATAATAAATTCCATTATTTCTTTATAAACTAAAAAAAAATATTAATAACGATGAATCAAATATAAACTGAAAGTTAAACCATCAACATTTTCATAAAATAAACTCTAAAAAATGTTGACCTTAAAATTTCTCAAAAATGATAGTACAATAAGTGATTTTATTAACTTCTTTAATAATACACTTATGTTTACTAAACTATTGTCAGAAAAATTGCCTTCGCCCAGAGATTCTCATTAAAAATTAATAGAATTTGATTATCTCTATTCATTGGAGATATCGTTCTATATTAATCCTCGTAGAAGCACCTGTATATAAAATAAATGTGTTATACTTATTTAATACTTATCAAAAGAAAATTGTTCGCTCATCTTCAAATATCAAATCAATTATTGATCTCGATAGAAATTTTTTTTAAATTTTTTTTCTGGTTTTCTTAGTTAATCTTTCATACCAATTTATCACAATTTCTTATCAATAACCTCTTATTATCGTGATTATCATAGCACTTTGTCTGAATAAAATCAGTAACACAGATGCAAAATATAAAATAAATGATAAACATATATCCTGATATAACTAATAAATTTCTCGATTTACCCAAAAACATTACATTTTACAAAAAATCTACTATGTTCCACCACTATTAGTTGTTGCAGTGTGTAGATATGAAATCCTTTTGAAAAAATTATTCTCTGCAAACCCACTGTAAGGATAGGAGGACGCTATTTTATGTATGATATGGCAGGGTGTTGTAGTGTGCATTATTGGCACCCCTAATTTCTTCTGTGTCAATGGATTGCCATTTATTTTACAAACAAGCTGCCTGAATAGCATATACTAACCCCTTTCCGTTACACTGTTATTACAGGAATATCTTCGAAATTCGTTTTTTTTTTCATGCGTACGATAACAGTATAATCACATCATAATAAAATAATTTTAGGTTATTCATTAAACTATTAAACATAATATAACCCTTGAATCCATGCATTATTTGCAGCTGAATGAAATACAATCACTACGATGAATAAGGATAACCAGACAAAAAAAAAAAATGATCCATTGAAATGTTGGTACTCCGATGAAGGAATATTAACAGTACCCTCGTGTAAGAATTATAAGATCTCCTGTGGGCTGTGATATGTACCGCGTTTGCAACCGAAGATTTTATTTTCATAATATCGTAACATTATTATTTTGCTACTACAAAACTCATGAGCTTTTTCAAAAATTAGCTGCAAAATGAAACGCGTGTTAATAAATAAATTATACGAAAGCCGTCAACTCTACAGTGGATCGATTAAAACGTAATATGAGTGATATAAAAATATTTTCTGACGTGAGAGGTGTTGATGTTCGACAAATCGGTTTTTCCACTTGAAAAACACGCGAATACAATGTCCTCTTGATGTGTGCCAATTATATAGGTACGTGTCCCGCTACCGGACAAATAATATTATTACACGCATATCCGTCGAATACACGCCAAGGTTATTTGCATAGGTAGCTACAATAAGTATAATTATTATTGTGGTAGCCGGACTCTTGTACCGGCCAAAACGTCACACCAAGTCGAGCATTGTCCATCGCCGCAAAAGGTCGTAAAACGTTCGATAAAAATAAAAACACCTGTGAGGAAAAAATATAAACATACCGTTACAGTAAATATATACGGTACGTGATTTTTGTCGACTACTCCGATAAGTCTGGATATTCTTTAACAATTGTTTTTTTTCCCTTTTACCGGTGTACACGAATTAAACCGAACGTACCGAACACGATTTATTCGACCATTCGATCTAGACACAATAATCACAATTACTTTTTTTAACCGAGGAAACGTTCTAACGTTGGTATTAACGGTCAAATGAATAATATATGTTGAGCATTTGATTCCAAAATGAAAACTATACACCTGCATGTTATTCATGAAAGACTCGAGTTAAATGATAGACGTTTTTAAATTTATTATCATTATTTTTCTATATTTACATAGAAGTAGTCATATTTTTATTATAAAATTTATAAAAAGTGATGTGTATTTATTAATTATCTAAAATTTTCAATTTTCAATAGATAATGTTGTCATCATATTTATCAACGACAAAAAAATATCCTGATCCAAATTAATAAACTACTAATTAGCTGAAAACAATATTGTATTGGAATGCATACTTATGTTTTTGATCATTCATTGGACAGAATAATATTGAATTAATAGAATCAAAAATACACACCATTCTTTCAAATTTGATTCAGGAATATACTCATATAGTTACCTAACAAATATTTTTGTTCAAATAAAAATATGATGTTCAGTGTTGAGAATGTTATGCAATGGACCTTCACATCATATTCCATTCATAGACATAAGATGCTTATAAAAATGAACATTAAATTATTGATAATAATAATTAAATGCACGTTGTTCGTAAACTTTTATATTGTACACTAAAGACTATGTAAATAAAAAAAATCGTATTAAACCAATAAAAAGCATTGATTGCACAAATCTTATTTATATAAATAACAAATAAAGAAGTTATATAAGTCTATTTTATATCAAACGACCAAATATACATAATCGTGTATACGTATAAAAAATAAAAAATAAACAAATCTCATTCGAAGTAAATAAAACTATATTGAACTATAAAATAACAAGATAGAATGTAAAATAACTCTTTTAACTTTAGATACCCTATTTACATTCAAAAAGTTTATTTTGCTGATGAAAAAATAAAGACGCATATCAGCTATTTTTTTTTAAATATATATATATATGTGCAGATAATGTGAATTTCGTATTTTCGTATGAATAAATCGACAGTCATATTAATGATTATTATACTCTCCAAACGTATATTCATATGTTTACTTAATGAATCCACTAACTACTTCATATATTACTATTTCAATAATCTTCCTAATGTATATTTTATATTTTCGAAACCATTTAATAACCAATTATTGTTTTACAGGGTATACTCAAAAGCTCACATTCTTAGCAGACATAATACTATGTTATTGTAATATGTTCAACCATGTTAAAGTATAAACTAAGAAGTATAAAATATCTCATTTCAATAACTGGTGTACCGCTTTCTACGCTATTTCAAATATTAATGTTCATAGTTTATGATTAAGTACCGAATGACTGTATAAAGTTCTAATTATAGACCGCGATTTATTGAAGAAATAGTTATACTTCTCAGACTTTTCGTTCAATGCTATGCAATATATGAGTATAACACCAAACGTATTACTAATATAAATAAATTAACAATATACTGCAGCAAAAATAATTAAATTTTATGATTATCCCTTCAATGAATACTGTAAACATTTGGTTACAAACCGATTTTACTTTTATTTATCATGAGTCGTAACTTTTTAGTCATAACTGAAATGTGATTTTTATTTGTCAACATAACAAGTTTTATATTCATATCGATATTATCACTATAACCACGGTAACAATACAACTATCATGTCTTATCATTACCACAAGCATATAATATACTTATTACTTCTAGTACATATTATTATAGTAGTATAAAATTTAAAGTATAATATTTATTACATTATGTGGCGTTATCGCAAGGCACTGTTATACAGTGTCTTGTATCACTGTTTATCGTATTGTATCAAACGGTATAAAAAAAATCTTCGATAATGCTTTTCACATCAACTGTGACTCGTCGCTACTGTAAAATATATCATATCGCGTATACGATAAAAATTTGTAGTACAACTTAAAACAAATAATAATCAATGCTTATTACTTAATGTAAAAACGATATATTATTATACTAATACAATAGTGTAACTACAGTGCAACTATTTTTTTTTTCAAATAGCCATTTGTGCGGCACTAACAATAACTGGTGTATCAAGGTTTTTAGGTATTATATTAATCCTGTAGTATAATTACAGTAAAACCTCTTAAAAAAAAATTGTCCTTTTCCGTTTAGTAGAGGTTCCGTCTTAGAGAGGTCAATTTTATATATTATTTGCACTGGGACTATTGACATTTTCCGTTATAAGGAGGATTCCGTTAATAGAGGATCCGTTATAGAGAGGTTTGACTGTATACTCGTATACATTTTAACTGTGATAAATCACGTTGCCGTAACACCAAATACTATTTGAATGATGAGCCAGTATACTATACATTTCTGGATATTTCTCTATTAAATCATCTATGACATATTACTATTTTTAACTAGGTACCATTATAGTTGTTGGGCATAGTAAAGTGTTTAGTATATATTTTTTTAATTTCAGTGGTGCAAACTGCAATGTGAATAATTGTCGTTATTTTAATAGTGTATATTATGTCTGTACTTGGTATGCACATCACCCACATTATTATCGTAACAATTAGGAAAAAACTATGAATATATTTAAGTTTTGGTAGTATATCATTCATTATAGTATAAAATAATTATATTCTTTAATCAATGGTATCATAATATGAGTTCTAACTTTTATTAACTAATTAATTATATTCAAAGATGATAATTTTTTTTTACAGTCCTGTATGGTATCTACAGATTTCAGTTACATCTATTTCGATCTAATAATAATAATATTCAATTTCTATTGTAATGCTTGAAATGTATACTTCTTGATATACAGTACAAAATCAGCATTTAAGGAATATCAACAATTTTTTCAGGTATTGTAATTTTATATAATATAAATATAAAGATTTATAAATTTCCTGTTCCATGTCTTAAAATTAAAATGTATTTGTATGATAGTGCCGGGCGTGGTCGTAAAAAACCAACCGTTTTGCCAATGCGTAGGTTATATTGTAGCTAATTTACATAAAAGGTATGTTTTCTTCTTAATACTCTCCAACCCATGGTTTCGTAACCAAATTTATTTGAATCTGTAACACCTGTAAAATCTCGTGGAAATCTAAAATGTTAAAACCCAACAAATAAATCAAGTAGCTGTGCCAGAATGATGGAAGTCGAGAATCAACTAGGTATTGGATATAACCTCAAATGAATAAACGTTGAAAAAAAAAATTGGACTAGTTATTTGTTTCATATAGTTAATTATAATTTACTTTTTACGAGTAAGACCAAATTTAAAAGTACCATAGGACGTAAATAGTATCGATAATATCTATATTTTTTTTGAGTAGAAGAATACAAATTAAAAATTATATATATTTATATTTTTATATTAGACTGAATATTTAAAGTCTATAAGGCTACCAGTGTTGGCATAAATAATAATGCATGTGCTATTTTTATCAGAGAATAAAAATATATCGTTAGAAACACTTGAATTAAATTAAATTTGAAAGGTTATATGTTTAGGTGTAAATTTAATTTTCAATCACTTTTGTATTTTAATATTTTTATGAATAAGATCTTCGATCTTCTTCAGAAAATATATTCGCTTAGTTTAATATTTTTATAAGGTTATACTTTTATCCCGTACATTTTTAAACTATAGACCAATTATTTAAATGGTTTTATCCATTTTTTGTTCAAACTTATCATTTCATACATCTGCATGTTAAAGCACATAAACATAATGTATGTTCGTATTATATTATACACACAATGTTGGGTTATTTAAAATTAAAATAACTTACAGAAATCCAAATGGGTTTGTTTTTATTTTTATTTAGAGTTTAATAATAAGGATATACTTTTGATTAAAGTCTAGTTTGATATCGAGATTCTTATTTGTTCTACAAAGTCTTAAAGAAACTGCCAAATGCAATCTTTAGGGTTGTAAATTGTAGTTTAGGGTTTAAGTTTTAATGTGATTTTCAGTTTAAAAGTATCTCCAGCGTGCAATTATTTTAAACTTTTCATTTTTAAATGTAATGTGTATTTTTGACTTATGTTTTTGGTACACAATTTATTATAATTTATAATATACTAGCTGATTTACCCGGATTTAAACGGAACAGTCTTGGCCGGGGCATAGTTTTTAACTGCTTATTACCTACTAATTTTAACCAGTTAATATTATTTAAGGCCTGGCCATGGCCAAGATTTTAAAAGGGCTTCTATTTAGAGATGAGGAATAAATAAGTAGCAAAATAGTAAATTTAAAATTAAGTCAATATTTCATGTCATAATATATTTCATCAGTTTAAATTTGAAATTACAATTACTATAAACATATTTAATTTCAATTTGAAAATTACCTTTCTGGCTTATAACTTTTTCTGTCAAGTTTTCTAGAGCGAAAAAAATGAGTCTGATTGTTTTCCGACACAAGAACAGGTGACGTATAATTAACCATGTGAAGCTCATGGATTTTCCACATAAGTGCCGAAAAAACAAAATCACTGCCCTTGTGATTAGTTTACCGACATTGCGATTTCAAGTGGCACTGGAAATAGCTACCGTTTAAGTCAAATGGTATGTCAGTCGGAATCGTCGGAATGCGTAGGATCACAACGTCTTCTACTTTGTATTTTCCTTTAAGAGTTGTAGCTTCGACGACGTTGTTCATTATTTTTTTCACCATAAGTCGAGTACCATTACAAAAACGTGGATGGTTGACATTTCGTAACATAACGATTACCGATCCGACTATTAATTGTTGATTATTAGGCGGTTATCCAAAAGATTTAACAAGTTTAAAAATTGAACATCATATCTTAGCTAGTGATGAAATCAATCGATTTATACGTGATAAATTCGCCAGTAATTCCATTTTAAATTTGGAATTAATTGTATTGACATCAACGTAAGTTGTAGACAATATATCACGTTCACTCAACCAAGCATCATCTTTGTAATTTTTATCAGTGTTTGGAAACACCTTCTCGATTAATTTGGTTTTTGATTCGGTTCGGTGAACTGACAAATATCGGCAGGAAATGTAATGTATCCACAGGAAGTGTCAATAGGAAATTTCTGTTGCTAATGTTCACCATTGTATTGAGAAAACTTCTCCAAATTTAATGTTTTTTAACGTATTTCCATAAGACTGACGACTTCAAAGATGCACTGAGTTCATCGGCTAGCGTTGGTCGTGACCTAAGTTTTTCCTGAGATCCAGCAATACGCATTGTGTAACTCAAATTGGATCGTCTTATTAGTGGCATAGCAACTTCCCGTAATGTATTTTGTTTACTTAAAAGTTACTGGAGAATAATAACGAAGATAAAAGCACTTAAACAACAGTCAAAACAGTCAAATGAATTTCTTATTCACAGATGATATTGATATAATGACTAATAGCTATATATTATTTATAAGAGCGCTTCCATAGTGAAGAATAGTATTTTAAATTTGGCATGCCCTGAGCATAAAGGTGTATAAGCACAAATGTTTTAAATAAAGTTCTTCCTAATTGTTCGCAACTTTTCTCGTTTTTTTCTATGTTAAAACCTTTTTTCAACTATTGCGAACATTTGAAGAAAAAAGCTGAAACATCTATGATTATTGGTGATTCCATAGTATGCAGTAGGGTATCTATATATATTATATATATATATATTCTCATAACAAATTAAAATATCACTTAATGACTTATAGCTACATCTAAAACCACAAAATGCATGACCTTTACATTCTACATGGTGATTCTCCTAATAAACTAGATGTACAATAGAAATCACTTTTTTGAAAATCATATATTTAGGGATTAAAAAAGATTTGGTCTAAATGTGTTAATATTTTGACTTTTTGGTCACCTAGGAAATATTTGATTTTGCAAAATATTCGTATGGTGTAATAATAACAATAATAATAACAATAACAGTATTTCTACTTTTTGAGGTATACAATTTGCATAAATTATTTTAGTATAAATAAATATCATTAAATATACGATGACTGTGCATTTTTTACTTTTTTTTCACCTAAAAACTTTTTTTCTACATCGAAATAGTTATTGCAATTAGAATAGTGATGGTAAAATATATCTGGGGCATATAAAATGGCTTATAAAATATGTAAATAAAATTTAAATACCACTCACTCATTGATTGCTACATCTTAAATAATTCAAAACGACCAAATGTATGAACTTACAATTCGACATAGTGGTTCCTCTAATACCTTTAGATGTTCGGTAGAAATGTTCTGTGTTTGACAAAAAGGATTTTGCAAATTGTTGGCTCCGGCTAAGACCGTTCCGTGATAATTCGGGTAATTTAGCTAGCTCATAATAATTGGATAGCGAAAGAAAAAAAAAAAAAAAAACTAAATGACGTAATACAATATAGGTGTAGTGTAAATATTAACTTCTGTCTAATTATACCGGTTAACGCGAACAACTATACATACGGTTTTACGAGTTTTCGAATTATAACAAGTGCAAACAATCCAATGTCTTTGTTTGAATTTGATATACGTGAGAAGGAAACTTTTGACAGAATTGATGGTAAAGAGCGCGTTGAATGACTGAGAAACAATGTAACAGTAGCGGCAATAACAACACCGGAGCTGCAGTAGGCTGCTCGCAGGTATGTATCTCTGATGAAATTTGACTGTTGAACGGGTGGGGCGGTTTAGGGATGCACGGCGGGTACAGTCATTGCCAGTAACAAAGTTGATAACCGAATTAGCAAAACGCTTCTAAGACGTTTAGCCACTGACATCAAATTGGCCCACTGTTTGAATTAACATTCTGGAATACCCTCCGGGGGGGGAGGGGGTCGCGAATGACGGCAAAAGCTTAAACAGATTGGCGAATAAAACAAAGGGAGTGAAAAGAGATGGAAAATCGTCTGGTATAAAGCAAACCAGGTTAATGCCGTCGTCGAGTTTTGGGGAAGGGGGAAAAAAACTAGTTTTATGAACAAACAGCTTAACGTATTTAGTATTTAATAGCTCAGTAGGAAAACTTTGATACCATAGAAGTTAATCATCGCATTACAGTTTAAAAGGCGTACTCAATGAGCCGTACCAATATTAATACCATCGCTAGGAAATATGTCTTTAAATGCTATGGAATGGACGCTTAAACATTTTAAGGCCACGTTCAGTCGGAGTAGTAATCGATTTATGGTTCAATATAAAATACAGTATTTTTTATTTATTTTTCTATCGTTAGTATTATTTTTCAACAACCGCAATATTTCGTGGTGGCACGCACAAAACGCTAAGAACCATTTAAGTTTTAACACTAAATGTAACAATAAAAAAAAAACAAGAATTTAAAAATTTGTTTTTTTTAGAAAATTTCATTATATATTTACATAATTTAACTATAGTTATATAATTATCGTAGAAGGTATCAAACGATTTGGTGATTAAGTATTCTAATTAGATTTTACACAAAGGTGGTTGTTGTATCATAAATTATAATGTTATGTACAATACATTAATACTATATTTACTAAATTGTTGATTAAGTATTTGTACTCGTTTAATTAAAAATGTTTTCAATCCAATAATATGTAAGCATAGTAGTTTTATTTGAATTCTTTTAAATCGAAAATAACTCTGTAAACTATGTTTTATTTTCAGAATACTTTTTCATAAATTGTGTTAACAATTTTATATGCATAAATTACAGACAGTAACATGTTGTATAGCAGAAATCCATTTAATTGAAATAAGGATTGTCCTTCATCGTCTTACCTTGAGCAATTTCGCACCTGTGTGCGAGGCGTGACTCTCGGGCGTGCATGGGTCCACGTGGGCCACGGTAATCAAAAATAATTATTTAGCATGCTCATGCGCCTGACCGTAATACATTTTAAAATTATGTTCCTTTGGGCCTACAGTCCATTCCACAACCAGTGCCAAATCACAGAAAAAACTGATGTAATTAATTTTCTTGTCCATTAACAACAGAAGATCGGTCTGGCGGAAAGGAGGGAATTAAATTTCTACTCCTTTATTTTCGGGAATCTGTGCCGGGCACTGACTCATTTATCTGCGTGTGGTCTCTTTTTCTGGAAGAATAATTTCGGGTCGTTTTAGGGCACACCGTGGTTTAACGAAAACCACCACCAGATTTTCATGTCATTTACTCGGGTACACACTACGAGTGGAGAGAGCGAGATAGAGAATGACAGACACAGAAGAGGTGAAGTAAGGGTGTATGAAGCCTAAAGGAGATTGAGATAGAGAAAGAGAGATATTGAGAGAAGGACATGCGAAAGCCAACACTGACTTTTGACTATCTAGTTACATTTGTTCAAGACGTTGCACAGAAGTTAACATTGTGTATCGGAGTTTCTCCGTTTAAAAAAAAAAATAAAAATAATATGTAACATGAGTGTATTTTATTTATATAAATACAGTTTTGATCCTGCAAACTCGGTAGAACTATACTATTTTGTATTCATATAATAACTTTAAAATCGTATGCATTGTGTTACTTGAACATTGTTTTATTTATTTATGAAAGTATAATACATATTTTAGTAAATCGATCATTATTATATTTTAAGTACAATGTATGCGATAAAATAAAAGATTTAATTTTACTCTTTTATACACGTTGTAGTTTACATTTTCTTTTCCTAGAATAGGAAGTACATTACACATATTTTAATAATGTACATATGATATGCAATTTGAAATTTGTCTAAATCGCATGACTCTGTTTCTGTATTTAAGAGTTAGATGGTATTATTGATATCCGAAATTAAACATTTAGAACACATATTATTAATTTTCATCTGAAATGTAATAATTTATAATCGATAAAATAGTGTAGATACGTAACAATCATTTTTATGAAACAGTATGTGTTTGTATGAAAAAAATATAATAATAGCTTGCCTGTTTCAGTGACTAAAATATTTGAACTACTATCCGTTTAAGTCTTAAATGAACCAATTGGTTTTATCATGACGTCTTTTATTCGTAAACAGTATGCTAAATTTATGGGAAAACTGACAACAAATTATAAAAAGTCGTATACGTTTTTATATGTTCTTAAATATTAATTTGGAACGTAATTGAATAACTCAATGAAATTTGATAAACTATCTGAATATTCGTTCTCCTATTATTTATTCTAAAATCAATATTATAAATTCTGCTGGCTTCTTAGTTTAAACATATTTTTATAATGTTGATATACGAGTATTTATGTATTAAATTGCTTCGCTGTAATGTCTTGGATGAAAGCAAAAAATAAATGTAAATATTTTACCTATGTTTCAACCAAATCCTCTATCTCATCCCTTTTTTTATATTAATTTAATAGTATACAGGTGGGAGGTTTAAATACTAATTGGTATGCACATGACACATTAATTCACGCGTTTTGAATATTGTAAATACATTATTAAAATGAACACTATAACTAAATTCAAACGCAGAGTTCAATTTTTTTGTCATTTTTTTCATTCTTAGGTTGAATGAATGGCCAAAAATCGTGAACGTGGGACAACTCTATATCATATTATATTAATGGTATTATAATTTAGTGACACACTTTATCGTCAAAAGTTTAAACTTTATATAAACTTGCTATATCTTGAGAGGAGACGAACCCCTGACATAATAGTTTGACCTTTATCTATGTTCATTAAAAGTAACGATAAAATCGTAACTAAAAAATACATCTAATTTCAGATTTATTGATTTTTAATTAATAATTATTATTAAAATATTTGGTAGTTTATTATTAGAGAACACCTTATTCCGTGTTCGTTTTGTAATACTATTCTCAACCACGCTATTGTAAAACTGGTTTAAAGAATCTTTAACATACTACGAATTACGATATTCAAAAATTCGTTTTGATTATATATTTTACTATATAATCTATACCATGCATTCTATACAATATTAAGGAAATAGATTTGTTTTATTATTTTATCGAAATTTTAAAATATGCTATCAATCTCAACCAGGAATAATTTTGCGGTTTGTATGAACTATGGTGTCAACCTTCGTTTTTTAGGTAATAGTCGAGTGAATTCAAATATTGAATGTTCTTCCTACAATCTATATACCTATACTCTTGTCGAATGCTCAGCGATTTGGTATATTATCTTATGCTGATTATTTACAGTATTTAACGAATTCCATAATTGTATACTTTTTTTAACATAAGTATCTAATTACATTGATATTTTAATATTTTCTGGTTGTTTTTTTTTTTAATAATTGCAGCCATATTTAGATAGTACGTAAATAAGTATGTAAATAATGCGAGTAAATAATGCGTGTAAACTATTTCAGCACGAAGAATGCGGACGTTGAATACCAATATAGCATTTTAAATATAATATTTGCAATAAAACAATTAGGTACTAAAACTAAGGTGATCTTAATATATATTGTTTCATAATATTATTAATTGAATCGAATAATATTGACGGTTATTGTTTTTTTTTTTTTTTGCTTATATGTTTAATGTCTAATGGTAAATTTTCCGGTGTATTGGAAAATACCTATAAAATATTGTTGTTGTTTTCCTACGGATGTAAAATCTAGAACAAAAGTGTAGATTAAGATAAATAGTTAAGGTGACTCTAATTTCCATGAAAAATTCTACTCTAGATTATAGCGTAAAAACAGTCGAAAAAAATCATTTTTTTTTTTCAAAATTCCGAAAGCCGTTGATAATACAACCGTTTTTCTTTAAGGCGGGTGAGCCCCATTGGGTTTTCTCTATTTCTCGCGCATGCGTAAATGCCATACTGTGTATTTTCTTCTCTTTTAATATCTTACAAGTTTACTACGGATCAGAAATTATTTTATTACAAAACTTAAAGTGGTGTGTCGTGTGATGGAAGTCACACGGTTATACTGTCGACGAGCTATTATAATAATTGCACACGTATATCGTCGTGTTTACGATGTCTCATACCACAGTTTTACTGCGCATCGGTTGGTGTTATGGCTGAACGTGTATACTGTAAAGTGTATAATAATAATAATATTCTAGCCGACTCCTCTTTTAACTTTTCTTACCAAATGCCGTTGACGGGGACGTAGACGCTTGAAAATAATATTTCCAGAGCATGACTTACAGATTCTCGCCGTGTTAATGTGAGGCGTTCAATTCGTGTTGTTCGCCACCGTGTTCGGATTACCTATACAGTGGCCGATCACCGCGACGGACGATGAATTTCATTGGTGGAAAATAGCGTTGTAATCGTCCGCTGTTGTACAACGTACGCGTCGTGTCGAAGGCGTTTAACGACGTAGCATCGAACTCGGTGTCTTATTCACTACGGACGTACATCGTGTTCGCGTTATGCCTTTGCGAATGTGCACAACATCTGTCTGGAACAGCACGCACCAGCGACTAGGTTTTATAATCGGTGCATTGGACCTCGGCGTTCGCGTTGCACTATTTGACGGAATTTCGTGTTTCCGTCACACTTATACCGTAAAAAAGTTGTGCTATTGTTGAATTGTATTTATGAAAATTGAATAAAAAATAAGAATTTTCACTCAAACGTACCTATAGACAGTATAAAAGAACTGTACGGGAATCAAGCATTCATTTTCTTTGTAGTTAATGTATGCGGACTGGTAGACCGATGATGTGTATGATTAAAAAAAAAAACAATATGCAAAAAAAAAAAACTATATTCTTGTGCCAAAAAAATTAACACAGTTCTCCGCGTACTACTACCACCTATAACAGCTCATGTAAGCCATTTGGCTGGTTTCGTATAGTGCGTAATATAAATTCATAATATTGCATTTTAAACCTATTATTTTTATACTTTGATTTAAAAGATTTTAGTAAACTTCCTACCTATTCTTTAAGATAATAACATATTTTTCAAAAATGTCTGTTTAATACACAAATATAGTATTGTTTTTTTTTAAAAGTACCGTTCCCTTTGGTTTAATATAAAACGTATTCTTATTGATTTTTTCTTTGGTTTTTACAACAAAAAGTGTTAACATCTTCAGATGAGTTTAAACGATAGCGTATTTACTTATGCCGTTCATATTCTGCCATACCCCAGAACACACTCAATTCCGTATACTCTCAATATTATTTTATACATTGGTTTTTTCCTATTATGAATTCTTTCGCAGAAAATTTTTAATTTGAGTACAAAAGTATACATCTAATTAATAATATAAATTCCTCTCTACTAATTTTTATTTTATAAAATATATCTATTTCTTAGTATTTTCCGACTAAAGCTTTATTTGTATGATATGAAATCTGATAATTAATGTAATGCATTAATATTTCCGGTCGTACTAGTTGGCCAAAATAAGTACCAATACATTACATAATTATTATGCATTACAGTTTATACAAGACATTCTTAAATAACTAATTCAACAATTTGACTTTTATTTTCCTGAACCGACAAACATAAAATAGTCATTACTATTAACTGAAATTGACACTTACATAATTGAGGATACGGCTAAGGTTAGGGTTTTTCATTTTTTAAAATAAAGGTTCCGGTTTCGATTCCGGTTACTACATTTTTAAGGTTAACTGGTTCCAGAACCGATTCATTTTGGTTACGGTTCTGGTCCCTGATATTCAAGACCCCCAATCAAATTTACTTAAACTAATTGTTCATTTAGCTTACTTAAATCAAACAGTATTAAATGTAATAAATTATTTTGATTTGCAATTAATTTAGTGTAGTAAAAAATTGTTCTATCCGTGCAATTTTTTCATAGAAAAAACGTGATTAAGTTATTTTTTATAAGTATATTTGATTATAAAAATTATATTTTTCGGCAGCACATTTTTTTCACACTATAGTAGTATAGCATGTTAAAATAATTTATCAAAGATTATATGAAAATATTGATTTTACCTTTTTATTTCTTTGTTTTGTAATGCCTTTGAAAGTCGTATGCCTCTGGCAATTCTTTTCTTAAGTTCAATAGCACTTTTACCCATTTTCAAACTACCATTTTTTTAAATTACAAAAACTTAATCGACCTTGCTGAAAGTTGACATTAAAGACAAACTATAAGTTTTGATAATTCTTAACAAATCTGTAGTTATAAAATTTTTTGTTCAATATTTTAATTTTATTATTTATTAATTTTTGGACGCTTAGAATTATTTTGGTTGTATTTTAATTTAATTCAATATTTTTGGTTTTGAAATTATATTGTTTAACTATATAAAATACTGGGTTTTATTTTATTTATTTTTTTTAAATGTACCATATATTGATATTAATGAAATAAGGTAAGTATAGGAAACTAAATCTATAAAATTGGTATGAGCCTGCCTTTCTTTGACAATCACATAATGAAGCTGTTAAGGAGAAGACCTTGTATTAAACTAAAATAAATGTGGGGAATATGCAAACGTGCATAATATGTGCTTACATTTTTTTGTATCACAATGATAAAATTTGTTGATTACTTAGTTAAAATTTAACGGTACTCGTACGTAACCTACAGCTACGAAAAGGAAATACCAGAGTGACCAAAAGGATATGTTGGTGGATGATCTATTAATCGGATTAACCTTTGCCTATTCGTGGTATAACTACAAGATTGAGCTAACTATAGAGAACATTATATGAAGTTGAGAATGTTTTGTAGCTTAGAAAATAAAATGTGTGAATTATATTTCTAATAACATATATATTAAAATTAAGTGCTTAGTTATAACAAAATTTATTCGATTAAAAAGAAGTGCTATGGAAATAAGAAGCTCAAAAATTAAAAATGTTTTATTATAGATATTACTACTGGTAGAAGAAGAACTAATTTTACTATATATTTTTAAAAACAATATTTTACAATGTGTAACAAATATTATTTAATCACAAAGCCTCGCTGAGATGCCCAGTATTTCTTACGAGAAAACCAAATTAAATATATATAACTATATGCAATACTTTTGATGCTTCGGTTTCCACATGATATTGTTTTTATTTTTTTTTTTTTAAATAAATATTCTAGAAAAAAAATTAGACGAGATTATAAAATCATTCACGTATAATACACTTTTGATATAAGGTCAGCTTCAGGTATTACATAAGTTTTGTATGTTGTAATATTTTGGTTTTAAATTTTTTTGTGATTATGTGCGTTCTTATGTTTTTTTTGGTAAGGAGTAAAATTGGAATTCAATACTTCTAATAAATGTACGTACTGCTTTTACATGAAACTATGAACTTTTTGGTTTTTAAAAACGCGTTATATTCAAATAGGCATCAAATAAGCAGAAATATTGTTTGGCAAACTACGACTGATCACTCCATACAAATGTTATAAATATGGTGTTGCAAAGAAAAGTGGTTATATGCCAATATGTAGTAATTAATACCTATTTATATTATTATAATTATTATTATTGTTTTATTATTTTTTTTTTCGATAGAAAATTATGATCTAACAGTTTAACATAATATAATTTATTAAAACAAGTTATGCATTGACAAGAATAAAATGATTTACTAAAAGTATTAATTTATAATTAAACAATGTATAATAGTTACCATTATAGCTATATATTAAAAATAATCCGTTATCGTTCAATGATCTTATATTTAAATTGTTAAATCTAAATTATCTTTGAAAATATTGTATGACATTGAGATTCTTATTTATGTAGGTTGTCTAATTAAAATTAATATTCTTGGAATATTATTTTTCGAAACCATTTTTAGATCACTAAATTCTCGCTAATTAAAAAGTCACTGTTAATTATAAAATATAATTTAACAAAATTTGCCTCGTTGAATTATTAAATAAATAAATAAATAATAATAAATAAATAAATAATAATAATTAAATAATAATAATAATATAATAATAATAATAATAATAATAATAATAATAATAATAATAATAATAATAATAATAATAATAATAATAATAATAATAATAATAATAATAATAATAATAATAATAATAATAATATATAATAATTAAATTAATAATTCAATGCTTAAAAGCTATATTATTAAATGCTAAACAACACTAAGGCACAAAAGTTTTATTTTTTCTTACTCAAATGGCCACGGGACAACAACATTCGATATACATGTAAATATATGGGGCGAGGGGGTGGGTAGCAATAATAACAATAATAATAAATACCATAACATATATGTATATAAATTATTATGTTATTTATATGGACTTATGTGTGACAAAGGTCTTGATTTCCGGTCGGGTCCGTTCATTGTTCCTCAAATTTTATCCCCCGGAAGTCATAGGGAAAATAACCGCAAGCAGGAAACCGAAGTATAGGCAGCAGGGAAAACACATTCGACGAAGAAGATGAAGTGAAAAAAAAAAAAAAAAAAATGAAAAAAATGTTTTCGGCGTTGAAAGTGAAGGAAACGTACGGCCACCGAGGAAGAAGGCTGCGGCGGTGGCGACGTAGACAAAAACACGGTGGGAGAAACCAATTTATCAATCCCATGGCACCATTCGGTTGAAGGATACATATATACGCACATACGTACGTATACAATACGTACGTGCTGGTGGTTGCTCGGGAGTTTTGAAAATTAGGAGCTGAGATGCGATGGATCGCGGTGTTCTCAGGCGACCGGGCTGGTGGTTGGGGTAGGGTTAGAAAAACTCCGGTCTGTATACGTAACAACGTTTCTCGTCCATCCCCCTCCCACCATACCCCAACCGATAAATTATGCTTTTTTTAGGATAATGTAGCCCAAAATAACGGCCATCTTTGTGCGCCGCACCGCTCGTCCACACACTCGCCGACGCCTCTGTCATTGCCGAACGCCCGCGTTTCCACCACCGCGATGTGAGAATACGGTGGGGGGGGGCGGTGGCTCAGTGGCAACAATAAACCGACACAGCCATAAATATGTACTTTAACGGGTGCGTGGAGGCGCTTTTTTCGGGGAGGGGGGGGAGAAGAACCCCCGGACTCGAGACTCGTGGAAGTTTATATATTATTATTTTTATGCGCTGTTTACGTATATCTGCCACAGTCTAGCCTCCGTCACCCGCCCTGTACACTATCACCACGTGCCAATAGTGTATTCCCCTCCAAGCGCCCTGCTCCTCGGCGACCTGCAGGAGCACTTCGATTCCGACTACGGGTGCGCCGGTGTGCGTCGTAAAGGTGGCTCGCGGAACGACTTATTTCATAAAAGTGCAGTCACGAGGAAAAACAAACGGCTACGACGGTTGGCTGGATTTTTCGTTTTTTTTTTCTTCTCACGTGCCCATAATATATTATTCTTACTTCTTTTTCTATCCACTTATTAATGTACACATTTATACGCGTCATATGTGTATACGACCACAACGTATAGTGGGTACGCGCAAATATATTTTGTCGTTATTTTTTTAGTATTTTTTTTCATTTCGTGTTTCAGCGCGCGCGCACACGTGTACCCAGAGCTGAACGATTCACCGTGTTTCTTGCACCCCACCGTTGCTTCTCTAGACCGTGGCCACGAAACTTCGAGCCGTGCATTTTTAGTTTTCCTCGAAAACAATGTGTTCGCACAGGCATTAAATGTCGCCACAACCACGGCGGAAGAATGCGAACACGCGTTTGACAAAGTGCGTGGGCCCGGAATTCGCAGGCAAAATACCGTCACCACGCGCCACCGCCGTCGATATTCTTTCATTTTCCCTTTTGTGCTCGAGAATAACGTGGTGCCGAACCCCCAAAGGCCATCCCTACTGTGTGTCCTTTCCACCGACGACGCGTTCGTCCGTCTCGTGTTTGGGACTTTGCGCGTGATTCCGTTTTCAGCAAAGTCTGTTGCTTGACAAAAGATTGGCCTTGGATCGACGCTCCCAAACATGATATAAGAATCTCGGGAGCTCATATCAACATAAAAAACTTAAAAACAATTCAACTGAAAATATTACACCACAATATTGGACATCATGTAATAAAACTGAAAATGTTTAATATTATAAAATGTATATGACCCTATAGTACTCTGATCCGGTACCTCAGCGGTTATACTCCTCGGATGATCTACGAGATCACAACGCCTTGTTATAAAATCGGAAATCGTGTTTTCGGGGAATTATCGCTGCAGAATATCACTCACACGCCGCCGCGTGTTAATTTATGTAAAGTATTTAGGAAAATTGTAATTTCATATAAGAGTACGATACAGAAAAATTAAAATCCGATCGAAACCAATATAAATAACATGTTCAAGTTTTCAATCCCATCGACTTTCAGTGAATGTTTACTGTAACTAGATCTCGTTCCAACTGCAATACGATAAATCGAAAACAATCAGCGATAGTCGATAGATCTATTGTCACGCTTGATCAGTGGTTCCCAATATATTGTCTCTGAGTCTATGTTAGGGATTTCACGGTTGTGTTCAATGTATGAAATATATAAGACATGCAATGCCTAACTTGAACGAGATTATGTGAACAAAAAAGAGAAATATTTCATCAAGTTTTAAAATCAACGAGATGACTAATCCAACAATGACTTGTAATTAAATAATGCTAATAGGCACTATGTATGTTGCTGTTATAGCGTTATTTACTTTAAAATATTTAATATAAACTATAACGACAAATGGAATCAAATAAATGTCTTCATACCGCATTTTTTGACAAAATATGTGTATTCGTTGTATGTAACTAGTAACAAAAATGTAGGCAAAATTTAAAATAATATTAATAAACATTCCCAGCACGACTATTTGGTTCTTAGCTAGGAGTCGTAGCTTGGCCTCCAATCGGGGGACCCACAGCGTCAGATAACGGTCATATAGGCCGCGTCGACTAGACTATTCTAGCACCCTCTAACACGTACGAAACGCATCCATCTGTAATATATACTTCTCCTGGTGCGAGTCCTGCGAAGGAAGTCCACATCTTATTTTCGCCAACACCGGAAACGTATTCCGTAAATTCTTCTCGAAATCGTCGTACCCCCGCCGACGCAACGACGGCGAGTTACGCACCCGGCATTCCTGCCGCTCTCCTTTGTCGGCGAAATTCCTTCGGATTTACGGTACAAAGCTTCTTCAACTGTTTCCGCAAATTGTCGCTGCCATGTAGCAGCATAATATAGCATCGTAATTTATGACTATCTCGCGCACGTGAAACACCACCACGCGCCAAACTCGCGGCTCATCCGTCTCATCTGCTCGCCCGCTATAATCGTACTGACGCGGTTGCGGACTCGATTTCTCCGATACGCCCCGGAAAATCACCGCGTACGATCGAACAATTTGTCTACAAGCGGCAAAATGTATTCATAATAATATGTTATAATGCATTTGTCCACGTAATTATTGTCCCGATGAATCAAACATAAATTTTTATCATTTCAAATACGAGTAGACGGTTGACTAGATGATCTTTGCTAACATATCTTTTAGAGTTCCAAATCATTTCTCTAAAAACCAATCACGATGTTATGTACCGACACACAAAAAAATTTATATGCAAAGCTCTAATACACTGCATCGAATGCGTACAGCCGCAAACTCCTTAGGCAAAGTTCCTCATTAGTAGACTAATTATATTACATTTTACTTTTAATCGCACTAACTTATAATAACCACCAATATATACATTAAGAACTCTTTGTTCGTATATTTCTAAGTAATCTTATGTTAGATTATATTATGTATATTTCTGTTACTATATTAAACTATGGTTTGGCGTAAGTAAACTAATAATAATAGTTATTATTATTATGTACACGGTCAATACATTCCCGCGGTTAACTCACTCGCCCCGGCCATGTATATTATATAGGTACTTGACGTTCTTGTTCATCCGAATACAGTAATTCATTAACACGGAGTTTGATTTCGATATACCGAATTTCATACCCCGATGATATTGTGTGTTTTTCTGATGTACTATACCGACTGCAACATGAACGTGTTGTTGCTGATGCTCGTGACGATTTGCATATTATACACCTACCAAAACCAATTTAACAGTGTTCCCGATTTTATCGTATGCACTATCGAAAACTTTATTATTCTTTATCACTGGCGCAATCATCTAGTCCGTTTAATTATATATATACTATTATGTATACTTTTCTTCCACGATATTTTTAAAACTCTTAGAGCAAAGGACATTTGATGAACATCCTGAAGTTATTTTCGTGATTACTGCACGCTTACTACGCTTTAAAAATATGGTTTTTTCTACCACTCTTTATTCCCCTCGGGATTGTCCTTAATTCTAGAAGCATCTTTCATTCTCTTACTCTCATTTGTCCAATTCGGGATCTCATTATTTATTCCCTATGGACTAAAAAAAAAGTCATACATTCCTCCGTAACGTGTGCCCTACTTTTCCCGTTTCACTCCTCACGATTTATGTTTTTCAATACAAATAAATCATTTACTTTTACCTATTATTACCATTATTTATTATTAATACCTACAACTAAAAATATATATCGATATAATTGTGAAAATAAGTACACGTCTGGAAATGTATTCTATATTTTTTACGAATATCTGATTAAAAAGTTTAATTACATCTATAATTATTATAGACCCAGGTGAGTTAATCAAAATAAAAAAATTAGCCAATTTCATTTTTGATTTTTGCTTTCAAACTATTACGTTTTTGCTATTTTTAGGGTTAAAACCATTCCTAAATGAAATTAAATCTTCGACCTACACATATTTAACATAAATATTATTTAATTTGATAGAACTATTTTGTACTTTCTCGTTTTTTCCACCGATACAAAAACACGTACTCTCTCAATCAAATTTAAACCTACAATTTTTGTAATGGTGACATTTTTCTAGGTGTCAATAGTATTATTTTTTTTTTTTTTGTGAAGAACAATAAACTCTAGTGTGTCAAATAAGGCTTAAGCTAGTTATCGATACCTATTCGAGAATATACACTCTTGATGAGAATATATTAAGTGTAAAGCTTTTGTAATATTATCTGATGATCAGGTAAACCAACATCATCGTAGTACTAAAAATAATTATTTCTGTCCAATATAAAAACCATTGCATATTGTATACATGTATATTTGGTGCAATTTGTTTGATTAACACTTGATACATTAGTACAAAAAAATGTAAATACACTTATAATATTCCAATTAAATAAATAAAAAAAACATCTTAAGTAAGGAAATTAAATTACATTATATTTTTTTAAATGTACTATAACTATGAGTGTAAGTTACATAATTAATTAAGTTTATAATTTTGGAAAAAGAAACTACAACTTTAAAATACGATGATTTATCATAACTTTTTAAGTTTAAATCACTCACCTCGGTGGCCCACAAAAAAACCTACATCTGACCATTTTTTGTGTCTCATTTATGTAAATTGAGACATAAAAATTGCTTCGTTTAAACGTAAGTGATTTCCACTATTCATTACCATAGCTGGTCGCATTAAAAATACGATTCAAGAAAGAATTAATTTTTTTGAAATCAAGTTCTTTTAAACATATTGAACAATATAGAAAAACTAATTTTTTAATTATAAATACTATCATGTATAACAATAATGATTAATATATACGAGAGTCTGGTCTGTTGTAAACATCAAACATATAACTCGTTTAACCATAAATGGAATTCATGTTTTTGAATTTGGCAACCTCAACTAAACCCATTTATAAAAAAAAAATACTTATAAATGCATTAACTTATTCACTAAGTTCAGGCAAGTAATAACGACTGTCAGCTATACAATGTTCAGAAGTTATTATAACTTTACATGACCTTATGATTTTTTTTTTCAATAATAATAAAATACATTTTTATAACTTATCTGTTATATCAACTTATATGCGGTATGGGTGATAAAATGACTATTCATTTTTAAACTAAATTTCAATATTTAGTTTCATATTAACTAGAACTGATTAAAATTTCAAACATCTTATTTTACAGCAAAATGTGTTATCATCGTACCTATAAAAACATTTAATTCTGAAATATTTGGGCTGTGGTTGTGTAATTGTGGTAGCGCTATGAACTTAAACATTTTGTACTTTGACCCAGACATAATTAACCATAAAGGTAACAGTTCTACCTTATATAGGCAAAAATAAAAAAGATTTAGTAGACCAAATTAGATATTATTATAAAAGTCATTGGAGATATAATTAATTGTAAAAAAAATATTTACTATTTTAATTCATATACATAATTTACGACAAATATAAATACATATATAAAATTGTTTAAGTTGCTGTTATAAATCCCAATTTTTATAAAACAGTTATATGGAAGATTTATTTCGTCAAAAAATTATATATATTATTTCATCGATGAGGACATTTAAAATTTAAAATTTAAAATTTAAAATTTAAAATTTATGTAAATGGAACTACTGAATAAATTAGTTCAATCATATATGATTTCTAGTATAGCATTGTTGTGTTTGTTTTATTTTTTATCAAATGCTCTAATTTAACTCCAAAGGAAGCAAAACATTTATTATGTAATAAAAACTGAAACGTTGGATTTTGTATATTGTAACAACAAGTTTCTTCAAAAAACAAGACAAATGTTCAAATAATTCTTAATACTATATAAGGCATTACATTAATAACTTTAGTTTTGTGCTTGACATAGAATAAACATCCAAATTTATTACACTAGTTGCCACAGTTGAAACTTTTTACAAGAATACTTTTATAATTATAATTTATTTTATGAAAACAAATATTTTCTACGAATGTAGGCTTATGTCCAACGAAATATTTACCATTAAATTATTCAAATAATCAACAGTAGAAAATAAAATTTAATAGAATAATAAAACGTAAAATAATATTTAGGTATTTGGAAAAAATAAAATATTTACTTTCAAAATTGTTTATCAAATATGCTTCTTAAGTATTTATAATTATCATTTGATTATTATTATTGAAATCACTTGTATTTTCTATTACGTGCACGCCATAATTTTATTTTTAATTATATTCTTGTTCCTTAAAACTAAAATACTTGAACTTTTATAATACAGGGAAAAAATATTTGAATGTGGTACTATTTTATAAGAACTAATAATAAATTGTATTAATTTGAATAAATTACAAAAAAAATACATGTATTTTATTTATCATGGTTTAATTTAAAAGATCAAAAAAAAAAAAAAAGCTTTATTTTCATTTACGTTTAATTTACTATACTATGAGAATGATGAATCTTTCGGTAGATTGGAAATTTATAAATGGCTACTTGTAACAATTCAATGTTTTTCCCGAAAAAATGTGCATTACATATTATTAGATAAAGTAAACTGATCATGATTAACGATGTAATATGATATTATTAGACCTATAATTTTATTTTTAAATTTTTTTTTTTTAAAATATAGTTTATTTACAATCTGTACTTGCAATAGTTGCACAATAGGTAAATTAGATGATACATGTTTTTTTTAAGGCTTGTGTGATATGAGAAGGGAAATCTATTCAATAATAGAACCCAACGTGATAGTTTATTTTGATAATTTATAAGTTATAACTAATTTTTTACCAACCAATATCTTAATTTTTACCTCATTAAGTGCATAAACTTTTAACTTCACGTTGAAGACTATTCGCATAGGTTGCATGATATAATTAACACAAACCCATATGTTACCAGTTAACCGTAGTTTAATAGAAAACCATCTGTTTCCTCGTTTTTAATAAGACTACTTTACGTTGTAAATTCACAGTCGTTTTACTAATACCTGTATTTATACACACACATCGTAAAGCGTAGCACACATATGTTAATAATGAACCGTACACACAAAGTCTCTAGCTTTCTCCCACTCCTATCCCCCCTCCCATTTACTTGTTTCACGATCAGATCTAGAATATAAGTCTTTACGTATATCTATATATTACACCCGAGAGTTTTATGTTTTCCCCTGTAACAAGGGTTAGGCCAGCAGCAGGTAGGCAGTGGTGTTTAGTATAAGATTTCCGGTCCATCCATTACGGAGTGTTCTTACCTGTTTGCCGATTATATTAAGTGGCTTATGAAATATGGAACAATGAAATACGGTCGGACCATAAATTAACATTTTTAACAAACCACTTCGGCTTAAAATAATGATAAATAATCTTAAGACGCATATTGTTATTATTATTGTTTATATAATATATTTCCATTGAGAGGTCGACCAAATATTGTGTACGATTTGTAGCTCTTACGGTTACGTATACTGGATGCCACTTACTCATTGCGATTTCTCCCGAGATAATGAAGTTATTTAAATTCTGTTATTTTGTATTTTAATTTTTTTAATACTCAAAGGGACAATGATTAGAAATATTCCATATTTTAATTGGATGTTTTGGTAAAAAAGTTAAAATCATTTTTTTTATTTTATTATTTTCGAAAATGTTTCTAAATTTTCAAATAACTAGAAAAATGTATTAAAAATCATGAGTTAAATGGAAATAAAATGTTGAAACGTTATAATGTTCAAAAAAATATACTCTATAAAATGGTAACCTATCTAAAATAAATGTTTTAACTTTTTTAACGAAACACTAAGTTCAATATTATAAAATATATAATGTTTGCAGTCTATATCCCTGTGAGTCTCATGAAAAAAAAATACAGAATTTTACTATCTGCATTATCTCAGGAAATGGGTAAACCCTAAGTGGGATACCCTGTATAGTACTCTAACATTATACCTACATGTGGATAGCTTTACTTTTCAATATTAATTGGGAATCGAAATGGATGGTTGTTGACAAGATTAATGGCGTACTACAGATGCTCATTTCTCAGAACAATCGTTGATGATCTCTGGAGTCAGTATACGTGTTCGAATATTCTTAATCAGGCAATAATGTGCGTTTCAAAAAAGGTTAAAAAAAAGTGTCCAGCCTTCCAAGTTTTTGCTGTTTCGTACGATTTTTTTATTTACATAGCACAGCTATTATTTGAACAATGACTGGTCTACTGAACCACAAGCACACCGTTAAAAAACAAATAATAATAATAATAATAATAACAAAAATAATAAATCGGATACGATGGCGAAAAACTATTTGAAAAAAAAATCAGCTCCGGTGACGCCGTTACGTAGAAAGCGGATTAGAGACATTGGAGCTTTGTCGTTTCTGCGGAGTGTGGAATGTATGGTAACTAACTAAGGTCTGACGACATCCAAAGGAAACCCGACCCAGAGGTAGTTTTTAAATTACAATTTTTGTCTGAAACTTTTCATGTAACATACTCGTACTATATACTTATAATTTAATACGTATGCCTATTTTTCCGACAAAAGTCGGATAACTAACAACTTTTTACAAATAGTCCACTAAACCTTTATCTTTCTTGACAAAGAGTATCTGAAATACCATGTCTTATTAAGATTCATAAAAATTAATAACCCAACCGACTTCTAAGTTTCCTTTTATGTTTGCAGAACTGCTCATTTTCATGTTCAACCATCCAAGACCAGTTTCCTTAAATTTTAAGCTTATTATGTTTTACATGGAGAACATTTTCCGACAAAGTACCGGATGTAATTAAAAAGCCAATATTTATGTCATCATTTATTTAAGTATAACTTTTAAATACAAGTACCAAAGCATAGCCCTAAGCATAAAATACATCACATTATTAAGTCCATAATTCTATACTATATAAAATCAAGTTCCCAACAACTAAAATGCTTATAATATACACATTGTACGTACACAAAAATGTATATAGTATGTTGCATTTCGTATAAATAATTATTCAATTTTTAGGTTTGTTAGTAGTTAGTTACTCATTTTTTGTTAGTTAACGACAACATTTTAATGAGTTTTAAAATGTATAGAGTGTTATTAGGTATAAAGTTTTGTTTTCAGCTATTTTTCTTAGTTCGGTGTTAACTTAGTAAGTTTAAAAAAAAAAGAAAAAAGGGCGTTTACAACATCCGTCCGAGTTACACGCGTAGTTTCACGAACGAACGAACAACAGTTAAAGAACAATCAATAGACATTTCTCTTTTCGTCTCTTTTGTGTACATATGGCACTAAAATATCAAAGATTTCAACTCAATTTGTAAGAACCCCTTCGTTAGTCCCAATAGTATCTTATCGAACAATCGAATTTAATACTACCATGTCGAATAATTCGATTTAACTCTCAAGTCCAGAAATTTAATATTCTCTATTTCGATTGATTTACTTTTAAAATAGTAAATGCTCGACTAGTTTCAGCAGCTCGCTATAACTTTTATGCCAACAATCATATTATAAATTAATTGAATTTTAGCAACTTACAATATTATTATATGAGATTATATTATTATTCATGAACAATTCGATTATAGTTATCATTACTTCAAATAGTCGTTACGACTTTGGATTACTCAAAAATAACATCATTACCTACTAAAAACTAATTATATTATACTTACATTTTTTTGGAAAACAATAAAAAGTTATTTTATTCGATTTTGTACACACTTCAATTGTGCTCGTATGCCAACTCATCAGTAAAACAAAATGTAGTACCTATAACAATATGTAGTATGCACTATAAATATTTTGTTTATCGGCAGAAAATGACTTATAATGATATATTATATTACAATGATTTTGTTGTGAATTATAAATGATAACTTTATTTCGGCAAAGGTTATTATATTTCTGTAATACGGCCGTATAGGTTAGGTTAGGAAAGTCACTGGTTCAAGCTCGGTTATCGGCGGTTTCGCTTTCCGAAAGGGAAGACAGTAACGAGAAAAAAACCTATTATCCAGCCCAACGTGCTTTACTTCAACAAATCAAAACCGAAATCACTTACCCTACCAAAAACAGCCGACAAGGATGTGTAATGGTCCTTGTTGTCGATTAAATATTACCGAAAAAATATTCCCACGGTCCAGGATATCAGATTCACATTCATGGTTTAAACATATTTATTACCAAGCCCATTAACTGCAGCTCAATATATTTACAATTACTCAAAAACTCATCACGATAGCCTACTGGATTTCCCAGTACTTTCGACTAGGAGTTTTAAAATGTTGTACCTAATAAACAATTTTAAAGAAAACATTTTTCCTATCAGGTACTTTCTGATTGTGATAATCAGAGAAAATTTTCATTTCAAAATCGTGTACACAGGCACAAAATAACAAAAAAAAAACGCACTCATTGATTCATCATCGATTACGTACAGGTTTATATAATAAGGTTATACGGAATAATATCAACGTAAAAATTTAAAAATTAAAATCATAATTATTTGAAAAATAGTAACGTTATGTTAAGGGGGCTCGTGGTATTTGATGTTTTAATTTTTTTATATTATGACAATTTTTACGCGGCTTAAACAATTTTAGTCGACACTTTTTATGCACGCCGTCACATACTCCTCAACTCTCAATAACCTAGTAATTTGTACTAAGTAGTAATAGAACACCAATTATTATTATCTTTATAGTTGGAATCAACCAAAAATAAATAATTTCATTAGAGGCAATGAAATAATGAGTATACAAAATAAGATTTATAACCGGTTGACATCAAAAATACTAAGTCACGATCTCTGCGTGTTATTGTAGCAATTTCGAGAAACATATAAATTGTCATACACGGATGTTCAAGTCTATGTCGAATATGTGAAATAATTTCATAGTATTTTCAAATACTTAATAATAGCCAAAAGTTGGAATAAAAATCACCTAATAATGGTGATCTAGTTTAAATGTATTTTAACAAATTCTAATGACTTAACTTCTCTGTTATGTTACGTAGGAAATCAATTTTAAATTTTGGTTCCAATTATTTAATAAAATGAAAAATAATGCAAATTTCGATTCCTACAAGACATAGTCTGTGTATAAAAATCTGTTATTAAAAAGTATCTATGTGTAAATAATACGGATTTTATATTAATATCGTTTAATTCGTATAATTATAAGATACTGTTATTTAGTGAAATAAAATACATTATTCTCAATTGTATAAGACACCTATGATTTTTAATAATTATATATAAGTTATATGTATACTGTATAGGAACTCCGTATACCAGAAACGACCTTGCTCAGTTGGTATACGTACCAGCTCTTATCATTATAAATATTGTAATAATGTAATTTTGTAATTTGATTATTGTATTGAAATAATGATATTGATTATACCGAATAAATAAATAATAGTGAAGGAGCAAAGGAATTAAAAAAAATGAAAATGGAAATGAGGCAATTATACCAAGGCTATTCTATTCCCCTTAAAGCCAAATTGTATGTGTGTATTTTACATAATGATTTATAAGTCATATTTTATTTGAAATTTGAAACGATCTAAAAGTATATATTTAATTATATAATATACTATTCATTACGTATGTAAACTCATTTAAATGAAGCTAAAGTGAGGGACATGAATAATTTAAAATAACCGGCCATGAATACAAGTAAAAAAGAAAATCAGGCATATTGTTACAATAATTTACATATAGTTTTATTATTTACGAAAAATTATATTTATTACGATATAAATAATACCAACTGTCAAAATGACGCATAAAAACTCAATTAATAACTTGGTAAAAAACTGAGCTTTTACAAGGTATATTACTTAGTATGTAGAATTTACTTTACAGTAATTTGTATATAATGGAAATTAAAGGGTAAGAAAAAACATTGGTATTTTAATTTAGCTACGGAATTAATGTTTCTTGAACATTGAACAGTTAAAAATGTAATTACTGCTAACATTATGTGTTACTTTAATTAATTTATAGATGTTTTAAGTAACATTTAAAGGTTGTGACATTGTGTCAACAAATTTAATATATAATGCAATTAAGTTCCTTATATTATGTCTAATTAAAGTGGTAAGATAATTTAAATCATAAAACCAAAAAAAAAAAAACTGAACTTTATCATTTAACCATTATTTTTTTTATTTTTATTTTTATTTTAAAAAACACATTCCTAGATTAAGGCTATCTATATCTAGAGATATTTGACAATATACTAATTTGTTTTAACAGGTATTAATATGATAATTCAAATATTTTAAGTTCTAAGGATAATTAACAGTTGGTAGTTTAGATATCCAGAAGTAACAATGTGATTACAATAATACTAATATTTACTTATTTACAATAATTTAATGACTATAAATAACAGAGAGGTCGTAGAAAGATCTGGAAGAAGCGCATGTGTAGAGTGAAGATTTGAATGTTGAGAAGTGGCTTAGTGTAGGAGGTCATGGGGATGACCTCGTTTTAAACGACGATGAGTTGGGTGGGTGAGAAAGTTATTGTGAATTGCACCTGATGAGTTTGGAAGAGAGCAGTGGACATTTTTTTGCTAATGATATGACCTTTGATTTCTTGGATTTGAAAGTCTTTGTGGAGATTTGCATTTCTGACAATCCATGGGGTATTTGCAATTATTCGGAGGACTTTGTTTTGTACAATTTGCATTTTTTTGGTGTGGATGCACAATCACCCCATACCGGGAAAGCATAGGTATTAACCATTATTAAATACAAAACTATTGCTAACTAATTTCTATGAATATTATAAGGTGAAAAATAATAGATATCAAAAATGTTGAATATTTTCAAATGATCTCATTATACTTGGCTTATAAATATTTATGTGAAGATACATTTGTATTTAATTCAGCTCATAATAATCATTTATTTTGGATTTAAAATTATACACAAAAGGAATTTATTCAGGAGTCATCTTATGCTTTAAATGTTTGTTAGCCTGTTTTTGATCAAAGCGATGGTTTATTTTACAACGTATGATTAAATTGAAACATTTTTAGAAAGTTAAGTTTATTACTAAGTTAGTTTTACATTTAAAAGCGCAAGTACATTATTCTTCCAGAAAAATAATTTTATGAGCGCATTTGATGAATATTACGGACAGATTTGATTGTACTGTACTAAACATTTAAGTGATTAGTTGCTCACATTAATAGTATGCATCTTTGATGAACATGATACATATGAAGATATATTTATTATATACTTCATATTTTATCTCAAGAGAAATCAAGTAAAAATAGATATCAAACCGATTGAAGAATTAAGCGTGTGACAAAAAATGCGTTGTGAATTTCGTCGAGAAAATATTTTCATATAAATACATAAATATTTATTCGACAAATTCGAAAATAACTTATAACAGATAAGGCATCCTTTCAGTTATGCTTGTCGCGATTATATTGATTTTTAGAATATCAGTAAAACAAAGAAGAAAACATTATTACTAAAATTATTTCATGGACAAAATAAAATTAATTGTTGTAAAATATACCTAAAAGCTTTATGGCTCATTAAAATTATGTCCTATATTATTGTACTTAATTTATTCAGTATCAAGCAACTTGTTCATTAAAAAAATTATCACTAAAGTAAAATAATATATTAGTAAGATTTGTCAGTGTTTTAAGATAAGTTGTTAATTCAAGTGTAGTATGTTCAATACAAATACAATGCTGTTTAGTTTAATAAAGTTGTTTCATGTATGTAACACACAATTTAAAATATAATTTTTTTTTTTTTGCAAACAAGTCAAAATAATAATGTCTGTTTCTTTATTGTTTCAGGTAAGACAGCATCGAATAACATGTTTTACTAAAATAAAGGTATAGTAAACATTTTATAAACCGCCAACAGTTCAACCATGGTATTTCAGTGTTATACGAAACACGTAAATTATTAACAGTGGTGCAATATTTAATTTAGTCACTGGTAAGCTGACTTAAAAGACAATTTTATATTATTCTTGAAATTCGTGGAAAACATTTGAAAATGCTGTCGTTTATATATGGCAATAAAATGAACGTTATTGTTTGCCATGAAAGTCTCCATTTATTACGCAAGAGCAAATCACTGGCTAGGTATAATAATAATATATACTTTAAAATAGAGATTTTCAACCGAAAAAAAAACCTGGTTTACTTGGTTCATATACGTCATATAAGTGGTACTTGTCACATGGAGTGTGCCACTCGGATGGATCTGTTGGAGTTTTATTACTTTTTCAAATATATGAAATGATATGAATCATCGTACTCCTTAAAAGATTCTAAACGTAACTTATTTACGGTTAGTAAAAGCATGAAGAACAACAAAAGTATATTGGTTTTTGATTTTCCAATACATTTTGCGACGGGCTGTATTCCAGACTGTTGGAAATCGAATTTCCTAGTATTAATTTTAACGTGTCAATAAGTATAAATAATGGAGTATATAAATATAGAGTCTTGTTCGAAATTCCATGTAAAATTATTATCATAACGTTTATTTTATGATAGATCGACGGCGTGTATGAATACAATCAGTTATCGTTTTTTAAAACAACAAAAAAATTTTAAGATTCAATAACATCGTAAAAAATGTAAATAGTCCATGACGAATGGTGATTAAAATTCACGATCTTATGTAAAATTAATATAAGAGAACATATGACGCGACTGTTATATATCAAAAAAACAAAAAAAAAAATGTTTTTTTATTGAAAACGTCTACGTACTTATACTCGATAATTCAAAAGGCAAAAGAACTGCTTAGATAATCGATAAGTGCTTGCTTAACAATATTTTACCACTTATGTCTAGTATAAAAAAAACATTCTTCCTTTTGAATTCGGTATGGTGATGGAGAAAAAACTGAATGAGTAGATATGGAACGGGGGAGTGAATGCAAAAATAAAGAAAGGAAATAGAAAGGGTGGAAAATGAGGAAAAGAGAAACAACGAAAGAATTTTCAATAACGTGAAATCTTGCGACAGCAAAGAGACACATGACACACATTTAACCACTTTCCTGCCCTTTAAACATTTGGAGGGCAAAAAACAACACTCTTAGGAATACTATAAATTCTGTGTTTCGAATACGCTGCTGTGGTCGTTACGCCTATTGGTGAGTACAACGAGAAATTCGATTTTTATTTCACCTCTTTTACATTTGTCCACCAAATATTTAAAAAAAAAAATATAGAACATATACTTTATTTTTGTTATATTTTTTTTATCTGGCTCTCTTTCTGATTGCGTATTCAATAATACATATTTCCTAGAACTGTATTTGATTAAATATAAAGTATAATTTAATTTTTCATTGACAGCATTAGGTGTGATATATAGTAAAACATGTCTATAAAATAACAAAAATTGTTTAAAAAACAACCTATGTATATCAACTAAAATATCAAAGTTCATGTTGATGAGTGAGTTAAAAAAGTTTTTTGTGTCTATTTTTCCCCGCGGACTAATTATTATTTTGTAGATATAAACTCAAAAATTGTGAGCATATATTACTTAAAATTATTTGATAACCATGTTTTATGTTCAACAATCTATTGAGAATTTCTAAATTAATCGTTTTATGTTTTTGTTAAGAAAATGTGGAATTATATATCAGTTCGTAAAAATTGTATATTTGTTAGACTAATTTAAACTTGACGAAAATAGATACAAAAATATGAACTATATTATTTATTGAATTAAAATAAATTTTGGACTAATTGATACCCACGACTTCACGTCTTAACATCATATATATTTAAAAGGAAATGTTTTATTAAGAATCTATACAACGGTTTTTCTTTTCGATTAGTTCATAGAAAAGCTAAGTTATTTTAATACCTCTAGTGTTTAATTATTCACCAATTATATATAAATATTTATACATATTATAAATTACATGAGTTACTTTAAACTCCAAACATCGAGTCTCGATGTCCTTGATTTCAATGTTTGAACATTTCTAAACAAATTGCTGAACACACGCTTACAAACACACACACACACACCCATTCACATTAACACGAAGTGCGTTCCGTATACACATAGACACGTACGTACATCTCGTGGTATATACCCTTTGTTGCGTGGACATACTGCGGTAGCAACGTTTGTGCCGGCGAAATATATAAATTGACCGGGCAGCAAATGGACCGAAAAACTAACCGTTTTTAGAAATTACACCCATCAAAAGTTCCGAATAAAAGCATTTATACACTCGGCCGCATCACAATAGCCCTTCTGCGCTGAGCCGCGGCCTTCTCTGCCGGAGTGTACCACCTCCGTCGCAAAAAAACTACAACGGCCAAACGTTCGTAAAGCCAAATATCGTTTCGAACATTTCACATGCGATGGTGCGCGTTGCGGTGTGCTGTAATATGCTGCGAAAATGTTCAGTCTCTTTCACCCCTGTCCATAGGTCAAGATAACAAATATATCCATTCATTTGCACGACGAGATGATATATTATTCATATCATTCAGATCGAACTATGTCGCACTAATGTTAGATCCGAGGAAAAATATATTAAGAACATGATTTTTTTTAAACCACAAAAAAATGCACGTGTTCCCGGCGTACTCACCGACGACGACGATAGTGCAGTTAACGTTATGGCGGGTGGGTTGATGGAGCAACGTCGAGGGATGGACACCTATTTGTTGATTATCCCGACGTAACGTGCCATCGATGGTGACATTGGCATCGGCCGTGCATGTGATCATAGTACGCTCATACGACTTTTACGGTCATGGTCGCAGGGTAGGGGGAGGGGGGAAACGTACACACACTATGGGGTGGGAGGGCACGTGGTGGTAGTGGCAGCGGCTGTACACATACCCTGTGTATATTGATCCGTATTATGCCGGCCAGTGGACCACCGCCAACCGCCACCCGGCCCTTCCCCGACGTGCCCTCCGACCGTTCCAACGTGGCGCGAAACTTCTTCCTCGTCACCGGGTAGGTTGTTTGTGTGTGTGTGTGTGTGTGTGTGTGTGTGTGTGTGTGTGTGTGTGTGTGTGTGTGTGTGTGCGCGTGTGTATGTGTGCGTGTGTGTGTTCGTTATAGAAATTCACTCCTCCCACGTACATACACAACCCTAAACCACATCCACCTGTACTGTACAGGTAATGACGCGAAGTTAATGCTTTATTAAACGGATATAGTGACTTATTAACACGACGGCAACACACGGTGTGGTGGTCGCATTCCACAACCATTTCTCATCTACAGCTGACCATCATAGAAGTACCGCCAATCATCGACTGCCACGTGGAATGATAATGACCTACCCCTATTACCGGCCTATCCAAGACTATCGTTGCCAAAATGTTTGACTCTGCCATTCATCTCTTTTTAACCTTCTCCGTAGCTGTTACCAATACTACTCAGCCTTTGTTTACACTGACCTAGCTCACCCATATACCTTACTCCAATCCATCCCATCCCCCACGTGTTTCATTGACGTGTAGGTATAACGTAAGATATTTGTATAATATATTATAATGTATTGTAATCAATGAGTACGTATTTCAAAAAAAAAACGTTTTTGTATCCACTGGATGCATTTTGATTGAAAGAGAATATGAAATAAAAGAGAAAGAGGGAATGACGGGGGTAGAGGGAGATGAAGATGGAGGATACCTTTAGTAATGTATTCAAAACTGGGTCGGTCTGGACATGTTAGAAGGCGTCTTTCTGTGACATCTAAAAATATGAGATGCTATTGTGGTTCCTGATAGCTTCTCGCTTAAAATAATAGCTTCATTGTTTTGCATAATGCAACAGAAATAATGTTGTTCTACATGATTCAGCTATTAATCCATCGGAAAACGAATACCTAATATGGTTACGTATAAATATACTATTTATCAATCATATTTTATTGTATTTGGTATTTGAAGTATAAAATAATGCCTAAGTACATGAACTTAACGTTTTAAGAACCAAAAACTTAGATAATATTTATGAAACTATAAAAAAGGCAATCTCTACAAAAAATTATAATACTTTTACCAATAAAATCATAGATGGACGCTCAAGATTTTAAACTAATTTTCTTATTGCTTAAAGTACATAATAAGTGTATTATGGTTATGCTTATCTTAATATTCATATATTGTGAGACAATTTTTTTCTATTCACTTAAATGATAGTACGTTACTTTTTTGTGTGTATGTATTTTTTTAGTATGTTTTATGATTATATTTTTTTAATGAATTACTGATTTACTTAATGGTTTCAACTTATATTTTTTATTTTGACGAAATAGTTACTGTACGTTTTCAAGTTCTATATACTTTATTATACTTTGTCGATATATGCTCAGAATATTATTTATTCGAATAAAATGTTTGATCATAAATGGTAGACTTTAACCTTTAATTTGATTATTTAATTTTACTATTATGACCTATACAGAACACACATGTTGATATGTGTCTTGTTGTTTGTTCTTTTTCTACCTGCATTATAATGTTTGGGAGAGAAAGTCATATAAAAAAGCAATTGGTATTTTTTAATGAGACGATTATTTTTACATTCGTTTGCTACCTTTATTGTATTGTAACTTAAATATGTAAAGAAATAGAAATTATTTTTCACTACAATCCTGGTAAAAATTAATATTTCTATTTTATGTATAGTATGAAATGTACAAATCATAAGTTATGATATTATATTATACTTATAGTAAAACGCTTTGCACAAAATTCCGAAATAATTGCCATTTCCATCGATGTATTTATTTCAAATTTTAGGGCGCATTTCGATTATGTATCATGTTAACAAACAGTTATAAATGCTACAATACTGAAACGTTAAAAATAAATCAACCATAATAGTCATCCAACAAAACCTATCACGCTTAAAACACTGCTTATGAATATAAGTGCGTATCATATATTCTGTTTAGTGAAGGGATAGGTCATAATATGCTATACAAATTTCACATTTAACATTGTATCGAAATTAACTATATCCATTCATTAAATAGAAATAGCAAGTTAATTTATTATTTATTTAAATAAAACATGCAAGTTTACGCTATTTAACTTTTTTAACTTTTATTAAAATAAAAACAACAAGTAAGGGTAGTGTTACCACTGGGTGACTCCTTTCATCAAACTAATCATGTAAATAAATAACTATCATCACATATTCTTATTATTCCTAAAGGAATAGATTGTATATATCGAATAAGAATAATAATAAAAAAAAACTTTTATTTACTATAGTAAATTCAAAAAGTAAATTTTATTTATTTATTAGAATTTCCTATTATACTTGCATACAAATATTAAAAATAACAAGATTTATTTTCAATTATCGAAAAAAATAACATTATTTGTATCGCAGTTTTAGCACCATGAAATTATTTCAAAATTTAACTTAAAATAATATAGTTATTTCACACATCTTGCATGCACATTTTAATACGTGTACGTAGGGCATGGGTGATGGATGTCTCCACGAGTAATATTTATGTATTTTTGGCTTATACAAATTTATGAATTACATTAAAAAAAAAATTACTATGAAGCGTTATTTTGAAATATCCTCCTCCTACCCCATAAAACAAAAATAAATAAATAGTAGTTATATAAATGCATTACACGATATTACGACTACGATCATTTAACTTTTATCTAAATTACGTTTTTAATCGCTGTATAATTTAAGATTTGCCTACTGGAATCACTAGGTATACTAATATTTGCCTTTAATAAGATTAAAAAGGATATCGTATTGGTGAAAACTAGGATGATTTAATATTATTTCAATTTTGTACACAGATTAAATTGACTCATCGGTACTGCAGTAGCGAAATTAATTTATATTGACCAAGTTGTAATTGTGCTTACACAGAAGTCCATTATAGAAATTGTTTCTCGTTAGGTATATTATCACTGTATTTGTGATGATAATAGTTAAATACAAAATCGATTTATAATTTAGTGATAATTACCTCTGGCATTGCATTTTATCACCATGTATGTTAGTATTAATATTTTAAATTTTCTTGGATACATTTCTAATCATGTATGTATAAATGCTGTTTTTAATTATAAATTAGTGTAACATTATAAATATATGTACTGCTTAGTTTTGTTCAAATTTTTTTTTTTTAATTTTAAGACCTTATTTCATACAAGAACTAGTTAAATTATATAGACACAAGTTCAAACAATGAAAGGGTAAACACATTTCCCTAAATATTATGTCAACACATTAAAACTTTACATAAATATATACTTATCAAGAAATACTACGATATAGAAACGTAATTATGAGTTTTATGAAAGGTACAGTGTATACAATATAAAGGGCAGCTATTAGGCAACAACCCGAAAATTAATTAATAATTGGACGAACTGCAAAGATTAGATAATAATTTATTCCAAAACTTCATACCTATTACATGAAAAATAAAGAACAAAATACGTACTTGTTACTAAAATAATAAAGATATATTTTACAATTCTTTAATTTAATATGTATATACATAGTATTCGTGTATTGCATGCAATGAAATGTGAACAAAACTAATCATTGTCCATTTAAACATATTTAATTTTTTCTCGCGTCGTGTAGTGTTCTTTAGCCAAAGTTTATTGTTATCAACAAGTACCTGTATGGGAAATACATAAATGGTCTCATAAATTAGTATAACAACGCGTATTATATGCATACTAGAATGGAACTTTTCCAACTGTAAAAAAGAATAATGATTTATTTTTATAGATAATACAGTATTAATTTACAAACAGTTGATGAAAAATAATCGAATTGTTTTAAACGGCTTCAAGCGAATTTAAATTAAAAAATATGGCGTGTATTTAATTGCGGCCCTGATTTGCATAGAAAAATAGAAAACCATTTGGTTATTTTTATTTTATTTTTAACAAGATTTTTTTTACTGTTGTACAAAATAAAAAAAGAATTCAGCATTTGTAGAACCCAATGAATAGTTAACACATTATCATGGTAAAATTTAAGTCAACGGAAAACTCAAATAACATTGTTGGTATTAAAACGTATAAACTATATTTCTTTCGATAACAGAATAAATGACTTTGGCTATCCTTTGGAGACTAAGATTAAGATAAATGTTCAAATTATCTAATAATATCAATTAATTTTTTTTCTTTGCTTGCATTCCTAATATATTAAACATACAGGAAGCATTTAACGGTTGGGATAATATCAAATTGTATCACATTTTTTTTTTTTTTTACAATATACTATAATAAAATGGCATTTATAGTTTATGAGAAGAGAACAACCAAACAAATAAATAAAATAAAAAATAATTTCAGTCTCTTCTCTAAACTTTTAACAACAATAGATTTAAAAAAAGAATAGACGATTTTTAAAACATGAATAAAATACGGAGACTTTAGTCCGTAGATAACAAAAAACAATATAGAAGTTATATTAGTTTAATTTTAAATGTTAGGAGTGTATTTGTTTTATTTTTAATTTATATTTTATCTTTATACATAATGTACTCGTATATTTCATTAAATATGAATGCGGATCCAACAAAATTATTAAAATGGCTAATTTTTTTTGGTGGATGTATCGCAGTATCTCGAGTCAATAATTCTTTAAATTCGTATCCTTTTTTCCAAATTACTCGATCAATTATACTATTCAAAGACTGGTAGTCACCAATTAGTCAGAGTACTAAAGCAATGTTTTGCGTTTATTTACGATGATACCATATGTCGTTTGTCTTTATCCGCATTTACCATCAAATTTGCCTTTTTATTTAATTATACAAACATAATATTTATTTATTGTTCAAATAAAATTTAAAATACTTCACTGTTGTATTGTTTCAAATTACTTGTGTTCGGCTTTTAATTTATTTTAACTATACCCAATAGCCTTTTAAATTTTATTGAAGGTTAATGACAATATTTGCTTTTGAATTGTTGAAATATATTATGGTTCTACTAGATAAAAAATAATCCAGAAGTAAAAACAAATAAATACTTTATAAAAATCAAACTGATTTTCATTTTAAACAAACATATATGTATACTTCTATAAAACTAAATTTAAGAAATTATTCTAATTAATAGTTGAAAACTAAACTATTTGCAATTTATTATATTTTAAAAATTAAATTGTTTTGAAAAATAATCGATATAAATGGATATTTTATACTATTTTTTGTTGTTTTTATGAAAGTCTACAATTTTTGCGATTTTCATACCATAAAATACTTTCAACAACTATTTATTTAAGAAAAAATTAAAGCTTTTTTATCTTGCGTTTTTAATTTTTATAACAAAATTCAGATTACATCGAAACTAGAAATATATAAAATCAGAGTACAGTTCAATAGTTTTAAAAATATCTATATATAGTATATATTATATATTATATACTTATTATTAATAATATTACTTTCAAAGCTTTTTTTCCATGAACAATAACATATTTTACACTCTAGAAGTTCAACATTGCCTTATTATTATCGCATTTGGTCCGTATCAAACGATCGATAACGAACTCAAGGGTTTAAAAATGTCACCTCTAAGACATATTGGTTTGCTGAAATATTACATACTCTTGAGGACACCGCATACAACGATATCATGATATTAGTGTTATTTTAATGCACGCATTATTTACATTGAATAATGTAGTCGACGTTTAGTACACATACTATCGGGGAAACGATAATGAATGCTGTTCAAAACACACGTATAATATGCCGTTAATGTCTCATGCTGGTTGTTTGCTAACTACTTCAATTCTTGACTTATTTAGTGCGTAGTGCTGCTACACTCGTGGAACAGACGTGATCGTTTATTCTCAACACACACACACACGACCGGGAGGGGCTCAACAAATATCCCATCGAACTACTGTAAAATCTAGTAACCTCTAACTGCCTGCATTTATTGGGTCATGCACGATACTTCGACGGTTCACTCTACTCATCCGAATCGCTGTTGTATATATATATTGACCAAAATCAAAAACGATAGTTTCCACTTAATAAACTGTATACACTGCGTACACAAAAGTCAAAGTCCTAGAACGTAACGTTACCGCCATGACGTTGCGTGTTAAAAAACGCGAAACCTTCAGAAATACGATCGTTCAAAATTGCACAACGCTCATTCCTCTGGAGCCCAAAATTCTAGACCCACTATGTAAACGTCTAACATTCTCCTGCACTCACTGTTCTGTACCGAATTCTAAATTCTCACCACCTTTGTATGCGGAGTTATTTCCTATGCATCTCCCACAGCTATTCACTTTATTAATAGGTACCTAGCTGAGACGTTATTACGTGTATGTGCTTATGTGAAACTATTATACGTCAGTGTGTTTTTCTTATTGCACTGAAAGTATATGATCGATATGATTTTAACTTGGCCAAGTACATGTTTGCAGAGTAAAACAGTTGGTGTATTTCATGATTAAAAATATTATCTTCAAATACTTAGTTAATTAACTTTGTAACCGTCAATGATTTCATTACTCGTAATTGATTATAACTTATAAGTTTGACTTTTGAGTTAAATTAATTTAAATCATTGGTCAAAATTTAAGAGAGTGTTTTATGCTGACTTTGTTCAATAGGTTATTATACTTATTATAATATGGTCTATATAAATTATTTCTTCGGTATATTATTCAAAAGAACTTTTTTTCTTTTATAAATATTTAATACATATGACTAAAAATTATATGTTTAACACTGTGTTTCCCAAAAAATGATATTCAGTATTCGTGAATTATATTGACTAGAGCAATATATGTTTTTAATTATATTTTTGACTTTAATAGTGTCAAGTACCTACCCGTGTACTTTTAATATTATACTCAATTTGTTCTCAAGAACCATAAGTAATGTCAACCGCAAATAAAATATACCTTTATCGGTTTGATCGATTTGGAAGAACCCTGTGTATAGCCTGTCAGGAGTAGGTAAAGTTATGCATTATCGAGGTTATATATTTAATACCAGTGGAAATGATTTTCCTCATTAAATAGAAATGTGAGACGCTATTGCAGCCAACGCGAAATGCAATAAAATATAATCCGTTTCGACTTTCAAGCAAGTATACCGTATTATATGTAATGTGCAACGTACATAATAATTTAATTCGGATTCAAATTAAACGACTTGTAAAATATATGGTCGACGCCGTGGGATGACGGCCTTGAAAAACTAAAATATTCCGAGTAGGTCTCCGTCGGCAGCAACTGAATTTGCCGCGAATATTCGTTGTACGATGTATGTCATAACCATGCCACGGTCCAACGCGTATTATTAACGCGTCGGGTGGGAAAAAGGACGGACGCTCTCATATAATATGACGTCCGTACTCAACACGCCCCATAATAATAAGGACGACTTTTATTCGGTGGTGTAAAATCGCTTTTTTCCGGAAAATTCAAACAAAAGTATTTGAAATTATCAACAAATTATATTAGTATTATCTACTACGCTGTTATATTGCAGTACGGGGATTAATTATTTTTAATACATTTATATAGATAACTTATATGCGTATATTAATAAAGAATTATTCATTTTGCTTCAAAAATATGGCGACAAGGTAAAAACAATGTGATCATTTTGGGAAGGATTTCGCAAGAAATCGTTTATCAATATCAGCGCTCATATTTGTGGTCAGCCTTACTGAGTGTATTTAATGAAGTGATTATTTGGATAATTTAGAGATTCTCCTTTTTATGTATAATTCAGTTTTTCTAAATTCTTAACAACCCATATATTATTTAACCCTGGGTTATCCTAACTTCACATCCAATCAGTGTACGGATATATAAAATATTGATGGCCGAAACCCTACCTTGAGATTATTAGTCATACTCCTGCACAACTTAGGTCTTAGGTACCTACGAGTATACCTCAAGGCAGGTACCATTTTGTTTGCGAAATGGGATCCATGTATGCAGTGTCACAAATAGAGAATCTCGCATATGTTTAAGTGTTCATTGTGTATACATTTATTTCAGTTTTATTTCGTTTATTTGTTTCAAAAAATAAAAAAAATAAAATATCATCATCATTATCACGAAGTCGCACGAACCACGAATAATCATACTATGAAATGTTATTTATCCTTAGTCTATCCAGTGCTGTAGTCAGCTGTGCCTTTTATCGTTTTGTATTCCTTGATGTCTGGGTGACGTTGCGACGGTCGACGTCACGAGTCTAACGATTTCTTCGATCGTTCGACGTCACGGTTTTTCACCGGTCCGTGACGTCACCGCAACCGTTGCCATGGCGGCGGCCGTGACACATGGATGGATAACCGGGATACGCGCGGCAGGGCGCTGTATACATTTGTGTGCGCGGTCGGAGTTTATTCAAATTATGATGGGATTCCCTCGATTTATAAATATAATATATGCGCGTAAAACGTTATAAATTACGGTATAACATTGTTATGTCACATGGTGCCGCGAGTATTTTTTATACGTTTTCCAGACCGATTCCGAACGCTTTTATTATAATCGACTGTTACGTTTTTTTCAAAATGTAAAACATTACCGTCCCTTTTTTTATTTTTCTATTTTTTTTTTTTTTTAATTTTTACATACCATCTCGTTATACCTAGAATATAACTATGATATTCCAAGTACCTATTGTGAAATGTTTGTGTACGATCAACTGCCGTCCGTAATAAGAACAAAACGTTTCGTTGATACAAGTACTGATGCAGCATTCAATGCTATCACAAGATGCTCGTTTTAACCGAATTAATGTCAATATATTAAATCATTGAAACAACGCCGTTAGAATAAAACTAGGATTTAAAAACTATAAAAATAAAAAGTGCTCCGCTAACTTTATCCAATTCACTGTTTAGATAATATAACAATTATATTTCAGTTTATTTAAGTTTTCACAAATAATACTAAGAACTTTTTTTCAATTGAATGAACTTAAAAAGAAAAATTAATGAATTTTACCTTTTTCAAGCAATGCTTTAAAATTACATTTTATCTTATACCTTATTGTCTCGTATTTAATATCTGTATTAATAACTCTAAAATCAATACAGTAAAATGTTACGGTTAAATATCGTATTGAACTGGTAATAATTGATATTGTGTTGAATTTTAATTTAAGTTTGATAAACAATACTCTTCTTTTTAAACTAAAAAATAATATACAATTATTATGCAAGTTAGCTAAGGTGTAAAAAAAAACTTATGAACCCTAGAATACGGCTATCTCCTCTGAATTTAATAAGATTTGTTTTCATGCATAATATTCTTTGCGTGGAAGTGATACTCATATTTTGATGTAAGTAAATTTGTAACTAATAATTACGATTGATATGTAATATGAGTAAGTTTCTAACTACCTACTATTTCTAATTCAAAGTATAATAACATATACATTTATGTATAATCACATAATACATCTTTTCATGAGCTTAAAAACTAATTTCAACTATTATGCGAGAATAGATAATATGAGTAAAATATTTATTTTTTTTTATATTGTTTTCATATAATATGTCGAACGAAATAAAATGATACATCATACTATATCCTTCACAAAATGTATGTTTTATGATTGATTATGTATGACGTAGTATTTATGTTTCTGTTTTAAATCTATAAAATATACTGTATTTTTTAATTATATTTCGTGAGATTAAAAATAAGTATCGTAATAAATTTACCGGAAGACATGAAAAAAGTAATAATACGTGTTGAAACTTATCAATATACGCACATCGTTCAAAACTGCATTTAAATGACCTAATTCGACTTGTTCCTTTCGGTGAAATTCTTAAAAGTTACTATGAGTATCATAACCCAATGACAAAACAAAACCTAATATATATATATATATATATATATATATTATAAATATAATATCTTCTCTTCCTCTCATCCCACCCGTGTGACCATTGTGATAAATGGAATAACTCTATTTCGAGGGGTAGCGTTCGAAGAAAATATAATGCAGTTAACGTAATCTATAGTATAAATCATGATTTGTTATGTGACCCCGAAATCGCGCGCAAAATTTCACCAAAAACCTAGTGCTTGAAAACCCTATAAACACAACAATGAGTCTTGGTTTTTTTTTCCTTTTTCCTCTTTATTTTTTCCATCCCTAATGTTTCATATATTTGTGTATAGGATATATATATACACATACACACACTTATAATATACATGATTTTGTGTATGTGTGTGTGTGTTTGAACATAAAATGTGTTGCAAGGCCAAAAACATTCCAAGCAAGATGGAAAAGACGATTTTGTGCTCATACCCTTTTCATCGTAAACAATACAAAAGGCTTGTGGATTTAGCCTTTTACTCTATCCTCTAACACATTATTTTTATTTTTTTTTTTAAATAATAATCACTAAGTAGAATAAGCTACTACTATGCTTTTCAGTGTCGTATGTATTTAATGGGAAATCATCCAAAACATCGTTTGAAATAAATTTTAAAAAATATACCTCATTTGTGTAGATGTCCATATAGTTAACATTGAATATATAAGTTTGAGGATCATTTTTGATAAAGACGTACATTATAGAATTTTGAATATTTTGACAGTATCAACTAAAAACAAAATAGTTGGTCAACCCCATACTAAAGTTGTTTCGTGGTAGTCAATAGTCATTATGAAATAAGACAAAAAAATTCTGGATTGTCTGTATAAACATAAGCACCTTATGCCTATATAGCATAATATAATTACTATGTATTGTTATATAAATATTGATTAAAAAAAAAAAACTTACTATAACATGATGGACTTTTATGACAATAAGTTGTCGGGATGAGTAAATTTTCATAAACATGATTTGTTTGTCGACATGTTGATAAATTAATATGAATATGAAATATAATAGTTCATGTATAAGTATATTAAAGAAGCAGATTTAGTGTTATGGGGTAAACGGAGTATGGATAAAATACGTGGAACGCCACAATTTGTCTTCGTGAATGAAAAGGTACTAACAAGATGAAATAGTGTAAATCACCAAAAATAACTTACCCGTGTAAGATGACTGGATTAATATGAGCTTGTAGGCTTGTAGTCAAGGCCAGATTAAGGAATTTTACACCCCTGGGCTCAAAATTCATGGCGCCCAAAACATTGATACAACAAAATTACACTCACATGGTCTTTCTCATTATTACCATTGTCTATGGATAAAATTGTGATTCTCAGTTACTTTTACTTAAATACAATGCTACAAAGAAGCATTTATCGAAAATGTTGTATCAAATCGTTTGCCGTTTTGTCAAAATATAATTTCCAAATGCTCTTATTTTTTTTTTTTTATAAAACTTTATTTTTTTTTTTCATTAATGTGTAATAAACGTGTATGAAGAACTTTGTATTACATTTTCAAGATATTTTGGAGAACCAAAATTAATTTATAAACATTTTACGAAAAAAAGGTAAAGAAAACGTTAAATTTTTAAATTTTTATAATGTCTCTTTATAAGTCGAAATCTATTGAAAATGATATCATCTGTAGCGAGGGTTGATGACAATTTAAAGTCTACGATTCTTTTTTGAGTTAGTCAAAAATGAATGTGTAGTAGGTATATATTGCAGTTTTTTTTTTTGTAATTTTACCCCTGTTTTTCTGAGTAACATGAAAAACTGTTAATAAATGTATAAATTGACCCCCTATACATTATTTTAGTAAACAAAACCACTTAATAAAACATATTTTAAATATAAGTATATCAATTTTAAATATAACCTATCACAAAATTAAGATGGTTGTTACTTGAATCATAAATAAATAAACTTTAAAGTGATTTTTGAAATTGAAAAAAAAAATGAATAATAATCTAATATTCAAAAGAAAATTCAATTTGGTGTTCAATTGTTTTACAATTGATCATTTAACTGTTTTCAAACCCGAGATAGTTTTTCCACCTCCAACGTGTGGCGCACCCGGGAAATTACTCACCGATGCTTAAAACCGGGACTACTTATAATAATATAATATGCTGTAGTGAATCTGTTTAGAAGAATTGTATAAGATTCACTAAAAGTTGTTCCGTATCGTATTATCATAGTCATCGTTTATGAATTATAAACTAAATTTGTTTTAAACTTGAGACCGTTGACTTATAATAAAACTTGTTTAATTTGAAGAGAAAAATAATATGTAATTGTTGGATCAGTCAAGTTATACAACGTTAATGATAATCAGATAATAATACGATTATAACTAATACCCATCACGTATTACTTATGGATACTGGCAGTGCCGACGAAAGTCTTTTGAAAAATCTTTCGTTTCGATCCCCTCAGGAGAAGTAAAAGAAGAAAATGTTAACCCGACAAAATTGTCTATTTCCACGTAATTTATGGTCACGAAAAACTTTTGTCTTTGAAACTTCCCTATCTCATCTCTTCTTGCTCTATCTCATCAAAGTTGTATCCGTCTGATAGTAAAAGTTGTCCGAACACGGGACCCAAAACGGATTTCTATGATTCCCTCGACTACTGTAACGCAATAGTATTTCAGTCATTATGATGGTTTTGGACGAGTACATGAGACCCTATCACAAGACCGTTGAGACAATTCCAGATCCGCATCGTTCATTAACGGTGAGCTGTTTCTGAAATTGTTAACATTGTAAAATCTATTTTTATTTCTTATTATTTTGCGTTTGGCATAAATCAGAATTTCCCACCTTTACCACTTGCATTTATAATAACAAATTAATCTGACTTAAATGTAAATAATAAAATTATTGCTATGATAATATCATAATCATAATTTGCTTTAGTTACGATGATAAATTATAATTAATCATCAAATTAACTGTATACAAATTTAAAAAATAAAAGCGTCTATAATACACTGAATAAAGGCTCTTATGGTAAATAATTTTAGAAAATAAGATTAAACTACTTATTTAGTGGAATAAACAAGATTTTACTTTATTCGATCAATTGTATTTCACTCTAAATGAGTTACTAATTTTTATTTATAAGAATGTATAATTGGTGAACTTATTAGACGTTAAACAATAAATATATTATAATGGTACACATCTTAAATAGTACATAAATAATTTAAACACTGTTTCGTTTATAAAAATGAGTAATTTATAATTTGTACTCAGAGTTATGGAAATGTTTTTTTGTGTATTTTATTTTAAAATAAAGCTTTTAGAAAGTAAAAATATATTTTAACTTTATTTATCCGTCAAGTTATACATTGCCTTGAAACTAAATTAAAACTTATTATTATACAATTTTTCAATTCCATTTTTTTTTTTAAAAATCTTTAAAATCTAAAAGATAGAGAAATTTAAGAGTACTTAATTGTAAAAATTTAAACAATCTTATTTTCGTTGTACTCAAATTATTTTATTCCTTTAAAATGTTATATTTTTTATTGTTTTAAATTATTTATAACAATACATTATATATTTAAAAGATAAAATACGTTTAAAAATGTTCAAAGCATCAATCCGTTATACGAGTATATGCTATAAATGCTTTAAATTATTTATGCATTGTTTGAAATTTCTCTAGTTTTTTTTAAATTAATAAATTAACGTATAATTAACATTTAAAGCATCTGGCATCAATCATATTTTAATGTGCCCGAGGCTTTATTTTGTTTTATTTTATAATACATTCACAACATTATGATGGTCACGTAGAAATACAATATTTTATTGTAAACCATCAGAGAATACTGAAGTAGTACAAATCATAGTCGTAATAACATGAAAACTACAACACTAGATACTATTAAATATTAAATCGGAAACATTTTTCTTGAAATATATTTTATAAGATAGAATATACTATTGTACCGAAAATACTATGCGCGTACAGCGTGACAAAATCAAAATAATATACACTGTGTTAGAAAATAATAAACCATGCATACATATTTATTTTTTAGAATGTTCTTATAACGTACTGTTGAGCTTACCAATATTTTTAAATATCTATACTCGAAAAGCTACAAGAAATATGATAATTGAATGTCATCATACATTTCAAATGTGATTTGTTCTGACATAATATAGGTTGGCACTTGAACATGAAACTTAAGTAAAAATATTCAAAACATAAAAAGATTAGGATGAATGAATTATTAATACTCACCTTTGAATCAAAATATTATTATAATATTATGACCATTTGCATTGTATTTCTTAATCGTTATACAATGATAACAACTTAATTTTTATTCATTTTAAGGAAATAGATTGTATATGATTAGTATGTAAATAGATTATTTCAATATTCAAATGACTGTTGCGGACAATTAAGTCCGTAAACTTGTTGTTCTATTTATTTCATTGTACAATAATAATGACAACACAAATAGTACTAAAGTGTGTGGTTGTTCGTGTATGTGTGACGGTGCTTCGTACACCGAACGGGGTCTTGCCTACTGAGGGGTCCCCACCGGAGGCACACTTGTGTCCCGGTTCCCTATCGGCAGTAACACACTTATGTCCTGCGCCCAGCCTAATCCCAAGAAAGAATGAACAATGAAGTTCGGGTGGACGTCAGGACGGCGTTGTTGATAGAGAGCCGGGTCGTCGGTGGCGGCTGCTAGGCTCGTTGAAGATAGTCGGCTGGCTACGTCGGAAGGTACTCGGCTTGGCTGCGTCGGAACTCGGAAGATAGTCGGCTGGCTACGTCGGAAGTATTCGGCTTGGCTACGTTGGTTCGGATGGTCTTCGGTGTTGTTTTCTTCTATAGTCGACTCAAAATGAGATGATGACTCGGCGGTGACCAGTTTTGGTCAGCCGCCGGTCATACTCCCTCCACAAGCATCGATCACGTGACCGAAGCAACGTTCAACCAGCGAAAATTGGGAAAACTTTATATTTATTTTTAAATTATTTACACACATCGGCAGTCGATACACTAATTAGAGCGCCCGTCCGCAACAAAAGCCACGCCCATGCGCACAACTTGGCCGCCGAGTCATCATCTCATTTTGAATCGACTATAGTGTTGTTATTGACGACTGTAAGAAAACTGATGATGAGTTCAGAAAATGTCCCGGTATATATGCATATCCCGGGGCATTTTCCCGCGTTGTGATTGGCCGGTACACGACTAGGCCGAATGGTCCGTATTTATTGGCCCTGAAAAGGGCCGATTTTGTCTCGGACCGTTTAGGTCCGAGGGTGTTCTGTTACATGACTAGTTTCCGTCTAAGATTAAAAAGGGTAGGCTATGGTTTTTTTTTTGTTTTAGTGACTTTTTGCTTAAGTTGTAAAACAATAATAGGTTTCATTTCATAAATATCGCCCAAGCACCGTTCCATATTATTTGGATTTATTTCTGATATCCGTGCACATATTTATTGCATAAATATTGATGCATTTTTTTTATATTCCACGGCAGCTATAACCACCATTGAGCGTTTGGGGAAATTATATGTTCGTCGGTTGTTCGGAAGCTTAGAACGCAATAGAATATATGTATGAGCAGTAAAATTCCGGGAATCATCCGTCCGGCAACTAGTATCGCCTGACTTAACCACAGCGCCGAAAAACAACCGTTGCTATTCACCACTCCATATCATGCTCGTGATACTATATTAATTTATTTGTATAAACGAATTTCTAATTTTCTTACCAAATATCACAACAGTCTTACGATGACACAATATATTATTACACACACAAATGTATAATATTCTACAACAATCAATACGATGAGAAAACAAAAAATATCATTTTATTTTTAATTAATTTCAAAAAATAAAATATGATTTGTAAATTAACAAAAAAAAAGGGTGAACCTTTTAGATCGTGTGAGACTCCACAATCGATCGAGATACAGGGATGGATTAATTTGTGTAGGTAGTTTTTATTTAAAACTTAAACCAATCTATCATTGCTCTCGAAAAAAAACGATTCCAAGTGAAAGAAATCGGGAGTTTCAATTTTCAGAGATGGTTAATATTACTGTAGAACCATATATCTTAATAAGAGATAGGTTTGTCTGTTTTATAAGTATCGTTGTATAAGTACATATTTAAAACTAGGAAAATTATAAAATTATGTACGTAACATGCAAGTATTATATTTTTATTTATTCAACTTATACCCTCTAATTTTCGTAATTATTAAAAAAAAGTTAATTTATAATGGATTAATAATTATAATTATAGACTTTAATCAAGACTTTGTTGTAATATAAATTTCTCATATAATTAAATATGTATAAAAAGTGATACTCGTAGGTCAGGTGCACTTTAATCATCAAAATTTATGAGATCTCTAATAAATGCTTATATCAATAATATATGTTTGAGTCGATACGATTAATTTTAATAATATTACAACCAAATATTCAAAATATCCTTAAAAAATAATTAAGTGAATAGTGCGGGACATAAATACTAGGTGGTGCCTTCGATTCTCGATCACGGTTGAAATTGTTCACAATATTGTTTCTCTGTTTTTCTCGATTATTCGGAATACCGTTTTGAAATTTAAAATTGACTTACTCAAAGTAGTACACCAGCTAAACTAAATTTCCTTTCAGAAAAGTTCCAGATTTGTATACATTAAAGCAGTACTTCTGGTCAAAACCTTGTAAACAGAGATACAAAAACCGCACATCATGATAAAAACAACACATTTCTCGTTTCACTCTAATACTAATTATTCGATTATAAATTGTTACTGTTGATTACTTTAGAACATTAGCAATACCGACGGAAAGTGTTTGCTTCTGTTCGGATACGGTTATAACATCCGAAGAGAGACACGTCTCTAGAACCCGGTCACGTGCACATTATTATTTTGAGGATTTGAGATGGCAAACTCGAATCAGTTTATATTATATTGCACCTCGTATTATCTAGGGATCCTATTGGAGCGTGATATAAGTGAAAAGCAACAGTCATGTGAAAACTATAGTGACCCTCATAGCGCTGATATGATAAGGATCGAAGAAAACTTGACCCCCGAGGTGCTGTTTATTACATGATTTTTCTATTTCTCTTTCAACCATAATAGTCATCATATCAAATTTAACCGGTATTCACTTTGCACGTACTACTCATATGTGTGTCACTAGAAAGTGAAAACTAAATCAAGCGAAAGATAAAATGAAAAAGGTAACCAGTGAAAGATGGAAAGTGACAGTGATATAGGTGAGGAGGGGAGGGGGTTTGTAATAACGAATACAATTCTTATTCTAAACCAAATGAAAAGAAAACGTAATATTATAAATATGCTCTAAAAGTGTAAGATTTATTCTTTGTTCTTCTATATATTTTGATTTTTTATGACAAAATATTGTGTGAAAATGTTGATGACTACTTAGTGTATCGAGTCATCAATACAATTATTGTCCAACACTACCAATTTGTAATTTTAAAATCAAATAACTATTTATTAAAATATTATATTCATATATAATATTTAATCAATCGTATTCTTCAAGTTGACAAAGCAAATTGCATTCAAATATTGAAATATAAACCTTAAATTATATAATAAGTCACTTATTTAATTGACAATATAATGTGTACATAACATACTTTAGGTACATCATATTTTACATAATTAATAGTTAAATTACGCTGTGAAATCGATTGTGTTATGTAATTAATAATTTATAGTATATAATTAAATAAATAGGTTTGATTCAGTGCGATGATAAGATGCAGTTAGCTTTCAACGTCGCGGTGTTACTGCTTTCGGCATACCTGTGATTTCAGGATGGGTGATCGCATATATATTTCTAACCTAGGTTCTGACCAACTAGAGAAAGACTACTTCTTCCACCTTTTCGCATTGGTCGAATAATGTTTAAATAAAACGATTGTAAAATATACACTCATCAAATTACAATTGATATCCAAATTCAATCATATAGATAAACGGGGAGATTTTAAAAATCTCTGTAATATTATTAATTTGAGAGTTTAGGCTAATTTTATATTAATTTAAATTTTTCGAATTAATTTTCTATTCTGACAAATTCATGTAACTTGCTATGCTTGTATTCATACTTACTAATGAATCATTAAATTGTAACCTAGTTTTATTATTATCATATTTAATTTTTTTTTTTACATAATTGCAGAAAATTGTGAATTATGACATTAAACAAAACATAAAAAAAAATGCTAGTTCATTGTTTGCGTAAAATGAAAAATATAAAATATTTGTTTGCCGCAATCAAAAAATATTTTCCATCGTGTGAATCGTCATTGTTTATTTGGTTACATATTCATATTTCTCATTTAGAAAAATGAAAACAAGTTTATGTCCATCGAATAATATTTTCATAAAACGGCATTAAAGGAAATATGTTTGGATTATATGCATTCCGGGGTGTAATAACTAATAACTAATTTTAAATCAATGAAATTTATATTTTACCTCTGCTCGAGCGTAAATTAAAATAACATATATTTTCTATTATTTCCATTGGGTATACTAATAATATAATAGGCATTATTTTATAGCTGTATTATCCTGACACGCTGGCCTTTTGTGCTACCCAAAATATGGACTTTTGAATTCAAAAAAGAATAATTTAGTTTCTAAATGTCTAATTTAAGCAATAGGTCATATTGTGTAATAGGTTTAATCAATATTACATAATATTATATTTATATATTTATAATAATATACCATTGTTCCAAAATCCTATACCTTTAGTATTTAGTCAGAAATTCGCATTTTTTTTCTTTATTTATGTTACAAATAAAGGTGTTCTTTATAATTAAAAATACATGAATTTCAAAACATTTTTGAATGCATCTGTATAAAATATTAACTTGAAATATCTTCTATTTAATCGTGAGTTAGTATTCTATTCATTTATTTTATTTATATGCTAAGAGAGGTCACAAATTAAAAAAATAGCCTGAATGCAAGTTTTTAACATAGCTGGATTCCGTTTATAAAACCGTAACCTAAATAACGAATTCCATTTAGAAAAAGTAAAAAATCTACATTAAAAAATTAAATATTTCATACTATAATAACATAACCATAAATGATAAATTGTATATGTAAAATTTGATGAAGAAAATATAAATTTATTTTGAAAATGGATTCTTTATTGCAAATGTATCTATAGAACCAATGAACTGAATTTTCCCTCTTGCATAAAATAATACCAAAATGTTTCAAAATAAACATTGAAAAAATAATTATTCATAAATAATTCAAAAACATTATTGAAATACTTATTTTGTGTTTATATTAGTTTTGAAAAATTATAAAATAATAAAATATAAAAATATTTTAAAATTGAAAAACCTATATTGGTTGGACTATTATCTTACCGTCTGTTGTCTACATTTGTTATTTAATGTTATCAATTATACATCCCAGTGGATGATAATAGCTTTAAAAAAAAAAACCTTTATTCAAGATAAACTACTGTGTACTTCTTAAAACCTATTATCCTGTAATTGTATCAAATAATCAATGTCGATATACTTCCGTTAGATAAATCGTCTTTTACTTATGCAAAATCGATAATCATGAGTACGGATATATTTTTCAGTTTCAACTGTCAACTGTTTTTAAGTTGTTGCTTCGTATTTTTATCTCAAAGTGATTTAACTTAATTTAGTATGAAATAATAATTAGTTTAGTTTGTATATAGCAATTTATTCAAATGGAATTTTGTATACTTCCCTTATAAATAAGATTATATACTTCATATTGTATGTACCAAATTGTTTTTTATTGTAACCTTAAAGAGATTTAATATATCGTATTTTAATAATTGTACACTTTGATATACACAATATAAGTAGACACTTTATAATTTGTTTTATTCACACAAAAACGTGATATAAATTTGACTCAAAAAATAACTAATGATAAAACTATATTATTGTGTTCTGCAAACAAAACATTGCATACAAAACTTTGAATTAATATATTATTATGTTGAATAAAAATCAACTTGATTAAAATTTACATGAATATTCTCTAAAGAGTTAAAATTCTAAAAATAAAATTTGTCCTTTTTTAATTATCTTAAGATTTGACAACTATGGCCATTAGCTATAAAGTTAGTAAGGTTGATTTTTTTTGGTTTTTTTTTTTTTTTTAAACACGTATGTGTATAATATGGTACATTTTGTGTGTGCATAGTGGATCTAGCGACACCGTACGGTGCTTAGCCGCAGCTCTGATCAATGGCTGCGGCTAATCACTTCATCACACCATGCCCTATGTCCTATATTCTAATGATATTTTTTTATGTTATATTGTGCCTACAATTGTTATAAATTAAATACTAATTGAATGAATAATAAAATAAGTATTAAATTGCTCTAGAAGATGAAATGAAATCATATTGATTTTTCACTTGCATGGTGATGCATTTTTTTATATTTCGATATTATAGGTTGATTGTACTAGAGTCTTAGAAAAATTAAATTAAAAATTAAATTTTTTAAATAAATAGTTCATATGAATGTAAAACAAAAATAAACAGAAGTAAATTGTTTAGAATTACGATTTTCAATGAACTTGGCTTGGACCACGAGACATTATTGGCTAGTTGGGTACCTGAATAGATAAAGAATTAGTTAATATTCGTGGAAAAAATTTAAATTCAGCCTGCGTTAGGGAAATTAGACAGGAGAAAAAATTTTGTATTGTCGTATGTGTTAAACATATGAATTGGTTTAAAAAAGCCTTCTGTGATCTCACGGTTTTAATAAAAAAAAAAAAAAAACGTATTTAAATAAAAGTGTATAAAGGTATTATCGATAAGTGAATGCAAAATATAGTTCAAATGAAATGTCTACTACAATTTTTTTAGCCGTATATGTATTCGTAGCTACTATTCGTTAAAAATATTTCGGCTGAAATGAATATACGAGTATATCATACAGGAAACACTAATAATAAATATTAGGTTATCATTTTTAATATGGGTTAACAAACAAATGGTATTAACCAATTTAACGAGAGATAATTGTTGAAATTTATAATTAAAATAATACTCAAATGGTTTAAATATAATTGAAGTATACTGGGTTAGGTTTATACGTATAACATAATACATGTTAGGTCAAATATTATATGTAAAATTGTAAATTGTGTATTTTTAAAACATTGGTATTACTAATTAAAATGCACGTATTATATATGAATTATTTTTGTATCTCTCATGGGAATTAATACATGGATTTCTCCTGTGTTGAAAATTTGAAAAGGTGCTCGCCTCTTGTTTTATTCCGTTATTAATGATTAGATTAAACATACTATGATCACTAAATAAGATTAATTTTGGATTTGTAAATTATAAAAAAGGAAATTATACAATATTAATTTTTTTAACAGAAATAAGTACTTGTTTAAATTTTTTTACAAACAAGTTTAATAATAACGCTGTGTCTGAACATTTCATTAATTTTAAATTGATAGTTATGACAGTTACGTTATACGTTATACGTTCAATCACATTATATGTATTTCTCAGTCGTAAATTTTTACCGCTTAATACGTATACACGTTAATTAGTTTATCATGTGAATATTAACCTAAGTATTAATACATAATATATATATATATATACGAGTATAAGTATGTAGGACCTACATTGTATAAAACAAAATTAAATTAAAACTATGACAATTACAAGCACTTCCGTACCTACAACTTAAGAAATAATATGTAATTTTTAACTCTTATGAATCCAGTAGAACGTTCGTCACATAACCGTGTGTGAGATACGAATATGTCATACGCACCCGGGGGGTGGTTTTCTCCCAATAATCACGGGAACCCTCGGGAAGGATCGTTTCTGGGGGAAAAAATAAATTGTCGTGCCACAATTGATCGCACGGATTGGTGTGACATAAACGCGCGCATTGTGTGATTGATGAGACCGGTACACGTCGACCTGGATGACACGTGAACATCAATGGGTAACGCCACTTCCATCGCCGCTGTCCGCGGAGGACGTGCGAAACGTCATCATTCGCGGTTGCGCGGCGTTTTCACGGCCATTGTTTGGTCGACCAAAAGTTTAGCGGCGCACCGGGCAGAAGAATAAAATCGCGTTTCGTATTGTCCGGCATACGTTAGCGATCCGGCGGATAATGGACGCGTCGGTTTGTCGCCGAAAACCCAATCGAATCCGTGCTCAAACAACCGGCACGTCACGGTGAAAATACGATGATGAATGTCTATCGCCGCGCCGCGTGCGCCGCGGATATCACCAGACACCTGTCGACACGCGTTCTGCAAACGATCCGCGTGAAAAATAAGTACTATACCACGCAATAGTGCTGCGTCGAAAAAAAAAAAAAAAAACACGTATACGGGCCATCGTATACACTTCAAGTCCAATCTTCCGATCGACCCGCCGGCACGTAATGGTCATGCTTATATATTTTCTATTGTTCGCATTAGTTGATTAATTTTTAAACGCAACGTTTTCGCCGTCAAAAGTACCGGTTAGCTAAAAACGTTTTGTTTTAATAAATAATAATAATAATAAAAAAAAAATTTTAAACAATCCACGCACTTTTAGAGCATACGCTTTACTCTAAATTAAAAATGTTCGATAACCAATAGACACCGTTAAAACTGCAGATAAGATAATAAAAAAATTGTCACATAAGCTATACATATTTTCTAAGTCCACACAATAGATTACAATAATATGTTTACGGTCACTTATAATATTAGACATAAATCGGGCCAATGCGTATCTTTGTCAATTAGTCTCTTTTTCTGGGTATAACAGTTTTCTACTGCTTCGTTTCGATATCAAAATATTACGGTTGATTTCATCATTATATCTTAAATATATATTGCATTAACCCGCAACAACGATTTCAATACGACTATTGCTGACGGTTCGTCTGGACGACTTTGCCTGCTTTAAATTTTTTTAACCTTGAATAGCTTACTACCCATGACTAACTCTTATATCTTATATCGTGTTTTATCGGATGTGGTTAAAAATTACGTGGTGAATAAATTAACATCATTGTGAAATTTAATTAATACTTCGAGGGATGTATATTCTTTTCAAAAATACATCATCATTCCAATACATTTAGCGATATACTTAAATTCACTGTGAGGTAAATTTGGCAATAGTTGAGTAACTTTAAATTCAAATACATAAGTATACGTATATGAATATAGACAAACCAAAATTAAAGTAAATTATATAATCAAAAAACGATATTTTTTGTAATACTATTTTGCAAATTAACACAAATTTAACATACGAGTACTTGTGAATGCAGTACATCTATGTTAGATCAAAATATTGATAAACTTAGTGAAATTGCAAATTACCTTAATGTGCATGCGAATAGTTTTATTAAAATCTAACTGTAACATAAAACGAAAAAATTCTTGTTTATAATTTTTTAAATTACCAATCAATTTTAGTTGTTATGGTTCTGTAATCACTAAACAGTTTATGATTCAATAAAAATATATATTATGTTGAACATTTTCTAATTTAAAATTATAGTTTAAATATCTCATTTTTTTTTATTTCATTGTCGTATAAAATTTTATAATATACTTTGACAAAAACCAAGAAAAAAAGAACATTTATAATATTTTACGAGATTTATAATTTTGAAATAATGATCATAAATAGAAACCAGTTTACGATTTTATACGTCATAAACTTTTGTTACAGGAAATTCATTATTTTCAACTTTATGTCTTTCGTTGTTTTATAGTCAAGGACTGTATAACACGTATGCTTACATTATGTGTGTGTGTGTGTTTTTTACAATATCGGATATTGATAAATATTAAACAGAAACATAATTTATTATTTATGGTTTTATTTATATTACTTACAATTTTACGATTAAAATAAAGGTATGCATAATACAATAAAAAATTGTCTATTTACATTATTCATAAGTTCAATTTACGAGTTTAATGAATGATATACATACCTATAAATAAATAGTTTTGTTCGAATAAAAATGTAACCCCTTTGATAGGACAAAACCTGAAATTATTGGATAACTGTTATGTTTATAATCGTTTTTGTAGAACAATCACCAATATATATTATATATACAATAAAAAACTCGATAAATATCACTTACATACTTCTCTGTTCTTGTACTCAATTATTTTAATTTATCCTTCGTCCAAAAAGTATAATTAAATTATATCCTTATCGCGTATTTGGAGCGTTTAAGTGTTTATTAGTTTTCGAGACAGATTATTTCATCAAACAGTCAGTTAATATTCATTCGAATGTTATGCCACACTCGTACAACAATCGCTTCCTGTTTATTATCATACAATTCATTCAACGGTAGGAATGAGTAAACTGAAGTATTGGGTCGTAACAAATTGCTAATGTTTTACGACCCGGTTTTAACTCGTGCACGTACCACACACAAAAACACACAATCAATTTAAAACAGACAGAGAGAGAGAGAGATTCAGAGTGAGTAAGAGATAAAGAAGTACTAAACATAATACTTACAGGAGTAATATCGGTACATTGATAAACTGGTGAAAATTAATAAACGCAAAACGTGCCATGTCGATTCGTTTAAATCACTCACTCGGACAGACTGGTCATCGCAGTATAAGTATTTCTCCCGCAGATTATACCAATGCTCGTGTACACTGGTTGACTAATACCAATCGACCAAGAAACGTAAAATGTTCTGTAACGAAATGTGCCCAGAGACAATAATAATAATATATAATTCTCAATAATGGTCGGGTGTGGCGCACATATGCTGATATTGATATGGGTAGGATACAGGGTAAAACATGAGCCCCTGATCAGTATTCTGTTGTATATTATGCAACTCATTCATATTTAGGCTTGGGTCGGTTAGGTTCAGTAGAGGAGTCACGGATTAGATTCAACATTGTAGATCCGAATTATTTTGCATACACCACATTTTCGTATTGTTTAACAACAGCACGCGCGAGACAAATAAACCCACACCTTCACACACACACACATGATGTACTATACTTATTTCGGTGAATGGAATTATTATTATAATTATGCACAAAATGGATAAGGATATTGCACAGCGCAACTATACCGTACACAAGAAATTTCATCCGTTTATTAAATAAATTCACTGCTGTTAAGTGATTTAAAATTGAACAATGAAATGTGAAATAATTTATACCGATGAAATTCATATTTTTACCTTAACATTTAAATATTTATAAATTAAATCGTAATATCCATTTGATTTCATCTTCCACAATACCGATGGTAACCTAATTTTTCATGAGCTTATCAACATTGATCTCATTTAACCACATAATTATATCACACGGACAATATATTAATAGACGATAATATGTAATTAATTCTACTTTTATCATACACCGTGAATATTAATACTTATTCGAATATCATTAAATATTTCATAGACATTCTTTTATAAAAACAATATTGAAATAAGTTTATTTTACCTTAGGGTTTTTAATTCAAAAAGTGTACATCTACATGTTGCTTCTTAATTGTCATCCATACTACGTAATGACATTGAACACTCATTAAATGTAGCAGTTTACGATGGTTTATCGATGTAATATTTCAAACTTATTGAAATTCTGACTTATTCCACGACAGTGAGGTAACAAACATTTATATTCAGACGAATACCCTAACCAAAAAACAACAGCGCATGAAATTCAATAGTTGCCTTATGGGCTCCCCGGATTTTCGGTGGAAACCCGTGTGTCAGCAATGTCGCCGATCGTAAAAGAAATTCTCGCAATAACCCCGGTGCTGTTGGGATAGAATATAGAATATGTCGTGTGGCCCGATTTAAAGGGGACCAATTGAAGACTGCCGTCGTCTCATATCATTTACACAAGAGTCTGTATAGTCCCGATGCGTCGATTCAGGTGACCAGGGACTGGATATTTGTATGAATAATTCATTTAACAATTATTGTTATACTCAAAATATATAATATTACGTAAATGAACACGCAGATCCGTCTCAATATATCTGCAACCCTACGCCTCTACGGGGAATCAGCTATAACAGCACGCGAGCAATTATTCCCAGCGGAACGGGTTTTGGATTCATATAGTGATGCATTTATTTTCTTATACAACACAACTGTTGATAATCCTAGGTCAGAGAAATGTATATCTAAACTGCATGAAATGTCTGGTTTAAAATCGTTTTCACATTTTATTTTACACACAGAAATGTATATGCCGCTCTAACAACTGTTCTTGATTATAAAATAATACACATTGAACAACATATACATCACGTTATGATTTGCTTTCAGAAGTAATATCACCGCTTATTTTGAATATTTTCAAGTCATTTACTACATACAGTCTTCGATAGGTACTAGCTTACGAGCTATGGTATATTACTTAATTTGATCAAAACAGCCACTGTATAGATCTAAATAATTATAAGACTACACAGGTGCACTTTTAGCATGCCCATGTACAAAGTTTTTTCTTTAGGTCTTATTAAATTAATATAAAATAAATATGTTTATTACTATATATTATATTCATAACGTAATATGTTATTTTTATTTTCACATGATAAATAATGTATTATGTAATATTTGAAATAACAATTCAAATCTTTTAAGGATATTAAAATATTATTTACGGAACACAAACATAATATAAACGTAAAGTAAACAATCAATAACGGATGATGTATCCAGCGTTTTAAATTTGTAATACGATGTCTTTTAGCTGTTAACATATCTAATAATTCAGAAATAAATAAAATATGATGATTAAAAATACATATTATACGCATAATTCATTAAAGCTATTCAAGACCACACTAAAAAATGAAAAATAAACATCTGAAATACAAAAAAAGTCATAAAAACTTGATAAAAATATGTTAATCGTGGAAAAACCCAATTAGAGTTTTCGTCTATTAATAATATTATAATTTTACTAGTATAATCAAGGAACCATACAAAAATATGACTAAAAAATCTGAAAGGCCTACTGTATTTCCGGGCATAAAGTTTCATGTATCAGAAATCAAAACCGTATCCGCTAATCAGAAACGTGTAACCTGTCGATAACGGAAATTTTAAAACGTGTGCAGTCGGTTACAACAGAAAAATTATCGGGTGCTACCCATTTGCGCACATTTTACCAGAACGAGCGCTTCCAGTACGCGCACATTATACTTTTTTTTGGCAACTTATTTGGGTAAATTAAATATAACAAAAGTCTACGACTGTGTACAATTTATAATTTTAAATTTTAAATTCCACATAACGTTTCGAAAATATTAGATGATTGTGTATCCATGACACGAAAATAGAAAATATCGTAATTTTTAAACCAACGAATGTCGTTAAGACGCTTCGTTCAACTAAGCAATGATTATACTTACACGTAGATAGATGTATTACATCTCACCTGCAAAAAATGTTATAACCATACGGTTATCTGTATCGTAATTTGCTCAAATGCCATTTTATCGATATCAATTCAGTCTAAATTATGAATAATAGTTGTACGCTAACGAGTTGTCAGTTTTCAAGTCGAAAAAATGTCATTACGTGCGCAAACGAGTTGTCAGTTTTCAGGTAAAAAATGCAGTATGTGCGCAAACGAGTGTCTCGATGTCACCAGGCCACAGGACAAAACAATTTGGATGAACAATTGAAATTTCACTTCGATTTAAAATGCGTTAATGGACAAAAATCAAACGCCAGAATGTTCGCTTATGTACAAAATGATCCCACGATTTTTATTATTACAACATGATAATTACAGACATTTTAAAAAATATGTTTATTTTACCGATAACGAGATACCTAAAGGCAATGAAGATTCATGACGATATTTAGAGTAAATAATATTGCACGCTCGAAATTAATTATTTTTGCGGAATACTGAAATCATAAAAACGATAAAAGGGTATCGACTATTAATGATGAGGTTATAATATTATCAACAATAATATTCTTGGGTGCCGTGAAATTGCATAACCAGAGCGCCGGCTTAGGAATTATCCTATATACGTAGGATAAAATAAGAAATGAATAAAATACATTTCAATACATAAATAAATAATGTGAATAGTTAATTATAAATTAAAAAAATTAAATATCATATTTATATTATAATTATACTACGTTTATAATATTTATGCATGGAAATAAATAATATTAATACTTTTGTTCTTGTCAACGATGACTAGTCAAGTATCAGATACACAAGTATTGATGAACAGAGATGATATAAAATTAATATGTTATTGATTTTAGTTTTAAATGTAGAAAAATATACTCACTTTATGTTGTAAAAAATCAATATTTTTTATCAATAGTTAAGCCTCAACGTGTAGCACTGTGTTTCATATCGAAAATAAGTAATCAAAGTATTTGCACTATCTCAAATTAAGTATATCCTATTAATTTATAAACATGACCAACGATAAATTTAAACTCTTATTATATTTAGCATTGAACGCCCGTGTACTATATCATTTCTATTATAGTCACCGCATTATATAAGTTACATTTCTTTTTTGATAATACGTAAAAAGTTTTGTAGTACTCGCTACTATTGGTTAACCGAGGTACAACATTGAATCGGTCGTCGAACTACGGTGGCGGGTAGTGATGCAGATATCAGCGTCAATTGTATACATATTCTTGTATTATATTCGGACAATTATTATTACTATTTTGGCTCAATCGTATGCAGCTGGTATTATAACGGGGTTCGAAATTACAATATTAATTACCCGGAACGAAAGATTTATTACGAATAGGATAAAATAAAAATAGAAATGGTTGTAGTACGCGTCATCCATAACCCTGTTATGACATGTATAGTATATGCTACTATGTAATGCACAAACAATATTTACGACACTTGGATTATCCAATTTTCCCTTAACGCTTATGCCTATAATATAAAGTGTAGGTGCGATAAAATTATTTACAACATGTTTTCTTTGTCTCCAAAGTATTATTACTGCTTTTTACTGATATTACCGTTATTATTATTATTATTATTATTATTATTATTATGACTGTCGCGTTTCACGGTTTTATTTTCGCCGTATATTGTCGGTAGGTAAAAAATGGTGAAACTAAAAAAAAAACTGTACATTTTCGGATGCGTGTTATAAGCCAACGAGTCGATTTACGGCTGTAAAAATGTACGAACCAACGCTACCGTCCCCTCAGCTCTTCTTCTACTGCTGTGATCATAAAAAAAGAGGAAAAAGCAAGAAAATATAAAATAACAACGCGCACAAAGTATACGTGTTACTTGCGCAACACGTTCGCACCACTTGATATTTAGTCACACATCGTTTTTTTTTTTTGTCATTGCTTTTATATATTTTATGTGTGCGTATATGCGTGTGTGCGCGTGTACTATATTTGTATATATTATATTTATATATATATATATATATATATATATATATATATGCTGATAATATTTATAGAACCATGACAATTTGCCTGAAGGCGGAACTGTTGTCGATTACTTTACTGCTCTGCATATAGTACACCCGAAGCGCCTATAAAATAGTTCGACTGACACATTAATACGACGATAGACGGCAGTTCACATGAGAACGATGAGTTAATGGAACATTGTGTGTGTATGTGTGTATGTGTTTTAAATACCGTCGACTGAAGAGGTGGAAATAGAAGAACACGGTCCATTTTATGAGCAAAATTGTTCTGTAACCGCAGACCAAACGTTATTCACAGTCATTCCATCTTTTACGTAAATTTGTTCATTTATAAATTTTTTAGATTCCGAGTGAAGCGAGAAACCTATTGTTTTTGTTTTACCGTGATGAATTAAAATTCGAATACATTTTGGCAAACACATATATTTCAAGGAAATTCGTTGAACTATCATTATACTTATATGAATTGCGATTAAACAGTATAAATTATTTAATTGTCTAAAAGTATTAAATTGGCATTTAAAATATAAACCAAATACCATATCAGTACTTCACCTGATCCATGTGCCTTGCTCTTTTTTATGTGTTTTCTGCTCTTATGCTCTACAGTCGTTTTCAGGCGATGAAAATCGATCTGTGAAAAAATTGAACAAACTCTGAAAGACGTTAATTAATGCTTATACTAGAAGGGTGACACCAAGTGTGAATATTTTCTCTTTTTTTAATCCATTTTTTTCTTGTTAGACTTTTATAATTCGCTAGCCCAAAAGTATTTGTTATTCAACCGAAAAAAAAATTATATACTAAGAAAAAAAATATTAAGCCAATAGGTAAGTTACTTTTTTTCTCTCACTTCAATGTACAAAATACTAAATGACGTTATTTATTGCATTTTGTTTGTATTTTTTATAAATAAATGAAAACTATAATTTCAAGAACATTTAAACAAACATTTCAAGAATCATTTATTGATTATTGTTTACGCTTATAAATTCCTTACATTCACTTTATATACATAAAACATATACGTAGTATATACAATAATATATTTATAAAATAATTTATATAATACATATATATTTATAAATAATCGAAAAACTTATTTTATATTCAATTAACATATTTAAAACTTGTGATCTCATTTTATTTCAGAAAAATATTTTGAATTATATTACGAATATTTCATTTTAAGGATTGTACAATCTTATAACAAAAACACGAAATGGCTTGATTACGTGAAAAAATGTTTAAGACTTACATTTTTCTAAATAATATTTGCAATGTGTGAACTATTTTGATCTCTTCAATATAATTTTTCGATAACGGTAATATTTATCAATGCTTTTGAACTCCGACAAATAGTAAAGACACATTCATCCTAGCGATTCATACACCAAGTTCAAATTAGGCTTCACTTCTAGATTATACACAACTAGTAGGTTTTTCAAAAAGCCGAGGGACGAAGGACGAACTCTTAAACCCTGTATCTAAAAACTTTTTATATTAAACTTGATTAAAACTTTTCTTATTAGCGAATGATATTATAACTATTACGTGATGCACTTATCCAGTTTACATTAAAAGTACGTAAGTAATTGTAATATAAATAGCCAATAAGACATAATTATACCTTTTAGTTCAATAAAATACATACTAAATTTTATCGAGATTGTTGGGTATAGTATTTTTATTTAATTTACCACTTTACTTATATTTAATACTGAATTCCATTAAAAAAGTAAATTAAACATGGTTTACTTATATTTAAACCACAGTTTTGATGTGTTGGCGACAATCATTTTTTATATGTTTACACCGTTGGCGTATTTTATGACTGTTGTAATTTAGCATGATTTTAAACAATTATCTTGTATGTTAATACTATTTGGTTTTGTATGATGTCTTAGGCATTTATAGACATGGTGTCTAACTCAAAATCTATTTCTTATCAAAATTTATAACTTAATAATATTTTGGCATTAGATAATGGTACTATTAAAAGCAATTCGAGGTTTCCACATATTGATTAAAATAATCTAAATATTGTATAACGTTATGTTAATCATCTTCCATATAATTTGACAAAGACAATGGTACTTTTAGAATAATAACTTTATTTTAAATTCCATACTATGCAATGACTATTAAAATATTTTGCTTATACTGCTATTTTATGTTTTGCAGGTAAGTTCAATCAGTTTACTGGTAGAAAAGGATTTTACAATATTATGAATGATTCAATTATTTTGTAAGTACATTAAATTATAGGTGAATAAGTATTATTTGTTTTTTTACAACTTCCCGTTAGTAATAAAATCATGAGGTATTCTGAATTATTTACGGGATTTCAAAAGAATTAAAATCATGTTCATAAATTCAACCTTTTCAAAACAATTTATTTTAAACATTTTATAGTAAAAATAACAATACGTGACCTGACCTATTGAAGTTCTAACATATTATATATATCAATAAAATCATATTCATTGTATTCCGAGGATTTTATTTTAAATCTAAACACCAAAGAAACTTTTAGGTTTATAATTTTTTGTTTGTGCGAGAAATGTAAGAGGTTTTTTGCGTACTAAAATGTCAATATTCATTTAAATTTAAATTAAAAATGAATCTTTAAAAAAAAAGAAAAGTTTGAATTCGTATTTACTGTAAGTATATTTTATTTACAGTTATTTATTTAATCGTTTGAAAAAATAATACTTTTACGAGAGACCTGTTTTTTTTTATCATTATTAATATTTTTAATACACAATCTATAATTAATATTTTATAATAAGCGTAAGTGAAGTTGAGATGATGCGGTCGTTGAAAGTTGTTGAGTGAAGGGTTTTACTAAATACGTACCACCAATGGGTTCACTCAACTGGTTTTCTCTCTCAGATAGTAGGTCGCGATACCACTTGCGCTTAAGTCGCCTTCCAGGGTCACCGGGTATGGTAGGAACTAATAGACCAGTAATCAGAAGGTTTGGATGGTTTTGTAGGCGGGAGTGGAATCATTTATAGGAAGTTTCAGCGACTTTTAGAATAAGAGGCATAGAAAGATCTTGATGAATTGAGTGGTTGAAGACATAAACAGAGCTTTAAGGATTTATCGAAGGCATTTAGATTGAAAGGTTTGGATTTGATTTAAATTCGGAGGTTTGGCCGAGCCACAAAGTTGGATGGTCTATATGGGTTTGAGTAATGTTTTGTATAACAGTATTTTGTTGTTTAGTTTGAGGTGCTTTGAGGTGAGAAGAAGTCAAAAGTAACGGAATCTGTTGTTTAGGATGCTGCGTATATTACTAATGTGGGTTGCCCATGTAAGTCGGCGGTCTAGATACAGGTTTATGAGAGATGTTGGGAGAAGATGTTGACTTTTTCTGAGTCTTTAATGGCCCATGATTGATAGGTATGATATTGATTATTGAGCATTAATAATTTTTAAGTGAGTTATTAGTGCTTTGTGTCAGATGTGTTCGATTGGACTTTCAGATTGGTTAATGTAGACTTGCAAGTGAAATTGTTGGGACCAATTATCTTCTTTAAATCATTTAGTAGACCAATAAAATTGACAACTCTTTTAATAAATATAGAGGGCGGCATACTATTTTTAGATGCATGTGTGGAAGTATCTGATTCATCTTGAATGAGAGTATTTTGCGGGCTGCCGAAAACATGTTTTCATGAGTTGTCTGTTCATTATCTTCTACGGCAAGACTAGCATAGCGATTGGAAGTGATAAATTGTTTGGATTTATTTATATTAACTGTAGATGGTGAAGCCGGAAGGGTGGAGGAATTTGACGATAGTGCTCTCTCGTTAGATTGCGTGTTTGCATTGTTAACGATTTTATTATTTTTGATTTTAATTGGAGAGACAGTTTTATAGGGCGGCATTCCGCTGTTTTATTATCAGAGTACAAAGGTCACCGTAATTGACGGTGTCTAAGAGTCTGTTAATTATCTGATTATAATCATTTATAATCATTTAAAATAGGTATGTTATATATTTGCCATTCGCTGTTTTTATAGATTCTTCTGGTATAGTTGGTCCAGTACAATTGATTGTTGAACAGAGATACTAGAATTTAGGCGTTGCGTCGATTGATACTAAAATTATGTAATTCCGTTAAGAATTCAGACATTAGATTCATAGTAAAACCGGAGCGACCACAATTAGGTGTGTCATGACTCATGAGTGACGTTTCGCCGAGGAATTAGACCTGATTTAAGATAAAAAAAAAAAAAAATCGGTGTCAACCATTGATCGCCTAACAAAAAAAGTTAAAGCTTTAAAACCTATAGTTATTTTATTTGAATAATCGCACATTATATTAATTTATGCTCGGTAGGTAGTTACAAAAAAAATACACGACTTGTAAAGCTAATTCAAATATTACATATTTGTTTTGAACAAAATCTTCATTAATCACTTTCTAAAAGTGGAGCAATTCGTCCCAGGTACCACGCATACTTTTAGAGAAAACTATACTAGGTTCCATTAAATCAAATACGTTAAATCGAAGCAATTTCATTTTATAAAACAATAATGGTGCTTTTACATTTGTATACATTACATGATGTCAGTCGATAGTATATCCATAGGGAAATGTGCGTTTTTCACGTTTTCACAGTGCGTCACGAAAGCTATAAAAATGTTCATTAGAAAACAAGTCTCTGAATGACACTGAACAGTAATACAACTTTATTATTATTATTATTTTTATTTATTTTTTTAATACACGTGAAATAAAAACAATATTTAATCAGACCCGGACACGCAAATATGACCTACGGAAATGCACAGTGTTTTTAATGTTATTATTTCACTGATGATTGATTGCCCTAATGACACCCGTTTCGGATAATAAACTATCCTTTTCGTCAAAACTTTTATAATTAACAATCAGCGTCATTGTCGTTGTTTGCCGTATCATTGTTTAGTTTTTCTATATCCATTTCTCTCTCTCTCTCTCTCTCTTACACACACTATCTTTCTCGTCCCGGTTCTCTAACCTCCTTGAACTATTTACTACCAAGTCAACATAAACCTGTACAAAAACAAATAATCTTTGTCTTACACTCTCTATCTCACTTTATTGAAGTATTTCTCTTTTGTGGCTGTCTCCATTGCGGCGCAGAGTGCTAAAACAACACAAAGCGATGATTAAACTCTATGTCTACCCGTTCAAGCACAAAATGTGAACATTTTTTGACTTAACACCAGATACGAAGCAAATAATATCCCCAGTGGGTTTTTTCACAACGCCAAATTTCACCCCCCCCCCACCCGAATTTGTTTCCAAAGAATATCAGTTCCTTATTTTTGGACCGAATGTTGTTCGCGTGAAAAACCTTATTCCGATTATATTGTTGAACGATACCGTTGCCGCCGTTATTCCACTCGTTTGTATGATTTTTTTTTATTTTTTTTTCCTAAACCCATTTTAACACGTATAATATATCAAATATAACTAGAGTTTCTCGGCGTCAGAGCGCATTAGTTTGGAAGCTCCAGGGACCAACGAGGATACAATATCGTTGCTGTGTTTTGTATACAATTTTTTTTCCATACTTTATACTTATTCTCTCTCTTTAAAGTGGAAAAAGACAGACGTTTTTTTAGTTTTTCAGATTTCTCGTATATTTATTTCGGTTGGTTCCAATTTAATGCCGGCGACTTGCACGTTTACACGCTTAAGCATGGGCCCAAATAAGGTTTTATTTTTTTAAGTCGGAAAGGGTATGTGAAAAGGTGGCACATAAATCAAACTGTCGGAGAGCTACAGAATTCTTCGCCACCTAGGCAAGCAAGAAGCCTCCCCCTCTATTTATCAACGTTTCATATACTGACTTTTAAGACAATGTATAAAAACAAAACCTCTCTGCTACGTGCCGGGCTCGATATCCCTTAGGTCTATGCTGCATAAATGAACAGCACCGATATGTTTACCGTTCGTTTATTATTAGCCGATAAACGAATCAAAAATAAAGTATTGGAATAACGAAATCTGAATGAACCGGTAGGTACAACATTTTATATAGTTTCATTTGAAAATGTTGAAATTTAAAAATTATATGCTTATTAATATCAAATCAATTAACAGTAGATAATTTATTGATTGTAAAACAAAATAAATATTCTATAGTAAACCAACTCGGAAATAATGTTATATAAATGTTAACGATATCAAAAAGATACTTCTTCTTATATTTGATATAAACACTTGAAAACAATAATTAATATAATCTCGTAGTTTACTTAAGTGTTTTTTTTGCCCTTTGGGACATCTTCTCTGCCTAACACAATTTGTAATAACATTTAATGTTTACGATTCAATATTATTTGGTTGAATTGGATAATATTGGAGATAATAGCTGCAAAGAAACTGATGTCAAAATAAAATATATCAATGACTTGCAAATTAATTTATAATTGTGTAATAGGAAAGTTTGTTTTAAAACGAATAAGCGTGATAAGTATAGGTAATTATAAAATATTCAGATTTGGTGTGAGAAGTCATCAGAAATTCTCTTAAAGTGAATTTTAGTCGAAAACTAATTTAAAAGTTATAAAAATGATGTATATTCAACATATCTACATAGTTCACATGAATAAATAAAATGTAATCAATTTTATGTAGACAAATATAAATTACATAGCCGTAAAATGTCAATTATGATATTATAATACTTAAATATTTAATGTATCGAATCATAAGTATATTGTATTTATTTATGGGTCACATGATCTCAACTTACAAATAACATTTTAATAAAGTATCGAGAACATTCAAAATTGCATCGTTAAGGTATGTTTAAATCACGAATGTTTCCCTTCGTGTTTTGTTCACAAATCCCAGTGATTTATCTCACGCCCACGTGCTATTATCTTGTTTGTAGTGTACCCGGATGATTTGAATAAAAATGATCAAAACTATTGACTCGTGTTGTTTATTGAACGACATAGTATAAGGTATATATAATATATATATATATATATATTGGAAGGGATGCGATAAAATGTGCTCGACAAGATAACGTTTGACATTGGTTTTGGTGTAGATATCAGGGAAATGGCAGTCCTCTGTTTAGCTATGCAAAATAGGGGGACATACGATTATTAAGAAGAAAAAAAAGAAATATTCGTGCCGCACAGTTTATCACTTGAGAAAGTTCAATAAAATGTAATACATTTCAACTACAGAGCATTGGAAGAATTTGGCGTTTGTGTTTGTTTATGGTAAACCAGAAAGTTTTTATTTGAACAGTACTATACGAGTTGACACAGTTTTTACCTAGGAATATTTTTCAAACACAGCTAGTATATATTATCATAAGAAACAATATATATCACTATTACTAAGCCGCTAATGCATCAAAATGATAAACTTACAAATTATTAAGCATATAAAATAAGACTATTGTATAGTTTCGAATTTATTTAAGACTGAATGCAAAATATTTGTCAAAATGTCATTATTTTTTTTTTTTAGAGGGGAGGGATCAGGTTGTACTTAATAAAAAAACTTTAAATTTCATCAGGTATCTTAAATATATTTTAGCGTTCTGTCATAATCATTTGTACCAGTATAATATGATGCCAACATCTATCTGATCTCCTGTAATTATAATTATGTAAGATAAAAACAGTACTACTCACATATATGACCAATGTTACAAAGGTACAAATTTTTTTTTTTTTTCTAAAAACTTTACTGAATAATGGATAAAATAGATAAATATTGCAAAAAAATGCAACTGAGAATCGAACCATGCGCCGTTCAATCCACTATCCACTTGTTGATTTTTTAAGAATACAAGATTTTTCCGGATGATTTTATTTGTTTGAATGTTATTCTTTACGTAATAATTTCAGCGTCTCGAATCATACATATATTATCGATATTAGCATTTAATAGAAATCTCATAATTTTAAAAACTATTTATTTTTTATTTTTGGAAGATTCCAGTATAGAAGCCCATCCCTATATCAACCGACCGCGCGTGGAGTCTCACCTAACATACGAGTTTCGTCCGTTTTTCATTTGAGTTTCCGTGTCGATTCATATTTCGCAGTATAGTTTTCTGAATTCAGCACTCGAAATAATTTAAAAATATTTTAAATACTATTTGAACATGTACAGTTTTTTTATGTGTTTACTTGTATATATTATTATACTTTTGTTAGGTACAGAATAAATCATTTGGAATAACATAGCTTATAAAAAATCATGTTTTATGACCTAGAACTAATACAAAAATGTATATTTTTTTCTGATGAAATTATTTTAACTATTGTTTTAACCAACATTAAAAGAATTATATTTACTATCACATAAGATATTATGACCAGTTTTGGCTTGTCAATTGGTCTTTTTCTTAAACGCTTTATGCTGTATTTATTTTACATCAATTAAATTACATTTTGTAATTAAAATGTACGAATCGATTAAAATATCATACACATTTATGGCAGTGTGCAATTATTAACCCAGGACTATTTTTATAGTCCATTAAGCTAATGCATTTTTAACATATTTGGCTTACTAATGGATTTTGTTTAAAAAATATAATATAACAAATTATGTTCACACAAAATATCTGAATAAATTTTAATTTTACTCTTCAAATATCCATTCTATAAAGTATTTATCCTATGTATGGAACTCAACTTTAATATTAATTTGGGTGGTAAAACCGAGCTGCACATTTAACATACAGCATACATATAGTTGGTTTGCAGTATCTATACTGCATTCAAAGTATTTAATCATCGTTATTTTATTTTTAAATATTATTATATTTTGAGTGGACAACACTATTAAAATTTCATAAGATCAAATTGTTGTTCAAATGTATTCTATAAATCAATTTTGATTCAGTATATTCTTGTATTAAACATCTAACATATTTTTAATAAAAATATACCGTGTTTATTTTCGATCTGAATTATTTACGAATAATGAAATAACAAATAATAATATATGATCGAGATTATAATATATTCATTCAAAAAAACACGTTGGTCATACATGACACGCAATCTATAAAATGCCAAGCATAATGCTTAAACAAGCAGTTTGTTTTGCTATAAAAAATAGTAAATAAAAAATATTAAAGGAAATAGTAAGCAAAATGCTGTAAAGGCTTCTTCGACGGACGGACTACATTTTTTATGGACATTTTTTTTACGGCCAATCTGTCGCAGGATCGTATTAATTAATGCAGTACACGATGATGCAGTATAACGGAAAACGATATTTTATCGAACGTTAGATTTCAATAAAAACCGTGTTTGACGTTTTTTGGATGAGCTCGTTGCACCACATTTCGAACGTTAGAATAATATACCTATTGCAAAATACGCGTCTGTTGGCTAAAAATCAAGGACATCATTCGGTAATTTCATGTGTCAACAGATAAAACAGCAGATGGTTAACAGTTTTTTTGTAAACTAGAAAAAATTTTGAACCATCAACATTTTCAGAAAAATATGACCCATAAAATGGCTATTATCAAAATTGTATGAAAGTTATAAAATAAAAGTTAGTTTTTCGACTTGATTAAATTTACGCTTATGTTTACCCAACTATTATCAACGAAATTGCCTTTGTCCAAGGATACTCTTTAAAAAAAAAAACCAAATTCAATTATCTCTATTTACACGGGAGATATTGATCTGTAAATCTCGGTGGGACACCATGTGTCTAGTTTGTGTTATAAGTACCGTTATCCGAAGAGAAAAGTTAATTTATAACACCCATGTGCAGTATATATAAATATATTAAAATTGTATTTATGGACAAAATAAAATCCTGAAAAAATAATGTAATAAAATAAAATAGTATCCTAAAAAGCAGCAAGTTGCCGCCCTCTGACTTGTACGTTCGTTGTTTCTGCCCCGTGTGACACATCGAATTTATTACAAATCGAGAAATATTTTTTGATCACGGGAGAACGCAGTAGCTACCACTGCGACGGCGCAGACTATCGCTGTGCCGAACTAGTGCCAAACACGGGAAAAACTGTACAGGTTATTAATCATTATTAGTTTTCACGCTCCATGACTCTATCTTGATTGCCGATATTTATTTTTTATATTTTGCGCGTATACAATGCGCACGCGCTTAACTCGTTTGATCTATTAACGATTCGGCACCGGTCCAATGTACGAGTATAGTACGCGATCTACCGTGTGATAATGATATTATAATGTTGTCGCAATTAATAATATAGGTGATGTACCGGAAAAAATAGTAAATATAATATAATACACCCATGCATATAACTACTTTTTACACACGTTCCAAACACTGTTCGTGAGCCTATCAAAATGTACCCCGGCAATTCTTACTAAATCAATCTCCATGTAAATGATTTTTATTTGATCTAAAGTGGCGTAATAATTTATATTCGGATTATTATTAATAATTTTTAAACATTTTCCACTCTGTGTCTCGGTTGAAGCGTAAAAATATAATTTTAAATTGCTGTAACAGCCCCCGTACATGTGCCGTTAATACTTATGCTTAACAAACGTATCACTCATATTCATCAAAACAGAATTATAAATATTTCTAGAACTAATTTTTTCTACTGTTATATAAGCCGATTCATAAGACGATACATAAGATTCTTTATGTTTGAAAATCACTCTCTAACAAATTATTTTTTAATTAGTTATTAAAGTTAATGATGATTTGACATGACGCAATCATAGATCGATGGTGTATTCAAATATCACTAGATCAACGTTACGTATATATTGATCAACTTTTATGTTATTAACCAACAGGAGACATCATTAATAAATTCGTGTACATTCAATGGTATGTGACTATTGAAATATGTATTTGACACTCAAAAAGAAAGTCAATTTTAATAATTTATTATATTTTTAATGATGAGTAAATGTGGTGGATGAAAAAAAAATCTATTCTTAACAATATGGATATAAAAACGACTTCCGATTAAATTACACGTCATAATGTCTATATCTCATTGGTTTCTGTTAGGAAATTTTATGTATTAACGGAGAGACTTAAAACAACGTACGTATTGTTATAAACTCATAACTAATAATCAGTTTAAAAGTAAATAGGTTATATCGAAGTCATGAAGGTGTATGCGTGTGTGGACAAATATAATAAATGTGTCGAAATAAGTTTTTGAATAATTTAAAATGTATATGTAGTACATATAAGTATCTTGGGCCACGGGAAGGGGGTGAGTATTTATGCCCAAATTTCTTCCATATAACTTTTACATGATAATAAAAAAAATGGGAGGGTCCAGCAATAAAAACAATAACATTTTTTTTTTATCTTCTACAACCAAGGACCACCCTATATGTACGAATAAAAGTGGTTTTTAATTTATAAATTTCCATTGAAAAATGTGTGGATCGATATGGTTTAGTATAAATGATAATGAATGAATACAAATGGAAAATATAAAAATTATTAACATACCTTTAGTATTTACAAACAACAAGCGTTTAAAATCGTTATTGTTCGTAAGCGTATCATTTCCCAAATGATTGGAATCACGCATACCATTCAGTACCTACTACCTATTACTGGTATTATAATAGTATTATGAATTAGAGATCTTTTTTTTTTTCTGTTTGAACCGAGGATCAGGTGAGAACAGTTTATCACAGTACTTTCACCCGACCCCCATCATTTATTAGTCTAAGTAAATAATATACATACAGGCCACGTCAGAGAGGCCGCGCGTGTCTTACGAGTATAATGGTGCCTCCTGACATGGCCGCGACCGCGTTACATTGTTCGTTGTGTTTGTATTGTCTCTGGTTGACTCGTCCTCGTGGTTATCCCTGTGGGAGTATCGATCAGAGATCTATAATCAATACAATGACCGCTCGATGTTTTGTGAATCAACATAAAACGTTGAACTTTAGAATCAAATAAATGAATAGTTGTGTCCGCCATGGCAATAAATTATCCATTCAGTTGCATTCTCACAGATTTTGACAATCAGGCCTTTGAAAAACAAACCCCACGTAAACAGCAATTAATATTTAATTATTTCTGTACTAGAAATTTGCATAGCTTAAGCAATTTCCTTTCGTCCAAATATGATATAAAAAATTTAAATCCTTCGTCCTGGTATATTCCATTTGAATAGTGATGGGTGTATACAATAAATTATATTATTTAAATAATTTTAAAAAATCATATTATTTATACTTATATTATACAAGTTCATCGAATAACTCAAAATATATATGTCAATATTTGTATTGTATATCGTATCAAAACATAAACGTTTTTAGTTTTCTTTTAATTTATTGACAAAAGTATTATTTTTATTCAACAAATTGTAATTATATTATTTGTTATCAATAATGAAATAAGTTAAAAACCAAATTAATAATACATTTATCTCAATAAATTGGAAGATCAGAATAAGTTCTCTAACTTTATAGTTTAAATTGTAATATAAAAATAAAAATAAAAATAAAAATAGAAATTATAATCAGTTATATAATCAGTATTAAATACTATATTAAAATATTTCATTGGCTTTTTACATCATTTATTTTATACAGCGATAATGTTTTAAAGTTTGGAATAAGGTTATGCTGGTGTTTCCGAAATTTGTAGATTATTTCTGTTTGACGTTTAATCAAAATTAGACTATATTTGTTTCCCTAATAATATAATAAAAATATTCTCTCTACCACTAAAAATAAAGAAAATAAGTTTTTAGGAAGTCATAAATAAAAATTACCCTATACAGTATACAGCAATAGAGTATATTATCATTATTCTGTTATAAGTTTTACACATCGTGCTTAAATCGGATAAACGATATGATGAAACTTTTTGGCTGGATATTACTACTAACTTTATGTACGCTCTTTAAAAAAATAAATTTTCTTATTTTGAAAAGAGATAAGAAAAACATTTTGATAACTCCATCATAAATCTTATTTTAGTTTATTTTTCAAAACCATGATGCGCTGTGTACGATACTCAATGCTTTAAAAATAATTAGATAATACACATTTCATCTAATTATTCATCAAAAGTAATAGACTTATGATGATTATTTATTTTTTATACCTTATGTAATTCGTGAAACTATTTATACTCATACGCAAAATTAAAATAGATCAATAAGAAAATTTATCTTTAATTTAAAACTTTTTCATATTTATTAATTATTATTTATATCGTATTGCGTAGAACACAAATATAAGCTGTATAATATAATAATGGTTCTGATAATACAACGTACAATCTTCGTATAACCTAACTGATTTCTGTAGAATTTATTATTATACATTTTCTCTGGTTGTTCGTATGAAACCCGCACAATTATTTGCACTACGCATAATATATGGATCTAGTTGTAGGAGTGTCAAAACATAATAATATGAGTGCCGTTCCTCTTTGAATCTTCAACTGTAGATTTGTGGCGTATCCTGTTTATCATGTTATAAAATATCATATTATTAAAATAAATACTATTATTAATTATAATAAAAATTACTTATAAATTTGGCCTTGAACTCATTTGAAATTAAAATCACAAATGTTATTAATTTAATGTAATAAAAACGGACATTTTACGCACAGTGAAAAAATCAACTATTTTTGCAGGAACCTTATTTATATAAACAGTTTTCTTCAAAAAAAAAAAAATAAATAAATAAAACTAATGTATTTACAAAATAAGTAAAAGTGAAATAGTAAATTGAACGTATATAATAAACCTTCTCACTTTTATATTATATGGTTTTGTATTTTTTAAAGATCTTTTACAAAAATATAATTTATCAATTGTTGGAATGCAGAATCAAGAAACGATAATTTAATACTCAATAAATAAAAATTTCAGACAGCTTGAATAAAATATTAGGCCCATTTTAGTGTATAGAAATATTTTTAAATTATTACAATCGTGATAACTTGAACTTTTTACATTATCTGTCATTTAGGTTCGATTTATCACGCCTCACTTAAGTTTGAATACTAAGATAGTATTATCGATAACGTTTTTATATAGATGTGTTCTTTATATCTCAAAAATAATCAATACTATAATTTTGTATATTAAACGATTTATTGATTTTAGCCAATTTGTATTTATCAATTATTGTCTGAAGACTCTAAAGGATTTGGTTATATTTTCATTTGAAATGTATACTTAGGAAAAATAAAAGACAATTTACATTTAATTTGGTTCTCTATTGATAATATATTATTATATGTGACATCGAATAATTGAATTTGAATATTGTATTGGCAGAAATACTGTTTTCTCATTAAATTATTACGAGATGTTAAAATTTGCTTATAGTCAGTTTCAGTACCTGGTTCAAGTTATTAGGAAGGATAAAATCAATAACAGTGTTCTACATTATAAAAGAAACATAGAACTTGCGATGTTAAAATTACATGCATTATTTCTTAGTTATTTTTTGTGTTATTATAAAATTAATTTGATCCTTCGCATATACCTATCGGAAAATATGCTACACAATAAGTCGTGTTATAAAGTTTTGATGCTTATCCGGTCGAATATTTATATAACAATAGATAACAATACATATAAGTATATATATATATATATATATATATATATATATATACAACAATTTCAAAATTTTTTATACATCTCACTACAATAGCAATCTTATGTTTTAAAATAAAATTGTAATTTGTTAACTGTTTTCTAAACTTGCTTTTCTCATATTTTTTTGAAATATTATAATATATTTTTAGATGTATTTTGAAATTTGTTGTATCAATGGATTACGATCATATAGTCAACATGGGTTTCAATCATATTTGTAAATTAATTTTTTATCCATGTACGAATGTGTTAAATAAATACGCAATTTAATCTTTACGATTATTTTATCTTTATAACTTAACTATACTGAGTTGTTTTTAAACGCGTGGGACGATAATTGACAGTACCATATTTTACCTAATTCTTAATTCGCTTGAATTTTGAAATAAGAACTTAAACGTGTTCCGAAATTTGTTTAATGTGTAGTGTACTAGTTTCTCGAGTCCCGAGGGAAATGTTGCTCCTACACTATACCCAATTAAAATCCAACCGAAAAAACTTCCCGTACCAAGAACCCTCATAATATGAAGCTATTTTTCGCTATTGCGAATTTCCTCCATATAAAAATAAAAATATTAACAATATTATTATCCCTGAATATGGACTCTAACAAGTTGTTAAAACTTACAATGGTTAATGTTGTTCATTTGATGCCTCATCACGGTTCTAATAATATTACTTGGACTTAAAACATCAGCTGAGATATTTTACGGGTAAACTTTGAACGATTATCATTATCGGTGATCCATTGATTTGAGCTGTATAAATTATAATAAAATTCAAAACGAGAATAATATTCGCTTCTAACTAAATTCTATGATAATAAATATACTGTCGTCATTATTTTGTTTTTTTTTATTTGGAAACAAAATAGTTTATTTTGACCAATTATCTTTTTTTTACATATAGCGAATGAAAATGTCGTGTATGCTATATAAATACATATGTCCGTACTGCGTACTATGTGTACTAGAAAAACGTTATCGAAGCGAATAACTTCCAGTTGACATTTACCATAATTCGTATATGAAAAATGTCATCCCCTTCGAAATTTGTTTGTCAGGTGATACAAATATCTCGAGAAGATTTATATCCTAATATTACTACATATACAATGAAACGTGCATTTCCTAGGAATATACAATTATAAAATGTTAAAAATTGATGTGACATATGCAAAATACATATAAATATGTAGTGAAAAAAGAATACAGGAAGTGTCCGTAATTAATTTTTCAATCTTATTCACGCACGTAATAAATCATTTACAACATATTAAATGTATTCCAAACTATCTTGAAAAGTTATATTTTTAAGAACGTTTCAATCAACCTATGACCAATCTATTTTTAAATTTACAAATCATTATTTAAGTTACATCATTCATTTAACAATTATTTTTAGCCTTCGATAAAATTTATTTTAATTATTTTTTCCATAGAGATGAGTTTATAACAATAAACTATTGAGTGTCAATTAATTTTGTATGACTAATATCGATTTATTTGTTATTATTACATTTTAAATCGAATTACAAATATATTTTTCCTTATGACAGGGAGCTATTGATTAATAACCGAGCAGTTATGTTGTATAATTATAGTGACATATTAAAATCGAATAATAATATTTTATTATTAAGAAGTCTCTAAAAATTGTTAACGTTAATAAATTAAATTTATAAAATTCTTCGACGTTCTTTTTATTAAAAACGTTGTTTCTATGTATAAATAACACATGCATAGTGATTTAGTTAATTAAATGTCTGTTAGTTAAGTTTCCCGTGTTTGACTTCTGGAGATAATATCATATTGCTTATATTCGAGTAAAAGCTTTTTAGTTTTAACAATCTTTATTTCAATAACTTTTTAAGGGCAAACCGTTGCAATTAATCTTATAATATAAAAACAACTATAGAAAATTTAATTTAAATTATTTTAAATGTTCAGTACATTATTATAACTTATCAATAATAATAATGAGTTGGTAAAAATAGTGTGAGTTAATCGTTACTATTTCTTCATAAACAATTTATTATAACACTAAACGAGTAGAAAACCTCGAGGTTATAACCTCGTACTATAACGATTTTCAAAACATGTTTTTAATAATAATTGTCTTTCATGAAATTCCATTAAATATTATTTATCTCGAAGAAAAATTACAAAAATAAATGATAATAATTAAATTTCTAACGATCTCTTGAATCCATAAATATTATGCAGGTAAATACATTACCATAGCCGTTGACATTTAAATATGTTTAGTTATGACTGATGATAAACGATTCATTGACGGTATTTGTCTTCAACTGACAACTACGTGCCAGTTTAATGGAAATATCATCACATACATGACCGCTAACTCATTTCGAATACCTAGAAAGATTCAGTGTTTTGAAAATCAACGTATTTTAAAAATGTCGACTCTAACCCCCCTTGACATTGATACAAATTAATAATGGTCTTTATGTCGTAGAACAGTTTTACAATATTTGCACAACGGAGACGTAGTTATAAAATTACTATCTTTTTTAGTGACATTTAATAAATATTATGTTACAGTGGCAGCAAGTCCATCTAGGTATCTTGATTCTCAATGGATTTGGTTTGTTATAGCCCCTCTGGGGTGAGTAAAAACTTCAAAGCCTCACCACTGAGGTTTGTTTCTCCCTGCCATGAATTTTTCATAGTTAGTGAGCCAAATCGATCAGGAATTACCTAATGCTAACCGATGTATTAGACATGGTACTATAATTTATTCTGATTGCTGGAAAGTTCATGCTAATTACATCGACAGAGATTTCAAAATAATCAAGTTAATCATAAATACAATTTTGTGTACCTTAATGCCGGAGCCCACACACACAATATTGAAAAACTGTGAGTTTTAGCCACATAGGAAACACAAAATGAAGAGGAACCAATAAAATTTTTTGACTATTAAATGGTGGAATTTATGTGGCGATCAAAGCTAAATAATAATGAAAACTATTTTAAAAGATGAGAAAGACATTTGGGAATCAAGGAAAGCCTATACATTTTCATACGATGTATTTATTATTATTCCATTTTTAATTATTATTTTTATTTTATCACATTTATTAATTAAAGTTTAAGTTAATTACATCAATAAATTATAAGATAATTATATATTATATGATAAACAACGTATTTATAATTATGGATGGTGGGAAAGTAACAAACCTGAGTGGTGGTGCTATAACGTTTTCCCTCACCCCGGTGGGGCTAAAACAAACCAGTACCTTTTCATTATACTTATCACAAATAAAATACATAAATTACGTGTTCGAGGGTTTTTGAATGATTTTTGACTTCATTGAAGCCTAAAATCTAACAGTGCGTTTTTTTCCGAATGGATTCTGTACTACGTCGTCGTTGTAATTTTAAAAAGTAGAAAAGAGCTGGAAATGCTGAAAAAAACATTAATTGCTAGCCGACAAAATATCTAAAATCTATAATCGTAGACCACGTATAGGTTCTGGGTGCCCGAAAATTGGCGATAAGTGACGCTCCTGGTGAAAGCGATAATGCCGACGTCTCCAGTCCGTGTATATGTGTGTGTGTGTGTGCATGTGTGTCTGTGGTAGAGCTAATCAATTTTCGTGTTGGAGGCGCAAACTGAGAGAAAACACTGAGAGATAGGGTGATAGTTAGAGCGAGATGGAATGACAACACGGACGGGACTGTAATGAATTGGGTTTTCCCCAGAGTCACCGCGGGGTCGCCAGTGCCTGTTGGTGTATTATAATAATATGGCAAAGGAAAATAAATGCCACAGCGCAGGGTCTCCCAAAATGTTCAATTTCATCGTACACCAGGAGGACGGTGAAACAGTGAAATTTAATCCGTGTTACGGGGATGTGTCATCAATTTGCGAGCGGCCCCCTAGGTGTCTGTGGCCTGTGCCACTGCTCGAGCCGTCATGACTCGTTGAAGTGGCCTAGAAGATCATAATGACAAGAGGTGGGCAGGAACGTAGTATCTCGTTATGAACATACATATTATCAAAACAGTTGTATGTTTTATTATGCATAATAATACAAAATAAAAAAAAAATGTACGGTGCATCTTTTAAATGCATGCTTTTATTTGTTGTCACGTAATATGTTTCCACAAAAACAAGCTAAAAACTACACATCTGGTCGATCTGTTCACTTCACTTACCAGCTATAATACAGGATAATTATTAACACGACACGTATGTTTATATTTTTGATGTGCTATGTCGTCATTATAACCATAGTTATAACGTTATTTCGAGGTTTTGGATGCTGCACGGTTATAATATGTTGGAACAGCCAAGTTATCATTATAAAGTTAACAGCTCTCAACTATAGTACAATACTTGCTTGATTTTAAAATGCTAATAACTTAAACAATTTACGACTGTAAAATAAAAAAAAACCAATACTTGATTTAATAACGAAGAACATAATAAAAAGGGTGTACCAATACATAATAATTACGGTGTACTATTTAAATGTACGATGTATTTTAGTTAATTGTTATTTGTTTTAATATTTAAATACTAGTTTATCTTTATACATAGTTTAAAATATTGTCTTAATAAATATTCATTTATTGCTCTTATATGTACGTTGCGTGCGAAGTATAACAGAACGTTGGTAATTACAAATTATATTTAATGTAATTAATAGGTTTATCATACATTTAGTGTTCAATTACGTCCCATCGATTGAAATTAATAATTTAATAATGAAAAATGGATCAATGTTTTTATTTCAGGTATCTATTATATTTATTGATTGAAACTTGAATATATTTTCTCTTTAATTAATTTTTTTTATTATTTCCAATCGTATAATTTAAAATATAAATACTTAATTACAATAGTTTATAAAAATAAAAAATTGTATTTTATATTATACTACTTTATAATAATTCTTTAATATTTTTAAATTTGTCTATCGTATGAGATAACCAAGTCCTTCAAAATATTTCATTAATATTTTAATCTTTATTCTACCTACGTCATATAACATATTTAAAATGCATGCCTACAGCTATAAATTATAAATGCTATCATAAGAAAGTCTTCCGAGATTATGGCAATATTAAATTGAATAATAATAGTCTTACTTATGATAACAAGAATTTGAAAGTTCAAATGACTCGAGGCCAAGATTTTAAGACGGTGAAAGCTGTGTAAAATTTGAATTATTGACTTTCCTTGGGTTAAGTTGAAACTTTGCTAATTTAGGAAAGGGAATAACAAAATATGATATTCCTTCTTAACTTTCATCAAACTTGACAATTTGATGTTTAAATTAGATAACTATATAATTTCCATATAATTTTAAATCTTTTTTAAGCTTTGTAAGATTCTACAGTGAAAATATCATTTTAGCAAAGTCAACTTAAGATATTATTTTGAAACCATGACAAATCCGTCACGTTAAAAATGTGAACTTACCGAGTGTACAAAAATATCGCATGTATTATAACTTAAAATTATTACATTTATTTAGGTTCGTATTCCAAGCACTGAGCAGCATATTTATTTATTGTTAGTATTTTCAGTTTAATATTTATCCCATTGTTATCTATAGTAAAAATGTTCTCATTAACCACAGGGTGTCTAAACTGAAACAGAAACACAAAAGTATTCTTGGACGCAATCAGTATTGCCATTAAGGGTTAAGGGGAGGGTAAAAACTATAACATGGACGGTAGTGGGCTCATAAATATTTAAATTTGAATTTCCTGACCGGCAATCCCATAATCCATACCCTCGTTGCTTCGTGCACCTTCTCCTTACCACATCTGTTCATCTTTCTCTATTTTCCCATTGCACATCTACGTCACTCTTTCTCTTTCACATTACACTCCATTCGCATCTTATTCTGATTTCACTACTCCTCTTTCTCGTGTTCACGATCCCTTTTGTACGGAATGACTCATAAATAAAATTCTCAGGCGATTCAAATAAAATTAAAATGTTCATAGTTCCATAGTTTATTGTCTCTTATAATCATAGCAGTAACAGCTAAAACGACGGAAACAATCGACTATTTACGATGAAGTGGTGAAAAACAATTATTTTCCTTTTGATTTTTGACGTGAATGCAATTGGCAAAAGCAATAAAAAAATAAATATAAATTATAATATTTTCCGACTGAAATTGTGTAACGAACGTTCCTGGAAAATGTAAATTGTCGAGAACGGCATGTTATTTATGTATCGAATTGAAGAGTTACTAACAACTTATTAACGCATAAACTATTTGGTACAAAATAAACATGTTACCCAAATTAATTTCACAAATGACTTACGTTTGTTTTGTCTATTACTAATCGCTTTTGCATCGTATGGTTTCTATATCGACAGCGGGGCGTACTAAAACTCATTATTATTTTATGCCAAGTCTTATTCGGTACACTGATACGCCTTAAAAATTATGTCTTATTAAACATACAACTTATTCACATTTATAATATTCCACTACATTAATAGTAAAATTTGTTTCATCGATCATTCACATATATTTCTAGCTACTTGCCTATTAGGCCTATTCAATTTATCTTTGACAGATGAATTAATTAGCAAACAAAACCACTCATGTTCGTAGGGTATCATTATATATTGTCGAATCGGAAGGTTCGATATGGAAACCTGTACTCAAGCCTATTAGTTTCAGATCTAGGTATTTAATGTTATAATCTAACGAAACAGTGCCTCAACAAAGACTGTTGATTTGCTTAATTCAGCGTAATACTATAATAATGGCTCTTCCTAGCGAATACGAGTATAGTATTATAATACAGATAGAAATCCTGAGTCTGATAGAGTACGTTTATTTTTATTTTTGGTAGGTTAGGTAGGTACTCATACAATTAGAACCTAAGATAATGTATAGTTCCCAAATAATCTATTATTGGAATCTTGTGAATATTATCATGTAATTTTTAGTGTAATAATAGTTAAACAAAACTAAAAGTTTTACCGGGTATTTTGTAGGCTATAATACAATTTTATAAGTAAGAAAAACAAGTAGGAATACGACCCATTGAACAAACATTGAAACGCTACTTCCACGGCTGTACATAATTCAAGGCAGGCTGGAAATTAAAAAAAAATATTCTAATTAAAATACTTAATTAGACATCAATATGGATGCAATGATCAGTCGCTTATGCTATAATGAAATCCCACTGTCTGTTATTGTAACTAAATGATCTGCTTTTCTGTCACTACAAGGATGGTCATTGGGCGTGTATTATGGTTGCATAATGCGAATAATGCAGTACAGTTATTAAATCCAATCGCATGTTAATCCGACCCCAAAACCACTTGTTTATTGTGTTTGTGGGACGAACGAAACTCTTAATAGCGCTCCACAAACTGTAGAATAATATTGTCATTTATTTTATAGGCTCCGGTTTCCTATGGTGGGGGGGGGGTGATAATCGAAAGCATTGAATAATATTAAAATTAACTGTGCACATTTAAAGGGCAAGTGGTATTTGGCTGAAACGAAACCTCATTATTTTAAGCGGTGTTCAAAAATATTCATGAACCATCATGGTACGAGATGTAAAACGACTTTTAATCAAGGCGGTGGTGTAAAATAATTTTATGACCTGAAAAGTTGAGATGAAGTATTAAATGAGCAATATTAACAAAGAGTGAAAGTCTGGATACACTTTGAAAACGTTTTTTTCTGGCAGTTAATATTTTTTATACAATGTACGATTTGAAATAAACTTCAAAATTTAATAAATTATTCTTCATAAATACAGTAAAAAAAATAACTATAAACTATACCAACAAAACATAATAAACCAGATTTATAAGAAGAAATTTTGTACAATTATGAGAAATATAACAGAGTTTACTTTATATCTGGCCAAGAGTTAAGAGGTAAAAACAACGATATTTTCATCATTTGCGGTACACCGCTGGAAATAATTTGACATAACAGAATGTTACACGATTGCTTCCGTTGTCTTATAAACGAACAAATTGGGCTACATTATTGTATTACAGTTTATTACATCTGGGCTTTATTTTTCAAAGAATTATTTAATAAGAAGAACAAGTGACTGTGGATTAAACCACAATAAAAACAAAATAATTTATTATTCTTAATTATCATAGTTACGATGAAAATTCATCGTTTTATTAATTTTAAAGATTATAATATCCATGGTACTTCATAATTTCATGACTATATCAATAAAACTAGCTATTGCAGTCTGGAGTGGATGTTTTTAATTTGATAAAATCTTTGAATTATTAAACAATTGGCTTCAAAAATCGGCATAATGATACTAACATTACTAACTAATATTTAAATATTTCAAAATAAAGACAGGTTCAAGCATTTTAAATGATTATCAATTTAATTTAAACTTAATTTTAGAATAAGTACAATATTCTTACTGAAATAAAAACTTGCAGACCTGCAATTAACATACCTTATGTCTATAAAATATATCAACAGATAGGCTATAAGAATCTCATAACCACCTACTAGGTTTTAGACCACAAGTAAGTAAAGATTGCTTCTAATCTTAAATTGAACTCTGCGAAAATAATAATCTGGTTAGAAAATTTAATTTACTAAAAAAAAATATTAAACTAAATACTAAATTTGGTATTTATATTTTTCAAATAATTATTTACTCCTAGATATTTGGTGATAGAAAACCTATAGTGTTTTAATTGTGTATATTTGAATTTTTATAAAATATAACAGGTAATATCTAATATTAACTTATAATAAAATTACTTTCGAATAGAAGTCTAATAAAAAAAAACAAAAAAATATACATGTATGTATAATGTATATGACAATTTTATTGTAAGCTCATTATGCTGTTTAATGGTTTTCGTAAATAAAAGATTACCGTGAGTGGCATAAATCGAATTCGATTTCATAATTTAATCAGCGTTACATTAAATTACGACTATAAACAGTGCATATATAATTAAGATCATTTTCCGAATACAGTATGACAATGTATTTAAATTTAAAATGAATTATCAATCATTTGTAATACATATATACCCGTAGGCATAACGCGACAAGACGTTTTATTAATATTAGGTCAATAGCTTAACTCTCATAAAGATAACATTTTATTGTAGGAACAATAGTGTTCATAAACGTTGTATATAGAAGTCGAAATTTCGAAGGCGGCCATTTCTTAAAATTTACCATGTTCAAAAAGAGCTTTTTGGTGTTTACATAAGAGTATTTTTAGACACTTATTTTTATTCTAAAAATGTATTTTAACAATGTATTTATTAGATAAATATTATTGTAATACGAGTTTAAATAATTTTAAATAAAATAATAAATAATGATAATATTGTTTCTGTGTACATTAATCAAGCTGTAAAATTTTCCCATAAACTGTTATTGCAGAAATAATGGCGTCATAAGGACGTTAATCTACACCTTGTTTTTGTGCGATACCATACTAACGCAGCTACACAAATTACTTTTTACGAAATTTAAAAACATGTTAGTTCCTCGAGTTGTCATCAAAACGATTTTTTTCTTTAATAAACAATCATTCACTCATATTATTGAAAAAAAAAATACAATTTTTGAAAGCTATGTTCATGATTGTTTTTGTCTGTTAAACAATATTAATATTCTAATTAATTATGTATACGATTCTCATTGGTTTTGATCTTATCACGGCTTCGTGGTATGTTGAAAGAACAATTTTTTTTTTTTTGCTTTCTGTTATTAGACGAATGCTTGCGTTTAAATGTCTCTAAAAGTACTTTCTGAGATCAAGCCGTATCAATCTCTCCATATCCTATAGACTATAGAGCGTGAGTTTTTCACTTGTCCTGTGACATTATAAACATTTTTTTTTTTAATGGAAATACTATATTTTTATGCAAAATTTTATTCAGTTAATTTTTCTGGAATTTTTGATGTAACGTAATTAAAATTCGGACTAATACATTCGGCATTATTTAAATTTCAAACGATGTATCGAAAATGTAAGAGTCGCATTATCTTGAGTCAGCAGCAATCAGTGATTATATACTCGTATAATAACAAATTATATTAAAATATTAATAATTTTAATTATATTAATACCATGATACTATTATTTTTTTTCAGTACTTAAATCACAATAATTTAAAACCACTCGTTTGAATTTTGGTTTTGATACATCAAAGTTCACAGAAAATTAACCTAAATACAATATCGTAGTGAAAAAAGAATATTTCCACTTAAAAAAAAAATTGTTATTAACCTAAGACCCCCTAACGTGGCATGAAAAAAAGTTATGGAAAACATTGATTTTATGGAAATTTGAACACTAAAAAACAAAAAAATTCAAATTTAAGAAATTGTAAGGCCAAAAAAAAGGGTGAGTATGGTTAAAAATATACCCATGTTTAATAGTATTAAGATCAACTAACTTCGTCTTGGACGTAAAATATACGTGTAGCCTCAGACTTCGATCGGCCACCGCAAGTCTGTTTGGTAGTTCGCACTTTCCCTCCTGTAAAATAAGTCATTATGTGAAATTTGATTGCCATCATATCGTCAATATTGTTTCTCATTAAATTTTTCAAAGAATAGGAATCCTTATCTCTATAGAATAAAGAATCCTTGGCAAGATTTTCAATTTTAATCACTTACGTGAATCTTTTCCGTTCTTGTTGTCGAACAGTAAACATGCAGATTATAGTAATCTCCGCCGTAAAAATTGTTTTCACCGCATAATTAATTGCTATAACACTAGACGAAAATGCTTACCTCAATCTGTATTTAAATACTTAAAACGGTTAACCATTAACGTCAATATAACTTTCATGCAAAAATGTGTAGACTATAGTATGCGCAAACCGTGTAGTTTCGCTTATAATATTATACCTAATCACAGAACATAATCGCTCGTAAACAATTTTTCAGACCGAACCCATATGACCTTTATTTTGGACAATATGAGTGAAATATTTTAATAACATAAATTTATGGTTCATTTAAGTTTCAGTAAATATTTATAATATGCATTATGTTCGAAGGCAAAATAAATATCGACAATATACTGATGCATTTAGATGATTTGGAATCACAGGTTAGTTATAAGTTAAATTATCAAGTCTTTCAAACGGTCGAATATATATTTTTAAATTGTAAAACATAAAGAATTGTTTTTTTTTTAAAAAACAATAGTTTCAAAATTAGGTAATATTATTAAAAGTTTATAAGTTAAAAAACAATGATTAAAAATGAAATTCTACCAAAACACTTTTAAACTATAAATATTAAATTTGAATAATTTTTTAAAAAATAACTTTTTGAAAAATGCTTATGGGTCATGTTTATAACTCAAATTAACTTGTGAAAAAAATATTAATTTTTACTTTGCAGAAAGAAATATGTGCTAAATTCAGAACTAAATTTTTGCTGTTGTGCATTTTAAATCGTTTATTTTAATTCTTAGATTATTTTATTTATAATGGCAATTAAATAAAAAAAAAGTAATCCTATGAATATATCCAAAATTAAATAATAAACATGCATTACAAATATGTGAATTGTTATACTTGCTTTTTCTTTAACCCTTCGTACGGCGCACGGTTTTAGATGTCTCGTTTACGCGCACGGAGTAAAAATTTACCCCACAAAGATAGCTAGTTATTTTCAGTAATAATACTTTTGGTAATAGTAAGTTGTTATGAAAACATTTTATTTTACATTTCTCAGTTGTATATAAAATATGTTTGCGGTATACAAAGAGAGTTTACATTATACGGAGTGATTATAAAAACCAAATCGTCGTCAGAATAACCGCCCCATATCTCATCTTCAACCTCATCAAGCAAATTTTCAATTTGGTGTTCGTCCATATTAAAAAATAAAATAAAATAATACGTCCACACTACACAATAATAAAAATAAAATAATACGTCCCCACTACACAATAATAAGAATGAAACTAATACACTTATAGGTTGCACGGGGCAAATAATTTCCAGATACGGGCGATAACGACTTTATAACGCTCTAGATCAGCGTTTCCCAACTGGTGTTCCGCGGAACCTAAGGGTTCCGTGAGCCGGCGCCAAGGGTTCCGTAAAAAATTTGGGAAATATATATTAATTAAAAATATTTTTAATTTGAATTACGATTCGAATATAGAATAGGGGAATCGCGAATAGCCCCTATTCTCGTTAGGACGTTTCCTTATCTTATGATAAAATATTCGTTATAACATTAATAACACCATAACAATATTGAAGGTTGTCGATCCATATATATTTATATTTTATATTAGCAGGTATTCATTTAAATTTTCTGCAGTCATTAGCTAGCAGTTGGCCAGAGGGTCTCTTCACTACAAGATACTTGTTGTCAGTTTTAATTCTGCCTTGACGATATGAGAATTGATTTCATTTCTTGTAATAATAATACATTTATCAATCACATAAGTTTAGTTTCGTCGTTTATTTTCAAAATATTAACTATACATTTGTTGAAAAACTGTTTTTTTTACAGTGAATTTTAGTGTTCAATTATTACTATCACGAATAACTCTCATTTTCTGATAATTTGTACTTTAAATTATGTAGAAATGATTTAAAATCAGGGATTAAAAACGTTTTTAACATACGTTATTGAAATACATTATTTAAATTAAATCGTTAACCATTATAATTTTGATGTCATTTTTTAAAAATAACGTATACGTTTTCGTTGTGTTTAACGTTATGAGCATTTTTTTCGTTTTTTCTGTTTTAAAAAGTTAATACAAATAAATAATACATTTTTAGATTTTTTATATACATTAAAAATATTGTAATAGTTATAAACAAAATAAAATGTTTAAATCGTCTTTACTTAATTTTTTTTTTATATTTTTTTATATTAATGACACTCTTGTGTCGGAAATGTCCGACAACCCACTCATTTAAGTGTACAAAACATATGTATGCACTACTAATATAGAAAAAATATGAGTGGTTCCACAAAACGTTCAAACTCCTACAAAGGTTCCGCGAGAAAAAGAAGTTGGGAAACGCTGCTCTAGATAATACACAACGTACATAAACAACATAAAACCAATAAAAGTCTATTTTTAGATGCAATATTTGAGGCTATTGAGATGATCAAATATCCACATACCGTATTATATATTTTATAAATATTTTTAAAATGTCTGGGGTAATTATTTACCCCGTGCGCCGTACGAAGGGTTAAGGCACTAAATGCAGGAATAACCCTTCATCATTTGATTTTGTACTTTTTGACATGTGAGTTATTTCCGTAGTTAGTTAATCACTTTCAATTTCGTCTATGTATATTGATTATTGTTGTAAAACAATATTAAGTCCATTAAAAATATATTTTTCTATTTTTATGATACCGACGTTCTTTAAACGTGTATGATTTCAGGCGGTTCTAAAAACAAAGTTTATAATATGAGTAAATATTAAATAGTTAAATAATAAAATCTTTAAGCCTATAGTTGAAGAATAGACGAAAAATAAATGATCACTTGTTTGTTGTTACTACTGCGAGTTGTAGTTGAACCAGAATCAATGTTGAAAAATGTATAATCAAAGTGCTCTGCTTATTAGTATTAGCATGATTCGATTTCATCCAAATTCAATTTCATTCAAATGCTCAAGGTTCCCGTACAATGAAAACCAATTCAATTACATTACAGAGAACATTTTTTTTCCGATTGTGGTCTGTTTAAACTCTATAATACCATCCCCAACTATTACTTCTCAGTTCTCGAAATCTATTATGTTATTCTTTTTTTTTCAGCTCTAAACTTGTTAATAGATTCTTTGTTGATTATTATTTTTACAAAAAAACATTACTCGTTTATTTGGCGTTAATTAATAAGTTTATCGAGTTTTAACAAAACTGGGCCTCGCTGAGCTAATTCGGACGGGGTGGAGAAGTGTAAAATTCAAGAGAAAAAAAAATTAAAAACCTCATCGTATTCTTGGCGAACACAAAAACTGAAAGACTTTTCGGGAAGTTTTCATCTCGGTTCGAGTTCTAAATATTCGTGGGTGATTACGCACTTAAGAAGCCCGTGGTACTAAAATAACGAAATACTTACTTTTTACGAGCGCAATGAACCAGACGCGCAATTTATTATTTTATTATAACTGGCCACTTTTTTTTTTTTTCGTGAGAGAATCTAAGTTGAACACAATGCATTTCCCCGTAGTCTGATATCGTTAAATTTAAGACTAGCGCTGTATTACTATTTTTTTATATACAGCACATTTTAATTTTCGGAAAGGTATTCGACAAAAAAATGGACACAATGTTTTCAGATACATATTTATAACGATTAATTTAATATTATTTTGTTTTCTAATCAATAAAATTAAAATAAATCTGATATAATTTTCTCCGGAGGATAAAATATTCGTGGAGAAAGATGTTTGCTGTATACAGGTGGTGGAATTAAACATAAATTATTTTAAGCCATGTGTACACGAGTTTACGGAGACGAACACGATAAGGCAAAAGTTGATGACAAAATATTTCAAAACCTGTTACGATTTCTTCGAAAATGTTACACAGGCAGAATATGCGAGTGTATTGTATCACCAGCTGCACGTCGCGGTCGGTTTCGACGAATGTTTCGTAAACAAAATAACCTTTGGTGTACGGAGAACCCAAATTTCCGCGTGCGAATGCTATGCAAATCGGCGCACAACTTTCGCTTACTCTATCAGTGACAACAATCTCCTAATTTTCCTCCTCGTCACCATTAACCGAACTCTAATAAAACACATCACGCGGTGGTGGTCCGCAACGTATAAAACTCGCATAGGCAATAAATTCAACCGTATTCCTGCAGCAGTTAGGTTGTAATAAAACGTGAACACTTACGCGCCAAGTCGAGCGGAATATATTATTACTATTGCATTCTCTTGCCACGAGTCCGATGGCCGCACAACATCATAATGATAACCCAAATGTTATACAATTATACAGGTCATATGCGATAATGATGTTATGTTACTCGTTCGAATAAAAATGTGTATTCGAGCAAAATATTATTCTATATGTTTATGTTTTAAAAACGGGGTTTGTAAGCCGTTTATTTTATTATAAACGGCCTATAGCAGGGCCACTTTACCAGTAGTCCACCAACCTCATGGGAGTCCATGGAACGGCTCTGAAACTTTTATTCATATTACAAGAAAATTATATTTTACAAACAATTATTTAGCCGCGAACAATCTATTATTGATACTAGTATGATAAATATAGAAATGTTATTTAAAATTTAGATACAATTATTAAAACAATAACTAACATTAAAGGTTTTTCTTTTTAATGGAACAAGGGATCCGAGGCTTTACTTTATATCTGAAAGAGGTCCATGACTCAGAAAAGGTGAAAAATCACTGGCCTTTTAAACCTTGGGTTGAGACGGAATAACACCAAATAACAAGTTAAACTGTTTTTATCAAAATAAATAATTATATAATTTGGCGAATGAAATTATATCCAAATCTTTTCACATTTTAATATCGGAAAAAATAACGCATTTAAAAGTTACCTCTTCCGGTTCCAATTTTTTCCGCATTAATGAAATATACTACCCACATGAAACTATTCCGATACCATAATGTAGGCCTCACAAACATTATTGCGGGTAATAATTGTGAAAATATCACTGATGTGCCGTACAATATAGTTCAAATATATTGAAACTTCACGTAAAATTGTATGTCGGTTCCCAACATGAGGCGGAAAAAAAAGAAAAAAAAACGTCACTATAAAATCAATACATTCCACGCACTTCGCTCAGAATCTAAAACGTTTGATGTGATTAAAACCCTAATGACATTTCTTACGTGTTTCGTTCGAACACCATATCGTAATAAGTCTCACACGTCAGTCCTCGTTCGCGACACGATGATTTTAAGTGAAAACCGTCTACAAGACCTACAAGACGGGATCGGTTGAGAGCCGAGCCGCATTTAGTAAGAGTGGGGGGAGAGTTATGGTGATAACTGCCCCGGGCAGTTTTTGGGCTTGCCAAAATGCTGTGGTCAGAAATTCGGTCACTTAGGAAATAAACTTTTTAAATTTAAATTTTGTTCATAATGTACCTAATAATTTTTTTGCGATGAACAAATATTATAAAAAAATCTCATCAGTTTATCGCCATAATATGCGACTGTTGACTCGTTCTTATATTTTATATGTACCATCCTTTTTGATTTATTGAAATTGTATTTGTCGATGGCTTTTTGATTTTTATTATTATTCGTATAAAATTAATTATTGTTTTTGTTTTGTTCAAATCGTTTTGTAATTGATTTTATCGCTGTTATTTGGCCAAAATGTGTGTGTGTGTGTGTGTGTGTGTGTGTGTGTGTGTGTGTGTGTGTGTGTGTGTGTGTGTGTGTGTGTGTGTGTGTGTGTGTGTGTGTGTGTGTGTGTGTGTGTGTGTGTGTGTGTGTGTGTGTGTGTGTGTGTGTGTGTTTTGTATCATCGTCGAAACGACACCGTTGCAATTGTTTTTTTTTTTGTTTTTTGCACCATTGAGGAGGTCGTATTATTATAATTGACAAACATTTATTTCTTTATTATGCGAATGAGTTTGTTGTACTCATCATTATTACTATTACATAGTATTACGATCAATATGATCTTTATTAATTGTGAGTAAAATTAATTACTTCAAAATAAACTCGAATTACATCATAAACCTGAGGTTCTATGAGATATTTAATTGTTTGTGCCCTTATATCAATTCAATTCGTCATCGTATTTATCGTTGTCCGTCCGCATGGTTGTGGTTGTCGTCATAGCGTAAGACTGCCAGCACCCGCCACCGCGGTGAATGAGAGTCAGCCCAGGTCGTCATAGTTCCCATCTCAGTGTCCAGGAACGTTACTATTCTACCATAGTCTTAATTAGTTTGTGAGCGTGGCCTGATTGTTTAGTTTAAGTATAAGTCCGAATTCATGTGAACTCTGTGGTTATTGCAACTACCGACCAGATCACAGAGACTCCTCCCACCGTAACTAAACTGCACCATTCTCGACGTTCCTTGTGATACTTATAATATGTGATGTTTGTGGAATTATAACTTGTTTCCATCCTCGTCGTATCGTTATCGTTTTCCTCATAGTTCTACTCACATTTGATCGTCTATCTCGATAGCTGGAGGCTAGCAATTCTGGTGCCATATCTTGTTCGGTCCAAGGAGTTGCGAAACTTTATATTTGTCGGGCGCCATACTTTGTTATTTTTTTATTATGAAATCAGCATTAAAACTATAGTCCTTCATCTACGGCGCTTGTCCAGTAGAAAACAATAATAAAATAATGCAATATAAATCATATCATATTATTCTGTTTCAAATTTCAACAACTAATGTAAACATTCATATTTGTATAGTAATCTGCGATCCAGAATTATTAATATACATAACAATGATAGTATTTTAAAATTTATTTTGATTCAATAGACATTAGTTATTAATGATAAATACGTCGTATTTTGCTATCGGCTTAGGCCAACCATAGTGTAATTATTATTATTAGTCAACAAACTCATGTATGTGATTTCATTATTTCGCTCACTTATTGGCGCACAACCATTTTTTTAGTCATCTTTCAACACCTTCCGCTCCCGTTCTAATGAGAGAAAAGGATATCTACTTACAAATGTCTCTAAAGCATTAGTATATATTATAGGGCGGGAGTAATGTGCGAAACAGTTCCCACCCGGTCCTAGTTTTAGTAACGGGGAAAAAAAAAAAAGGGACACCGTATGCATATAGTGCTTGATCGAAAATATTTAATGATCCGTCGTATACATTAACGAGTAAAAATTATTGGTGAGAGTAAAAAATATATATAATAATACTAAACGAACTTAAAATTTGAATGTTTTAGGTCTGTAATATCCTATATGGTTTTAACTTCAATTTGGATAATGAATTCAAACTTTGTAGTCAGTGTTTAACTTTCGATTAATACGTTTCTTTGTTGTAATAAATTACCAGTTTTATGTTCAAATAAATTAAAATTTTTTTTATAACCAATGCTCTTAAGTTTTAATATCATGTAGATATCTACTTCTAAGATAAAATATGAAGTAACTCTGAACGAATTCAAAATTAGATCCTTTAATCTTTTTACAAACCGTAATTTTCAATAAACTTACGACTAACTGCCCAAAATAGTCAATAGTCATCAATGTCAATGTCTTTATTTCACAAACCTCATTAAAAATGATCACTATCGATATTCAATCGACCTGTGCTATACTTGTACTATAATTTATTGACATTGTTTTGTTTACTTAGTATTATGATCGTATCGATAATTATTACATAACTATTGAAGAAAAAAGTAGTGTATAATATTGTTAACAACTTGTTCGGTATCTATAGCCCTGAACACGGGCGTCGATAAACTTGTTATTATTATTATTATTATAGTTATATCAATACTTGCGGAAAGTAGTTCAACTAGGAGGGGTGGCGAACCTCTGGCCGGGGTACACGCCACTGGCGCATAACAGTTTGCGCGTTCTACATTAAATATTATTACCTTTATGTTGTACGGAGCGATCGAAAGCTAACCGTTGGCCGTTTGTGTGTTTCAGCTGAGCAAGGACCTGGGCTACAGGATATACTCGGCGCTCGGGTCGTTCTACATACCGTCGTGCATCATGGTGTTCGTGTACATCCGGATATACTTCGCGGCCAAGGCGCGGGCGCGGCGGGGCATCCGGAAGCCGCCGTCCAAGGCGAAGAACCGAAAGGCGGCGAAGGCGGCGGCCAAAGCGGCGGCCAAGGGGGCGGGCACGGCGAACAGCCCGTCCACCGTGTCGCAGACGACCAGCTTCATCACGCGGCCGCCGCCGGCGATGGCGGCCGGCGGCCACGCGCTGCACTGCGGTGCCCGTTCGCCGCCGGCCACGCCCGTCAGCGCCACGCTGCCGGTGATCGCGTGCGACTACGCGAGCGACGCGAGCACCAGCGACGTGAGCAAGGACGGCGACAAGGACACGCTCAAGGTGTTCACCACGCAGGGCAGCCGCCGGCTCACGGTCAACGGGGACCTGGGCCCGGGCGGCCGGTGCCGGGCGTCCAGCGTGGCCGTGGACGCGGACATGGTCAGCGAGCTGGAACCGTCGTCGTCGGACTCGGGCAACGTGCAGAAGTGCGGCGTGGTCAAGCCGGTCAAGGCGCGGCTGTGCAAGCCGATATTCGGCGGCCGGAAGTCGGCCAAGGCGGCCGCGTCGGCCAAGGCCAAGAGGGACATACTGGACACGGGCAAGGTGTCCATGATGAGCCGCAGCGGCGGCCCAGGCTTCGGTGACGCGCACCCGGCCGTCACGTCGCCGTCGGGCGTCAGCGGGGCGGGCGGTGCGGCCGCGGCCGAGGCGGCCGCGGCGTGCATGCCGCGTCCCAAGCCGCGGGACCCGGAACGCGAGAAGCGCCGGATCGCGCGCAAGAAGGAGAAACGGGCCACGCTCATCCTGGGCCTGATCATGGGCTCGTTCATCGCCTGCTGGCTGCCGTTCTTCTTCATGTACATACTGACGCCGCTGTGCTCCGTGTGCTACATACCGCCGCAAGCGTTCACCATAGCCTTCTGGTTGGGCTACATGAACTCGGCCATCAACCCGGTCATCTACACGATATTCAACAAGGACTTCCGGCGCAGCTTCCGGCGCGTGCTGTTCAAGTAGGGACCGAACTTCATCTCTCTCTCATCCACTGCACCAACCCCGTCGCCGGTTCACATCTTCCCGACGCCGTTGCGCGAACCACATCCCCTTTTTTCGTTTTACATCCATCCTTCGTCCGCTACTTCTATGAGTCGTCTTCTTTAACTACTACTACTATTACTACTACAAATACTTTTTCTTCTATTTCTATTCTCATATTTTATCATCTTTTTCGTCGTCGTCGTCATCACCGTCTTCATTACGATAATATTATAATTGTTGTTGATGTTCGTGTTATCATTTATCGTCGTGTGTACTTCGGCAGATGATAAAAAGCCACTCAATGTTTCCGCGCAGCAAACTTATCTTTTTGCCCTCCGGGTTCGCGACATACCCCCGCAGTCCGAATGCAAAAATCAAATTGTGCACCCGGCGTAATAAAATAACTAGCGAAAAAAACTAACAGCGAATCAGTAAACTTTTCTCGAATTTAGCGGTCGGGTTCAAAAAAAAAAATATTAAGACATATATTTTTTTAATGCATTCGCAACACTCGACATTTCAACAACTTACCGCCGCAGGCAAATTGCTCAACCAATCCTTACACACGTACATACACACATGCGCGTACGCGTGCACACGCTTATAATATAAGCCCGCATACACCACACAGAATCACAAATGTAGTTATGCGTGTAAAACGTAGTCGGTAATCAACATCATGTAAAGTTACTGGTGTGTAATCGAAAAGTCCCTTCCTTCTTAAAATTGGATTCCAGGATTACGCTTGTGGAAATCCATTTAAAACGGTTTACCAACAACTTTCTCAATGAAGATATTATTCAGATGATAAATCTGTATAATATAACCCACTGTATATTATCACATCTGATATTTGAAATCAGACAAATTTGCCGTTGAAACAATTTTAATGACACATTAGTGATTAGTTGATAGGTTAAAGTGAAATATTCCCTTGTCTAAACATATTAACCGATATTATTTTAAAGATACAAATGGCATTTAATTTATATGAATGTTTATCTCTGAAACTTATTCAATTGTGATTAAATAATTTAAAATTAAACCCTATATTATCAAATAAGTGCATTTGCCATACAGTTTCTGGATTACAGAAGACATGGGCAAGATAATTTCAAATCAAATTTGTTTCCATTAGAATATAATAATTATTTTAAATAATTTTACTGGTCTTTTGGATGTTTACATTATGAACATGTTTGCAATTTAAGTTAAATATTATACATGATTGAAAATTATCAAATTTATAACAATTAATAGTGTAAACATCTCCTCTCCAAATCTAAAATTTCAATAAATAATCAAATAACTGGTATACAGTCGTATATCAATAATAATATATAATAATATCGTATTTATATAATATAAGCCAACAAATATAATCTCTGAAAATGAATGTTACTCAAGAAAAAATAATTTAAAATATAAATTAACAATATACATACTATGATAAATAGGAAATAGAAATTTTCTATGGAAATAATATCCCAGGTATTGAAGCCAGTTTTCAATGTGAGCACACATTAATATGAATGTATTCCAATGTATATATTATTATGTTTTATGATATTTGATATGAGAAACCCCGGGGTGCACTTACAAATATTGCACGTTCTTGTGTGTAGTAACAAAACATAGTTCTACTTCATCCATAAAATTCACTTTTCCAACGCATTGCACAAATATACAAACTTATACAATTGCAGTGTACAAATTATATCAACTCACTTTAAAATATCAAAATATAATTTTCACTCGTGTTGATATAATTTATGTTATATTATGTTGACAGAGTCAGTTTCAAATAAATAATTTTAATATGGTAAATACAATTACTAATAATGAATAATTATAAAATATGTTACTTTGCTATGCAAACTAATCTGGAATCTAACCCAAACCGTGTATAAATATATAAAAATAACAACTTATTGATTTAAGATATAATATTCTCTCGGAAATCTAATTGTTGAATTTTTTAATCAAATACATTTTTTATTTTCATTGTTATTTATTACTTCTTCAAGGTATTGAATATTGCATTTTTCAAATTAATATTATCTACATGTAAATCTATCAATTTTAAACTTAAACAATACTTATTTTTTTATTTGTATAAATTATTATTTTTTATATAAAAGACAATCACAAGTATATTATAAATATAATTTATAGACTTGTACAAATGAATCTGTTAATATTGGTTAATTAAAAAAGAAAAAAAAAACATTAATTATCTACAATAATTTATCAAAATGCATTTAAAATCATTATTCGAACGAGATTAAAACCAGATTGTTGATTAATCAAACATTTAAAATAATAATAAAACAAATATTTTCAAGTCAGTTTCAATAATTGCTCAATGCAAACATGTAGTATAAATTCCATAAAAAAAATATCTTGAATTCATCTTGACTGATGTTGATCAATTAGATATATTGGTTATGATAAATCATTAAAAACATTAAAAAACATTTTTATTAAAGGATTACACAGTAACAACGGTGGCACATGTGTGGAGGAATATATTTATTTGACAATTGAAAAATATAAATGTTATCCCACTAGTTTTAACACGGTTGTTTATTTATTTAAATTATACTGCGGTATACCCGGGCGAAAACAAATGAAAAAAAAAAAACATATAATACATGTATATAAATATATAGTATAGAACAGAAAAAAATGGCTCATACTCATTCATGCAAAACACGCGTCACTACGTTTCTCCGGTGTTAGTATATTTGTATAAAGAAAAAGCAATAATAATAGCAACTCGAATAGAAAACATACATATTTGTATTTCGCTTTAACTTTTGCGCACAATATTATTCACTGTTTGCAAATATTCCGCCGATAACAAATGGATGCAGTTGTTTTTTTTTTTTCATTTTACCGATATTGAAAATTAATTTTTCGAAAAATACGAGGTAACCAAATTCGTTTGCATTTATCTCACACAACATATAGATCCTTAGAAAACCGCAAATAACGGCGATTTCGATTATATGAAATATTCGCGTTGCAGAGCACGTAACCTATCATAATGTTTACATCCATCGAATGTTGATTTTTCGGTGCAACCTTTGTTTGCTTAAACAAATTCCGAAAATAACCGAAACATATTTACGAACATCTCTGCAGAAAAAATCCTACCACGAGCGAATAATTTGAATATTTTACATTATTTTGTTATTACGACTGTTATGGTTCTATCTGTAATTATTGTTATTATTATTATTATTATTATTGCTATTATAAATTAATAAAAATGTACCAAAAAATAATTTGGGAGTCAAATAGAGAATCGACTGAATTTAAGTACACAAATTAACAATACGAATGTACCTATACTTACAACATAATTAGGTTTTAAAACTATAAATTCGGTGTGTTCAAAAAAGTAAACGGTTAAACCCTAGGGATTTGATACGATGGCATAAAATGGTGATTGTTTCAGCACCTGTATTGGTACTTTTCCATACACTGCACCAAAATGCACAGCGTTTTTATAGACGACGATGTATACTCGTATTTTAGTATTTGTTCTCAGAATGTACTGGATTCGTTGATTTTATTTTACTTTTTGTTTAAATAGAAAAAAAGTTTTCTTATTATTCGTCCAATACTCGTTTACCGAACAAAAATCATGAATGATAATATTAGCTCGAAAATAATGACCATATTACATTAATTGTAAATGTTTTAGTCTACACTTTTCTTTTAACTGGTTTTCAATTCTTAAATGCATTGTAACAATTGTTATGATATTATAATCACTATAAACCATTTTTGTCGTTCGTTTTTTATACAACGAACGTTTTCTAAAAACTATAATCAACTTTTAATGAAAATAATATGAGAAAAAGTGGAAAGAAATAACGTCGTTCAATACAAAAAATTATAAGACAGTGATGGTAATCTATGTATAAAAAAAATAAAAAAATATTGCTTATATTTATTTATTAAAACCCAACTAAATTGTTTTTGTCTTAATATATTCCGAAACAATCAACAATGTATAATTGGTATACATATTATAATTATCAAACAGTTATATTAAGTTTATTTACATAATATTATATTACTCCGACGTTTCCGTGTGTTTTCGTGTTATAAGATGCTCACGGATAAAACCGATTTGACAATTATTAATGCAAATCAATTGAATACCTGAAACGTTTTACACGCACAGTATAATATTACCTACATATGTATTTGAACTATACGATAAAGTGTTTGGATTGGTGTGATAATAATTTCCATTGGGGTTTTGTCATTTTTGTTTAACAGCGTGGACTGTTGCGTGTGACTAGATTATGTCGAGCACGAGCTTGATTCCATCACAATTATATAAACACTCACGATATAATGTTCATTTATTATGTTTATAACGTGCTTCGAATTTGGCAAGAAAATATTATAAAATAATGTTGTGTAATATTTGTATTATAAAAATTTAAATTTAAACAATTCGAACTTTATACTTTTCCGTTCGCTTTAATGTGGGTCCAAAAACACAAAGAGGACATTAACGCTTAGCCTCGTAAGATTTTTTTTTTTCGTGTTCAGGATAAAGTACTATAATATTGTCCTGAGCATATGAAAAAAAAATGATTTAAACAAAATAGCTATAAAATATTCTAAGCGTATAAAATATTAAGTAGTTGAAATTTTATTTTTCAATTTTACTCAATTAACGTTAAGTCCATTGTATATGTATAACTTATTAAGGCTTATGGTGTTAAGGAAAAACAAAATAACATTAAAAATATACATTTCTATATTTTATTGCTAGTATTTTGTACGAATTATATTCTAAATTAGGATTTTTTTTTAAATTTATTAAATCTTTACAAATACTAATGATGGATATAGTAAAAACAACAATATCTGCCTTGAAAGCAGTTAGCATAAGTAATTTAGTAAAATTCTGTGTACATATAAAAAAAAACATATTTGATACCTAAACATTTTTCAATATTTTAAACAAATATATTTATTACTATATTTCATTATAGGATTCAATATTAAGATTTATAACGTTTAGATTTAGTTCATTAAAAAATTCTAAATTACCGAAATCATGATGTACACACCTACTAGTATTTAAGTTCACGTTATTATGTTTTTAAAATGACTCAATCACATTGATGCTGTTAAAAAATTGTGTAAATTCATATTTTTAGTATATTATTATATTGTCTTCCATTTATTCCTATTTGAAAAAAATATTAATAGGATAATAATATGTTTTTACAAATTTTATTTAAACATAAGTGAAATGTGTTTGAATTTTCAACAAAACCATGCATTTTAATCTAGGTAATTTAATTGAAAATAATTGTTATATTGACAAAAATGTATTTATCTTAATATTAGATTTATAAATAAAATTATATTTACAGCTATGATTAATATACATTTATTATTCTCGCTATAGAGTTTATTATTGTTTACTTAGGATTAAAAGTTATCATAATTATTATTTTTATTATGATTATTATTATTATTATTATTATTATTATATGATTACGTTTATTATGATTATTATTATTATTGATAATAATAAAACAGTTAAAACTATCGAATTTGTTTGATAATTTATATTATTAATTCTATAGTACGAGTGTAGAAAAAACTATTTCGTGTATGGAGTACAAATTAGCCAATTAGCAATTGAACGGTCTTGTCGAAAATGTTTGAATGATAAGAAAAAAAAACAAGTCGAAGACAATTGAAAAATAAAAAGAATAACATGAAAAAACAAAATTATTATACAAAACTTCTGTCACAACAAAACTTGATACGAGCTTCGTGGTTTGTTTTAATTATAGTAAACAAAGAAAAATATTTTCTACAAAAAGTTTATGAAAAAAAAGGACAATGATTAAAAAATAGTTCAACGAAATTATTTTTTATTTTTATTTTTTTTTTCATAAATAAAATACTATATTAAAACATAATCTGAATAATTAATATTATTATGTACGCAAGAGTTAAAATATGGTATTTCACCCCGCGGTGTACGATAAACGCCAATAAAATATTTTTACCGTAATCACACGAGTTATTCAGGTATCGCACGAATTTAATTATTTAAAATTTTATTTTAATTTTATTTTCAGTTACGCAACGGGCCAAGAATGATGCGTTTTGCCGGAAACGTAATAAAATAATGATCGAATAAAGCAACTATGCATAAGGGGTCGGCAACCTTTTCGTAAGGAAGAGTCATTTTTCAAAAGAATTACAAAACCATGATGTCCAATGAGCCGCATTGGGGCAGTGAACAACCTTTTTTTAGTCATATTTCAACTCTTCTTGCCCCCTTCATTGAATGTAGCCAAAGTCCCTATCCACTATTCAGTAAGTTAGGAAAAATGAAGCCATGCAACTTTCTTAGGATTTGGTTATTTTTATGATTTATTATGTTCGTGGGTGTTCCAAAGAAAAGTGTTAACTTATATATTATTATTTAATTTGTGAATATAAAGAAAAAAATCTTGATGTTGAGGCGTACCTTATAGAGAGCCGCTGTTTTCGTCCTTAGTGATCAATCCAGAAGGGTGAGCAAGCTTCAACCCCCCCTCCCCTCCGAAATTCAAGATAACTTAGATAATTATCTTATAATAACGGTATAGTGTATAGAAAAACAGTGTTCATACCTCACTTCCGTAATAAATACACTTTTTTATCACATAAAGAAATTAAAAGTTCTCTAAAATATAATTTTCCAAAAATATAGTTAGAGATAAACCTTATTCATATCTAAAAACAGTATAGTTACTTTTTACAGTATTATTTAAAATGTTTTGGCGATAATATAGAAGCTGAATATCATTTATGGCAGTCCTTATAGATTTTGGCTGAATCCAAACCTTGACAATTTACAGCACTATGAACTACGATGTGAACTACTAATATACCCAATTATGAATGTGCTTCTGAAGTTACTGCCAATACTTCCAGCTTAACAGCCATTGCTGAAAAAAGTTACCCTAAGAAGATCCAAAAATTACCCTCCGAATTCTTCATCTATGGTGATGTCGTATGGAATTCGCTCTATTCATCGAGATGTAAATATAACTTATGATATGGTAATAAATAAGTTTTTTAATGGTGGCAAAGATGACTTAAATTAACAGTCTAGCTTAAATGTATACTAGTGAATGGTTTAAAAATTGAAAATAAAGTTGTTTTCTTTTAACTCAAATGTTGCTGTTATTATGGGTATTTTTTTACTGTGATATATAACTTATCAGCCCCCCTCACCAAAAAAAAAAAAAAATCCTAGACTGTTGCCGATTCCTGAACTATACGTATATACGTATGTGGTATGTACTCGTATTAGTTTCCTACCGCTTTAGTTCATCGGTAATATATTTTTACGGTCGGACCGTGAGAACAATGGGTTTTAACACTGTACACTACGCAGTACCACGGTAATAACACCGTTCAGTGTACTGCGAAATGTTGTGTTTGTTTGATTCAATTATAAAAGACAAATATTGATTTTTCATCATCGGTACGTATAGGTACGTGCATACATTGTGTTTTTTCCTATACTCCGACACGACGATCGGAATGTTACATAATTTTTTTCGATAACTCGATTTGTGTATACGAGTATTTTGTATGTACTCTCTTCACCCTCACCTAGCCGCTGCCACAACCACACACAAAAAACAAATACAATAATAATAATACCGTTAAAACAGCGCGAGTACCGGATGGTATCATTTCGCTTCGTTTTCGCCTTCTCCCGTCGTTTCCAGTTTAAAGTTTATACAAATACCGTATAATATAATAAATGACGTTTTATAGCAAAATATAGTTTTTTTAACCCGTATCGTATCCGGCAAAGGAAATGACTACTGGCGTGGAAACCGTATAGTTTCTAATAATGTTACCAAATAAAAGTGGTGTTACGAGGCAATAAGAAAAGACACGTTAAATGGGCCGTCCAGTGTATAAAGGCAAGTCGATTCCTTTGAGAATGAAGTGAATGAAGAAGAAGAAAACTATTTCCGATGGAGCGTCAAGTAAAAACGTATATTATATTATAGGGAAATTTAAATGAAATAAATGATTGTTCGTGTTCCTGACCGACAACATGAAGGCAACGGATAAATTAAGACCAAAAACGGAACGGGTGTTTTACCGACGGGGATTATCTCGACGTGTTACGATCAGCAATTAAAACATGAACTATGATTGCATAGCGAACGTGGCGGCCGACGTGAGTATTGAACTGTTTTTATCCTCCCGATATTATCCGGTATCAATTTAAATCGCTTTACGAAATAATATTATTATCTCGGCTCACGAACGCAACCCTCCGACACTATAATTCAATCTGGAATAATAACCATAATATACTGATATCAACATCCGACGTAGCATTCTCGCTCGCGCCATCGGATGCACTAATCGATCAAGTACCATATTCTTCTTCAACGTCTTGATTAACGACGTATCCGTTCGGCGGTGGCGTGCGATTTCGTTTTGAAACGCCTTTTCCGTCCGCAATGCTTGTAGGTCGAAAATCGAAAACGAAACGTGCTTTAAAAAGGTCATTTTTCAACTTTCGCTGTTAGAAAAGAAAAAAGAAAAACACCAAACAATGTTACGTTCCGTCAAGCGAACGTTTATGTTTTCGTTTATTTTTTGAACGCGACGACTTATTTGTGCTTTCAAGTTCATACCAAATATACGACTGATACAACAAAAGGCGAATGTTCCTCTTTTGTTTAAACATCATTGCGCATAGTCTCTAAATGACCCACTTCTGTGTCAAGTCCGTTTCCCAGCTATACGCAACAAAAGGAACTTGCAAGTAGAAACGTTTCTCGAGTAATTCAGCGCAACATTTTAATTATAATTTCGTCAAAGTAATTTTTTTCAGATTTTCTGTACACGGGTTGTATATCATTGGTTTTTGTGAATAAAATCCGTTGGTACTACTTTGGTTGTTCGAAAATTACAAATTATATTAACTGTGACCTTAATCAACGTTTCAAAACATCTATGCATAATATATTATGTATAGCTGCATAAACTAATTTCATATTTCATTTGTGTATTTTAAATCAGTTGCTAAGCTAATCGCATTCGTGTCGTTCGGTATTATCCAAGATTCTACAAAGTTTATTTTTATAATCGCACAACAGTGATGCTATATGTATATATATATTATTTATTAATTATGCGTCTAATGACGCGCGTCTAATGCGGGCGACCATTCGATATCTGATCATAATTGTCTCCGACCCTCTTCGTTGAGTTTTTTTAACTCTCGAAAAAAAACACAGCACTTTCGTTATAGCTAGAACGCATTTCAATCACTCATCCTAGGGCGTTCCGCATCGTTATAAGTGAATAGACTGTTTCATTTTTTGTGTAAATTTAAAAAAAATAAACAAAAATGTTTTCTCTCCTGTGTCAATCGACATCCATGGATAAATTTATATTTATCCCCTCCCCTCCCATCACATTATTTGCCCACCAGATGAAAATTCCATTACCAATAATTCCATTTATTATAGTACTAACACGGTTAACGATTAGAACATTCAGAAAGGGTACCTTAAAGTACTTAAAGTTACTTAAAAATTGTATTTTAAATATAAATGTACATACATTTTTTTTCATTTCACGTGGATAAACTTATACGAAGAGCTTGAGGTAAACAATTATTTTTACGGCTTCTTTTTTGTGGAAAAATAAATGTATTTTATATTTAAAATGTCAGAACATTACAGTCGACATTTTTTAAATATTCCATTAGTGTCATCTTCAAAACTGATCATTGGTTTTGAAAAATGTCAAGTATTTAGTAGTTTTTTATTTGTATTCAAGTCATGTGTCATAAATGTATGTATAATATTACACTGACTAATACTCAAAAGCACGCAAAAGTAATACAATACTGAATTTAAATCCTTCACACTTAAATTGGTGCACTTTATCAATTTAAACCTAACTATACGGCCATAGTCACCTAAGGCAAGTCAACACAATGTAATATATTATACGTACTCTAATAACTATATTTTATAAGATAATAATATGTACATTATAATGGCGTAATATCATCGAGGTTCTAATGGTGCAAGAATTCACGTTTATAAGCTATGTCATTAAGAGGTTTATTAGTTTTATCAAATTAAAATGAAATAGATAAGTTTATAAAATTTTCAATTACCAATGCGAACTAAACTAACTAAGGCAATTTCCAATAAAGTTAAACTTTTAAAATTGTTATACTCATAACGTTTATTTTCAAAAAAAAAATAGATCTAAATCATTACTGGTGATCATGAGCTAAATTATTAATTTGTGTCCGATGTTCATCTTTTGAGGATCTTTTGTGAGGACATAATGACCAATAAGTTGATGACAATGTTTTCAAAATGTTATTAAAGTGCCCGTTGATTTATTTAAATTTACATTTGTCAATACGGAACAAAAGATTATTCAAATCAGTTCATCACCACTACTAAAATAACAATTCGCAAACATTTCATTATTTCAATATTCGTTTATATCATAAATCTGTACTCGACATCCATTTTTTTTCCTTTCGAAAACAAAAATATAATAAGAAAATGAACGTGACCCCTTTTAAATGCCTAATTACCTCGGTTAGAACGTTTTGAAATTTCCAAAACTGAAATACACGCACTCGTTTGTGTACAATCTTGATTGCTTTTACAAGTTATGACGGTCGTTTCGTAAACGTAATGCGCACTGTTTGGGTTAAACGTAATCAAATTTGCGTGGAAAAGGTGCTTGTAATAGCAAAAATCATTTGTATCCGAACCATTAAGCGATAAGACGCGGGGTCGCTAGACACCGCACCGCCGCGTCGCGTAATTTTTTCAACATTATTTGATTGCTTATCAGAAATAAATTGCCCACACTCCGAGAACAACGGTGCCCACTAAACGGAAACCGTTCAATTCGATGATAGCGGAGCGCGGCAGTGTTATAATGCAGATGGATGATTGCTGCGAGGTGCGCGCGCACAGGGTTTGTGACTGTCAGCAATTTCAGAACTAAGCCAATTACACACGCGGCACGTGCACTATCACTGCAGCACGTCACGTGCTCCACGTCCTAGTTAAGTCACTACACTATCCGCGCTGCCCTAGTGCATTTAATTAATTCGGCTTCGGAGGTGCGGTAAAATGGACGGTGGCTCGACCCGCGCATAGCTGTCGGTTACATTCGGGGCGATATCCGATCCTTCCGGCGAACCGCGGTTGTAAGGTCCGTGTACAACACTCGGAACGTTGATGTTTATGATGATATTGTGACGTTGAAAACGAATACACGCGTACGCAATAAATGTATATCGAAACGTTATTGTTAAAAAGAAATCGCCCACGAGCAGCTATGCGATAAAGTCAAGTACAAATAATAGTTTGTCTCGACCACTATACATGGTGACGGAACGGAAGAAATGGAATACAACGTAGTAGTATCACAAGACGAGTTAAACATTCCGCCCGACCTGCAGCACTGGCACAACGTTTTATGGAACCCGGTGCTATTTTTATTTTTCTTATGTGTATATAAGACGGCTCCCTTTTTACGGTCATAATATTTCTAGAAGTGGATTTAAGTAATCCGTGTTTCTTAGAAACTACTATCGTTTCTCATCTGCCTTTCCTTAATTATTTGAAATAATACATTGTAACAGCATTAATCAAAAAAAAAAAGTTTTATCCATCCCCAGACATTAGGTCACCCGCTACGGAACACACGTTCAAAATTATAATTGGAATATTCGAAGGGTAGATGAAACTAGAAATTTCAGTTGGACTAGGCTAAAAGTTATATTAATTTCAGCAAACTGTATTTTTTGCACAGTGGCTTAAGAAATAATTATCATGTGGAGGAAACATATTGATGGCTAATGAACAGCTTAAAAAATAACATGAAAAATAGTTCTTTATTTATTATTATCTGAAATTCTTATTCCAGCGAACAATGTGAAGGATAAATATTATTACACAAATTAATTGAATGTATTGAAAGCAAATAATAATAATAATTATGTTCCTTCTTTGTTCGATTCAAAGATAATTTATAAGGTAAATTTGTCTCAAAATATAAACACCATGTGTAATTGGCATCGACATGCGTTTGTAATTCGCACCAGCATAAATATATGTAATTTGTACCAAAATTAAAATTGATTTTTTTTTCTATTTGAAATATTGACATATACATAATATGATATATCATTTTTGACAAAAATGAATTTAATCTGACATACTAATAAATAATACTTAACATTTAAAAACCCTCATATTGACAAAGTTAGCCGATAAAAAAAAAAATGTATACAACATTTAAAAAAATAATCAGTTTTTGATTACCAGATTGTTGATTGCATTCCACTTTATGTTTATTTGTGTTTCGCCTTGAAACCGTAGAATTTATAAATCCTGAATCATTTTCCGCCGACGAATTAATAAGTTGAACATATTTTTGAATATACGATACTCAATACATACTAATTTTTATTACACTTATCTCTTTTTTTGTTCAAACTACAATTCATACTTTCGACTACTACGGTGGTACTAATGACATATAATCTTTATTTTAGTACAAATAACAAACTCTCGAACATTTTGCCAACAGCAATTATAGAATAGTAAATAATTATCAAACCATATACAATTTATTCCAACGAGAGGTACGGATCGCACTGTTGCACAACATAATCTTATATTTATAGATCATAACAGCAACATGAATTTCTACAATTTTACTGCTAGTACTAAAAACATGACGTTGATTACTCAACTGTCATAAAAGTATTCAGTTTTTTTTCTCAATATAGCCCACTTATACCAGAATTGCACAAAATTTTGATTTTTATTCTCGTTTTTATGCATTTTATATTTTATATCAATATATATTTCTCATTCGTTCATATTATCATTATTTCATCTTTTTAGCAGTATCCTAGATGTTTAGCGCTGTTCGAGAATAAAACATAACGCTGAGTTTAGTGTGTTCCACCTACGCTTAAATGTACCATCGAAAAAATGCAAAATCATTCTCATAAGAGACTTTTGAATGGACGTTGGTCCCTTTTTCATCTCTTGGCTTGGAAGAATTACACCCGGCCGACTTGCACGGACGGTTAATACTACAGTCCCTCTGATACATATGGACTCCGACTTCGAGGTTCCCCCTCCACCGAGTCAGCAAGCCTTCAATCAACCAACTCGTATCAGACACCGAAGTAAAGCTCAACCGCCATAATATTATGTTGTTTGCATTACCGAAAACGAAAACAGTAATACCAATTTTAGTCGCTCATGCGAATACCAGGAACTAACTCCATTCGTTTTTCACTCGACAATTTCTACGGTAAAAAACGACAAGCGTAATGAACTAGCACCGCGGTGGTTAAATGACTTCATGTCAAACATAGCACACAGGAGTATAATGATTGACTAGTAGCAGTGAAACGTAAGCACTTTTTTTTATTTTCTAACCCAGTAGAACGGCATTGTTTAAGGGTCAACAGGTAATGAAAACAGGTGTTGTTTACGAGGGTTCATTTCGTACCCCGTTGTGTATCTATACAACGCGATCCGTCTTTTCGAGGTATAAAAACAAGGCTTTTCCAAACGAATGACATGAATTTCCAAATTCATTCACTATTATAATTTTAAATCTTATATTACCTGCTCAGGTTTTCAGAATACAGGTAAGTATATAGTAAGTCCCGGAAAAAAACATATACCTAGTAACATATTTTCAAATAAATGCATATTTTTTTTACACATTTTCTATCAAGAGTATTTATTTGTCTACCACGTGAAACCCAATACTTATCGTTTAATTCTACTTGCAATTGCACTTCCATTGTTTTTATCGGTTTTTATAAATTATTTAGGTTTTACATTATTAAATAAAATTAGGTGCTCTAGTAGAAACCATTTACTCGTATATATATATATTTATTTATATATATTTTTTTTTAACAAAATCACATTATCTTTTATAACTAATACAAATTTTACCTAGACAAGACAAATAGTTTTCATCTAAGTTTATATACTGGAAATTTAAATGTTTGACTTTTGAAATTAAAAAAAAAAAATGATGATATTTCGAGCATTTATATAAACTAAAAACTAACGTCATGAAAATATGCTAAATAATAAATTATTATAAACCATACAATACGAATATTTGGATAAAAACCAATGCAGTTTATGATTGATTAATAAAAAAAAAAATCTTCGAATTCATAAATCGACTTATTGGAAAATGAGTTTGAATCAGCCAAGAGAGAGATGACACGTAAAGCACTTAAAACAGTGTTTTTTGAGAAATTACATTTTTGAGTGTTAACTACACATAAAACTATTAACTGTTTACTTCAAGGCTGTTTTGCCTGTCGAAGATACTCGAACATAAGGCTTTCTATTAACAGTTGATTTTCTTCAAATTATTAATTTGTTATGAAATTATTATACGCATATAAATGAAGAAAAAAAATTTAGGTTAGTTTGTGTAAGGTTATAATAGAATTTAATAGTTTCTACTGAATACATTTTTATACATTTGGTTTCTAGACTTTATAATTCATAAGGCATAAGGCAGTATTCTTGTTTTCTAAAATTACCATAAAGGTTTTTTTTTTATATAGAAATTAGATGCAATACGTAATTTTATTTTATAAGGAAAAATTCGAAGTATTTGGCTCGGTGTATTTCCTTTTAACGTATGAGGTTGAAATACGGCATAACTGATTATTCTCACGGATAGTGAGATTATATTCCTCTTAAAACTTTTGGGCGATATTTTTGTTCAAACTTGTTTAAAATCAGTACCTTACTTTGCGTTCAAAACTTGTCATTTTAATTTCTCGCGTACAACGATCCAAGTTCTTATAATATTATTATCTGACACATTTAAGTTCAGATTGAACAAGACAAGGTGTACAATAATGTATGCGTGTTGAGTAACACCGAATTTCACTTAGAATAATTTTTTGAACGAGATGATTCATCGCTGATTCCAATATTATTTTATACTTTTAGAAACTAACAACACGAGTACAACACACCTGTCGTATACCGCTCTTTCGAGGGTATCGCTCTGTCCTCACTTTAGTAATCAAAACTAATAAACATTAGTTCAATTATTAAGAGTTGATGGGTTTTCATAATAAAACAATAATTCACACCAAAAACCTATATTAATAAAACACAAAAACCAAGCGTGACATCGTAGTCTCTGCACATACGTGCTTCAACCGAAACACACACACTTTGCCCCGGTCTCGTCCGACCGGCTGTCTTAAATATTAATTTTACAGTATGCTTACCGCAGCTCATTTGCTTCACTGGTCTATTTTACGAATAAACATTGTTTATTTGACAATTTATACTACAGTTAAATCCCGGTATAGTTGGCACATACAACACACCCATCGTGTAATCCAGTTATCTAGGAGTTCAAAGTTTGATTTGTTTTCAACTCCGATATTGCTACCTTCAGTATTCCGACAGACGCGTCGAAAGTGCATCGCGGGACCACCACTCAAGTGGTGCTGCGGTTCTTTCAACTTTGTTCCGGTAGCCGTGTCATGGATCAACTCATAATTAATCCATATACGTGTAGAAGCACAAGATATTTTGATTTGTTTTGCGACTGTATAACATGCTGATCGATGACTCCGTAACAAACAAAAGCCGTTTTATCCCTCGGGTTCTCGCAAATTCAATCTAAATATTGGTTCATTTCTTTTATAGGATTACACAGGTTATGCGCAATAATCATATTTTTGAACCTGTTACACGTTTTATACTTTAGGTCAACCGAACATACTTTAGCGTTACATCTTATTAAAAATAAAAAATTGGGTTCATCGTTATTTTTCATTGTTTTTTAATACATTTATTATATTATCCTTGCGTTTTTTACTTTTCATTTTCATTGTTGGTGTTAATACTTTAAGCAGAAACTTTACACAACTAATCTTGCCGAGGCTTATGGAGTGAAAATAATAGTTCCTATTATGAGAATTATTTATACGCCCTATGTTTTAAATGCATTTTAATATCTATAAAAACTTGTTAAGTAATAGTTATTGTTTCAGGTAAATTAGTTTTTTAATTACATGGTATACATGTTGTTATACACTCGCCTTATCATAAATACATATAAATATTTTACATTATGTACCCATATGCGTAGCACTAATTTTAATTAGTTTTCGCACAATTTATCAGTATAATAGTAGATGAATATTTTCCAGATCATTTATTGTACAAATCACCCACTGAACTCAATACGGCACGATCACACATTTTTCGATACACACACACACACAATATGCATAACTATTGATATCTTGAATCAATGTACCATATTATTATAAAATTGCAAATATTGTTTAACGCGCGAAAACATTTTTTGTTTTTGACATAATATAATAATATTATTCCGAATGTTTTAAATTAAAAAATTATTTTTCAAACACTATAACATATCAGGTTTTACTAAGCAAGTTAATTGAAGACTTAACAGGTTTCCGAATTTATTTAGATTTCGTGAATTGAATTGTGGACTATATCGATATGAATTTCTAGGTACCTACTGATGACCACTTGGAAAAAATGTTGACTAAATGCGGCACCGCATAAGTTTCTCATAAACACGTTTCAAGATTGTTAAATATCGTATTTCAAAATCAGTCGATAACGTAACGGTTATACGTTACATAATATAAAATTATTTATTTATTTTTTTCGTAAAAGTATCACAAAATTATAACACGAATCATAAAACACGTGAATAATTTATGAAAACGTTCGCGTTGAAAAATAATTTCACGTTAAAACGTTCGGAGATCTGAAGAGCGACAGTCGAAAAATGCTTTGATTACGCGTATATTATGATCATTCGAACCGCGGCGGCACCAATGTCGAGGAATGTTTTAATAATAATTATAGCGATGAATTCTGCCAGCGTAATTGATGCGCAAACAAAATATCATCTGTGCGGTGTTCATATTTCACCCACCCCCCCCCCTCCCCGTTTTCTTGTACAGTCGTACGGTACGAAATAATATTTTAACAGCGTTAAAATGCGTTTAATTTTATTGCACGATCGCCGGCCGCCGACCTATGGCAATTTCCGGTAGACACGCGGCGGCTTAATACCGTAGGCACCGACCCGCCGACCTACCTACCCGTCCGCCAGCCAGCTGTACCTGCCTAACCTATACGTACGGACGCGTCGCGTCGTCTACGCCCGCCCGGGGGTCTACCGGATTTTATCCACTTCCCGTTTGTTCCGTCGAACAAATACAATACCACTTTTACACTCTATCTTTAGCCGTGTCAAGAATGATTTATGACCGTGCACGGTGAAATGGATGTTGGCGATCTCTTAGCATAAATGAAGCGTCATCAGCCAAAAGGATCATCTCTCTCCTGCGCGTACCTATACACCGTATATACGCGTAGTACAAACACTCGTACACAACTGGCGAAATAATTGATGATAACAAACAGAGGGCTGTACAGCGTGCACGTCGGCGGACCCCTCGGGAACACGTATTATTATTATTATTATTATACATTTATACACCGGGTTCGACGTAGTTGCACCGTCGCCGTCGCCGTCTTCGCGGCCGCCGTTTCCGATCCAGTAAAAGTATTCACGGTCCATTTCGCACAATCGGACTATCGTAATAGGAAAGCGCACTGCAGTACTACGAGTGCGCTGTTGTGACGGTTATCGTTTTTTTTTTTTTTTTACGAAAACGATGAAAGGCTAACGAGCCGACAACAACGTTCGGGACCTTTAATCGAAGCTGTTCATTATTTCATATTTTTTTATTTTCGCATAAAACCGTTTTTAATTCTCCGGCGGTACAACATAAGAGTCAATTACATCCGTATTGTACAATAGACCGACGGTATTCAGTCGTACGACTTGCGTAAGTTATCGCGACGTGACGTATTACAGTGAAATATTGTATCGCTGTTACGATAGTACGAAACAATATTTTTTGATCTCAACGACAGAAAAAAAAAATTCGATTTTTGTAATTTATAATAAGAAATTACGTTACATTCACAGAAATAAATCTTTGTGATAAAATCGTTCTCACTTTATGCGGAAACAAAAAAAAAACAAATGAGTCACAATAGCTAATATAGTTACATAAAGAGAGCGAGAGGAAAACAGCTGCGCTACCTATAATACGATTAGATGATATTTAATTGCACGTGGATCGTCAAAGACAATTTTTAATTTGTCAATATGTTACTAATAACTTAGTATAATTGCACTCCACCTCATTTTGTAATTATTAAATTTTTTGGTTTAACTTTTATTTTTATTTTTCAAACGAATGCCGTGAAACTACATTTATTTCATTTCCTTTGTGATGAATTACCGTCCTAATTGAAATTTGAATATAAATTGTACGTAAAGAAAGCCACTATCATCAAATTGGAATATACTATAATCTTTATTATTATTATTAGACTTTTCTTGATTTACATTCCGCGGTCATTATATTATATGATTGTACCGTGATAATAATTAAAAAGTACAGTTTATATTTTTCTGTCTTTTTATTTTTTATTTATCAAAAATAATATTCTAAGAAATTAAAATTTATTTATATCTTACGAACAATTTTGTTGAACTACTTTAAGAGTGCAACAACTCAATTCAAGTATTTTAATATTATTTTTTTACAAATTTTACATTTCCAAATATGTACTATCGAAATGGAAAAAAAAATATTATTTATCTATTATGAAATACCAAAACCATAATAGTTTAGATATAAACAGGAAATCGATTATAACCTCAATATATTTAAAAATGGATTGTAATATAAATATTTTTTACATTCCTGCGTGATTAATTCTGAGTTGATTCTTCAGAGTTATTTTTTGAAACGATTTAATATTATTTTTATGTGAAAATATAATTTTCTAGTCAACACTTCAAAATATTTAAATTTAATAACATTATGATTCCATATTTAGTTCTGACTAACCAAAAAAACATAAAACATTTTACGAGTTTCCAGTTGCTATTATTTCCCTTAAGTATGCAAACAATAAAATAATAAATTACTGGAACATAATATTCTGATCTACCATGCATTACATTTTCAATCGACCCCCGTTGGCCAAATTATAATTTGATACAGTTTCCCTTTCCATAATTATAGAGTATACAACAATGCACACATCGTATGTATCTAAATTAAACAAAAAACACGTCGGGCGGGCTCTATATGAGTTAATTTGCTAATCAGATTTTACGATCTGGCCTGCTATCAAATTAATAATCAAGGAGTAAAATATACTAGCGAAACTATTTTTTTTTTAGTTATGTATCATTTCTATAAAATATAGTTTATTTTTTGTTCAGTATTATTTTGAGCGTAAATTGTAACAAACTTTCCATACAACCATCGTATTATTATATACTATTACATTCTATTATTCTCATAGATAAAACTAGACATCGTTAGTAATAGGCATAGAGTTTTCTAAAATGTATAATCACAATAGTGGTCTCTTGATCAACAACTAAGCTTTTATCTTATTCTTAGTAGTATAATTGAGGATATTGTTTAGATAAATACAGCAGTAAGACTTTTATGTTTTATTATTAGAGATACAAGTCGATACAAAAACTCGAGATTTCAACCAATAGATTTTAGTTTTTCTTTATATTCAGTGGATCACATTCCAAGTGTTATACAATTGCTACAATGGTATTTAGTTAACGTTTTTGTAATTGCTCTTTTTTAACAAATAAATATTAATAGCCAATTAAATTTTACAAAAATATTCCTCATTAATTATTGTTGTCGTATAGTACGTTTGCGGCTTCCTGTTAGAGAACAAATTAAAACTCTGGTTGGTTGAGTGCTGTTAGTCTCGGAACATACGTTTTATGGGTTTTATTGCCAACTCTTGCTTACAAGTCACCGTACAATCACCATCGGAAGTCAACCTGTTTTTCGTCTCTGCGATGGTACCCAGGCAGCCTTACGCACTAGACGACTAATGGATACCACTTATCTGGTACGTGAGAACTCGGTTTTCCAACTGACACACCACCAGCAAGTGCACCATACCATCAGTCATAAATCCATCCAGAGAAAGCTATTATTAGATCCCGTCAAATTTTCGTGAATAAAAACCATAAAATCAATTTTTAATTTTCGCATAGGTATACATTTTTTTTTTCATTATCCTTATTTAGCTATCATCTACAGTCTAGATTCTAGACTGTAGTAGTCTACTTGGAAGTGGATAAGTACTTAATTTCATCATAGAAACGGTTGCAGAGTCAGCGTGACTATTGTAATGTTTAATGCAGACTGTATTCTCAAGCAATACTTAAATTACAACAGACGGTTATTCATGGCTAAATACTGGTATAAATTATTTTTTGTAATTTACAAGCATATTCTAACTCAGGCATTAGACTAGACCAGCGGTACTCAAACTATTTTCCTAGCGCCCCATGAGAGTAATCTAGGGCCTCCGTAGTCACATCTGATTTAAATCGAATTCAGATATTCTTATCAGTTGAATCATTTAAATGTCATTTAACATAATTTAGACAAGCCGTACAGTCTGAAAATATCCTAGAGTTTTATTTTTTAGTGTTGGTAATATTAATAAACCTATATACATATTATTAAGACATACTGCTTTATAAGCAAATGTATGAAATAGCATTATACTAGTACCAACTATGGATTATTGTTTGGGAGTTGTGGCTTAAAATTGGCATTCCTGGACGTTAGGGCTCCATAGACGTTTTTTTAGCGTCTCAAACGCTCTACGAACAAAAAATTTGTTGATCCGGGACGTGGATTTGTCTGCAGCTCTTTTGTTCTTCCGATTATTGCATCAAGTACGCATTACAATATCGGACTATTCACGTGACCAATAACATTTATTTGCTTTTCCTTGACATGGGTACTAGATGTTTTCATCGCAGTACTGTAGTTTTTATAATTTCTAAATCCACTTAATGCGATCAAATATTTATGTGTTACTTAACATACCATCAAGGATTCATATTAGACATTTCCTAATACGAATTGTGTATTATATTTTATGTATTATAAGAAAGATCTCTTAGCGAAATTGTAGTTTCTTATTAGCGTACAACCAAAAGTCTACTCGCACGATTAGAAAATGTACACAGATATCTAGAGATGTTTTTTCAACTTTCGGTGACTGAACTTGGTTGATGATTTTTTTTGATTTGTTTATTTTCATATAAATACGAAATCTTATATAATATATATGTATACGTGTTTAATCGCAACACCTGAAAATAAGTTATCATTAACGAGCTTGTAAATTTAAAATGTGATACAAAACAATAATGTATTTAATATGTAATTATTGAAAGTGAATTGAATGGCCGAAGGAAAACAACAATTTACTTAAGTTAAAGATAAAATCAATTAAATTTCCTTGATTTATCTGAATGCATCTTGTCTAAAGTAATTAGTAGTGCCATGTACTTTTAATAGAGTATATTCAACAGACATAGCCATTTTCTGTTCTTCTTATGAACTTTCCGTTTAATAATATATATTTCGTTCTTAAATTACAGTAGTATAGACAAACATATTATTGCATAATATGCACAATTTTATACTTTAACTTGGGTATTTTTTTTTTGATAAATTGTTTGATGAAGTTCAGAATAATATCAATGATATTGACATTTTGGCCATACTTTTTCGACTTCTCGAAGAATGTTTAAATGTATTCTTACGTTATTGGTGATATTTGATTACAACGCAACAAGAGGAGTGAAATTTGGTAATGTTAAGAAATAAAAAAATGACGACTTTTAAAGTTTTTTTTTTTTGTTTTTTTTTTAAAGGTTTTCATTTTTCTTGTCAAAATAACTGAGAAAAGTCGTAAAATATATCAGTTGAATGCACCTCTCGTACATGAATATAATATTAAATGGTTGTGAGTAGAATAAAACATATTTACATAAAAACATAAAATAAAGCATCGTTGTTCTAATACTGATTGTTATGCATTTCTCGTTTTATTTAAAATTAAATGTTATACAATTTTAAAAAAATTTGTAAATCATTTGTTTGAAATTCACACTATAACGTTAGGATTGTCCGGGAGAGGAAATCACCGGTTTCTGACCTGTTAATGGTATACGGGTACGGACCTTTCTTGTTGCCGAACGTGTGAACACACAGGAATTGTAAAAATGTTTTAAAACACCCTATGTTTTATAATCAACCTAATCGTGACACCTGAGCGCTATAGTCGAAAGAATAATAATATGCAGCTGATTAATTGTTCTTTGGAACAAAAAAAAAATGTATTTATTTTCTTATTTATAGATACTTGGAGCGAGAACAATATGCATCCATTTGCGATGTAATTACTACTTGTAAATAGTTTTACTTTCGGAGGTGCTGAAGCACTTCAACCTTGTTTATGTATCATTTGTTTAAATATTATACTATTTTTAATAGTTATAATAAAACACTAAACAGTTTTCTATTTTTTTAACAGTTATAATTTATTTACACACTGTACTGTGGAAAATTAAAATCAATGAGTCATTCATCAGTAAAATACAAAAAAATATATTGAAAATGGATCCAAAGGTGTGAACAAATATTACTTTAAAGCAAATAATTGTTATTCTTTTTATTATACACGGCGAATTTTTTTTAATCTAAAGACAATCTGGAATCATGTTTATATCATAAAGTAATTCATGAAACATGAAACGGTCATAAAAAAATTAAATTAAATGTTTCATAAACACGTCTCTTCATATTTTATATTGAAACTAATGCAATTCCAAATGCTATCAAACGTGACAATATCTACAACGATTATACATTATTGTTGTTCCCTAATGAAATCCTGGTCGACTTGAATTGAGTATTATTATATTTATGTAGTAGATACTGATGTTCAGGACGAATCACTTGATACACCAATTATAGACTTGTAATTTAGTAGCTTAACATTGTAATCTTGTACGCGGAGTTCTAAAGTATCGAGTCGAAGCAGTACAAAACATTTTATCTTTCGCTGTCCCAATTAAATATGCACGAAAAACGTGCTTGAAATTATTTTATGTCTAAGTTCAGGTTTAGTATTCGCCTTGAAATATGTCTCCTGCAGAACAACCCATAATTTCTAATTAGATTTTTGATAGGTATATTTTTTATAAAATATACGTGACAACATTAGGAAATGTTGCGTGGAATAGAAGTAAAACATACAAACAATACAGGAGTTATGAGAAACAATAAATCTCTAGGAAAAATTGTTTTATCTTCTTAAAAATATTAACCAAAAAAAAAAGCAAAAAGGTATTTTAGAAGCGCAAACGTAATAAAACATTAAAATACAAATAAAAGGAAAAATAATGCAAATCTATTAATAAATTATGATAAAATATATACTTACATAAAAAATATATTATGCACTGCAGTACCTGTATATATAAATTATATATTTTTTAACTACCAAGGTTTGTTCATTTTGTATTTTTTCAACGTAAAAGTTCACATTCAAGGAAACGAAAAAATTTTAAACGAGTAAAAGTAAGAAAACAAGTGGGTTGGTAAAAATTTGGTCACACAAATTATGAAATAAATTCATATTTCAAAATATGAAAAACTTAACCATTATTTACAAATAAAAGACGTATATTATTATGAATTATGACAAACAATTAATTTAATCTTGTTGGTTTTTGGGTAAAACGTGCGTTTCGTAAATTCGTTTCTCTTCATAGTTGACAGCGTTTAGAACTTTACTGTAGTTGACGGGGAGAAAAAATGGTACTACTTCAGAGACTTTTAAAAATCGATTTTCGAATTAAAATATAAATAAATAATTTATTTCTTGCAGAAGAAAACCTAATTTAAACTAAATTGTTTGCACATTTATTACTAAGAAATTCAATAAACTAATAAGTAAATGTTTTATTTTAGAACACTAACTAACTTTAAATTTCAATATTATAATACAAAATTAAGTGAAGATGTCTCAATACATTTATTATTAATAACGTATTAATCACTAATATATTTACAAATATAATTATTATATACAAATTAACGCTTATATAAATAATTATAAGTCATTGTTTGAGTACAATTTTTTTTTGATATTCATTAGGAATAGGTGTTGAGCATACATTTTAAATTAATATAATAGCATAATGTATAACAATATTAGTTAGATCATTCGACCTAAACTCATAATATTTAATTTGAATCAAACCCAGGTCTCTAGGTCAACAGGAAATTACTTTTATGCTATTTGTGACCTAAATAATTAATCCACGTCTAAAACGTTCGAGTTGAATGTTAAATTTGAACTCAATTTCATATAATATGTAATATTTATTCATGTAATTTTATAAATGTTTTAAATACATTGAGCTTATGCGAGTACTCCGATCAAACCATTATTTTAATACAAATGACTTTAATAAGCTGATCGAACGCAACAGTACCTACATACTATTATAAACTATAATAATGTGTATTGTAATGGACGGATGGTTATGGAAATATAACAAGATAGTCGCACTATTCGTTGGATTCCCGATGTAGTAACGTCAATAATAATTATTTACAAATTGAATCGTTACAATAATATGATGTAAACTGTGTAAATTAGTGGTAAAAGTATTCTATTCAGTTTTAAGTCATAATTGGCGAGTTTATAGTTCCAATAGACTAGACCAGTGTTTCGGATTTGTCTAAAAAAAAAAAAACTAATATCATCGGGTTTATGCGTATGATTTAAGTGAGGCGTATATATGAGTGATGTTTTACATCAAGTAAACCACTCCAAGTGTTATAACACGATGGATCGTAAACACTTCGTTTAAACAAATCGCTGTGTCTTATGTATGATAAATAAGACACTAGAAAATTCAAATAATATATTTTATCTGATTGTCACGAAGCAGCCAGCGAGAGTGCAGAGCGACAGTGCACTATACAAATCCTTGTCTTTAACTTTTAAGTCGGATCATGGGTCCTCTTTCGTCGCAATATGAGATTATTGCGGGAGATTATTCGTCCTTGGTTGTTTCGAGCACTGTAGCGCGATTATTTAGGGGACAACGATTCAACGATTCGGCGCACGATAATTGCTTATGATTTTTAATTGCACGGTGTCACTGATGTTTATACTTATACATCATGCAGTTTATTTGTGTATTTCAAGTCGAAATGTTGTGATGTGCTGTAATTTTGTTATATACGGTTTTCACCCGAGTGCATCGACCAAACCGTACGTGTAAAAATGTTTAAATGTAAACATTTATATTACACACGCATTTCACATTTTTCATACGTTTATTCCTTTGCTATGTATGCATAACATTATTATTTCTGCAGCTCTGTAAATATTTGATTTTATCAATTTGTGAAACGTGCATTATTTTGAAACTCACACTCATATTTCACGGTAAAATTTATATTTTCAAACTTGAAACGACATCGTGTACTTATTTTTATTTATGTTACTTATTATTATCCATCACAAATCCAAAATTGTAATTGAAATAGAAATAAGAAAAAAAAAATGTGCCACTTAATTTTTTTATTATAACTATATAAGAACGTCAAAATCTATGTGGAGTTCAGCTCAGTGACCTAAACAAGTTTAAAATATGTCTCACATCCCGCAAACCCATAAAAAATGTTTGATTCCCTAAAAATCCAACCAATAAATGGTCTTGTAATTAAACAAAATCCTCTTTTGTAACTAATTAGTTAAACCATTTATGAAATATCATAAATACGATGAAATGAACTAAAATGTAGAGAGATATTTGTTTCGCATCCGCCTTATCAGCATAATAATCGTCGTTATTTTTCTCGTGGGTTAAATTTAAGTTGATTTCTCCGTTAATTTGTTTACATTTAAATTATTTTCTTATCAAAGTTTCCATTAAATGTTATTTATTTTTCATTAAATTTGACTCAAAATTATTAGCCGTTTACTCATTTATAATTATTTTTTCCGGCATTCACTGACTCGGTATGATTTTCATTTAATCGCTATTCTCAGAACAAATTAGGATATAACACATTAACGATGATTTTTCCAATTTTTGTTTTTATAATAAATATATTCTATATATATTAAACTACATGTAAATACTACAAACGTACGACAAGGTTATACAATAAGTTGCAGGAGAACAGTGACATATTATGTATTCGGTCGGAATATCAGACTCGGGTACACTTAGAAAAATATATATATTCAAGTAGGTATAGTTAATATAGGTATCTATATATACATTTAATATAATGTACGAAATACATAAAATCACAGCGCAGAACAAACGATGTTCAACAAATAAATCTAAATGATTTAAAAGCAAATACATATGTCAAGATAGCTAAATTCAAAAGAACATAATTTTAAACCAGCCATCTTTCACAATACTCTCCATAAATTTACGGATCTGCAACAGTCATACATTTATAAAGCGCTAGCACAATGAAATTGCCTCGACTCAATCCAATATTCAAACAACACAACGCATCTGGAGAAACATCGTAAAAAACGTGTACATATCAAATGACCTATGCAAGTATTTTTTTTTTACTCTGTAGTAAGTCAAAATCACATTAGTTTATATCGTATTAAAGCACATTTGATGACAAAAATATGTAAAAGTCGACTAATCTATTCTTTTTTTTATTATTTTATTAAGCCTTGTACATTGTTATAAGTACACACCAAAATGATTATGTAAGTATCTGATAAGCAAATATTTAGTGGGAACTTTTTTTTAGCCACTGTTGAAAAAATCGTTATAATATTTTAATATAAATTATTTTAACAAAAAAAAAAAAGACGAAATTCACACTATGGACAAATAATTAATAGCATTATTGAGCAAATCGTAAAAAAATCCGCCTCATTCTTTTTCCCCACTCTACCATAGTTCTCTAGTCGAATTTGCATATCGAATTTTGGATGGTAAATGTCTTCTAAATATTTCAATGACCTTGTTTATTCTAGTTTGTTCTCTCGAGTACTATACATTTTCTTCACCTTCACGTACACTTCATTTTTCAAGTAGATAATCAATACATGTAGTATGCATTACACACACACGAGTGCATGCATTGTGAACGGTAATACATAAACAACGGTTAAGATTGTACATTCGTATTTTATAGAAAAAACAAATTACACATTAAACGATCGGATTTCATACTTTGGTTTAATCTGTTTGCGTATGTATCAAACTCTACAAAAACTAAATTTTTGACCAAGAGGATTTTGGATTAATCGATAGAAACTAGATATACCTAATGTGTGCCTTATACTATCAGTAAGAAAATAATTTTCATGAATGATTTTCTATTAACTATAGCATTACGTCAACAAAACATTCAAGTAATCGGGAATATTGACATTACATTTTTAATTTAATGTTATTAGTTTATTACTTATTTTTAAATGACTGTTTAAGACATAAAACATTTTGAAATTGTCAAGGACATATTTGTAAAACAAAACAAAATAAAAATTCAAATTCAAACCAACATAAAGTTTGTGATCCATTTTCAACATTATCTTGTTTAACATTATATAAATAGAGTTTGGTTTAAGATTCTCTAAGCGAATGTAAAAATTATCATATTTGAAAACCATTATATCATGACAATCTATATATCATATTATACGTAAATATTTTTAATTTTTTAAAAAGTTACCTTTATAATACTTTCCAAAAAGAAAATTTAAATGTTTGTAAAAAAAAACATTTTTATTTATTTTATTTAGATTTAAAGATCAAAATTGCAAAAATTCTTTAAAAACAAGGAAAACACTGCAAAAAAACACTGCAAAGTTACAATTTTAACACAATAAAGTTTTAATTTTTTTATTTAATAATGTAAAATAGTTTTCTTAATTTTAAACTTTATAAATATCCAATCATACATTCCGATTAACTCATAACTTATTCTACTCATAACTAAATTCTGAGTGAATGCAAAGAATGTATTGATTTATCATTATCTGTGTTTGTTTTTTTCTTTTTGTGTACGTTTACATAATTTCAACCAGAAGGATTGCTCCGATATTTGAAAACGTAGTACCTATCTCAAAAAGGGAAATTTCATCTTGCTAGTACTCTTAAAAGATCATATTTTGAATTTCTGAATAGTTTTCCGAATAACTGAGAAAAACAGAGAAAAAATTGATAAAAACTTCAACTGTGATCGAGAATTGAACCATTCACCGTCCAGTAAATTTCATCATGCACCATCGATTAGTTTACTGTTCATGGTAACGAGATTTTTTATTTGATTTTTATTCTATTTTTACATTAATCGTTGCGATTTGCAATGTAATGAATACAATAACGTATTTATATTATATATTATGGATAAGTAGATTTTATTCCAATAACTTAAATTAGCGTCCAATAGAAATTTCATATTTTTCAAATTTATTTTTCTTGGAGAAAGTTAGAACATTTAAAGTTCAACCTACATTATTAAGAAACTTGTGCTACTTTATCGACCATTTTTAGAAGCATAAACTGACCTACCCCACCTGTTTTTTTTTACTTTATTTTTTTTTAGATATTTGTAATTGGGTAAATAAAATAATTTTTAACATAGCACACAACTTTTTCCTTTGTATGTAATTATTTCAAGTTGCTTATTATTCCCAAAAACATATTTATAATTTATAGATTTTCATTATAGAGAAAAAATATCGAGTAACTACGTTTTATTTATAATGCTAAAATATTAATCTTTAATGAATAAATGATATTTAGTTAACTCACAATGTTAGTGTTCAAGTATAGATAACATATATGACGACCAATATGATAAGCTGAACTCCAACATTTCAGACCTAAAACTTTCTGCTACAATTTGCTTCAATGATTATTTAAACTCCAATTAACCCTCCTGCGGACAGTTGTGTTATGCTGATTTCACTGTCGTAATATAAAGATTTTGAATTACAAGCCATACAAAAAAAGTTCCGAGACAAAAATTCCCAACAACGATTTCTGGTTTATTGGTATTGAACAATTACATATGCGATGATAGTGGAATGCCACTCTTGTCAGTAAATGGATCAAGAAACAATTTGAAAAATGTCTACAATAAACTTCAAATAATTCAAGAAGCTCTGCGTTTCAAAATCTTTACAAAACCCAATACTGAGGGAAGAATCAGCTGTCTGAGCACAACCATCATACCTCGGTGGACTTTGAAAATAACCAAAGTTGATCGACCAAAATAATAAGAAAATAATAATAATTATGTCACGTTATTGATTATATAAAATACATAAATGTGTGTGAATCGTATGCATGCATGCATGTATGTATCACAATTGCCTATATAAGTCGCCGTGTTACAATACTACTTTTTTCAATGGCTTTTATACGCATTTAACACTAATGCTTTTGATAATAATTTGTTTTTATTTTCTCCAAGTAAATTAGTTGTAATTGATCAGTTTTGACGGTAAAATGTTTACTGCCGTAGTACAATAAACACTTTTTTAATGTATAACTAGACTTAGCTTTCACCGTGCAGTAGTGCATTGTTTGTACGGTTAAGTTACCAATGCATTATCGTAAAAAAAGAAAAGTACAACTCATATCGAACTCATCACAGTTTTTATTGTTATAATTTCCTTATTTTTCTAACTCTTACATATATTATACGTTGTTATATATTATTATTGTATCTTGGACACGTTTACGTTGGTTAGACAAACGAATATACCCTCATGTCAGATCTCCAAGCATTGGAAACATGGTGACGACTGACGAGTACGGAAATCTGGAAAGTTCAAATCGTGGGATTGAAAGAAAACGACGGGTAGTCTGAGGTCGGCCCACCAGTCGGAAACGTCTAGAAAGTCGGGAAAAGTGTTACGACGATAACAATTTAATTATTACAGATACCGGACTCTCATCGGCTCTACTCGTCAAGTACGCGAATTAGAGTTACTGTTTTCATCATCGTTCGTGTCTGATGTCCACCCCGCCGCCTCCGCTGCTGCATTATTTGTCTGCAGTTGTCACGAGCGCGGTCCGTCTTCGGCGGCCGAGTTTTGATCGATTTACAAGCGGTATAGTTCTTATACCATACGAGCGACGCGTGTGGGTCTGATGAACGTGGCCACCACCGTTTGACGGATGTACTTTAGATATATACACGTGATCGTTCTCTCCACGCCTCTGCGCCCTCGTCCTCGTCGTTATCTTCCACCACCCGTCGTACCTTCTGCAGTCTACCGGAAGTCAAATGGTGCGTTCGCGTGTATGTGATTTGTTTGCAATCGTACTGGTCTGCGTGTGTACGTGAGTGAGCGTGCATGTGTGTATGTGTGTGTGTGTGTGTGTGTGTGTGTTCCACCGAAGCCAGTTTTTCTTCCATTCTCCAGCACGCAACTTCCCGACGACAACCCAACGGTACAACCGTGAGTTTCTTACTATATGACGTTACCGCCCGAGGAGGGTTGAAGTCTCGGGTGTTTCGCTTGACGTTGATTGATCGGCGACAATATCTACGGTGCGGTTGTCGGCAGTCTCTCTCTCCACGTGCGGTCGTTTTCGAGGGACGGACGCACCCCCGTTACATACACCACTCCCCTGTCCGTGCCAATCGTTCTCGTCGCTTCGCAGCCGGTAAAGTACACGCCACCCTACCCCATAATCTTATGGTCTGTTACCCTGGTACAGGCAGTATAACAAAAATAATAATAATAAAAATAATCATAATAATACGATGCTGGTACCGAGGGGAAAAAATGTTATTACGAAAACGTTTCGGCTTGTAACTCGAAACCTATGCACACAAGAATCGCACGATTTCAACGCTTCGTAGGCGTAATAAAAATAAATAGTAAATAATATTGTAGTTATCAATCATGCGAGGCACTTCTATGCAAATGCACGCCAACACGTGCGGGCTGTTGACGTAATCTCGATGGAAATGAGAAATTTACACCTAGGACGAATGGGTTGTGATATGCGAACAAACGCTAATACGGCAACGTTAAATAGTGACAGTTGACCTCGGAAATATCGAATACATCAACATTTAAATTGAACATTATTTCTCGAACCTTTACTATAGAAAAAAAAGAACACTTCCCTCGGAATCAAATGTTTAATGAAACAATGTCTACGGCAAAATACATCAATGAGATAAATAACTGCGCACTAAAAACTTAAACATTCGTATAAATTACTTTTTACGAACTATGGACGGGTTTTATTCTTTTTTTTAATACTCCTGTTGTACTGTTCATAGGTATCCATAAAAAAATAAAATACAAATGAATAAATAAATGTTAAAACGATTTCCCGGAACCAATCGTTCGGTATCGGTATTGTGAGGTACATACAATCCGTGTAATAAGAACAAACGCGTATATTAATGCATATAATTGAAATAATATTGGTGCACCTTCAACAAATAAAAAAACTGAAATCCTCGATGTCTTGCGTGAACAAACGCTCTGTGGAGTTTTCGTTTAAACACCATATGCGTTTGTAACGAGGTCATAATGATATTGTTATGCACGGCGAGAGATGCGCACTTCACGCAGCTGAGGCATCTGCATGTTGCACGAAGTAACGTTCACACGCGTATACTTAACTTCTCGGCTAATATTACAGTAAACACTTACATGAAACATTATCTGCAGCGCTTAATTGAGGTGCCTATCTATTAATTATTATAAACTGTTTTTACCGAACCTACATTTTAAAACATTAAACATATTCACCGATGACTCGGGTAGGGTAACTGAGTTACATATTTTACCGGTATGCTAATTTTTCGATTTTAAGTACGGTCCGTGATATAAGTAGAAACAATACACCGGCTGTAAATTACAACGATATCTATCATTTATTAATTTCATTTAAGTACACGCCCGAGGTATTCAGTAAAGAAAATTGAAAACACTTATACTAGTTAGACAATAAACATACGTTACATTATAATATAGGTATTAGAAGTGTGGGTGAAAGTACTGTGATAAACTTTTCTCGTCTGATCCTCGGTTCAAATAGGAAAAAAAAAATAAAGGTATTAAAAGTGTGCAACAAATGAATCTGATGGTGTTATAGTTTTGTAAACAAGAGTATATTAAATAAAAAATAATAAGAAAGATAATATACTAATTTGTAACGCTCATTGAGAGGAATACAATTTTCAATATTTTTTTACAGGATACTAGTCCTTTGTTAATAGAGGAGGGAGCCCTACTGTGCAGTTTTTTGCTGGGAAATATTAAATGTCTGCTTGGTTCTAGAATAAAACGAAGGATCAAGGAATTGATCTATATTAATTAAACTTAGATGAAAATTGTAATTTATTAAGCCATTTACTTTGTAAATAAATCAGTCAAAATAAAAACGTCTTGAACTTAGAGAGTTGATATTTTACCAATCCCCTAAGGGGTTCGTAGCAACGGGTCAGTAATTATTAAATTATTCGGAATTTTCATATTCATCAATCTTAGTGATTTGTTATGAACTTATTCAATTTTGATTTTCCAGGAAAGTTTATGTGGATTCCGTAAGATTGAGCCATATTCTAGTATTGAATGAACTACATCTAAAAATAAGGGTTTTTAGTGATTTAATGTCATTAAGATTACGAGTGTTTCTGATGATAAATACAAGTGGCTGTGTTACTTTTTTTATTACTGATTGATCGAATCAAGATGAATGATAATCTGAGGGCAGATGAAAATAATATTTTTGTTTTAATTTATATTATCATATTTCTATTTGTAGTTATAGTGATGGTAGAATATAAAGTCGTTGAGAATTTAATATACCATGGCCTGTGATAGATTGTAATTAATGTGTCTGAGAAAGGATACAAGTCATATTTTAGGGAAGTGATTTGTAAGATAAAAACAAAAATGTTTCTCATGAATTTTATATATGAATTCATTTAAAAGGTATCAAAAAAAATAGTTAGTATTAATGTGTAGCCATAAATCTTACTTTTGTTATTAGTTTATTTGGTACAACATTATCAAATTTTTAAATATTACTCCGATTTTCTTCTACGAATACTAAATCAATACTATCTATACGAAAAAAAATATATATTGTATGTTGGGCGTATGAGAACAACGAATACAGATTTAATGCAAGCGTATATCGATTACATTTTTTTCACTTTTTTCAATTTTAGTTAAAACTTAAGGACATTGATTATAAAAAATGTTCCATCATACGAATGAGAGCAATTAAAAATGTTGCCAATATATATAATTTCCGATTAAATTATAAGCCTCAATCTTGATAAAAAATCAAAATTAAATCATTAACATTACTTCTTAGTTAAATCGCTTGATCATATTTAAAACTGAATATAACATAATATTATGTAAGTAGTAAATTTTATCGTAACATTCAATATGTCCGTAAGCAAATAAATTAATTCAACATTATTCTACGAATAAACATCGCGTTGCTTTTGTAAGCAATGATCGTTTAATTTTAACATCGCTACAATTTTCATATATTTCGTTAAATTCTTCTCTTTTTTTATAAATGATTTCACAAAAAGTTTGTAACGTATAAGTTGTTTTCGTAGTTATTTTTCTCTCTCTCTCTCTCTCTCTCTCTCTGTTTAGCCTTTTAAGATTTAATATACTTTATACTCGAGGTCATAAACTACCCTTAATCCTGAATTTAAATCCCTCTCAATTTCCACGTTCATAAAATAATAATTGTATATCGTAGGTATATATTAGCACTTACTGTTTTGCCACTCCTCGCCATATCATCGCCATCCGAGTTAAGTATGTAACCCAGTGGAAACCCTCAGAAAACCCTAGCAATCGTGTATATATACAGTAAATAGGTTATACAAATAAATACGACTGGCACGACAAAAGACTTACACTTGAAACCTGTATATATTTTTTTTATTCTTACTTGTAGCATAAATCGAAGGCTTATATACGGCACGGTATATGCCATAAAAAAAGATGATACTAATAATAATAATATTATGATTTCAAATGGCTTATCTTTATTCAGTATTTCAAGTTTTACAGAGTTTAATTATTTGTTTACTACTCCTTCGTACGATGTCGCATACAAATGTACCAACTCAGCTGGGCAACTCCAACCACGCGAGTTAAATTCCGAAGAGTTTAATTATCACTTAAGAGGGTATTTCACGGTTGAAAAAGCCGCGTAAAACTTATGGTCGCATTTCCAAGATAAATTAATTTTTTCGTTGGCTTTGTATAAAATACACTAACAATATTATAATATACCATATAAAATAGGATTCATATATGATGAATAAACACGAACTTAACGAAATATAAGTATGACAATATTATCAGTTTGTAATTTTTTCTTCTAAAAAATTGATTTAATACCAAATGACATAACAAAATAATTAAATTATATTAAAGCGCATTGCAATACGTAACTGGCCAATTATTTTTTAGCTACAGTGTGACATATATTATATTATATTATCTTAGAAAAAAGTATTTGAAAAAAATTAAAATACTTTAGCGGTCAACGATTTGAATTGTAATTTAAATATAGACCTTTGGTACGAAATATTAAAATTTTTATTTTCTAGTGGTGCATTTAGTTTAGTTTTGATTTTATTCTCAAATTTGTAATATATTTATCAAATATATTAGTAACAAGAACAATCGATTTATGTTTATCTTATAATTTTTCCGCAATATATTTATTAATATACTTTCAACGCCTTTAATGCAACACTAATGATAAACCAAACTCATGCAGTTTCCTAAATAAGATAATAATACTTCATAAAACGATAAAAATTACATGTTAAAATGCACTCTTCCTACATCAATTTATTTTCAGAAATAGATCTATATAAGACGATTTATATAAACGATCTCACACATAGTTGACATTTCAAATTTAATTTTACATAAAATTATTTCCATATCATGTATTTTTCGACGTTTGGGTTCAAATTTCAAGAAAAGTAGGTAACCACAGTTCTTCAATCAATTTATCGGTCGATTAACATAATATTATACTTGAATATAAGTTTCCTATAGTCATCCCGTGTTTAAATGCTTACAATTAAATCCACATCACCGTCTGGAAATGTTTATTATATTTTATTTAACTTTTTCTCATCAATAACATATTTTAACCCAAACGTTCGAACTGTTAAACGTATATTGCTTTTACCAGAATGAAATTTTTTTTTTCGTTCAGATTCTTGTTCATTTTAGCGCCTAAATCTGTCTCCAAATCGCAATATTTCATTGCTTTATTTTAGTTTTTTCGCGGAAAAAGATTCATCACTGAGTACAATTACTCACGACAACCCATTTTATTTATTTTGGTAAAACGATCAACAACATCTCAACACAAATTGAACTTATCAATTACTGTACGATTACACAGACCAGTTAAACTAAGTGTTTGGGTAACTGTCACAAGAAGAATCCATTTCTACATCGTTTCAATTATTTCCGTCAGCGTAATATTTTTATTCCATTTATACATTATACATATAAAACCGGTAAAAATAAAAATTATTTTGTTTGTACTTAAATGTTGATAATATGTCTACTGAATATTTTTCTGAATTATTTTAATGAAGTTTTTTAAAATATCATTTCTTGCTGATTTTTAGCTCTTGAGGTTTTAATATTTTTTATTTTCGGGTGCTTAATTGCCAATATGTATTCAATTTTGAATTTATAGGTAGGTATAAAATTACAAAGTATTTATATAATAACACGTTTATAATTATTTAAATTTTTTCAGCACCTACTGATAGTTAAAGCTTTGAAAATTAAAGTAAATATTATCTACTATGTACAATTATATAAGTCATGTTAAATGTAAATCAAAGTAAATCATTTATGATGAATATTATATTTTATAAAAATTATAATAACATTTAAACTGAACTAGAACTATATCATTAATTATAACAGTTGTAATTAATTTAAAAACTATTTTATTCTCGGAATATTTTTATCTTGATTTTAATATTTAATCCTTAAAATGCACGCGCCCCTAAACAATTCTAGTGGTAATAATACAAGATAGGTATTACCGGTATAATCGGATTTATCTGTGCTTCGCGTTATATGATTTATTAACTTCCTCAAGCTAATGTTTCTTATTTAGCAAAGGACTTATCGTTTTGTTTAGTGTCTAGTTCAAAGCCATGTGTCATGATGTTTCCTTATTTAGTTGTATCTCAGTTATGTAGTTTCATAATCGCGCGAACTTTCCAGTTTAAAAAATTAATTTATCATAACACGAAAATGTACACGGAAACTTAAAGAGATGCAAAAAAGAGTTATATATGGAAAAATAAAGTCCCTTGTTAAAATTCTAGAAGACAGTTAATATTTGTTCTAAATTTAAAATGTCTTGAAATTATTGTATTATATTCAATAGTCAACTCATTCAACGATGGAAATGACAAGAGGTTATTAATAATATATACATAAGAAACTCATATCCCGACAAAATAATTTATAAGAATAATATCTACCTTGGTTTTGAGGTTAATCAATATGTGGTATATAGGTTCCTTAATCTCTAGAACATAACCACTTAAACGCGAATTATTTGATCAATGCAATTTGACTAATATTGTTTATTATTATTAACAAGATTAATGATGTTTGTATAATTTACCAAACATAAATTATACATCAAAGGATATGATCCCTTAACCTAATAAGACACAGACAGTCTCTTGCGTTTTGGAATATTATCCATCCTATCAAAATAATATTATTAATCAGTGGTATATTATCAATGGTGTAGAATTTAGATCAGAATTGGAAAATGTATTAAAATAAAAAAAAAACGAAATAGAAAAGTATTAAATTTATTAAAACAACAATAACATGATACAGCTGACAATCAGCGGGTATTACATGTGTTTATTTTAAATCGTCTGCGTCGAATAAATCAAGTATGGTTACGGGCTTGAAATGAAAACCGAACGAAAGCAATCAGCCGTCGGTTTAATCACCCAAGTTTGGACGGGCCAACTATGTATGATTTTCCGTCGTAAATTGCAATTTTGACGTGAGTCAATAAGAAACGTGGCGCAGTCGAGCGGAAAACGTTATAACTCCTTCGAGATTATTCATGTGCCGTCGTATTTTCCATCAATAACTATATACCAAAGGGCGCGAAAAAAATATAAATAAAAAACAAAGACAGTCTCAACACTGATATGCCCGCCGATAAGACATGCGGTGCTGTTTTATGGCGATGAATAAGGGTAGAGAATCTTTTCTGCGTGGTCGAGACTAGGCCCTAGGACCAAGAAGTGGGTGTGAACGGGCTCGGAAGGGCAGAAGTTTTTATGTTGCCCCGCTAGTCGAAATTAGTAGCTGCGTATTAATTGTTTATAGACCGGGATTAAAACAATAATATGTTCGCTCGATTTCTGGCGAAGAAAGCGTGAACAGTTATTCAGCGCCGGAGGTTGGACAACACTCACGATATTCTATACACTACGAGCACAGTATTTCCAACACGAGCGGTTAGGTACTGTTCGCGGGGTAATTGGGTGATGGTGAAATTAATGAAATTACGAAAACAACATTTTTCGTTTGAATACATAACGTGCAAATTTACGATTTGTAAAACAGTACGCAGCAAAGGAAGGTGGATGAGCGCGGGAACGAAAAAAAAATCAAAAGTAATCGCTTTCTCATACCGAACCATTCATGACATTATAAATTTATAACGATTGACCTGATCGCACATGATATAGTGTGAATGCAGATTCATGCGCAGCCATTATCTGGCATTTGTTAAATTCCTATCGTTGATAATAAACTATTGATAAAAAAAGTTTTTTTCATTTTTAAATCCATCTGCTTGGTGTTAGATATTCGAAAATCAACAAAGGGTTGTGAACGAGTTTGGGAAACACTGTAAGACATGTCGCAAACGCGATAGCGTTTTCTACAATCCTGTACACGCGAAACGGTTTTAAAAAACCGCAGTAGGTATTGCGTCGCTCTTTTCGCGTACGAGACTATATTATTATTATGGATTTCGCTTCCCTTGTTTTTCGTATTTATTTGTCCGCATCGAATGTCCGTGCGCGCAACAAACGCACGCTCACGCACATGTGCGCACCACTTTATATAATAAAATATTCAGAAAAAAAGGTTCTGCGAGATGAGAGGTGATATATCACACTCGGTGGCCGCTGTACACCACCTATCAATACGCTACACTGCAGCGGGAGCTCAAAGGTTTCGCTAAAAAGTATGTGTGCGGGCACGAAATCTGTGATTCTGCCCCGCCCGAAAGTATCGACCAATCGACCATCGATAAATCAAACAGTTTATAAAACCGATCACTTATAGTTTTCTTCTTTTTTTTTTTATTTCTCGAGTGGTAAAGGGAGAACATGTCTGGGGTGGGACGTTTGATGTATTTCAGATTTTTTTTAAAAAAAAAAAAGACCAAAATCATACAATCAAGCGGTTTTGAAAATCAATACAATCTGAACACGTCAGCCGTGTGATAATTAAACGTTGCGTTCGACTGTACAAATTCTAAGAAAATACTATGATTTCTCAATAAAAATCACTATTGCACACGTTCAAATCCATCCGGACACTCTCCGCAAAGATTAGATAGTACAATAAATTACACAAAATCAATTTCGCTGATTTTCCGGGCCATTTTTTGATACGGATTAATTTCTATAATCATGCTTTATTCAATCGTTGGGTTTTAATATCTTTCTCGATCATACATAATATGTATGTTTGACGTTTGTATACAAAATATAACCTATTTAATAGCATAATATTTTTATGAGGATTTTAACATTAACAATAAATTGGCCTGTGTACTAAATTGTTCAAGAATGCAATTAATATGTTAATAAATACAATAACTATCCTTTATTAATATTCAAAATTTTATTATTTAAAACTATCTTCATATTATGTCCCAATTTGTATTATTATTTATCATCAGTTATTTCGTAGTAAGATGGCCGAAATAGATTTTGTTCGGATTAATTTTGTGAATTATTTGATTAATATAATATTATGTATAGACAGTGTAGTGTGAATATTGTGATGTATTAATATTCTGGTGGATCAAGCCAAAAACGAAACCAGTGGTAAAATAAAAAAGTTTAATTAACAAATCGGATGAGTTCGAAGATTATTCTTATCTCGGGTAAGTCGTAGTTCAAATTTAATAAACTCCAACGCCTGTCAATTTACTGAGTTATTACGAAACGGGGCCAAGAATATTTTTTCACGGACGTGAAAAGACATTGCGTATACTCCGAGAAGTTATTTTCTTTACAAAAGTGTTGTGTTTTAGATAAGAGATAAAAAAAAAGTTAATACAAAACGCGATAGTACACCAGTCGCCCAAACAGTGCATGGTCACGTTATCGGTTACCCTCGCGGTCGCTGAAACCCATAGTTACCCATCACACATCATTATAGTTCTGGCGACTGAAGAAAAACATTCGAGGTTCGAGTGAATCAAAATGTAAATAACATCATAACTAAGACAGAAACCGCACTCGTACCTATGCGCTAAGCAATAAGTCTTGAAAATATTTGATGTCACCCCGAAACGTCGAACGATTTACGGGGATAAGGTGGGAGGGTGGCGAGGTGAGGTATGGGCAGCTGACTGGAAGTCGTGCGCACGAGTGAAAATATATACGGTTCAGCCTGCGTTGACACGAAAACCGATAAAAATAATCCACAGGAAAAAAGAAAAAAAACGAAAACTTCACCAGCTCTGACGCACATTATTTTAAGTCTCCGAGGTAACGATAATGTACAGTAATTTAATTAAAACCAAAAACAGTTCTTGGTTAGAATCGAATCCAGATAACGGAGCCGCCACTCATTTAAGAACGACGTTTTAGAGATACGATACCACGAGGGTTTTTTACGAAATGAATTAAAATTTAGACTTTTCGTATCGTCTCCGCCGGTTTAGGTACGAGATGTTATTGCGAATTATTTGAATACGCCGCCGTCACTACGCGGGGTAGTGCTTGTAATGGTGACGGATGACTTACAATGTCGAAACTCAAAACGCTCCACATTACATGTTGAAAGTGTAGCTTTTAAATAATTATATGTATATGCATAGAAACAATTCGATACCAAACAGAGTAAAGGTACCGTTGGCGTATTAAATCTCATATGGACTGACAGAATATCGGTGAAATGTATATACAAGCGCACGTTGTGTTGAGAATAAATGAATGTTAAATAACAAAACATTTTCAATTAAAAATAATAATTATTTCCACTGCAACTGTTCAGCTTAAACGTAAAAAATGTTTATTATTTTCAACATAGAAGAACATGTCTTAATTATGTACAGCATATACCATCTAAAAAGGTTTTTAGAGTATTCTTGACGTCAACGTAATTTGTTCTGCGTTCTAACAAATATCATTAAAAATGTAATATATTTATGGTACGGTTCGTGTTGAGTTAAAATTTTAAGGACATTAGCACAAATCTTATAACGTTTATTTGTGCATAGGATGAACGTAAAAAAATAAATAAAACACGTATTCGTGTATAATATCCTGTATAACATCAACTCGTGAGATATTTAAATTTAATTGGATTGGAATAAGATACGATTCAAATAATATGTTAAAAGTAACTACCGAAATAATTGCGTTCAAATGACTAACCCTATACATGTGTCTATGTTGTGGTGATATATTACGTACCCAAGAGTGAGGCACGTGCTTTAATTAAATAAAGTTGCGTACAATTACATGAGTATAAAGAAATAAAAAAAAGAATAACGTGAATTCAATAGCGAATATAGTGATAATATTATAACCACAAAACAATAATTTTTTATACGATAGCAATAATTTCACACATATTACACTTGTACTGAAAAATTATTTTCGACTGCAATAATATTATAATGTATTCGTCTGTGTTTATACAACTCGTGTCTACATAAGGATTATCCCTTGGTATAGAAAAACGTTTTGTTTTTTTATTTAACACTTTTTTTTTTCCAATGGTTTAATCATTGAAACCAAAAAAAAAATACATTTGAATTGAACAGTAATTATAATAATAATAATAATTTTTTTTTCTCTAGGCAAACATAACCGGAGCTGAGTCTGGCGAGCACCAGCCCGCGGCCTGTGCTCGCGTCTCCCGCCCATTTTCGTTGTTTTATCCTTTAAGCCCTCGTGTTTGCTTCACATTAAAATGCTCACTCGCATTATTAAAACTGCGTACCTACACGATAAAGGTCTGACCCAGAATGAATGTAAATAATAATGAAGCGAAATAAAAACCTTGAGGACTACCGGGCGCTGTGTTTGGTTAAATGATAAAAGGTCGTTAGAACACTGTAGAACACTTGGTCTAAATCATTTTTTTCTCGCGAGGTTGAATAATAAAAATCACATTATATATACCAATAAATATCTGATATAATTGCACGAGCGGCTAGCGCAAGCGAAAAGCAATTACCTGCTGTATTAACTTGCTTACATTACCTTTATTATTATATTACATTTGCCGCGCTTATAAATATTATATTATTATACAAACTACAACGCTGCACTCATTAAATTATTGTGCATTTATGGTTGTTATTTTTTTTCTGAATGCGAATAAATAATATTATTTTCCTCGCATATCTACTTCCGTAACAAGGATTGCGTGCACTTCTCCGTTATTGAATGATAATAATTTTTACCGTAACGGAAACAAGTTTTCACAATCGTACGAGTAAGAATCGGGCTTGTATTCGTAAATACACAGTGACTTTTAAACCATCCTTACCCTATTTTTTTACCGTGAAATTGCTTACATTTGGACTTTTTTTTATTATTATTCAAGTTACCATAAAACCTACTGTGGGTATACAAACATCCATTTTTAAATAGAAACCTTCCCTTTTTCTCCTGCAGTATTTTATCGAGGTCATTTTTTTATGAATGATTATATATTGAAATCAAAATCTGAAAGCGCAGTTATTGAATTAATCCAACTTAAGTAATAAGGAAAATAGTATTATTATACCTAGTATAGGCAACGATGTAATTTCTAATTATATTTAATCGCTAATTGCAACTAATTCAAGATAGCGCGAATTTTACACTTTTTATATGCAATTTTAAATTTGAATAATTCTAAAAGTATTGGCCCGAATTTTGACTATGTTACATCAATAATTCCAGAAAAATCAACTAAATAATATAGTAAAAAAAAAATGATACTATTTGAAAAAACATATTTTGTATAGTTACAGGACATCCTTAAGTTGGCATGAATAAAATAAGTTATGAAAAACTTAGGTTGTATGGTAACTCAAACATTCAATATTTAGCCAAAAAAGAGACTGGGCATGGTTAAAAAATCAATCTATATATCAAAACATAAGAATAAAAAATAATTTTATTGTATACAATATCCAAAATTGTGTTTAATTTTGGTCATTACGAACGTGTTAAAAGGATTTTATTAATTTCTAAAGGAACCAAATAAGATGCGACCTATTGAAAAGGTAAATTCGTTTGCAATTACAATTTTATTTTATTGCATAACATTTCAAACCGTTTCCTTAACCTTTGAGGTTTTACCTGGTAACGTAATATTATAATATATATCTACGGTATATGTATGGTATACAAGTATATTTATAATATATTGAGTTTTAATATAGTTATAACTAGAGCAAGGACTTTCATGCATTTGCATATTTTTTCTGGTTAACTTTATCGTATGCTTGTTAAGTACAAAATACATTTCATAACGTTTATGATGAAATACTCAAAGTTTTTAGTGCATATTTTTGCATATTTAGACATTTTTTGGTTTAAGGGGGGCATATTTTTGATTATAAGAGCATATTTTAAGCTTTTAGTGTATATTTTGATGGTTTGTCGAAAATCAAGCGCTTTGGTGAATATTTTTCATGAACTAAGGTTAACAATTGTTATACACTCATAAAGACGATAAAGATAAACGTTATCTTGAAATAATAATAATGGTCAGTAGGTATTTATTATGTCAATTTTTGTATTTTTAACGAATAGTAGGTACGTGGTATAAACACGATAGTATCAAGTGTCTACAGTCAGTGGGTAGATTAGATTCGCATTAGTTCTAGAACATTCACCGTGTGTGTGTTAAAGTTTTGAAAAAACTACTACTTTGTAAAGCACTGAGGAAAACATTGATGAATTAGGAGATTTGAATGCTAGTGAAATGGTTTACTTTAAATATGCACCGATCACGTCAGTGGACGTCGAACGAAGTTTTTCGCAATATAAGAACCTGCTGACAGATAAAAGACGTTCTCTGCTATTTGAAAATATCAAAGAAATGTTAATAATTCAGTGCAATTCTAATTCAGGAAGGTAAATATTTGAGAATAATTCATCAATTATTTTAAAATACCTTTTTTGTTTTATTAGGTGCAGAATAATAATTAAGAAGAATGGGATCCAACATTCAAAACAGATTCCAAATCAATTTAATAAATAATAATATAAATCTAGTTAAATCTTATATAGAATAATAATAAAATTAATTTTTTTAAGGGCATATTTAACCGCATATTTTTAATTTTTTGATGCATAAGTGCATATTTTTAAATGCATATTTGATGATTTTTTAGTGCATGAAAGTCCTTGCTTTAGTTATAACCTACAATGTAGATGGATACCACGATATTATAAGCTTAAGCTTTATGAAAATGCATATTGAAGACATATTAAACGAAATATTACAAAAACCACCCAATAGTTTGATAGTGATAAATTTGATTGGTGATCTGGAATAAAAAATTGAAGATTGTGGGTGGGCACGATCGGAGGAAAAAAACGATCCAGGACACGTTCCAAATTCCAGTCGAAACCCCTCTTCCCCAGGGTGGTAATTAAATTGTTTCTTGACTTGCTACATAACGCTATTTCATCCGAATTTTGTAAACAGTAATAATTACTACTAAAATGCGACTTTTATTCATTTTTGTCTACTGTCGGAAATGATGATCGTTTCTACTATCAGAAATGTTATGCTTCCCAGGAATTTCTTGGAAAGCCAAGATTAGAACTGATTCATCGTCACGAGATCACGTTATGTATTGATCTGTGTGCACAGGACTTACTGGAATGTTCAAAATATTCAAACTTGATACACTGATATTTGCCCAGATTAAAACATTCAAGAGCCCCGGGACCAACTTTTCAATGATGCCCCACTACAACATAAAATAAACTTGTGCTTACAGCATTTATTACATTATACCTTAGTTCACAGTAGCAAAAAGTGTTATTAACTATTGTCTAAATATTTATTGTTATGGAAAACATTTTTGAAAACGGTTTTTTTTCTTCAGAGGTATACATTTTTCTGTTTTTTACAATTTATAATTTTATATAATAATTTAGAGCTGTTACAAAAGAAACTTGTGGTAAAATCAGAGGCCCTCCAAAATGATTTCATGACTTGACGCCCGGAGATATGGCCTCTCTTTTCCTGCCTTCCTACTTAATCCAGATTAGAACTAATGTTTGTATTATATACTAATTATTATTCAAATGCTGTTTCAAATATTTAAATTTATTTTTATTATTTTATAAATAATTGTTTACAGTACATTATACGTATGTATAGATAATAATAATATTTGATTCGAACGCAATAGCTTCTTAACCTATGACAAAATTAATTAGTAGTTCGTAATCATTTATATTATAAATATGACTTAACATCTCGTTGAATTAATAGGTAGAAATGAAAATATTGTACATACATGAATAGTTCGTTATAAACGTCTCCAAAAAATAATTTTTCTATATATGTATTTTAACAAATTAATTTAATTAAGTAATATCATACCGTAAAAACAGTTTAAATATTTATAACAACTCCTCTTATAAAACTAGGCAATACGAATATTATTTTTTATATTTCATTTCACATATTTTGACTCGTCTGTGTATTTCGTGGCTGTCGTATTATGTTTCATCACACTTGCCTCGAACACCCATCGCCTTCGCACTCTAACAGCTAATTCGAAAAATATTTGTTGCTCAATTTATAATCAACATATCATTAAGTAAGGCCGTGGATTTGAAAATAATTTACTTTTCCAACATATTTTATAAGTAATTATTTTACAACATTAGGCGAAAACTTTTTTCCAATTACATTAAAATTTATGGGACGCTGGCCGACTACAAGATTTTAATATAAATTCTACACTTAACTAACATAACAAATAAATAAAACGCTTAGATTTTAATAAAACAACGGATTGGATTAAAACGTATACGGGAATAATGCAATTTCATCGTGTTTGCCGTTTTCTATATACGCGTCAAATATTTTATGCGCAAAATAACATGTCTAATGGTACATTATATTAAACGGCGGGATAAAATCGGTTTGAGAACGAAATACGCCTAGTACACAGATGATGGGTGAGATCTTATACTATTAAATATATATTATATTACATAATACTGTAAGATGAATATTTAAATAATAAACCGATATCTCATTAATTTAAACGATTTAAATACTATCACAATTACTGTGCATTAAGGCAGGTACGCAGTATTAAATATAAAAGTATAGTTTTATTATTAATACTATTTAAATGTAGTATTTTTAATGATTGTTTTTTTAATTTCTCGTCTACTAACGTTTTAATTTTAATTTTAATTTAATTGATCCCTGTTTTGTGCATAGACCATTTTATCGTATTAGTTGAAAATATGATGGTGTCATTTATATTTTTATAGTGATAAATCGTCGCATTCAAAAAATGGTTTTGAGCGGAACTCATTAACTGATGGAAAATCTTATATTAAATTTAAAAGCTTATAAAAAATGTGATTTATGATCTCTTAAGTATTTTTTGAAACGGTTATAGTACAACATAAATAATTTCTGGGTAAAAATTTTGATTTTGATTTTAAAAATTATCTCCAACAAAATTTTAACTCAACGAGCAAATGTCTTAAAGATATTTAAATATAGTTGCTAATAACAGTTAATTTTGTATACTTTTTAAACTAAACGATTCATTATAAAATATGCAAAGGTTTTTAAAATTAAAAAAAAAAAATAATAATACTTTTTTAGTTTTATAAACTAAAATGTTCTTATATTTAAAACTTTCGGTTCATCTAACACTATACGTAGTTTAAAACGGGAGAGCATGTTTGCTTCCATACAAACTAACCAATAACTTCTTCAACCCGTTTGGGATCTAAGAAAGTTAGAGCACCGACATATATATGCATGGTAATACTGCGTAGATAAACTTTTTGTCATTTTGAATACTTACAATTCGATTGTAGGCTGGGTATGATCTCGGCCAGGACAATATTCCAAATATGTTTCGAACTTTTTTTTTCCAACACGGTTTTGTGTTCCAGTTTCCTACTCGATCAAATCAACTTTTAACGTTCTCGCAATCACATGTTCTGAGATGACTTGCTAGTGCTTTTTCGTGTACCAGCTCTTTTAAATCTACTACAAGTCAAAATATACATAATCCAAAACATTGAAATATACTAACATATTTTATAAATATTAAGTTTAATTTAAATGCGAGTAAAGTACGACGTATTTGCGATAAAATACAATGACGAAAACAGATGATTAAAACCATTTTATTGATAGTTTGCTTTGTTTCATACATTAGTCGCATAAGTCCCGATAAACTACAACCGTCGTATATATAAACGCTTCTAAAAAACTCTCAATTACCTCATTTTTGGAGAAAGTTTAGATCTTTTATGTCGGCTGAAAAACGTTACAGGGTGCTAATTTACACTCGTCGTCGGTTCGTGTATATATGAACCCTCAAAAAAATTATTCTTTGCAAACAAAGTAAATTTGATGTTTAAAATACAGATTTTCGGATTGAATGTAGGTACAGCAAAGATATTTTTAAATAAAAATAGCGGAATGTATACAGATTTTAAAACGCAAGTTCTTTAAGTAGGTACCTAATGTATCTTGTTTTAAAAATTATTAATCATGAGGTAAGACCTATACACACCTATCGTAAACAACCATAAATGTTATTAAAATTACCTAATAAATTTGTAGTTACAATACGATTCCCGTTGGTATTAATTATAACCGAATCACTTAGTTTGTTCATCTAGCTGGATTCATATTATTAGAAAGTCGTATTTTAAATTTTTCTTTTGATCTTAACACAATATTATTGTAATAGTATTTATTATTTATTGACATTTTAACAAACTGAAACCACTTCATTTTATACTGTTTTCCATTATATTAATTTTAGATTTTTACCGTACTTTATAATTTACTAAAGAGTTTTTTTATATAAACATATTTTATATTAATTTAATAAACAAATATACATGAATACATAAAATGTATTAAATACAAGATAAAAAATATTCTGTCGTAATGAATTTAATTTGAATTGTATTTTAAATTCAACCATGAATATAAATAAACGATTACCAGATACCTACTAATAATATGTGTTCTTAATATTTAAACAATACTTTTAGAAGCACATTAATTTCATTGCTACGCACATTCATTGTAACTTACGATTTGAACGTCACATACTTGTATACAATGTATCAAAAAGTTTGGGATATTATTTAACATTTTCTGGTTATCCTTGTATAATTCAAAAGTTTGAACAAACATTATATACCCAAATACTTGCATACGTCTACTTAAGAATACACAAAATATACATTTCTGCTAATGACTAAACAACTTTTTCATCCAAGAAAGTGAGATACAAAAAAAAAACTATTTTATACGCTCTTTAACCTGTCGTTTTTTTTTTCGATTCCATATAATAAAGATTCACGTCGTAAGTATGAATATATTGAGGTTGATATTTAGGATATTTATTAAAATTAATACATCAATTGATCAATATTACGTTTCTATGAAGTTACTCATAATGCTTCATAAACCTATAGGTTTTGCCAAAAAGGGTGTCATTGTAACTATCCGTCTATAAATCGTTTCTTATACATTACCCTGTATATTTTCATTACAAACAAACATATATATATAGGTATATATATATATATATATATTTTTTTATGAGATACCTTTAATAACTCAAAAAAAAGAGAAGATAAAAATAATAAATTTAAAAAGCTGTCCAGTGGGATACAGGAGTAGGTTGGGCCACTAAGACCTAGGATTTTTCCTTCATCACTTTACTCCTTGGACAAATCACTGTTGGCAGTCACGTAGAGTGTGAAATATAAATCGAACTTAGAATATAAGTCACTCTATGGGATACAGAGCTTACTATACGTATTTTTTTATTTTTTTTTTTTGGCTGCTAATTTCTACTTTCTAGTCATCACCCCAAATGTATTAATAAGTTTCCGAAGTATAATCTTATCAAATAAAAAAATAAAAATATAATACGAAAGTGTAAAAAAGGTTAGAAGCATAAAAGTATACTTTGACCTTGGCGATCTCCATGTGTTAACCGTACCAATTTATTTGTAACATTTTTAAACATTTTAAATCACTGATAATCAAACATGAATAACGATTATGATCGGAGGTCACGGTGTGAAATGTAAATTCATTAAATCTTTCAGAGGCTTTCATTGCATATTTTCCAAGAATTTGCAGAGTACAGAAAGAAAATGTACAAAACAATATTGTCATTCTTCTTGATCAATCTCACATAGTATAATAATTTCAGAAAATCTTTATTAACATGAAAAGTGTTCGATTACAGTAGGTTTTGCTCATACCAGAAATGTTTAACACTGGACTTGGGTGTTATATATAAATATTGGGCTTGCATATTTCTTAAAGCCGTTTAATTTAAGGCGTTTTCAAGAAAATATCTGAAATAAAACACAAACAGATTTACACGAACAGTAATGTCAGTATCGGTACACCGAATTTCGTTCGATCACTGCAACATGAACTATAATATTCAATACCTACGCGAGTGTAAGTGCTATAATCTAGAGAAAAAATAAATTGATTCGTGTATACTGTATAAAGATAAGATTTAAATTCGTTATCGTACGTTACGAAATGTCTATAAAAAAAATTGACGTTTTTTTTCAGTCGCGAGTTTTTAGTTTTTGTTTTCTCAACGATCATTTTTTTTTCCTTCTTTTTTTACGGAAACCCAATTCAGTAAATCACATCTGAGCGTGTCGCTTCGCTAATATTCTCGGACGTTCGCCCAAGGCTGGTGGCTTATAACCGGATAAGACCGATTGACCGCTCAGCCACGCCAACGCCATGCCACCGATTCTGGTTTGGTTCTCATAAGAAAATACGAAACGGTCGAAATTCCTAGACCAGGTGAGTTACAGAGATGGGTAAATGATATTGCCGTATCAGTATCTTACCCTTGAAACCAATATAATATTTACATAGTTGCATATATATATTATACAGGCAATACATAATACTGTGCTCATAATATTACAAATCGTCCGCTGCTCATGAAAAAACGATTATGAATGAAAGAGGTTGGGTGGTAGACCAAAATATATTTCTAAAGACGATCGAATATAGATACATTAAAATAAGTTTTTATAAATAACTGTTATATCGCGCAATCAAAATTCGTTGAAATAACCAATTTCATCAAGATTTCATTTTCTGATGCAAATAAAATTGGTTTTCGAATAACCTTGTATCCATGAAATATAAAAAATTCTATTCTCGAAATCGGTTCAAGTTTTTTGCAAGTTTTTCTCCATTATTCGGTAAACCGTTGAGAAATTCAAAAAACGACTCACCTTCAAGTAATAACTAGACAACTTTTCCTATCAGAAAAGTACACGTGGTTTGTATAGTATCAAAGCAATCGTTCTGGTCGAAATCGTTTACACGGACGCGAAAAAAAAGCTAAGCTGACATAAAACCGATACATCACTCGTTTCGCTCCGAATCTCAAAGAAATGCACTAAAATAATAAAAATAGTATTATGTGAACGTGTTAAAAGTGTGTTACGCGTTACGAATCAAACGCTTGGCGAAACGTAATTTTTATAACGTTTTTTTTTCGGAACAAAAAATTATTATAAAATCATTATGTTCTTTCGAGTGCGCGCGAAACGTACGGACGCGGCGGCGGCTGACTGCCGTGCGTGCGTCACGCGGATATCGGCGCATTCCTCTGCTGCTAAGCAGACAGTAGGATAATTATCAGCGTAATTTCGGTAAGTATTAGAAAATATCGGAACTAATTGTTCAAATACATCTTCCCTGTACGCCCACCGCCCGAGCAAAATTAAATACCGTGCACGAAACAGCCACTTCGGTTTTTCGATCCGTCTTCTCGGCGGTAAACATTGACGTGGAACCGCCGCATGATACGCGCTTGCACACGAACTCATCACCGTGCGACGGGAATCGTTAAGTTTCATTTCAAAACAAAACGGTTCGTCCGCGCGAACGTACCGAAAAACGTGTACTCGATGGAATAGTACATACGTGTGCGTCCACTTGTGTTTCGGTCGAGACGAAGTGAACAAGAAAAAAAAACAACACGCAACACCGAATGAGACCTACCACGTAGGAGTGGTACGTAATCATTTATCTAGTCGTCTATACGCGTGTACGGTCTAAACGGGAAGAACCCAGTGACGGTATTAAAATCAGCGGCTCGATTTCAGTTTTTTTCTAGAGCCGGAGAAATTAGTTTTGCGTCGTACGGGTCGGTTTTAAAATTTTGAATTTGTCTGTTCCACAACGTGTGGTATTAATATAATATAATTCATTTTTAAGAGGCGTATTTATATTTTGACGATGTGCCGAATTTGGAATAGCTATAGCACCCCGGGGCCACCTACGAAAAATCATGAAATAATAGTAATAGTAATAGTAATGTTTGAAAAAATATAAAAACTAAGTGTGACAGAAATAATATCAAAAGTAATAATCGTAACAGTAGCAATAACAATGATAATAATAATAATTGAATCCGATAAGTATATTAATTTATGAACAGCTGGTCCTATGGTTATGATATAATTACAAAAACACTCAACAAAGTGAAAGTTAATTAAATCAACCGGGACGTCATTAACTAACTTCAGTATTCTATTGATATTTAATACTAGACCATAATTTGTTGTTTGAAAAGGAAACAAAATGTTACTTCAGATATAGTTCGGCAGCAAAGGATGTTAAGACTAAAACAGCTTAGCGATTGAGGACAGTTAATAATATAGCCATTGACCAGTAGAACTGTATAAGCACTTAAAATAAATCATTTTTCTCCTATCAACTAAACTCATATAATGTTATAATATTTAGCTGTTTTATGATAACGTTTTTATATTTTGCACGAGGTTGACAATGAGGGAATACCACATTCGTACTAATTATAGCAAAGAAACCGATTTAACATGTCGTCAACGCCTTGTATGTGAACATTTGTGTAAGTGACTACACTATAGAATCGTATCTGAAGTAGAACGCACAGCTGAAAAATACAATATATTTTCAAGGCAACGGAGTTGGTAAAATCTTTACAGGTCTAATTCAAATAAAGCATAATGTGGATGACCATTTTTGTAATATTTAAATAATGTTTATTCAAGAGGACTTCGTAGCCGAGCCGGATTAGGCTGTGCTGTGTTTAAACGAACAGTCGCCCATTCAAACCCGAGCCGCGGAGGCTTAGCATTCTGGACGTGACGACCACCCAGAGAGAAGAAACCGCTAGCGGGGAGAGGGGGCCTCTCCGAACATTATAATTGAGTCTTAAAAAATCATTTTTGGGATTTAATATTATCAATGCTGAAAATATATCCTTAACTAATTGAAAAAAAAAATGTAAAAAAATATTTATGCTGAAAGTGACAGTCAAATTGAATAAAACGTCCAAATTACAATTTCCTACACATGCTGAACACAATACTATCTACGCCCTATGGTATGGACGTAGATTCATTAAGAATATTGGTATAAGAGACCTGACATACGACAATACTTTGAACTTATCAACATTTAAAGATAATTTATTATGATTACACCAGACAGATGGAGAATTTATTAATCATTTTGAAGGACGACCGAATCAAAAGTCGATTTTATTAAACGGAATACTTTCATATCATCAGCAAAAATTAATTTATTAGAGTGTAAATCGTTAATGCATACGAAAAATAACAATAGAGCTAAATGAAAGTCTTGTGGAACGCCTGATGAAATATTAAAAGAATCGGAATAAATTGTTTTCAATTTAACTATTCTTTGAGAGAATTTGGTACAGAATTTATCAAATTCCTTGGCTAAATTTGTAAAAACTACATCTGTTTGATATCCGAATTAAAGTGCACTAGGTTCAAATGGTTGAAGAACTTAAAGATTTTAGTAGCTCTTAATTTCCCTTAAGCCATTCAAATGACCATGAAGATCACCATTCAGTAACGAAACAAGTAATAAATACATTTTTCAGATACAATAGATACAAATGTTTTAGAAATACCATTCAAATAACTGAAAATAAGGATGTAGGCAATTATTTTAGTTTAATCTGTACTGAAAAATATTGAGCGAAACATCAACACTATATCCTTTTCACCGTTAACATATCATTATCAAAGATCACAGTGTTAGGGAAGGATGAACATGGTTTTTTATCGTCAAAGATCTTCCAATATAATTTACTTTTAGTTTGAATAGAGTTTTGAGTATTAAAAATATAACTTTTACAATTGAGCTTAGACTGTGATTAGCGCTTGACCCGTAATTAAAAAAATTTATAGTACAACTGATTTGAGGAGTAGTTTTTTGTACTACGTATGAGATTTTTTTTTTATTTCATTTAACTATCTTAACAAAAAAACTTATAACCGTTGAGGATGTTAAATCTTAATTTTTTTTTTTTTTTTACTGCAATGACTATAAATAAATTGAAAAAAGTATCATAAAATACATAGGCTGCGTCAATAATGTATATAGTTCATGGAACACGAAATTCCAATTAATAGTAGATAACTGATGAATGACGTAATATTATCATAATCTCAATTTATATAATCATAATATTATACAGTTTCGTTAGAATACAAAGGTTTAATATATTTTACATTGATTGGAAATTGAATTAGTAAAACAGGACGATGTAAATAATCTATTGAAACCAATTTAATATACACAATCCGAATATCGCATCGACATTAGACGCATTCGATAGAATTAAATCTGATATAAAGTTATTATGATATACTATTGGACTTTTTTTCTTTTTTTTATTCAGGAAATAAAATGTCCCTAGCTTTGGCTATCTACATCTACCAATATTTATAGTTACATTTTCAACAGTTTGAACATGATATTGATTAAGATTTATATGTAGCCATCTACGAAATATACATTTGTAGTTGTTACGCCACTTTGACTTATCTATATAATATAATTTAAATTAAAGTACAATGATTATGTTATAATATTAAATAATAAAAGAAAAAAAACATTATAACAGTGTTAACGTTAGGCATATTTTGAGAAGGTCTTGCTGACGTCCACGTTTTAATCTACGTTGGGGCGGATGTACGTGGAGATTATATAAATAAAATTATACATTTTTATATATATATATATATAAATTGTTTCATCGGATACCAAATGTTCGTTATTCGGTGATACTAGATTAAAAAGCGTCCTTTTTATTTCAAAATGAAGTATAAATTTTTGATCCTGAGGAATGTATTGATTTTACCATGGTGTGAGTTTTTTTTTTGCATCTGTCAACAAGATTTCAACCAGTAAGGATGCTCCGATCAACTTGTACTTTTTTTTGTCTGATAGCAAAATGTATGAACCTCACATTGCCAATTGGTGCATTCGAGAGGTAATTTTTTGAATTTCTCAACAGTATTCCAAATAACTTTTTTTTTATATTCGTCTAGACTAGGTTTCAACGAAATATTTTTATAATAAACGTTACCAGGAAGTTATAAGTATTCTGCAAGCGTCGCAAGCTACCGAATAGTACAATTATATATTTGTATTTAGTTTTGAGAGTAAAATATACATTTATATTTATTCAAAGTATCTATACTAGGTAATTTTTTTTTTAGTTTGATACCAAACGATCCTTTTTACCCTTTTATAACCAATTCGGTTGTTATGTTATCCATAATAAATTATTTATTTTAATAGATAATGAGATAAAATTGAAACAAACTACTTCGAAAAAAAATGTGTCTAAACAATCAAAATCAAACCAGGAATATGGTACATTTTTTAGTGATTAATAAAAAAAATAGCTGTACAATTTTTCTAATTACTATTAATAAATGTCTACATTTAATTTCATTTTAGGAAGAATAACTCGAAAATGTTAGTATGATTTTTATTCATTTAATCATTATTAATCGAAAGAAAATATAAATTTTTAAAACTCAATATCTACGGAAAATTGTTTAAATATTAACTAATGCATTATGCTAAATAAATCTTATTTTTTTTTTACAACTCATTATACATTTTTTTATCAGTGATGCTAAATTTTGGAGCTGACAAAACACTTGCATTGCTATAAGACTAATGTTAGGCATTTCATACTTTAGCTTACATTAAAAAATATAATATATTTTACTATAAATTCAAATAACATAATTGAAAGTCATTATATCAAAACAATAATATATTGTTTTATGCGAATAATACTTACCTAATTTAATATTGCAAAAAACACCATAAAATAATTAAATTACATGATTATGTGAAAAAAACAATACAGGTAACCTACATTTTAGATAATTGAAATCAACATAAAATATTTCTAAGTATACTTACATATACGTAATATTGATTAAAAATTAATTCGATTGTAAGACGATGAGAGAAGAAAACATTTATGTATGATATGATATGTATGTTGTAAGTTTGAATGGAGTTCATATACGGATGTTCAGTGCGAGATTGTTGGTGGTGAAAGCCAGGGACGCAGATAAGTAGCTAAGGATAAGATGATAAAAATAAAGTTCCAAATAATTTTAATATCAATATAAGCCATAGAGGCTTTGCCCCCACACCCTTACCTAAATTCATATGAAAAATCAATGATCAGTATGATGAAACAAGATATATTTAAAACACATCTTATTCTGTTCATTAGTTATAAGAAAATGTATATACCTAATATTTCCCTAATTTCATGAACCTACGTATGTACTAATATAAGGCAGCACTTCTCAGAATAGGTATTTAGTATTATTTAGTACTTACTATATTGGTCATAATCATGTACATAAATTGGTAAAGAAGTGATTTTTACCCAAGTAACCGGATAGTTTCAAAACAAGTGCCGATTCGTTACAATTTGAAAGTCCATTTTTAGTCGTAGGATATGGTGAATAATTGTGGACAATAAATTCCCCTATGAAAATAATCTGGTAAGAATGTATTATATTATAATCCTACACCTATACTGCTTGTAACAATAGTTTCACTACCGTGAAATGATCACAGTAAAGTTCTTGGAAACAGATAACGATCAACTAAATAATTTTGTTGAATAAAAAACTACTGACTATTTGCAAAGAACCCATAAGTTATAGACAGATGTTCATGATTCATGAGACTATTGAGACTAAATCCCACCTACGGAATGTTATATGATGATTCGTCAAAGCTTTTACCGTTTTGAAAAAATTAGGTAACCATTTTTTCATCGTAATCGTACCCTCGTACGTAAAAATATTTTTTATGTACAAGTGACTGGAATAAAAATTAATTTTATTGCACAGCATAATCAATAAATCAAAACTTAAAGACACAAACTAAAAAAAATAGTAATAATAGTTTTCATAACATTTAGTTTGGCGTGACCGGAAGAGTTTAAGGAGGGCTAACTTTCTTCTATTTTTTTCAAGTTTTTTGAAACTATGAATTGTAGACGTAGAAAGCAGAATATTTTATTACTCTTTGATTTACTTATAATGTTAAATGTTTCGTATTAGTACATAATATATACTAGACATGCATACGTGCAGCCGTGCAGGGGCAGCACTAAACGAGTGCGGCGGGGGCCGGAAGTTATCGCATCCATCGATTGGCGTGTCGTGCAGACGACCTGTGAAACAAACGCGGTAGAAATCCTACGGAACTTGACTGTGTCTAGGCACACAGCATCAGCGACCGTTTACTGGATAGGAGCACAATAGAACGGTTTTTGGTACATCAAAACCAGCAAGGAGTAAATGACAATAAAAGAATGAGGTAATATTGATGGCACAGCCGTTGGAAAGCAATTTATTGAAAAAGCAGAACCTACCGTGGAAATAAGGACTATACGCACGCGGTAGACAGTGGTGAGGTGGTACTATATACACGAGGACTTCAATAAATTACTATTTCCACAACGAATCCCTAGTCCCTTTAATATAAAGACTATTCATCATTTTGATGTTTGGGTCATGCTCGGCCGAATCACTATACGTCACGCTGACGAAGTGGCTTTTCTTTATTCTACACTACCCTGTACATTTTTAATTAAAATTCTTAAAGCTACCATATTGAGTATATATTATACTAGCTATATCTAGCAACTTTATTTTTACCGTGATTGATCGAATTCTATTGTTTTTCTTTTTTTTTCTTCTGTAAACATCAGTTGTTTCCAATTTCTCAATTTAAATAACTGGAGAACTTGTTAAAACTTAAAATTCTTTTGTTTTTGTATTTTTTTTTTTTTTTTTTTATATCCGTATCTTTATTGTTTTTCATTTAACCATAAAATTATCCAATCTATTTTCACATTCATCTTCTACTTGTGCCACTATAATACAATTTACCGTTTTGTATTTTTCAATATATTTTCGGATTAATAAACTGTCTTTTTAAACATTGTAAGTTATTTCGACTTTGCCCACGTACCTATACATTACTTACTTAAAGAGAGTCGAGATTAGGTCAAAAGTTACTTTCAGAACGAAATGAATTATATTTCATGTTGACAAAATAATGTTTTCAATTTAAAACCTGGTAAATAAATAAATAAACAAGTAATAATAGTAGCATGCGCGTATAAGAAAATACTAAAAACTAAAACAGTTCTTCAATTAATAAAATATGACGGTTTTTAATCTCTGTTTTTATTAAATGTTGACTTGATCTACGAGAAGCTAAAATAATATGTAAATACAAAGTACAATAATGAAAAATAATTAATGCATCTAACAATTGCCAGTTATTCAATTTATTAAACAACGAATAAAAATTTTCCGTGCCCCTTTTGTGCAGTATATATTTATATTACCTACATTATATTAATTGAATCTCGGTATAGGTTGTATCCATAAAAACCGGTAGTCAGTGAAACCTTGGTACGGCGAACTGAGAAATTGTGTAAAACAAACGTTTACAAGTTCCTTTTTCCCGATCTTAGGTAGGTATGTGCGTTATGTCGTTTAAGTAGGTGCCGACAGTTAAACGTATATACCTATCTGATAAAAAATGGCCATTTCGCACGCACATGGAATAAAATATTATTACGCGTTAAGTTTATTTTATTAATGCTTTTTTAGTGTTTATTAATTGAATAATAATGTATAATCTGTACATTTTTTTTTTCGTACAATAAGTAAAATGTTTAAATTTACTTTGAATAAGTAGCGTGAGGGCCTGAACAAGAAGCCTGGGTTGACTATAAGTTTACATTACTTGAGTAGGTCCCTAGACCAGTTCCGTTTGAGACGCCTTGGAGGGTGGTCATGTCAAGTTTTCGATCCCACCTGGCCACCTGGGTGATGAGTGGGTTTTGGTGAGATTGTGTTTAGGAGCGAAATCTCTTGTAGAATGATGAGGAGGTTTCTTTGATAATTTAAATTTTTAGGTCATGGTGAATCACCAAGTTGGTGACATACCTGGGGGTGCTGTGAAAATTATTCTCATGTAGATGGATTGGTAGGCTAGAACTGCTTTGATGTTTGATGGTTTTGCTGATCCCCATATGATGTTACCATAGGTCCAGATAGTCTTTAGTAGCATTTTGTAGATCAGTAGTTTGATGGGATCCAATTCTTTAGAGTGGAGAAGTGGTCTTAGTAGATGGATACGCGAGTTGAGTTTTTTCTTTTGTTCTTTAGATGAGCTGACCACGTTGAGCACATTTATTATAAACAGACATGTACCAATTTCATGTGCGAATCGACCACGTGGCGTCTCATATTATACACATGTCGGCCACCGGATTCCTCGAATTCCAGTGTCGACTGCACAGCTCTACCCACGGCGGTAATACTTAACGGATGGATGGTGATAAACTCTCCCGAGTCAACATTATATTTATTTGAAGGAAATATGTAAACTTTTATACGGTAAAAGTATACCATACAATCAAATAAGAAATAAATTGTACTGCTACAAAGTGAATTGACTACACTGAGACTGTGATTGTCATTATAATTTATAAATATTTATTATAAAGTATTTATCAAGACCAACAAATAGACTCCTTAATTTTATTTTTAAATAGTGCGTATAAACATATTCGCATTAATATAAAAATTAAATTTCAATTTTGTATGTTCATTTTTTGTTGTAAGACGAATTTTCAATATATATTATTATTTTTCATTATTTACTTCAATTTATAAACTTTTTTTAAATTTGTATATTCATAACATTATAAACATTAAATGGTAATGTATATTCAAATGAACTAATGATTTTTAATTTTTTCAATATCTATAGACTGTTGCAGCTCGACCACAAATTATGAAGTACAGACGAAGTTATAACGGACTCAGACTCGGAACAAAATACATATAAAATTCAGGTAATACTGAAAAATACCTGCAGGAAGTGTTAACCATTGGTAGGATTCACTCTTTTACGGGTAATTAAAATCGGGAGAGTTTACAATCGCCCTTACGGATAGTGATTTTTTTCTAGAACACAATTTATTATATTATCTGGTAAGAGATACTAAAACTTCAGTCAAGTCCCGCGGGATACTATTAAACCTCAAGTATAGTACTCATTCGAGTAGTAATTATCTGCATAAGTTAACATTGAAATACATTTTAATGGACTTATTTGTATAAATACCACTTAGGTACGTATACTTATACAGCGGTTCCACTTACCACGACTCGACAGTGTATAAAAATACGGTCGGCCAAGACTTGATCTCGGGGATGCCGGAAAGCAATAGCTGTAGGTACAGCTATCGTTCGATTAATTTTTTATTTTTCCAAGCACCGTTACATACTGTACCAAGTTAATATACTAGAAGTGCACGTAGTTTCGTGTTAAAATATAGGCAAGTACACTAAAAACAATACATAGGTAGGTGGTACATATCTCAATCTATGCTCCGGAAAGTTCTTTTCGTTTACGTTTATAGTATCATTATGCACAGCAGCGGTTAAACGTATAATAAAACAATAACGTTGCTAATCAACTACCGATACACCAACCTATCCGCTACAAGCGTAAGGCACCACATTAATTATTGTATAATATAGCATGCGATATATTTGCGGAAAGTTATCAGCATAAAAGGTTCGGATTAATTAAAAGTTTTCGCGAAGCGAAAAAATACTAATTATATTAAAAAGTTGCCGGAGCAAATCTCTGGTGCTCTCGGCATCGTTGAAAGTTGATGTTTAAATAAACCTCGTAGCGTAATAATAATTGTCTTCAATACGGAACGGAAACACGCGGCCGGAACGACTACGTACAACGAACATATTATAGAGGAGAGACGTTCGTAAACTTCAAATTGAAATATTATTATGTAAAATATATAATACAACACTGCGCGTGTACAGGCCGTATAATACAGCGCAGTCGCACAATACGCGCTCATTCGTTGATAATTAGTCGCATAACGCGAAAGTTCAACGGAACAACGTTCCACGGTTGGTGGGTATTATTATAGTTCGTTTTTCGATCCCCGGGTCGGTAGGCACCTACTTCGTGACAGTATCCGCAGCTCTATTATTCTTATGATAATATTGTTTCGATGCGCACTGCCGCAGACGTTTTTCCACGCGGATAAAACAATCGATAACATTCACCTCTGGCTTCGGCCCAAGTCGGACTTGTGGTCGCGTTTAACGCGAGTGCACCTGCAGCAAGGTTTGAGGGTTCAGATCGTTGCAGGTGCATAACGCGAACCATTCATCAGCACTAACTATCGAAGCAGCAATCGAACGTTCGCTATGGAATAGTCCGTTGAAAATGTGTGTACTACTTGTATCGTATGGACTTTACGAACTCGACCGTTTTGAACATTTATCTCGACGACATGACAGTGGAAAAAATATTAAACGTGTATCTTGTTAACGCACCCAGTGACGAAGAAGGAAAGACGCGTAGAACAGCCTATGCGGAGGTTAACCGTTATGAAAGCATCAATCGAACTTTTTAGATGGTCATTACCTACTCGTTACAACATTCGGCGGCGTGTTAAAATTTTTCACGTTCTTACTTTTTAGCTACACCCCAAACGCCTCCTGGGTCTAATAGCGTCGTCCAGAGTAAATTATATACACAGTTCACTGTACGCGCATCGTGCACGCATTGCAATAATTGATTTCTCTTGGGCTTTGTATTAACCTCGAGCGGAAAACTCGTGATCGAAACGATAACATGGTAGGTAGTACCACGAACCATAGTGATATTATAGTTTACGTTGTAGTGACGAGCAAGCCGATCGGTTTGCTGTAATCGGTATTGTGGACACCAGTGCAGGATCACGTGACTACCGATAAAACTACTTTTTCGTTATTAATGTGGTAGCAATAACTAGGTACTATAATTATTGCGCAAACGACACTCGTATATTATAATAAAATTGGCCAAGGTACCTTTGTATGAAGATAAAGGTTTACGACACGTAATTAGATGCAAAGTATAAAACTTCAGTTGTGTCGGTGTATTTATATCCCTATTGATTTGAATGCTTTCACCTACAGGTTATCGAACAATATTTACTCAGTCACGTCATGTCAAACAAGCAAAACACATTTATTTATATCGAATAATATAAGAAGCAAATCTATAATTTGTTACAATTCAACTGAATATTTTATTATTAATGTACAAAATTAATTTTAATAAAATGTATTTAAACTAATAGCTATGAGGTCTAAAAGGATTGTCCGGGTCGAATAATTTAGGGTCATGGCTGAATTCTGGATTTCTAAAATAAAACGGCATCAACCCTGAAAAGAAAAAATATACTTGGTTATGCGATAAAGTAGTCACCAGAGATTAATAATTGTATACTTGGCTTTAAGATCAAGTCTATCATTTACTTATAATTTAATCATACTCGTTCGAAATGTGCATGGACAATAACAGATTTAGTACTTTATCAATATAATAAAAAACAACGAATATGCTCAATTATTTATACCGAAACTAATCACATTGGATATAAATGTTCCATAAAGTACTAACCCGCTTCCCTGGATTTTTTAATTTCCCTTTCAACATGCTCTTGTTTATGCTGGCAAAGACCTGTAATGTGTCTGCCATAAATACGACCAGTAAAACGGGATATAAATTGTGATAACATCCTGGTGTTCTTGTAGTCAGGAATAATATTCATTTTGCAAAGTATGCACTCCCTTTTTTCCTTTTGGTACGGATTAGGTATGTTTACCAAATGCTAGAAAACATAAAAGTAAATCGCATAGAATATCAGATCAGACAAGAAGGTAAAAACATATATAAAAAGTCAAAGAATGCATCTCAAGAATACATAACATTTACCTCACTTTTTAATTCTTGCACGTCTTCCTGTATCGCTTTTTTCTTTTGTAGATCCAACATTTTGTTCAAATTAGTCCATGGGTTAAATCTTTCGCTTCGAAACCTACCCATGTACCTGATGCTTACGCCAATATTTATTCCTAAATAAATAAACGTACATAAAACTTTAATGCTTTTTATGGGTCAATAAGTTTTTAAATTGAAGACAAATATAATTTTTCGACTATTGAAATTATTCAATGTTCCCTATTTATAATTTGATAACATCGCAATTAATTGAAATAAACTATTTTAAACAGGTATGTAATTTACTATTTGCTTAGAAGATTTAATAAAATTTAAATTCAAGTAAAAATTAAACTGTAATTTTATTTAAAGTTATTGGCAAATAATTAAGTTGTCTTTTTGAAAATTAATTAATTTATAGATACTACAACAAAAAAATAAATAGAAGTATAATTAATTAAAATATAATCAAAAAATTAACATTAAAAAAGATTAAATTATGAATTAGCATAACTTATAGAACTACCTTTTCATCAGATACTTTAAATTGTAATACCACAATATATAAAAACAAGCAACAAAATGTCTTCATTAATGATAAATCCAGTACATATTTAATTTTTTTTATTAAATTTATTTACTATACAGCTAAACATCTTACACTAACAAAAAAGGAAAAAAATATAAGGTAATGTATAGATAAGAATTCTTCAAACTAGATCTATTTTATAACTTTATTCAACTTTTTTTTTACAGCTATTTTAGAAAAAATATATCAAATTTAAACTTTACCACTTAAATTGCTTTTATCATTATTATAATTTGTAAAGGACAAGAACTAATGTTTTTATATTAATCACATTAGCCACGTGTCATAGAAAAAAAAGTATGTCCCATGTATATTGATTAAAAATAACAGTAAATTTAATTATAGAGAAAAAAACAACAAAAATAAAAGGAATGAATTGCATTTTCAACAGAATTTTATAGTGGCTTTTCATAAATATATAAAATTATATACTTGATGCCAAATATTCAATTATTTTTGGTAACTAAAGCTTGAAATTTTACTGTGAACAAACTAGATTTTAAGTCAAATAAATTTGTTATAACTCATATAATTCAGGATTAACAAATAACATAAGTAGGTTCCTACAATGTATACATGACTTTTAACTTCAAGCAAATTCAATTTTACAGTTATTTGAATACATTATTATCCTATTTACATAAGAGTTACAATATACAATGTATGGAAACTATATTTCAAAACACTAAACTTTTATAATACATTTAAAAATATAACAAAGTACTTCCATGATACAACTACAGAATATAATATTATGAATATGTATATCAATAGTGTTAAATATTTTAGATATGTAGGTAAATATATTTTTATTTAATTATTAAATCATTATCTAAAAGTATTTTGCCAAAAACTCCTGTACGGAATGCATTCAAAAAATTTCTAGCCATTCCTTGCAAATCTGGTCGATATATATATGTTCCATCAAAATTTTTATATTTGATACTAGATTGGCGATGAATTGCAGCTTTTGCTAATGCAATCCGTATATCATCAGTAGGTTCATCACAATTCAAGTATGAAACATACTCAAAATTATTGTTCTTATTAAACCAATATAATAAGTAGTCAGCAATAATTTCTTCTCCAACGAGATGATCTTGTAAAGTAGCACATAAAGCAAGTCTTAACCCAGTTTCAACATTTTTTATAACTGGAGACACTACTCCTGGAGTATCAAGGACATAAATTAGTGGATCATGACTAAGTTTTATTTGGTTTTGTACTGCTCTAGTAATACCTGCCACTGCACCAACAGGAGCAGAACTTCTTTTCCCAAGTATTGTATTTCTAATAGAATTAATCAAAGATGATTTTCCTACGTTAGGCACACCAATTACCATAATACGAGAGTCCATATTTTCTGAACGATTAAACCTATTTGAACCTTTTATAAGATTTAAAGCAGTAGGCACTATTTGTTTTATACCAGGGCACGAAGAATCTTTACAATTGGTATAAATGATTTTTGATATATTTTGTTCAGCCTTGATTTTTTCTTCTATCTTCTGCTTATAACTTAAATCGGCTAAATCCATTTTGTTCAATACTAAAATGTGAGGTCTCAGTCCAGAAATGTTGTACTTGAAATCTGGATTACGGCCAGAAAGCGGTATCCGAGCGTCGTGCACTTCAATGATACAATCGACTAATTTCAACTTCTGCTGCATTTGTTTCATGCCTTTGTTCATGTGACCTGGGAACCATCGCAACAGAGTCTTGTCGATGACCTTAAAACTCTGTCTGAACTTGGTAGTCATTTTAAAATAAAAAAAATAAAACCGTCGTCGGTACTTCGGGGGCGCTGTTTAGGCAAAAGTGTTGAGAATATGTTGAGCTGAAAAACAAATAATCGAACTTAACTTAACGGGAGTGGTGACCCGATGTGCAGATGCACCGCCTGCGGATCGCACATCAACAATCGTAATTACTGGGAGAAAAAAGAAACAACCATGATCATATTAGCGACGCGGACGATAGACCAATGTTTCCGTAGCCCGTACGTGTGTTCGTGTCTAGTGACGGAAAACGATCGGGTCCGGCGGATTCTATCCGGTCGAAAAACAAATAATTTTACCTTTCAATAGCTTGTGCGCGCCGCCGAACATGGCGATTGGTGAAGGTAACCCGAATCGATCGACAACTCGGTGGCTCGCGAAGGACTGCTGACGGCCAACAGAATATTGCTTGTAAGTTGTAATAATAATTGATTATTACGGTGAGTCCTCGTGCTTCTCCGTCCTGTTGGATGGGAAATTCTACTCGCGGCGGATCGCGTAAAACGTAGTACTTAATTGCGGTTTATTACGAGGTATTTCGGCACGCGGCGATCGCTCTGATAACGAACGGCTCTGTTATCAGCGGCGAAGGACCGATCGGTTTCTCCTCCACGAGCGGCGCCACTATTGTTCCACGGCCGTCATATTCGCATGTTATTGTTGCGGTGTAGGGCGGGGTCGCCGCTGCGCCCACTTGTTGTGGCGGTTATCATTCCGTTCGTTTCTCGTTTGTTTACTGCACCACGGCCACCGCGATCGCGATATTAATTCATGACCAACACTATAGGTAATAATATGAACGGACGTGAACTTCATTTAAAAACGTTTTTCAATTGAACTCACGCACGGGTCGAGCCCACAGACGGTCGTTCTGCACTCGCCGGATATAAATACTTGTCCGCGGTACGTTATGCGCTAAGTCGCCGCGCGAAACGTACAACATGAAGACGCCGAAGAATTCCTTGGCGTCCGCCACCACGACCGTTTGCCTCGTTCTCGCGAACGTCGCATTCGCGTACGGTCAGTAACGCGGTCTCGTAGCCCGTGGCAGCTGCGCTTGCCGACCACTTTTAATAAATTTAACGTTGTTTTCGTACAGGGTACATATCGGATATGCAAAACGATAAGACCAGTCGTCTCACTTGGTGCACGATCAATGCCCTGGAACAGTCGAAATGTTTAAACCTATCGGCTGCTGTCAACAGGGACAGGCAGAAGTTCAACTACAAAGATTTTATGGAACTCTTTTGCAAACAGGTGAATATCATGTTATTAAGTAGGAAAAATCTTAACCGATGTACGCTATTTACTGTAACCATTTTATATTTTCAATTGCTTTTGCAGATGTTGAAAATTATTAATTGTTATTTATTTTTCACAAATTATCTTTATCAGGATATTTTTTAATTCAATTTTACTTTTTTATTCCTCTAAGCTAAAGCCATTAATATAGGTAAGGACCTACAATAATATAAACTCAAACTAAATAACATTGAGTTTTAACATTAACATTTATAAATAGGCCATACAATTTCCATACAAAATAAATGTTTGAATTATAAGTTTAATATAATATAATATAATGTATTATTTACCTAAGTACCCTATAGGATTTTCACTTTTTGAAAATTACTTTACATAGTGATAAAAGTATAAAAATTACCATAAAATATCAAAAATCATAAAAGTAGCTTTAGTATTATTGAAGGTAACTTCAGTTTGATTTTATGTATAAGTTAATAACATTCAATGACAAATGAATTGATGATAATTTAAATATATCTAATAACAAATTTTAAAATAATAGTATTGACCTTATGAATAATTAGTTTTAAAATCTTATTTTAGACCAAAAAATGAGTATTCCATAATCCAATATTGTTTAGATAAGGTGTATCATGAGGATATGATGGAATCCAATATTGTTTAGATAAGGTGTATCATGAGGATATGATGGTTATATTGAAATTACTTTTGGAAATGTCAGGTTTTCATGATACATATTGACCTTGTTGAATTTAACAACATGTCAAACTGAAACATTTTTTTTTATTTATTTGTTGATGTTCTTTTTCTGATCACAGTTAGAGTATTATTTTAATAATAACTATTTTTAAATTTGTCGTTTTTGCCAGTCTCAATAAAATAGCTATCCTATGCAAAAATTATACAAATATGTCTTGTTTCTTTTAATAAATATTAAATAATATGCAAGGATTGGGTTTATTTTTATTCCAAAAGCTATTTGAATGAATCATTGAACCTGACCCAGTAACCTTGTCCAACCCATACAATTAGGTCCGAACATATTGTACATTATAGACTCTTTCTAAATACTTATAATTGTTTATCGTGTTTTTTTTATTTAAGAAGGTTAATTTATAGTACCTATATTTTATGTACATCTTGAATCTATTGTATGTATGTTTTGATGATTCCATAATTTTGTTATCCTCTTAATTTATGTATGTTACATAATATATTGAATATTGCATATAATAAATGCAGTATTAATTATGAAATTAATGAAAACCTTATATAATTACAAGTATTTTGTTAAAATTTTACGTTGTTATAAAAAAAGTTTAAATTGTAATTTTTAGTTCATAACCATAGTTAGACTATATAATTGATTACTCATATTCCAACAGTTAGAAATTGAATTTAAAATATTTGAAATAATATTACTTTTTATCTGAATATTAATCAATTAAATTTAATATTTTAGGGAGTCAATAAAGATGACTGTATGATGATGTTAGACAATAATGCAGCAGATATATTAAGTTTAGATGCTGGAGAAGTATTTGTTGGTGGTCGATATAATAGTTTAATACCATTAATGCAACAACTTTTTGAAGGTAAACCTATTAATTATAAAATGGCAATTAAACTTATTTTATTATTAAATAACAATTTATTTATTTTATTTTTTCAGATGGTTCTACTGAATATTATGCAGTTGCTTTAATAAAAAAAAATACATTGAATGATGTGTATAATCTCGGACATTTGAAGGGTAAAAAAGCTTGTTTTGCTGGTGTTGGCACTCAAGCTGGTTGGAATATACCAGTGAATACTGTAAGATTTACCACTACCTGGGATTATATCATGTATTCTAATCATTATGTTTATGTATTTAGCTTATTTCCAAAGGTTACATGAACATTTTTGATTGTAATAATCATGTGAAATCAACTATTGAATTTTTTGGTCCCAGCTGTGCTGTAAATTCACTACTTGATAAATATAATCCAATGGGTAATTTATAACTATTTATATTTATTACTACTTTTACTTTATTTTTAATTTTATGAGTTCTTGTTTTAGAACTGCTTTGTTTTGCATTAAAATAAAAAATCACACAAATCAATAAGTTTTAAGTAATTGTTTATATTACCTATTTTGTTTTTATATCTGCAAATTATCATAATACATATTTAAATATTTAGGTATACAGTATAAATCAGTTATAATAAAGTTATAACAATTTAAATGTAATGTTCAGGCAGATACACAATATTTATCATAATATAACTTATCTCTTATTACAAACTTGGCCCAAATTAAATATTGCTTTATATAAAGTATGAAGTCCAAGAGTCTCAAAAGCCCATCATCAATTTGTTTTATAGTTAATGACAACTTTTATATCTATTATTTGATTTCCATTTATCTTATAGTCTCAAATTATACAGTTAAATTTATCAACTAGTAGATCACAATGTCACACTTTGGTAGTCCCCAGTCATTGATAAGTGCTGCAGGCAAACAATGCTATTGAATGGCAAAGCTATATTCTCAAACTACATATTCTTAAATGTTAACATATTACACAAACCCATCTTCACCACTATCATCCAATGGCTATGAAAAATTGTGAGGTTTAGATTAATTATAAAAAAATACTTTTTTTTATCAACAAAAAGATATATTAACTCTCATGGTTTTATTAGTTTTTACTCTTTTATTTATACTTTTTATTCTTAATATGCTTAATCTTTTAAACACTCATACTAAAATCTTTTTATAATCTCTAGTATCTACCTTATAACAAAAAATCAATCTACCATAACTTATTCATCAACCATTTTTTAGGAGATAATTCTGACCGTTTGTGTACTATTTGTGCCAGTAAAGTTTCTGGTCAAAAATGTACATCAAGTGATCCATATGCTGGTGATGAAGGAGCATACAGATGTTTAGTCGAAACTGGTGATATAGCATTCCTACGGCACACAACTGTGTTAGAAATGCTTAATGATCAATCATTATTCAGTAAGATATACATGCCATATTCATATTTAATTCCTTTTAAGCGTTTTATTTTAATTAAATTGATAATTAATTTTAAATATATTTATATTTTTCTTATTTGTTAAAAAAAACTATTTTTATTTTGTTTTTAAATTAAAATATTAAATTGAGAAAAATATATACATATCAATAATAAAATATATATCTTACAAAGCTATTTTCATACTAATTTTATAATTTTAGCTAAGACCAAAGAAGCTGATTTAGAACTGTTATGTCTGGATGGTTCAAGGCGTCCAATAAGTGAATATAGGAACTGTAATTGGGGACCAACTCCTACTGATGCTATAATGACAACATCTGCTAAAAGTTCTCAAGCTCGCATTTCATTCCAAAAATGGCTTCAGGTATTTTTAATATCAACATAATATTATTTGCTCTATTCATACATATATTGTGCAATTATACTAAATCATATGTACCCATATCTATTATGATGAATATAAATTTACCAATCAAATAATACAATTTCATTAACATGTGACAATACTTTATTTTGTTAGAAAATAGTTGAACTGTATGGCAAATCAAAACCATCTCAGTGGCTGACAACTACTCCCAGTACCAATTGGGCATCAAATCAACCTCAATTCCAAAACAATACTCAGAATGATGACAAAAGCTTCTATTTATTTGATTCTTCTGCTTATGGCAATCATCACAATCTTTTATTACAGGTAATTTAAAACTATATTAGTTGTTTCTCTCATGATTTTCTGAATTTTTATCTTATTTAATAATAAAATTTGAATTTGGGCGATAAAAATAAAAAATCAACTCGCTTTATTAGATAAATATTAGTGTAATATATTTAACTGTTAGTCTTAATAGCATGTATATAATACATATGGTAAATAGTAAGTACTAAGTAGTTAATCATGTATTTAAACTTTATGCTGTACATTTTGGCACTTTGTACATGTCATACATCAGAAGTTGGTAAACTGTGGGGTAATATGCAAAGTTATCATCATAGTAGTATAGTAGTAAACAAACATAAATACTTTTTATACAAATTATCAAAATATTATAAATTAATAAAAGTGAATCAAGAGTAATTTATAAAAATTCAGTAGCTATATATTTTTATTTACACTTATTGCTTTTTTTATATTTGTATGGTTGATAACTGATAAATACTTATATTCACTGTTAAGTCATAATCACTGTGTAACTTTTATTTGTATAAATATATATTTTTATGGATATGATATTTTGTCATAGGATTCGACAAGAGGCTTAAGACCTTTAGAAGAATCTCAACAAACATATGCAAAATATTTAGGAAGGTCTATGGACATTGTACTTGGTGTTCGTTACTGTCCTGCTACTCGAATGACACTCTGTGTAACGTCTGATCCCGAGATGGATAAATGTATCAAAATGAAGGTAAATATATATTTTATATTTGTATTTAAAATTTTAGTTTTTTATTATACTGTTAATAAACAATATACCTAATACTTTTATGCATTAGATGGCATTAAAAGTTCAACTTCTGGTACCCGAAATGCAATGTTTCCGGGGTTACAGTCAAGTGCATTGTATGCAAGCCATCAGAAATGGGTATATTAAAATAATTAATAATAAAAATACTTCTATAATTATTAAAATTTATAGAATTGTATTGATTAAATTGATAATAATTATTAATTATTATTTACTGGTTGGCTTTAACAGAAATGCAGATGTTGCAGTTATGGATGCTGGTGATATTTATACAGCTGGACTAGAATATGATGAAATACCATTTATCACTGAAATGTATGATCTACCTGAACCAGAATATTATGTTGTGGCAGTTGCTAAAGAAGAGGACCCTAGCACTGAATTGACATATTTAAAAGGTTTTGAATAACTTTAAATATAAATTAATTTAAATAAATATTATAACTTATTGCCATCCATATTATAGGAAAAATGACATGCCATCCTGGTATTTATTCTGGTGGTGGATGGATAATACCAATGGCATTTTTATTGAGCAATGGTTGGATGCGAAGTTATGGATGTGACTCAATACAAGCTGCATCTGAGTACTTTAGCAAATCCTGTGTCCCGGGTGCTTTGAGTAATGAATATAATCCAGGGTTGCCCTATGATAATCTATGTCATTTATGCAGAGGTTCCAGTTACCGTTACTGTAAACGAGATGCTACCGAAGACTTTTATGGCTACACAGGTAAAGTTATATGTAATAATATCAACATAAATTTATAACTGTTACCATATGTAAAATGAAACAAAACTTTTTTTTAACGTGTAGGAGCCTTGAGATGTTTAGTTGAGGGTGGTGGAGATGTTGCTTTTGTGAAACATACTACAGTGTATGAAAATGCAGATGGTAAACGTAAACAATGGTGGGCAAGAAATACATTAAGTTATGACTTTCAACTATTGTGTCCTGATGGTAAGTTCTGTTTTTCAAATTTTAATTACTTACTACTAAAATTGTTGATAGTTAAATAATAAACATTTAATTTTTACTTAATATAAATACTATTCTATAAGTATACCTAATATGGTATGTTTTATGAATGCATTAAACATGTTTGTTTTTATTATTAATATTTTTATTAGATTACAATTATTATCATTTATTAGGTCTTATATTAGTCTTAATTCTTACATTTTATTTATAGTTTTTTTTAAGTGTCATTGATTATAAATTGTATTATTTATAATCAATGATAGTATCTAATATAAATACTAACATAAGTATTGAAGTTTACTTGGTAATCTATAAAGGGAGGTTGTAGTCTAAAATTTTTTTTTATATATTTAAAATGTATAAATTATTATTTATTTGATACAAAATATTACATATATTTATATTATAGTATACTATTTAAGTTTATTTTAAAATCGTATAAATAATGAATGTTATGATACTAATAAATTGCTGTTCATTATTATTTTCTCACTACTAAACTGAGTTATGAGTGTGAATTGTGTATTCAATAACAGTTATAATATTAAGTTTATTATAAAAAACTAATATATTTGTAATAATATTTTCCATTTTACGTAGGCACTAGAGCATCAATTAATGATTACAAGAGGTGTAGCATGGGTAAAGTTAAGGCAAATGCTATTATAACTCGTGGTGGTGAAGCTTACAATCAAACCGAAGTGATGGCATTCACCAATCTGTTTATGGCTGCCCAACAGTTGTATGGCAGAAAAACCATTGATGAGTTCACGTAAGTAGCTCATTGTCTTTAACTGACCACAACCAAATTATTAAATTTATCCCATTCTAGATTCAGTATGTTCACATCACCAGAACCTTTCAGCGATCTAATCTTCCAGGATGCTACTCAACAGTTGGCATCTATCGATAGCTCATTAAGACATTACTCAGACTGGCTAGGACAAAATTTCATGCGAGCCCGTCGTCTTGTCGATTGCCGTGCAGCTGGCACTATATCATTACCAATCAGCATTATAACTATGTCATTATCTGTACTTTGTATCCATATGTGGTTTTAGTTTATTGGTAATCAATCTATAAGAATGCCATGGAAATATCAGGAGGGAGCATTTATTGTTTTGGTTGCTCATCATTAGACCAAAAACAGAATCTCAATTTTAAAATATTGTGTATTTAATATTAACACAATCTGCACTTGATTACTGGAATATATCCGTCCATTTTATTTTGTTTTAATTTTAAGATTTTACTGATTAAATGTAAGACTATAATATAATATTTGTACCAAGGTATTGCACCTGAAATAACCCGAACTACTAATAATTGAAATCCTTCAGACTTGAAATTTATTTGATCACACTTGCAACCTTGTATTTTGTTGTTAAAATACAAACTGGATATTAATTGAGCAATATATTAAACACCCAAATTAACACTAATGAATATGTTTATTGTTAATTACAATTTTTATACTTTTGGACGTATAAAAAAATCATTCTTAGTATTAATTTTATATAATTTTTAATGCCCATTTACTAATGTTAATAAATAGTTTATCTAGAAAAGTAAATCTTATATTTATATATTATACTATGCTTTATTTTAGTATTCGTATTTTACCAGTCGTATCAATTTATGTAAAACTAAGGTTTGTTGAATTATCCGTCCATTTTAATTAATTTTTATATTATAGAATATAAAATTTATATTTATTTTTTGTACTCAAAAAAGCATATGCATAAGTTATTTTAGTATGTACTTTGTTAAATTTATATGTGATGTTTTTATAATCACTATAAATTAAAGTGGTTCTTATATTGTTATTACTGTAGCATTTTTTTTTTTAATCTCATTCTTTATTTTTATTTCAATAAACATGTACCCCAAGGCTTTTGATTATTATAGTTAATTTATTATTCATATTTACAATAAATACAGGTACAATTTTTATAAATAAATGTATTTTAAATTTTTTATATTTTACTCATGACTAATAATTTATTTTATTACTTTGTTTTATTCTCATCTTATTATATTTAATTTATAAGCTAGCCTAGATCACTAATACAATGATGCACTTACATTTGACTGAATATTTTTGGCAAGCATGTGCCATTTTTGACATCAAGCTTTATAAGTTATGTAATAATACAACTATATCACTTAATCCCCATAAACGATTTAGAACTATTATTATAAGACCAAATTAACTAGAATATCAATATCATAAGTTATTCAAACAAAACCATTTGTCATAATGTATTCATAATTGAAGGCTTTGATTTGCAAAAACTTATTTATTTCTTTTGTTCAAAAATGTTCAAAAAATCTAATTTTGCAAACCTTTGACTCGTTCTTCTCTTAAAGAATTTTTATAAATTTCCGTTCACTGCAGCTGGGACAGGAACAGAGTTGCAAATTGTACAAACAGTAACTAGATCTAAAACCATTAATATTGAATACGGATTTTTTTGCTAAACGTACAAGTAGTACCTATTGTATAAGTTTTACTATAACATATTTCCAAGTCAAAGAAATTACAAGTGCTGAGAATCAAAAGTTCGATGGCATCAACGTATAATCGTTTGTGCGTAAGACTTGTTGAAATAATAACCGATTGTTCGACCAGGGACGCTGAAGTTGCTCTACAGACTCTCGAGGTGGGTGGGTAATGACCGGGTTATAGGTATCTTGATTTTGGCCGTACAACTTTGAAACGACTTCGGTGTGACACTGGTTGTTGTACTACTGGTACACTCAAGGCCATGGTCGGAAAAAAAAAACTACAGGAGGGGGTCCGACACGCAAGTTTTCAAACGCGTCGTAGTGGGCACGTAAATTTAATTGTAATAACTTATAACTAGACATTAGTGCGGAGCGTAATGTTAAATTTAAACCGTTCATCATTGTTGGTCCAATCATAATTTTAACTCGGAATCGCCTTGGTAGGAAAAAAAACACTTTCAATGTATGTATTTAAAAAAAATAATATAGTTAAATGTAGTTCACCCCCAAATCAGATACCCGTAGACTTCACGTTTCATATTCTTATATATTTTGTATTATGTAGCTATGTTGAGGCGTACACATTCCCCGAGACCTTTTAAACTTTAATCGTAATTATCGTGTATGAATCAAATGGTCCTGTCGATGGATAGCATCCCTCATCGGGTCACTCGGCGGCATCATGTTTTTCTCTTTGTACAAAATCCTTATACTTACTAATTGTATTTTTATTTTTTTTTTTCAAAAGCGGATCGTACGTTTTCTAACGAAATTAACCAAAAAAATAAAAGGTCGCAGTCGTGGCCACCAGTGTAGTACGTCAACACGCACCAATAATGGCAGTGAACGTTGCCAAAATAGCCTTTATGCGGTCGTACACCGCGGTGATCGACGATTGTTGACATTTACAACTGCTAAGTGTAGTGTTCGGTAATTAATGTTGACCGCGATCTTCTATATGTCAGATGATGTATTCGGTAATATTAAGACGTTATAATGAAAATAATAATTGTTGTATCACGAGGTTCCAGGACTTGTAATCAGTTTGGCTGACGTACTGCGATGTTCGGGTATTACTGGCGTGTTATCGGACGAGACGTGCAAAGGAAAATTAGCGCCACCAAACGATGTGTTATCCGACTCTACGATTTGTTCACGACAACTGTTTGCAAGTGCGGGGCGACCAAGGTTTTTTAAGATTCCGCTGAGAAAAAAACGAAAAAAAAAAATGTGGTGTTAAATGTCACGATAGTTTACCGTGTCGCAATGAATAAAATATTATTATATCATAATGCATTTGTCACGATAAATCATATTTATTAATCGATTCGAGATCGTATTAAAACTGTACGTGGAATCATTCGATCCGAATATATTTATTATTTAATTGTCCATTTGTATCTCTAATTAATTATCAATTGCAAGATGATTGTAATAATTGTATGATTTTTATTCGTATATGTCAACATTCAACAAGCAACTAATGTGCGTGGCAACAACCACCAGTAAATTGTCGCATTGTAATGTATAATTTGTAAAAATAAACAAAATTCACTAAAATTATCGGTAAAGGTCGACAACTACCAGTGATCGCGAGCACTCACCACTAAGCGGTCATACACCTTGACATATATTATATGTATAAATATTTTAATTCTATTAAACTATTAAATCATATATTTTGATTTATACCTTCTTGGCCCGGTACATTATGGCATGAAGTCTATTTGTGTAAAAATTACCAATCTGTTTTATTATTATTTTTAACTGCAAACGGGTAATACTGTTTTTCGATTTTTATTTACAGACCGCAGTCATCCGATTTGAAAATTTCCAAGTTCCAAAAATAAGGACCGGCCCAATCTACGCGCATTACACCGGCATCCGGTTAGTGGACGTCGAATGTTCTCAGTCGATTCTCATAGACACGTCTTGTCTTGAGTGTCCGGCTCGGTGTATAAAACGGCAATTGGATATCCTAGGGGGGTGTTCTGAGAAGAGTCACTGGTACTCGCAGTGTCATCAGGACCACCCGAGAACGTTCCCAGTGCGTTTCCTCTGCTGCACGCGTAAGTAATCGCGACTTCCCACGACCCCGTCTGTACGTCACGTTGCGCACTGCCCACGTACACCGTACACGTTACACAGGGCAGGATCTTAACTTTTTAACACCCGGGGAAAATTAAAAATATACGCCCTTTTCAGGAAATTCCTGGAATGCACCGCAGTCCACAGTAAACACCGACATACAGTCGCGGACGGGTATTTCCACTGCAATACGTACCTATTTGTCCATTTTAAAATAATATTGTTATTACTTGTTAAAATTGAAAATAAAAATAATATTATTTTATTCACATTTTCTATTAAAATATTTTGTAGTTATGACTTTTGTATGATTGTTTCAAAGTCCATTTTAAATTTCAAACCTTTACAATACGCCCACGAAAATTATACGCCCGGGGATAAATCCCTGACTTCCCCCCCCCCCCTAGATCCGGCCCTGACGTTACAGCACGTCACCGTCGCGATGCATCAAGCGCGATCCGCCACCTACGTGATTGTATCGCGTGTCGCGGCCGGTGCCCGTACACCCGTCGGTGTAGACATGATTCTCGTTTGGTGCGACGGTGGTGATAGGATGGCGGATCAAAGATGAAAATAAACTTCGACAGTAGACATACGTGGACGGGCCATGAAAATGGCGCAAATAAGTACCGACACATTTTTCTACGATAAACTTCAACTATAAATACATTTCTAAGTAGAGATATTAATTGAAAAATCGAATTTTTAATTTTTTTTTTCCAGTTCGTCCTCGCTCATTTTTGTTGTGATAACGGTGATCGCGGAACGAAGTTCAGATCAGAGGGGATTTGTTAAATTATTTCTTCTATTTTTACTTCTTGTATTTCCGCTATCGTATATTACATATATGTTGCAAGTTCTTCTACACAAATAAAAATGATGTTCATTTTTTGTATTTTCTTTACACGTATACACGCATAGTTCTTTTTTTTAAATCACAAATGGTTAGGATCCGATCTCTCTTCTTTTGTATACACTTCCATGTACATTTCAACGGTTTTCATCTTTTTTTTTATTGTTTCTCGAGAAATTCAAAAAGATATTTATTTGATGTATACCTAGACTTGCTCGGTTACACATATGAAATATCCGATCGATTAGGTTCGGCTGAGCATACGAAATCCATAGAAAAGTTGGAACATACAAGAAACTGACAAATATTTATGTACATCGAGATCGAATATATCCTGACCAACTGACTGATCAACGTACAGTCAAGACTACCGAGTAATTTGAAATGTTGAGGGAATTTACTTATGTACCAACAATATTCCCTCTATGGATCTTTCGAAATTCGCAATTTTAAAGGTCGAAACAGCATACACTTAAACAATTATACGTTACAGCTCGGCGTGCATTACCAACAATCGAAGTTATCGCTTAAAGAATATACATAATACCGATTATATTGTATAACATGTAATCAAAAATAAGCTGCCTACGACTATATATATATAATGCAGGGGTCATCTTTACAGTTTTGATAAACGTGATGAATGCCAAGTCAAAAATACATCCACATGGTGCACAGATCCCCATACCTAGAGTATACGCAAATCCAGCAGTTGACTATAATTCAATATTGTACTGTCGATACCTACACCGTATTCAGCACATTATATCATCTATTTATAAATTAAAGTAACACGCGTGTGATATCACTTTAGCATATAATATTGTTAGCTATTTATGAATATAAAAAGCTCACGGGTGGAACAACAATAACAGGGTCGACAGATCACGTGTGTATAAGACGGACTCATCGGACACTGTGGGCACTGCGTTATGGTATTGACTATACATATGTACGCCGTGTTTTGGTAAAATATTTCTTATTGTTACAAATCAGTGCGGTTCATTTTGTTCATGATCGATCTACAACACAATCATTTAGTTCAACAAAAGCCATAAAGCGTGCATAAGCCCATAATAACAGTAGCGTGAATAATCGTCGACATCGGATAATAAAAACTGTTAATCGTACAGAACGGACACATTTTCCCCTAATAAACGCGAGAAAATAGATTTAACTCATTTAAACAATTCAATTTCACAACCATGTCTTGGCGTTTTGCAACGTAATGAATTATGAAAATATTCATAACATAATCAATGATAATAATTAATCATAACGCATAATCCGGCGTAGTTCCGAATGATACTAAGCGTACGCATAATGTGCAATAACTTCGGGTCGGCGAAAAAAGTTTCCACCTCGTATAGTTCGTCACACTTCAGCAAATCTCATATTATTATTTCGATACGGAAACCGATTATCGTTCCCCCCCCCCCTACCAACATTATTATTCCTACGCACGAAACGTAGAACGTATCGCCTGTTTGACGCGAAAACGGTTTGAGCGAATAATTTAGGTTTTTTGGCTTTAAACTATAGATTTAATTAGTCCGTGCCCGGAGTAGACCTGTGCGCAATTATAATAATTAATAGGTATCATATACGTTCTATGTACTATTTCCCGTTCGAGTATTTGAATAAGGTATATTATATTATAATAATAATATAGTCCGTTCAATTCAAATACTTCTTAATAGTATTCTAATTCATAATTGTTATATTTCCAACATAGAAAAAAAATGTATCTTAACGTAATAACAGTCGTCAGTCCAACCCACAAATTGAGTAGAGTGTCGATGGTAAAATATGATTGTCATGATTGATCACGGCTGAAGTTTAGGGAAAATTTACTAGGAAAAAATTCATAAATTTTTTTATACGCTGCACAAAAACACACTAATTAATTCTATGCTACGCCATTAAATTTAAAATGTAATAATAATTATTAATTTAAACAGTAATTGTTGTGTTATTTGCGTGTTCGAGTGTTGCTCACGGAAATATTGAATCGAGAGTCCTACGAATATTATATTCACTGGTGCGTATATTATTATATACTTATGGGTATCGGCGTATAACGATCTCTCAGTTCACGTATAAAAATACCCTAGAAAATATTATAATATGACACGACGTGGGAGTATATGGGGTATAAGCACGCAGTGTTCTATAACTTACATACATTTATGTTTTTTTTGTATTAATTATAATGTATTTATTTCGGGTGATCTTTTAATACGTTTTTTTTCGATTCCAACAGATTATCATATGTTACTGTCCCGCATTTCAATTACTATCAACAGTATGCGTATGATTTTATATTACCTATAAATGACGCGGAAGAATGTTTAGAACTTTCCTGTTATTGTACGACTTTATCGCTGCAAATATTGAACAAAGCTAGTGTTCAAATTATAGTTAATGTGTTGTCAGAGTTGAGTGTATCCACACTCCGCTGTAGAGCTGTTGGAGTTATGAGTTAGCTTCTGCCTATCCTATATACCTTGTTAGACCCCAAGCCAGTAGGTTTGCTAAGTCATAAAAACTGAACATAAAAAATGCTGAAAAATTTTTATACTATTTTCATTAAGTATAATTTTTCAAAGTATTAATTATTTTAGATTCTGAATGAGACGAGGAATGTGTTTATACAGAAGATTTCGACCAGAAGAACTGCTTCGACGTATAGGCGCAAATGATGGCGATAAATTGATAACAAATGATTGGCTTGTCCAAATCATCGGTGACGATCAACGTGTAAAATTACAAACTTTAACAAAATGTGAAAGATCGACTTTCAAGTCGTACGTGGTCGACTGCTTGATCATCCCCACTACTTACAATATAATTTAATAATATGTAATAACTAGGGCTAGGGACTTCATGCCCTTAAAAACCATAAAATATGCATGCAGTTAAGTCCCAAAAAATCACTTAATATGCTACTAAAATATGCATTTAAAAAAAAAGTTTTGGTTTTGGTCTAGGCATTTTAATTATTTTATTATGGATTCACACGATACTATACGAAAATAAAAATGTACAGCACTGAGCACGAAAAAACGATACGAAAAACACACAACGATACAACCGCAAAACACCAACTGTCAACTGACAACTATAATATATATACTATATATATGAACTAGTTGAAAACAAAAATATTCGAGACAGAAATACAGCCATACACTTTATAGAATGTTATTTTTATATCGGGGAATCATTCGATCGGTGTACCGAGAAGTAACAATGCGAGTGATCGCCGAGGAAAATACAAACATTAATTTTATATAAATATATTTAGAACTATAAGACTCGGCTTCAGAAATTCTATTTAAAAAAATGTTCCTTCAATTATAAAATATTTATAAAAATTACATCATTATATAAAAAATGGTTAAATATGCACTTATAAATGAAAAATGGTAAAATATGCAAAACATGCAACAATACATTTTAAATATAAGCTCGTATTGCTCTGAAACAGATTTCTATCCTACGTAGCTATGTTTTGAATGATTATTGAAAAACATGCAAACTCCTAGAAGTCCCTAGCCCTAGTAATAACAATAACGATAATAATCATCACCGTCACCATCATCATCTTAATAAGATGACGATTATAGTGATAATGCGCCCGTGTGACCGGTTACACTTTGGAAGAAATGTAATAAATACGCTATTGCGGGCGAACGAAACGCGTAAGATATTATATGTTATTACAATATAGGTAATATATGCATCAGATGAAGACTGCTGCGGCTGCGGCAGTCCGCGATTAAAATATTTCAAATAAACTGTACAGCGCAGAATCGTACATTATGTTTGTAGCGCGCGCTGTATATAGAGGTACAATAATATATTTATGTATACACGTGTATAATGTGCGAGTGTATATTATGTACATAAATGTTCATTGTATTGGCCACTTTCTAATTAACTTTCATTGACGTGTGTGTTCAAATTTTCATTTCGCAAACCTGTTTCGATCGTTTCTCACAGGACACATACATAATAGGTATACCTATATGCAATACATAAACACAGCTACAGTTACACAAATCAGTTTCAAGCTGATTTAATATTGTTATTGTGGTCTAACGATTTTACAATATGCACGCGTAGTGTATGCACATACGGTGGTGTACGCGCGGCGGATTGTCTCGCACGCATAAGATTATAATACGCAGAGACGATGCCAATTTTCCATTTATTTATTTATTTTTTTTTTTTCATTTGACATTACAAACAAGATCCACGTACGTTACAAGGTCGGGATATTTTCAACAGCACCGAAATTCACAGCGTTTTTAGGAACGCGTCTCGTACGGTATTATTCGCACAGCTCGTAACAGTGGCGCACATCATCTATGAAATATATGGTTCAAATAGTAAAATCAATAACCACCCACCTACCTGTTCATCAATCAACTATCGAAAACATACATTTAACATTTTTAACTCTACCAAAGCCGCTCGCAAATGACTTCTTCGATCACAAAAATACCTTTAAAATCTGTCTTTCAAGTGTTTTAATCGAAACACACATTTTAGTAAATTATTCAATAAAATGCATTGATGTACCTACTTAAAAATATCAATATTTGGTAAATATTATTTACCCATTCATGACAACTGCACACGGATACGGGATAACCATTCAACTGCATAATATTCTATATCATAATAATATATCTTCATGACTTCTTAAATATTATTTACGATTGTTCGAGATTGTACGATTGTACGGTTTATTCTTATAACCTGTTCCATTCCGTATTGGCTATTGCTATTAGCTATATTACCTACCTAATCTACGTCTCTTCTATAGTGCCTCTCGCCTGTGTTGTAGTTTATAACCACAACATCGTAATCGATGAGATTCACTGCACATGCTATAACATGTTGTGATTTTTTCTAACCCAAGGATACCCCACCCTTAATAACCTAACCTAACCCCCAACCCCTTGGGCGCCACTGGCTCGTAACATAAAATTATAGTCGCGATTCATCGATTCTCGTTCGAACGCTGCAGCAGCCCCGTTGGATTAAAACGGATAAAACTTTGAGTTTGTACCGTTTTGGTTTGCAGTCAAAGAAGGTCTTATGAAGATTAACCGGAAGGTCACAGGTGTCCTTTGAGCCCGCAGCTCTTGATCGCGGACGAACTGGCTGGCGAACATATTTTACAAGACAATATCTCGCGTACCGACACGAGCTAGAGAGAAAAACTACGTCCCTCCTCGCACGGCAACCGTAACCACTATACGTATAAGTATACGGATAAAATAACGCATTATATATGTACCTAACGACGAAATTCGAAAAAGTCGAATGGCGGAACATTGTTGCACCAACAACAAAAACAATAACACGACCTGTGTACCCCATTACGATTTCCAATCGGCGCACGCGTTAGGTATGTCTCGTGTACGATTTGTACATAGCACCAGTGGCGTATCCAGGGGGGGGTAGGGGGTTATAACCCCCACCCCCCGAAAATTGTAAAGTTTATATATGAACAAAAATGGTATTGAAGTATACTTCGAAACAAGCCTAGACGTTTATCCAATAATATCCACACTTCTTAAAATTTTCATAACACTTCCAGTGTCTACTGCCACCGGAGAACGAAAATTTTCGACACTCCGTCGTTTGAAAACATACTTAAGAAATTCTTTTTCATAACCCCCCCCCCCCCCCGAAAAAAAAATTCTGGATACGCCACTGCGATAGCACGTCAATTTTTGTATTTGCATATTTGGTTTCGAGCCCGAACAGCGAGCGCTACGTTGCGTTCCATCCGAGTACATACGAGTATATACGAACCGCCTACTACGTGCCGCGCGTCCTTTTTTTCGCGTAGCAGAGGTATTACAAAACGATATTTTTTTAGCGCCACTCGACGAGCGCTCAAGAGTTCTACGAAACGATGCCGTACATCAAACCGGCCACGGTGCTTTACACAATCTCAACGAGAGACGTAACACAGGCTGCTCGGAACCGTGCACAGCATCATTAGTTCTAGACCGTACACGAGCGAGTTACTTCGCCGTGACCGCACACGGTGCCCCGCCGGGACTTACGCGCAGCGATACCTCCCGATTCTGTTTTTTTTTTGTCCATGAGCATCCCCGGGCAGAAGCAACAATTTTTCGACCACAGTTTGGTAAATATACGTGTATTTATTATGGAAGTCCAGAAATCGACTTTTGGTCTTACAATTTTTGTGAAATTCGAACGCGCAGACACTTTATAGAGCTTCATATTTTTACTGAAAATATCGACGGTTCAACTTTCGGTCTTCGTTTGATTCATTATTTTTAATAATTTTTTACTTTACGAAGAAATTATATAAATTATTATCACCTCGTCGTTTTTCCGATAAGGTTTTCTGATAATGTTTTTATTATTTGAAATTCAGTAAGTACCTAGTAAAAAATGTTCTTGTAAAACTAGAAAAATTATTGAAAGTCAAGAAGTTAATGAAGATTGAAAGTTGAACCGTCAACATTTTCAGAAAAACAAGCCCTAAAAATGGATATTTTCGAATTTCACAAAAATTATAAAATTAATAGTTAAATATTTTAACTTCTTTAACAACACACTTATATCTACCAAACAATAGTCAACAAAATTACCTTTGACCGGGGAAAAAAACAGAATTTGATTATTTCTATTAACACGGGATATATCGCACTGTGTAAATCCCGGTGGGACACCCTGTATACTCTAACTATCATTACACCAATCCATTCTATTGCCGATCTGAAAAAATACAGGTAGCATAATAGCATATGACGTATACCATTATATAATGTATATTTAAGTACTTTGTAATAACGGTGTATAAGTGTGATACGAAGACGGGCGGCATATCGATGAACTTTTGCAGTCGAAATTATTATTCATCTCAGTAAGAATTTACTTGAAAGATTTAACCCTGTGAGTGTAAAACGGTATTTCATGCGATCCTATAATCATGTTATTCCCATTTGGTTTTGCACTCGTTATTTAGCATTAATTATTACTATCGATCGTCTGTTGGCACTATGAGTCTTTGGAAATTTAATGTATTTTTCACAATATCTATATACTCGATATAAGTATGAAAAATGTTTAGCATAAAATCAAATAATATCTCTATGAACACATGTTTTTATAAGTATAACATCAAGAATTGATCACACCGAAAACAAATCGAAATGTTACAATATTTTTATTTTCACATTTAATTGTATCATTATATTGGTTACCTTCGGTTAGTATATATGCACCGAAAGTATATGATGCAGTTTTTATTTTTATTTTAAGCTCACGGATAATAAGTTTAAAATAACAGTTGGAAATAATCTAAAAAGTCATCAATAGCAATAGCGGCTGTATTAGTTTTGATAAGACGAGTAGGTTTGTGTTTTATAACTCGAAATTTGTACGCGAAGATGATTTTTTTTTTACCTTTCAGGAGGATTTGTCGCTGTCACTTTATTTTTTATACAGTAGGTAGTTTTAAAGTTTGAAATACGCCAAAACTGATCATTTCTATGAATATTTACGATTATAGATGTATTCAGTAAATAAATATATTACACCAACCTAAGACCTTCGCTCAGAATGGATTTCGAATGCGATGATTCATCGTCGCTTTCAAATTTAAACAAATCGTACTAGTAACACAAATAAAAAGTTTATAGTAAATTTTTACCTAAACCGTACGACGGCGACGTACGTGCAGTAGTTCAGTAAAAGTAAATAAGCAAATAAATAAAAGAACACGGAAAATTTTTTTTTTTTCAATCCAAAATATATGAAACTCGCAATTTTAGTTTCGAAAACCTGAAAATTGAATACTGCTACACGCGGCAGTTATTCTTAAACGTTATTATTTCGACTGTTCGACCAAAGCTTCACTGCATAGTAACTTTTAGGACACCACGTATTATATGTAGCACGCAGTTGCATATGAATTACAATAATATATTATTCGTTCAACAACACTCGTCGGATGATGCGTACGCGTAAAAAAAAAGTTGAGTTAAATAAGAACGGTTAGGGTAAACTAATAATACAATAATTTGCTACACTGCGCAAAAGCGATAGTAGTAAATCGAATCTGTACGTTGTATAAATATAATAATATGATATTTAGGAACTAATCATGTATACAATATATGTACAGACATTTCTCATCAATTTTTCGTTTGGCAGAAATACTACGTAAGTTTTTATATTATCGGTGACTCGTTAATATCAAGTACTCGTATTATACAATTTTTAAAGCAATGTTCACGAGGCACTTTTTTTTTATTATTATTTTACTATTCAAATTAATATCTATAAAAATATTACACGTGTACTAAACATTAATATCCCATTTGACGGCCAACATGTTTCTAATTAACTATTGTTGCCTCGTAGGCTACTCTTGCGACTTGGTGCAGATCTGGAACATAACAAGACACCAGCTTTCAGAACACTTCGTTAAAAACATGTGCTACTAGAGTTATCAGTATAACTTTTCGTCAAATCCTGACTATAAAAAACCGTGTGATCCCTATCACGTGTCATTCTCTCTTTCTTCTTTAACGGCGGTAAGACCTATCCATATAGCACATGACTAAACCGTAATATCAATTTTAATTTTAATCGTTCTAAGCCAATTATTAATATTTATATATTAAGCTTCTCGCAGCGCAATCATTGTTTTAAGAAGTCGAACAAAGTTGGTTCCACTTCATGCTATGAACTTTTGTGTAATTTTTCGGTAGATTTTTACTAGGACGTTGGACATTATATATAATCGTGCTGGGTCGTAGTTCATCGATTGAATTCAAGCATACCTTTTAAAACTTATATATTTTCAGGATTTCTAGTCTAAATCGACTAAAATATTCACCACTGCCAACCAATTAAAATTACAATCAATAAAAACAAGTATAACATAAACAAAAAAACCGAAATTATTATTATTATATATCGTGTGATGGATGAACAGAATATTATCACCACGACCGCTTTAAATGTGCACCCTATAATATATATGATATTTTTTAGCTCACAATATTTTATTGAAATAATGACTGTATATTGTAATGATGACGCGGGATCAAACCTTTCGCATGCTACCCTTTGACCGGGTTTACCTATACATGTACACTTACGGTATTAGGTCTATGACTTTGATACGGATTACACGCCATTTATCGACCGCTGCACCTAAGACACGTCTATTCAAATAGATATAATACAATGCAATACAAGTGTTAGGTTTTTCGAACTTAGCTCACGGTCATATTATTACAACGTGTACACGCAGACTTATAAATATCAAACGTGTTTTCGACGAATGAATATTGAATAAGCATTGTTGTCGGCTTGGCATGATGTTTATATACGTTAATTACTAATTTTTGAGTTTAAAAAAATCGAATAATATAACGTTTTTTGCTTATAGATTCGATGCAAATGAGACGCGGCGTATCCGTTTGTATAAAAAACAATATATTACGTATATTATTATTATAGGTATACTTCAACTAAACTCAATTTAAGTGTTATAAAAAAAAACTGGCTTAAGATCGAGGTTCTCATAAATCAGTCTCAGGAACACCTGCGGTTTATATTCAGTCGGGCCACCGTAATAACGAACACAATATTATAATCAGACAGAACACATTTTTCCGAGGGGATGAAAAAAAAGAAGAAAAAACCCGATTAATATCACGTCTCCTTCTCTTGATGTATGCACTAATAGAATACGGACTTTTGCACACGGTTCAATAGGAATTTTCATAACTATATGGTAATTATTATATAATAAGTCGTTAGACTCATTAGAGAAATACGAACCAAGGAGCTCGTTTATTCGTAATATCTACTATAATATGCACCGCGATGTCTGTAACGTTTCTAAATGGAATGCAAAATGGGTAGGAAATATTATGATTTTATGTGCGTATCGAATAAAAAGCACTGCCGGTAAGTCTGTATACTCAACGCTGCTACAACGACAAATCGGTAGATCCTGTACAGAATAACGTGTACAGGGTGTCCTCACCGTGGATTTACCCATTATTGCGATAACTCCTGAGATAATGAAGATAATCAAATTCTTGTACTAAACTCACAGAAACTAGAACTACAGATGTTTTATATTTTAATTTAATTTAATGTTTCGTTATAAAAGTAAGAAAAGTATTTTATTTTTATTATTTTCGAAAATTTTGAAGCTAGCCATTTTAAAGGGTTTATTTTTCTGAACATTTTGACGTTCGAACATTTTATTTGCATTAATCTCATGGTTTTTAATATTTTTTTTTAATTTTCGAAAAATTGTGCTTAAACAAAACTTATCAGAATCTTATCAGTATAATATCAAATCATTAAATTATTAAATAATACATAATTTTTCTTGAAACAAAAAAAAATATTAAAAATCATGTGATTGATGAAAATAAAATGTTGAAACATCAAAATTCTAAGAAAAATAAACTCTAAAAAATAGAAAATTTAATAAAAGTTATAATTTGTTGAAAAATCAAAATTAATTTTTTTTAATTCTTAACCAATCTTCAAATTCAACTAAAATATAAAACATTTTAACATTTGTGATTTTTATCTCTGGTAGTCTTCTATGAAAAAACAAAATTTAAACGTCTTCACTATCTAAGGAGATGTCGCAATATGGGTAGATCCTCATTTGGAGACACGTTGTTTACAGCATATTGGTACGTGACCTTTTCTTTTTTCTCACAAAACGTTTCGAAGTGTTGTTGCAAAAGGTGAACAACCAGGCGGGTATAAGTGTAATACTCGTATGTTTTGAATTAACTCCCTGGATTAATATGTGCGCTGTGCGTGTTACACCATATATTTATATATTATGTTTAGTTAATTTGCTATACTTTTCTCCCGAATCCCGTACGACCGGTACGGAAAAGTAAAAATAAAAAACGGAGTTATCTACGCATTGCAGGCACGTTATAGTGTTTTGAGAACGAAAATTAAACGCAAAAACTAAACTAACTCAAACAAAGAAATTATGCGAGAGTATACGGAATTTCTATTTGCCTAAACTGTACGTATACACTATACGGTATACGTGCACACACACACGACTATACGCGTTAGTATATTAATATTGTAATATATTATGTTCGTACAGCTCGTCGTATATATTATATAGGTAGGTAGGTGTAGTGGCTGCAGGTATGCCCAATGTTTGTTCGAGAAGAAAAATAATGTCTTTATGTCGTGTGTAATAATCAGCATAAAATTTGTTATTTATTTTAATCGCGTTTGCGCACTTAGTCACGCGCGTCTTCATAAAATACGGTTTTTAGCAGCGAATTTTATAAAATAAGAGAAAAGAATCCGAAATTAATTTACAAAACTTTACATTATTACGTAAAACACATGGCTTAAACTGTCACGCATCGAAAACTTTAAGTAATTATGCATTATGAAGGTTTACGAAAAATTATCTCGGCATAACCCTCCCGAACGCGCGTGTACCCATATATTATACAATATATACATGTCGGCGCGCACACATAAGTTACTGTGCATTATATATACATTAACAATATATTATATATATATATATATATATAGATATATGGTATATAATATTATAATAAATTGAATTAATATAATGAACCGTACGCGAGCTACACAAGACGGAACAACCACAGGTATACGTAGTGAAATAAAACAAATTAATATTAATAATCGTTTCACAACTTGACGGTCGTATAACACGCGTAAATATCTTTTTTCGTCCTTGCTCGGTCAACAATTATAATAACACTACCCGTGTGGCCGTGTGTGTGTGTGTGCATCTGAATTGAAGTACAAGAAAAATATATTCAGCTGAATAGGTTACAGTGGCTGAGGTTGTAATCGTATGACGTATACGACAAGGGTTCCCAACGGGTACACGTCAATTGTGCCAGAAATCGTAGGTAAAGAAAAAATAATTATGGGATTCAAAAATGTTGTACGTCAGTTGCACCGGACGATATTGAGGTAAAAAAAAGGTACTGAACAACGATATAGAAGTACGAAAAATGTTATAACTATCAATTAAGTGCAAAAGTTGAAAAGTAAATTATATTTTATGTGTTATTCTTTATGTTTGATTGTGTTCAAGTCTTAATAAGATGTAATTCTCAAAAAGTTATTTTATGGTTTTCGATAGTGATTTATGAGTAATTTGTTATTATTTATTACTAATAACTATAATAACCAGTGGTACCGAACTTCTAAAAAAGTACTCGGGACAAATTATAATACAACGGCCCCAAGCCTCAAAGTATATAGTATTTACGCATGTCCGCATATTATTTACAGCCCGTGTATTAATTAATCCTCCGTTATCGTCAAGTTATCGTACATATCCCGGTCTGAATTGCCAACTTCAAACGGTAACGGTTCGGCTTACTCGGAACTCCAGCCATTTTTTTAAAACAGTGTTCAAGGCATTCATGGCCTGACTTTAACATTGTGTTCGGTGCCATTGTTTATAACGTTAACTGTTATGTAAATTATAAATTATAACATTATGACTGATTACGATTTATTATTTTATTTATTTTCTTGTGTGTTTGATTAAAATAAAATATCTAATAATATTGAAGTGTACCAAACATATAGAATAATAACAATAACCACATAATGATAATAATGATTTGAACCATTAATGAAATGTTACATTTCCCCCCTATTCTGCATCTGTTACAATCACCCCCCATCAATATTTATAATTAAATATTTAAATCAACACCATTATGTAATTCTTTCTCAATACATACATAACGATAACAGTCACTAAAAATAAATGACAATACCGAGTGCACAAATACAGAATGTTAACATATGATTTTAATTAACGTTTGGAGGTGATAAACGTATTTAATTTTATTCTGGTAAAAAAACAATAAAAAATAATACGATATCGCAATATCAAAGAAGGTAAAATAGTCACTATACTCACTATTACAATGAAACAAATATCGTATTTTTTTTAAATATTTTCGTATTATTGAACCTGGAAGTGGAAATCGATGATGTTACATCCCCCCCCCACCGCCGCCTTCATTGGCGTTCATGGCGTGCGCTTGAATAATAAACCTAACGCACTCATTACCAACAATCGTTAACGCAATCCATCTATAAATAACGATTAAAAAGAAAAAATTACGTGCAAACAATGATGAATTGTAAATTTTTATTTTTTTTAAAAAAAAAAACAAGAAATTTACGTACACGCATATATTATAGTATATTGCCAGACTACCGATATTAATATTTTAATTGTGTTACACGCCGCTGAAATGGTTATAGTGTATTATCCATCAACGATTTTCGTAATATTCTAATCGTTATTAATTTCAAGGACCCGGGGAAAAACTTTACGAAAGATTTTATGGCCAACATATTACACGCGCGTACCACGTGCGTCGGGCCAATAAGAATAATAATTATGGGCAGAAGAAAAAAATAATTATAAAAATTAACAACGCTTTTGAAATTGAAGAAATAGTATGTATACAATTATACGTAACAATAACACATTATACTATAAATTATATAATACAAGAACCGACAACTGCAACGCGCTTATGCTTCTATGCACTATAGGTATGCAATAACAATCCGGACATTATCAGGCTATTATTTGTACACGAGTATATCGTTGTCGATAACCATTAGCGCAATTACAATCGATGATTTTCAGTTGTTATAATACTGTATAGGTATGTATAGTATACTGTAACCATCGTAGTGCAGCAGTATATTATTATTACAGGTATTTTGGATGCGCGCGGTACATTTATAATATTGCGTTGTCGGTTTACGAGCAATAAATATATTTAGATGTGTAACCAAAACACTTCACGACTGTATAGCTGCAATTACTTACCTACTGCTATTATAATATTATTTGTGTTGACGAGCCGTCTACAATATATGTTTACTCGAAAAGTAATAATAATACTAATGATAATAATAATAATAATAATATTATTATGGTGCACGGCTAATACGTCTCGCGTTCAAGAAAACGCGGTAACAGACTGTGGCTAGGTGGTGTTAGTATGCACGTTAATAGTACTTGATAATAGGTTTGTACTTGGCTGTCTGTCGCATAGTTTTAACGGTTTTACGTCCGATCACGCACGCACGCATGGGCGCTGCGACAAGTTCGAATTCATAGTCGGTACTACGGGGGGAGGGGCGGCGAAGTATGCAGTTGCTTTGCTCCCAGCGAGTTCTTGCTCCCCTGTAAATTTTAAATACTGCTGGTGTCCTACAGCCCCTTACATTTATAGCGGATTACAGTGAAAACTACCTAAACTGAGAAGTACAATGTTCCAAGAACGTTTGGATAACAATTTTTACAATGTTCATAGAACAAGAATTTGCTGCACACATAATCATGTAAATCATGACTATGTACGATGTACATACACTTAAAACATTGACGTCAGCTGCTGAGCGACATACGAAACTTTCAAATAACATACATAAATAAGTTGTGTAAATAATAATAATTATATTATACCATAAAATACTAAAAATGAATAACAAATAAACCAGTTTTAGTATCAACAAAATATTGTTTGTTGTGCCTTATCGCTTATGAGTTATCAGTTATGATTTAATCAATTAGTAGTGTAACTATAGCTTTTTAATTTGGCCCAAATAGTGTGCATAACTTACCAGTGATGGATTTGTGAGGACGACAAGGTAATCGCCACCTCCATGGGTTAATATTGTTTAATTAAAATATTTGCTCGCTATCAGTCACGAAGGTCTGGTACTGCCTATGGGTACGATAATGCTTTACGTGGCACGAAGAAATCGATGCACTTGCCGAATATTCGCGAACAATATATTATCAACATATTACATAGTATAGATTAAATGCAAACGCGCGTTCGACCCGGAACAAATTTTACACTATAGGGTCTACAAATATTTGCAATTAATGTTCGTACTACACTCAATATTTTGAATAAATATAGCGTTTATGTTGTTCGTAGCCTGTGATGTAAATCTACAACGGTAAAAGAGACGGTAGCCTGCAGCTGCTTTATTATACATCTACCTACTGAAAATCGATTCAAGGACATTTTTTCGTTTTCGAGGGTTTCGATCAAATACGCATATTGTTGTCCATAACTCCTACGCATTTGAACTTTGGGAGCTACATAAGTAGCATAATTAGAATCACATTAGAAATGCGAGTCGGTTAGAACTCTTTTTTTTTCCGAAAGAGTATGATTATCAAGGATTATTAATTCATCGGAAATAGCGAAATAATTTTCTATAATTCATAAAAGCCGATTCGACGGTTTGTGTATGTACCTATATACTGCACCGTTTTTGTGACTCCAATTCTCTAACAAATAAGATTTTATAACACACTGAAGTTTCGCACTGCACCAAGTGTACACACACGATTTTTGGCACTGAATAATAATGGGTGTTCAATTGTTGTTTTACTGTTGTTTTTGTAGTTTATATGTTTGATGTTGTTGCTGTTGTTGTTGATGTTTTGTTGCTGCTGTTGCGGATCATCGTCACGGTTTTAAGTTCCTAAACCGAACGAACGTATTCGATCTATATCAATCTCGAGTTAAGCCCTCGTCTCGGCAGGTGCATCCGAAGCACGCCCGTATATACATACTGTTTTTCCGGAAAAAGTGGTGGTAGGGGAGGGCGTTGTAGTAATATATTTTCATTATGTCTGCTTGTCGCGTACACAACTCGAACAATTGATTTCATCATGGACCTATTCCCGAGTTTTTGTTTCCATTATTGCGTTCGTGGTCAATCGCGAGCGTGTTTTTTGTCCCCTACATATCGACGGACCGCCGCCGCCGCGAGCCGAGAAAAACCCTCGAACTTGCGTCGGTACATCTGCATCATATAGTGACCACAATGCTCTTTGAGAAACATTCATATCGCATAAGCGCCATTTACCTGTGTATTGGGGGGGGGGGGGGCTAAGAGAGATTTAGCTCCACAACATCCAAGATAGCCTCCCCCCAATCACCATCACGAGTATAACAAAAAATGAAAATGTTTTTACCTAAACTAGTAATTGTATAATAACGTTTAAAATTTTATGTAATAAATTCCGTTTTCAAAAGTGATCAGAACTATATTGTTTTCAATGCTACTGAACTAGGTGCGGAGAAAAAATGATCTCACATATTGATTTGAATTTTGAATTTTAACAATTGAACTGTCTGTTGTTCGACTATGGTATCGAAAATTAACATGACATGAGCCATAATATCTGTTACTATGTAATATTTATATTTTTCTCATTTATATTGACGGATATTTTCTTTTGTTTTCGATAAAGTTTATAGATTTTTAAATATATTCTTAATATCCACTGGGAGATATACTTATTTATAATTAAATATGAATAGAAAATATTTTAAATTAATTTCCCAAAGGTGATCATTGATTCTATTTTTAAATGTATTATAAATGTGCATTTTATGATTGTTTTTGTTTGTTTAAAAATGTTGTCGTAATATTTTTTTAATAAAGGCCAGAAGATATTTATCGATATTGAGTTGGAAAAAATGTTTAGCGTACATTTAGCGTCCGTAAACAAACCGTTGTCGCGTACACATATTATACAGGATAGTCAGAATGTCATGTTACAAAATATATGTAAACACAGAAAATAATAACTTTAGATTATCTTGTTTAAGAAAAATTCAATTCCATGATTTTTTTTTGTGGATTGCTTTTTTTCAAGAGAATACCGATATTACACAAGAACCCGATCACCATGTGTATAGCGATAAAACGTATACGTAACCGGATCTCGCGGGTAGGTACTTCGGATACTGCGCATCACGAATCATTTGATCAAGGCCGAGTGCCGTTAACTCGGGTCCGTCCAGCCGGTAGTACAATAATTGGGCGTAATCGACTTAGTCGTCTAAATATAATACATATAATATATACATTATGTCATTATACATATATGAAGAAGTCCTGACTGACTGATGATTTATAATCAACGCACTGCTTAAACCAGTGATGGGCAAAGTACGGCCCGCGGGCCAACTTCGGCCCGCGAAAGAATTTAATCCGGCCCGCCAAGGGTCCATCGACATGTATAGTATATGGCCCCCAAATTAGGGTCGCACAGGTTTTCCAGCATTTCTTACAATTTATAAATTTAATTTTTTTACATTATAATTTTAATTTAGGAAAACAATTCCATATGTCTCACACGTCTACCATGGTTGGGCCTTCGAATAAAAGTTAAATTAATTATTATTTAAGGTAACAAGTAATTTGTAACATTTTTGTGTAATTTTGTAGTGTTTTTATAGTATTATGATTAAAAAATTTAACATAAAATGTATTTTTTCTATAACTCTGGCCCTCCTCAAGAATTTCTTAAACTTTGTGGCCCCCCATTACAAAAAGTTTGCCCACCACTGGCTTAAACTATCATAGTTAGTGACTTGACATTTTCGGGATATGTTTGTATCATGGTAAAGGTGGGCAATTGGAAAATATTTTGAACATTTTCGATTTTAATATACGTATAGAAATGGGCGAAAAACAAAAAATATACATGATTTTGGAAAAAATAATAAAATGTATTTGATGATTCGTGGGTTACCTTGGTGACACGGATAAAAAAAAGGCAATACGATGATCTAAAGACAACCACCACCTGAAATATAAAATTCAATTGTGACGTTTCCACAACAACGTTAAATTGATTGATATTTTACATGTGAGTCAGATGCAAACATTCTATATATCCGTATATTTGATGAGAATTTGAACAAGAACAGTAACACGACAAAAGATCAGCAATAGCGAAAATACCGCAAAATTGCAAAATAATAATTCGGGATGACGCACAGACAAGCATTGAATGCACTCGATCGAATGTTAAAATAATTGAGAAATAATCAGGAGCTCTTTGGAAGTACGATAATTCTGCTGGCTGTTGATTTTTGCCAAACACTGTCAGTAATCCCATTATCAACGAATATACGAGTCGCTTTACAAAATGACGAATAAGCGGATGTTCTTTCCAAGCAATTATTAAACATTGGCAACGGAAAAACTCCGGTTGACGCTTCCACTGGCCTCATTTGGTCGCCACATAATTGTTGTCAATTCACATGGTCGGAATAAGAATTGATCTCGAAAGTGTTCCCGAATATTGGTGCTAATTAGGAAAACCATAAAATCATCATTACTATTACCATAGTGACAACATACTGCTTTATTTTGATTGTATAATAAGATTTAGTGTAGCGTTAAAAATACTCTTTACTGAAACTTAAATATTTTGAAGGGCAGCGACGCGCAACTATAAATATAATATTCTACAATCGATTGCCACATGTATGGAAGATCATCACTTGAGAACGGCTCGACCGCAGGATTTTTTTTTGTCGTGTTCGTAGCCCGTCCTTGACTGTTCGGGTAATTCAGCTACTATAAATGTACATGAACATGTCCTAACTCACTGATCGCACAGCTCAAACCACAGGAAAGATCAGGATAAAAATTGGCATACAGATTAGCTATCGTGACGTAAGCGTCCGGCAAGAAAGGATTTTTCGAAAATTGCATTTTTAAGGATCGAAAAAGTTTTGGGCTTTGCGCTGGACGTACCTGTAGGTATACGAGTACATCCTTCCACCTTCCGGTTACCTAGGAAATATTTGATCTTGTTTGATTTTTATAGTTACTGATTGAAGTGTAAGGTTGATGAGAATTCGTATAATATAGTATAGTCAAATGAAAAAAAATATGATCAGGCCGAGTGTACGGCGATTGAGCGCATTTTCCAACAGGACATATTTTTTACATCGCAATACAAATAAATTGTTCTAATCTAAAATAAACACATAGCTGCCGGGCGAGGCCGGATTGTTCAGTTGGTGTTATTAATTGAACGTTCGATCGTAGCCGAGGCATACGCTCGAGACCGTTATAATACCTTATAGGCGGTAATACCTCTTACGCACCGACGTCATGGCGTCTCGTACATTCCGCCGAGTCCAATTATTATAATACAATATTAATAACTCGATCGTTCCCCCCTACCCTCGTCCCCGAGCCCGCCCTAGCGTACAGATAAACACGTAAACGTCGAGAAATCTTATTGCCGGTCCGAGGAGCGATGATAATGGAAAAAATCGAAACTGTCCAGCCGGTACGATAATAATCGATAATAATAATAATTGTACCGCGCGCTGTAACCACGAGAACCGTAACAACGTCGCGTTCGTGAATTCCGCAGTGCCTTTGTCCGCGCGGGTGTGAAATATCGCGATTGTTATCAAATTTTTTTTTTCGCCCGCACGCCGCTCAGGTCTCGCGTCGTTCGCATTGCATTCGATTGCTGTATCAACGTTACGAGAACACGTTATAAGATTATTGTATTATCCACGTGGAACGGACGCATACGAGTAATTCGATTATATTAATATTGAAGTATTGAAAACCGCGCAGGGGAGCACGGACGACGAGTGATATACACATATACAGGGTGCCCCACCGAGGGCTTACCTATGGCGGTGTCCGCCGAGATGACGAGGATATTCGAATTCTGTTTTTTTTTTTTTTTTATCAAGTCTCACAGGGACAACAAATATTTCATATCTTAACTGAATTTAATGAGTCGGTAAAATAGTTGAAAAAATTAATTTTATTATTTTCAAAATGTTGTCGTTTCAACATTTTATTTTCGTTGACCTCATGATTTTTAATAATTTTTTTAGTACTCAAAAAAATTGTGTACCATTCAATACCATATACAGTTATCGTTTCGACTATTTTTCATCGAAACGTTAAATGCAATTAAAATATGAAATATTTCATATTTGTAATCCTTTTCACTGCGAGTCTTGGAAAAAAAAAAACCAGAATTTGAATGTCTTCATTATCTCAGGAGATATCGCAACGGGTAAGTCCTCGGTGGGACACCCTGTACATAATGTATGTGTACATGTCATATTGCAATATCGGACAAATAATCACGGGGAAGTATTGCCATTTCACAGTGAAAATCCAACGTTTCGGCATAATTTTTAATGCTCTCCGCGCAGGCTTTTGAACGTGGTGTCGGGTCTACGGGTGCGTTACACATCCACCGTACATAATTCCGTGTTACAATCCAATTACTGCAGTAAAATACCACTATAGGTATATATTTATCAACTGTACTGTATTACAAGTCGTACATATAATATGGAACACCACAGAATATTTTTCCTACAGGTGTGTATATTATGCGGTTACAGTAGGTTGTATAATAGGCATTGTAATAGGTGCAAGTGCAACCGTGCTCGGCGTTACTCACGCGCTGACCTCCGGTCATAGATAATACGATAATATCATGCGAACGCATAGGGCGCGGACCCGAATGGGGTTGGTCTCGAAGTGAGGCGATTTTTTCCACCGTCGACGACCAAATACGGTTTTACAGTGTTATTAGTCGGTAGCAATAACTGCGAATAACAATTTATGAATTTACAAGTGCAAACCATAATATCCAAGATATTATATAGTCTTAGCCGCAGCTCATAAAATTGAAACTGCAAAATATGATAATTGTATTATTTTGTAACGCTTCCATATTTTCTCATCGAAAAAGCGTTACGATTGGATTGATAAGTTTCCGGGACCTCGCCACGAAATATACCGGTACTCGGTTCCTACACGTATAAAAATATAAACACGGACGTTCCCCATGTTGCGTTCATATTAAAACGCATAACTTTCCGAACTGTACAAACAGATAATGTATTGTTATTATTTGCAGTAACCATACATATTCGAATTCAATACCTAGTCTATATATTCGGTTCAAACTTCAAAATTGAATTAACATTTTTTTCACGAAACACAAAATTAGACAATAATTTTAACCACACCAACTGCATATTACATTTTTCAATCTTAATTCCTAAGTAGTAATAAAGTGGGAAGGGAATTTTCATTTGTTATAATTTGTATTCATATAGGAATATTTACATACATTAGATGTGAACTTATGAACTGGTATTTTTTTTTCATGACCGAACTTACGTATGGTTACCCATGGGTGATTTTGACCAGCTATATCTTGTGTGAAAACTTATATTCGCCAGTACAGGCATTTCGTATGTCCTGACCATAATTTTATTGAGGTTGGTAAGTTCCCACACGAAACATAGCAGGTAAGCGCTTACATACCGTGTAAGTTCCGACTCGAAAAATATATACTGGTACATAATTTCAGACGCGAAATAAAATAGAATATTGGTATGTAATAAATACGGAAAAAATAAATTCATTTATCAAAATAATAACATTGAAATAGACCTAAAAATATTATTAAAATAAATCAAGAAACACATAATCATATTCATAATAAGATATCAGATTACAACTTGAAAAGAATAACACGATATGGTAATTATTTGAAGTGTTTGAGTTTTCGTAATAAGCCACATACAATTGTATTATTATTATTGTTGTTTTTGTTATTATTTTATACACCTAGATCCTATATATTCAATATTCATGTTCTATAAAGTATATTTACATAAATATGTGCACTAAAACAAACAAATTTTAGACGTACCAACTAAGTGTAAGTTTTCGGTCCTAAATCAGAATAAATTGGGAGGGAAATTTGTGTTTGTAATAATTTGTATTCGTATAGGAATGTACATATTGTATTAGACGTACTGTTTTCGTGTCGGAACTGACGTGCACCTAGGTGTGATTCTTACCTGTCATATGTGGTGGGGAACTTACCTACAATGTTATTGTCCATGCATCCGATAGTCGTATACATATCATATTATATAGTGCAGCGGTTCCCAAACTGTGCTCCGCGGAGCCCTAGGAGCTCCGCAGTGGTTTCTCAAGGGCTCCGTTCGTTACACCACAAAAATTTAATAATATTGTAGATTTCAACAATGTTTTCTCCAGTTCTTTTAAGACTATTGTTTCCTTTATTCATAAATATAATTTTATTTTGACCCCCGTATGTATACAGTTCGTGTTAATTATGCTTCATACACGCCCAGCACAGGCAAATGTAAATTAACGTTAAATGTTTCTTGGGGCTCCACGAGAAATTTCTCCTTAAAAAAAGACTCTGAGACTGAACAAATTTGGGAACCGCTGATATAATGTATACGTTTCCGAAACCCAATTCCTGCGGCGGGATTGGTGCCTGGCGGCGCACAGGAGACTAGCTACTGCCATGTACTATGTATATTGTTCTCCGCTAGCTCGGCATTTAAAAATGAACCTAACGACGCGTCCTGTGTAATTTTTGTCCAGAACTTTTCCAGGATGTCGTTTTCAACGCATACCCCGGTGTACGGCGCCCACGGACGTGTCGATTCCGAGGACACGACGAACCGCGGTCGTTATAACATAAATATCCGGGACCACAGCACCGATATACGCAGGGCTATGAATCGCGGCACCCGTCATACGGTTTTGCGCGTTTCGAGAACCGCGCGGACGTCACGATATCCCGTTAAAACGAATTCGATCGCGGGCCAATTGAACGTAATATTATCGAAACGAGTTTACGGTCGTTGGCTTTCAGGAAGCGTACGTGTATGTTCATGGATGTTGTACTATACGCACGTCATATTGCGCAATAACACGAATAGACGATATCGAATAAACCGGATATTATCATCGCGGTGAGGCCTCGGTACGAAAATGTTACAGACAAGTAGTATCACACTTGATTGAGTTCATGTAGTAATACTCGTGATCTTATATATAGGCATACTGCATAGGTACTTCAAGAGCATTCGTAGGCAGGAAAAACATTAAAAAATAAAATAAAAAGTAGAAAAAATAGAATACAAAGTTATAACTTTTATGGCTGTTGCACAGACGTGCATTTTAGATTGGAAAAATGTATGCCTGTCCTCATAATGGTGGCGAAATCACCAATAATTATTCGTTCGACGTCTCCAAGTCTTTTATACGAAATCTGTCCGTGTGCACAATACGCACTATCAGGCGGATTCTTTTCCATGGAATCTCGCAAACATAACTGGATAGCTGAACGTGCAGCAGCGACCATATTATGCAGTAATTGGCAACGAAAATCAAGTATAACATTCAAAATAATATTACTGCAAGAATAATATTGTTAATTTTTAAAAATTAAAATTATTCATGTTTCTTATACGCATTGAACTCGTAATATTCCATGAATGCTATATCATACAATTTAATAACGTGTGTAATAATATGCGAGGCCCGACGAGTAGTTAACCCGGGTGTATAACTATGAGTCTAAGAATTCAATTTAAACAAATAATACTCGAACATTATAAATCATTATTCTTCACGCCTAATACAGTGACCGTAGTGTTAGAGATATTGACAACAAACTGTTGCAGGGAAAACACAAAACGGAAAATGTTAAGACAATCTCGTGTTTTTCACATATTATATACATAGGTACCTGCGATGTTTTAAACCGCTGAAAAATAGAACGTCATGATTGATTACGATAAAGTTTGAAAACTGTACTCAAGGTTGAGAAAAAAAAAACTATAACGACTTCATAATATTTTTATATCTTTTTAGATGTTTAGTTATTAATTCTGCAACTGTATAATTATTTAAAATACATCAACATTGCACATCGACCTTCATTTTTAAATTATACATAGTGTAAAATTATAATTTTGTTTTCAAGAAAATTACTAGAAAAAAAATTAAAATGTTGACTTATTTTAAATAACTTAACATTATATCTTGGTAAATTTTATTTCCTCAAAGAGTTTACAACTTCTTAAATACTTGCTATAAAAAAATTATTTTCAACAATCGTCGGCCAGCATGCAAAACCTATTTTTTTTTTTTTTTATTAAAATATTTGTTCCAATACACAAAGTATTTTTACAATATTTATTATTATAGTTTTTAAATAAGTATCGTAACAAGCTTATAAATAGTTTTTCGTTGGGCTTATGAGAGTCTAGAAGGTCTTCTTGTGTTTCCAGTAGTAATAGATCCTGTGGAAGTCGTGGTTTTAATCTTGGTTCGGTGGATCTTTTGCCAATTTTATAGTGGAGTGCTCCTTCGGCAAAACCAATTTGAATACACACATTCTTGTTGACGCCGTAAAAATTTTCCGTTTTTACACAAACACGATTGTTAAAAAATGTGCCAGTAAGGCAGATTAATACCTTTGAAACGTTAACGTTAGTTAATTTGTATAAGGTGTAATTGTAACTGACTTCCAAATTGGCAAATTATTTAACAATAAATGTTATAATAATATCAAATTGTGGTAGTGTACTATATTATCATCGTAGTAATATGCAATTTGATTATTTGGCTAAACGGATCAAATGACATTCCCTGTACTACCATATTATACAGACGAAAATAAATAGGGAAAAAAAAAATCTCTTGTTAATGCATATATAAATATGATCGTACGCAACTATATATCGTATTACGTTAATTCGTATTTTTATTTTTATTTTCATAAGATGGTTACACGGTGTACCTACTTTATTTTATTGTTGAAATAGTGATTAATCATTTTTAATTTATGGTTTATTATATTAATAACTAATGATTTAATGCAAAATGTTAGTTCCCTAAACTATAATTGTATTTTCAAATAACACATTTTTTACCGAAAAGGTCTGGAAAATGGCTAACGAAAACTTAACCATTATCTCCAAAAATTAAATAATTTTAAATAAGCTGTTTACACGTTTTCATTTTTTATACTACAAAGATCGCAAAATGAAATTATGTCAGAGATTTCAATTCAAGAAATATAATACGTCTAAAGACATTGAAAAAATGTTTCTACGATTTTATAAAAAACATATATATTAACTGTTTTGCCCTTTTGCCAATTTTGTGATGTGTATATAAAGATTTGAAACATTGACTGAACGTTTATCAAACAACTTTTTGTAAGCCCCGAAAAATGTAGTACTTTCAATAAAAGCTTTTAAAGTTTCATAGTTATTGTTTGTTTTAGAGGGTGAAAATTGAAATATCAAATATAACCGGAAATTTCTTGAGTCATAGTATTTTTACCATAGTCAATCTGTAATACTATACCTTCTTAAGACTATTTGAAAAAATAACTTAACTGCATATACATATTATTTATATTAATTATTCCCTCTAACTACGCACTTTGTTCAATATCAAATATTTTTGTACGTGAAAATGAAAAATTGAATTTTCCTACATCGTGTCTTTACAAACGCTGTTGTGCCGTATTCGTGATAACAACATCATTTATCATTTATCGATTAAACGTTGTCATTTGTACGCCATATATCTGTTGTTGTCACAAAGGTATTACAATCGATTTGTTCACAGCGCTTTACGCAATGGTAATTTATTATCTTACACCGTAAAGGTAATATGTATTCATATTTGTTTTTTTTTTTTCCGGATGACGTATTCCGTCGTCACTTTATTATCATGTACTCTCAAACTCTCGGACATATGATTCGAACGTCGTGGAATCATTAAGCTACCGAGCGATTTGCTCCTGCGACCTTTACGTAGGCGTGTACATAGGATCACGAGAGTAATTACGTATTGTATACGATGGAGTAATGAGGTAAATTACTGTACTTCAAAGTTTAGCCTCGTGACTCCGTACGCAACGTTTCGATTTTGGTTTTTTTCATCAAACCTGTACTACGATTTATTATATTACACTCTGCACGTTTCACGCAGTCTAAAAATAGAACAGCAGCAATAACAATAATAATTATAATACATATACCTCTTTACGTTCCGGTATAAACGTGAACACGAGAGGTACCGAATTCAAATCGCTTAAGTTTAATAAAAACGAACAGTCATCACCATCGCGTTTTTCGATCAATCAAGTTCGATGAACATAATTTTTCGCAATAAATTCGATAAAGCCGTTTTGAATATATTTTGATTTTTCTTTTTCATCTGAGAACCAATGATTTCTAAAATACGACTGGTATCAATAGAAGGGTGCGGGATTATTTATGTTCTATAACACGCAACACAATCAGCGTCTCAACACCAAGATGACGGGTTTATCTGCGATTAAATATTGAAAATTACGGATAACGTATTCGAACCATCATATAGTCTTAAATAATTGTTGTTTAAATATGCGCATACGTCTGTACACGACAGTTACACACGCCGAACTATGAAAATAATAAATTCCGTAATTTATTACTACTCTGCATAATGTTTATGACTTGCACGCTATAATTTAATATTATTTTCGAATCGACTTTGAAAGTTTGAACGCTATTCGAGAACAACTCGCTATAACCCTACGACTGTACAGAGCTGTATCCATTTACAACGCGTTACAGTATCTATACTATGCGATATGTAAGGAGTAGCAATGTTCTGTAAAGTCGTAATTGCTAATAATGAGAGTGAATTAAATGCGTTGATTGGCTGAATAAACTGTAGATTATAGACATTATGAGTCGAATAATTAATCATATATTTCCTGGTTTGTGTAACCAAAAAAAAAAAAAAAATTACGACCTATATATGGTATCGATATTTCAAAATTGATGCGGATCAAGTTTGCACACTTCAGTGTTTTTTCCAAACCAAGAGAATCAGATGTGCACTTGATGAATACAAATATATTGTAGGTATTTTTACGCGCGTGCGCCTGTGCGGTTTTCACGTGGCTGCCCAAAGTCTCGTTCGAACCGTCTACATTATAATAATATTATGCTATCACGTCGAGCAACCAAACACTCAACTCGCGTACACTAGTTGTTCTGAGAATATATTGTCAATAAGTGGTGGGCAAACGCGTATTCTTATTTTACTGCTTGCTCATAAACATGAGGCCAGTACATTATCGTAGAGCTTTCCGTTTCGAACCATGCAACGTCGTCTTGCGTAGAAAAACAGGCCGCGGTTACGCGGAGAGGGAAAGCGCATGGAAATAATAATATCAACCTTCGAAACTCATATCGAGATTTTTTCCATATCCTGAACCGAACACAATTAATAGTGGATGTGTTTGAAAACTTTGATCCAAGGACAGCAAATAGTATAGATATGCGCATGTTTAATTTAACCAATGCGGTCATAATGTTGACATTATTATTATACATATATTCGATACGAAACAAAATAATAAGTGTATAAAGTCATTTTAGATAAGTTTTTAGACCTCTTGCTTTTAATTGCACATGTATGTACACATAATATATTGTACTATGTTTGTACGACTGTATGTTAACGACGCATTCTTTCGACTTCTTTCAGGTCGACTGTACCACCGTACGGTGGAGTTGCTTTAGAAAAGTTGAAATGTCGCGGCCTATGATGGGCAACGAAATCAGTTTAGGCATTACTGCAGGAATAAAATATAAGTAATATAAGTAAGTTTGTTAAACCAATCGTATAATGTACCATAGAACATGATATAGCGATTCGTATTTCATTAAACATAATAATTTTTATGTAAACAAAATACAATCCGTTCTATAATATATGATACACTACGTATGATTTCCATGTAGTTACGCATGTAGTATACACTAATGTTTTCTCTTTACACGCGGAATTTATACTAACTAACAAGTAATAACGATCATTCTGCTTTATAAGTCATAAACTCGTGTGATTTTATGGGGTTTTCGATTTGTTCGAAACAGAACGACTGTAAAATACATTTTTTCACGGACTCGTGTCTTATCCGAACGCTAAGCCATTACATATTATTATGCTTCATAAAAGTTTACTCAATTTTCTACAAAAACCACGCGCAGAACAAAAACAAAATAATAATTATCCAATCAAATAATATAGGTTTCTAAATTTTATATTGCCCGGCTCCGTAGTTTTTCTTTAATTTTCATAAATCATTCAACGTTATCATTGAAAAACTGTTTTTTTTTTCAACACCATTTTGACTGCGAGTAAGGTACGCCAGAGTTATATTTTCAAAGGTCGAGTTCCTGTTCAAGCTCGAGCCAGATAATAATACGGAGTCAATGACGTACCGAAGCATGAAACGTCATACCGTATGCGCGTGTGATTTTCATGCGATTATGATTATTGTTGTAAGTGTACACAATATTATAATGCATATTATGTTTCTGAACATGGTGGAAGCGGAATTATATCTGCAACGAAATGGTCGAGTGACGAACGCAATCAGCAAAACGGGTCTTGAGCGGGAAGTGCGCCGCGGACATTCATTATTTAGCATAAAGCCGGTTCTGAATAGTACGCCGCGCGAAGGTCTTTCTCGGATCGAAAAATAAATTATTATTATCATTATTATTACTATTATTATTATTTTTACATATATGTGTACGCACACTTGTGTATCATGTCCAACGTAACAGCTGACCTATGCTTAAATATAAAGAAATTATTGTATTTTATACTGTAGCTAAAAATAAAACACAAAAAAAACGCAATGGTACATGTTAATATATTATTTATACCAAGGGTGTCCAACCTCTTGGGAAGACTGTGAAATATGAAACGAGTAAAAGCTGTTGTGGGCCTCGTGTATTTTGAACATTATAAAAATACAAAAATTATAAAATACAGTCGTAGTGAATATGTGCATTTTTATTTTTAAAATACAAATTTTAAATTTTAAACAAGGAGAAAAATATATTTTTTGATGACTTAAAGAAGAAGAAAAAATTCAAACACAAAACAAATATTGAAATTGTTTTAATATTCCATACTTCCATTGTTTTTAAAAAACAATGGAAGTATGGAAATCGGCATGGGATCCGCATTAGGATAGTGGTAAGGTAACATGCGGTTCTCGGATCGTGGGTTGATACCCTTGATTTAGACGATTCCCCTCAAAATCTTAAAAGACCTTGGAGATCTAGGGGATCTTCTAGGCCACTAGAGAGTGGAAAGAGAAATCAATTCAAAAAACTGTCCTATCGCACCGGATACCAATATGATCCCTTATTCTATCACTGCAGCTGTTCAATGTATATCTGTATTTATATTTTCAATATGTATTTACTTATTGTTCAACGTAATGCGATACTACGGACTGTAAATTATACTTTTTCAACATACATAATATTTGGACGATTCGTTCGCATACAAGATAAGATAGGTAAAAATCACTCATCGGTCAGCATACGTAACAACGTAAATTCCGACACGAAAAAATGCATCTGATTAATGTAAATTCTTATACTCGTATGAATAAAAAAATGACAACTAAAAATTTACTTTCCACTTAATTCAGATTTAGGAGTTGTTTTTTTGTTATTTTTTTAAAGTTGTAATCAGATATTTTATCATTAATATAATTTTGTTTTTTCAGTTTTACTAATTTCCTGAATTATATCGGAATCTGATGTTCTCAACTTTTTTTACCTTAAGCTTCGACATCAATGGCCATTAGGTATAGGGTGGTAACGGTTAGTTTTTGGAATGGTTGGTTTTTAATTTAAAACTCGTATGTGTATATGGTGCATGGCGTTGACACTAAAAGCCCGAACGGTCACCCATCCGTCACTGATTAGCGACTGTGGCTAATCACTGCGTCACATCATGAATTAAAAAGTCAAATCATCAATTACTTTGATTATTAATATTAGGATAATGATGATTACAATTTAAGTTAAATTCGTATGAGGAAACTTTCACAAGCGTTTTGTAGTAAGGCGCTTATCAGAACTCACTCTATACTTAGTACGAGTATTACATGATGATATAATATTCTCATTTAAATAGTTATATTCAAAAACAAAATTATTACTCTAATATAGTTTTTACATCGATTATAATTATAATCATGCAGCAAATAAAATTTCATAATTGTATTTTTATTGGTGTCGGAACCTTCACAAGCTTTCTGTACATTTTTATCGTGTCGGAACTTACGTACCAATATATTTTTTTTGTGTCAGAACTTACATATTATGTACCCGCTTACCGGCTATGTTTCGTGTGGAAACTTACCAATCCACTTATATTTCTGACCCATCCCAACTGGATTCGTGTTTTTTGTATCGAACTTCAGCTATTGTTGTTGTTACCAAAGAGTTGTGCAATATCATGAAAAGAGCCATGATTTTTCACCTTTGTCTATCACACGCGAAACATAGGGATTTGACGTTTTCTAATTTACCAATCGATCTATTAATACGATAGGGATTTTGAAAACTGATTTCAATTCGGCGTTAAGTCTATTTTAAATCGACTTCTCCACTATTTTTATTTTGTCTCCCAAAATTTCACAAAAGACAATTAAACAAATCGGAAAAATTAAAATCAACATGTGCTAATTTTTGGGTATGGCAAGTACAAAATTGAAAAAATGAGCGAAAATCGATCTAAAGAAGTTAACGACGAGTTGAAATTAGTTTTCAAAATCCTTGTCGTTTCAACGTCAAAGTCCCCACGTTGCGCGTGTGATAGAAAGCGAAAGAAAATCATGGCTTGCAATGCCCTTAACGAAATATTGCCGGCAGACGAATTTTGTGTTCTAAACACGGCAAGTGCTGTGTACGCGCGCTTAGAACCGCATTATCGTTTACCGGTTTGTTTGGATATTTTTACGTCGACCTTCGGCGGTAAGACGCGCAGAACGTCGGCATCTTTTCGGGAAAAAATTGTGCTCTGCAACGCGCGGTCGCGTCCGGTTCTATTTCGGGAAAACGCTACAGCAAACGTGTACCGCGGCGAAAGGGACGGGCGCGCACCGATTTATTTGCCAATATCGATTCGTCACCATCGTCCGCTTATACGTGTGCGATTCGCTTATGTCATACGTTTAACTACCGTACGAAAACGTACGGGAAAATAAACAACCAATTAGACAGCGTGATTGCAAATCGTGAAAAATATTACACCCGATACCGACAAAATTTGACCGCAGAACATTGTTCGGACGACCATCCGAACAATGACGAAAACGATAATTTCATAAAGTTTTTTTATAATATATAATGCTCGGTAATGAATACTTTTTCGGAAATAAAATACTCATTATTGCTCGCCGTAGAACATTATAAATGGTTAAACTTTTATCCTATATACACGACGTACCCAACCTATACATATATATATAGTCCCGCGCCGACCGCTAACAATGCAATGCAATATATTATTATAATAATTCATGAGGTTACAATCGACGATCATACTATTTTTTTTTTTTTTATACTTACTCAAATTAATTGTTTCAACAGATTTATTTTTGTTTTTACAATGCTTTAAAAATTAGTTACAACTTACGAGTTAATTTTTTTTTCTGTTCACATCGGAGATAAGATATATAAATACAGAACAGGTAAAAATGTATACAATAATATATTGATAGAGGTTACGAAGATTTAGATTCAGATGATGATGATACTGATGACGGTTGTGGAGATAAAAAGACAACTTGTGGAAGGCGTGGTTTCGGTATGCAAATTCTTGTTTTGTTCTCAATTTTATAATGGAGAACTCCTCTTGTCGAGTTGAGTCTTGAGTGGAATTTTTTAAATTCATCTTTGATCTATATGTCCAGGTCTATATTATTCCGGTGCCGTCATAGTACTGCTTGTAATACGCATTAGCCAGGGTGCTAAAAGGGCTATTCTAAGAAATGTATTCCGTATAGTCCGTAGTTTCTTCATCTTTGTTTGAGTTACGTCAGCCTGTACCGGACATGCGTGGGTTAATATCAATTATTATTGAAACGGGTAAAAAGTTCGATTGAACGGATATTAATGCGCAACAATAATTCAACGAAAAAACAAAAAATTGCTGCCACTGTTGAGTTCGAGTTAAGCAGGTATATCGTGATGCGTGCGATACGATCACAGTATCCATTTGACTACAGTGATTGCGAATGGTGTCTGAATTAAGACGGCAAGTATGGGTAGTAAACATACGATATAGTGCATACATAGACTTTTCAACCCCATAACTATCGTACATTAGTATATGTAGGTGCCTGATGTGCAGGCCGTGCGTGAACACAAACGGTTTAATTTCAATAACATTTTGCTATCTTACGGTGATCGTTTCTGAACTGAAATAATGTATCGAATGAGCTCGACGTTATCCGAAGACAGGATTTGTAAACAAACAATATTTTTATTCGTATTACCGTAGTACCATACACCTAGCAGTACACTTTTCGAATGAGTACTAAAATATCGTCGAATCGTAAGATTCTTCAATTGAAAATATTTTAAAAACCTATATACTATAGGTACATGAGAAATGCATATCAAGCGGTATTATTTCATCTATCTAGATGGAAATCAATTCGGTGCGGCTATTTTTATTTAAAAAGTTAAATAATCGTAATAGTGTATAAAATATGAAAATACAATTTTTCTATTATATTACATTTTATCACTAAACGATTTTAAAGTTAAAATATGATTAACATTAAAGATGTAATACACAACATTACTTAGCTTACGTAGGGATAAAAAAAATTTATTATCACAACCGCATATTAAAATGTTCGTGAAATAATAAGCTGATCACCTTAGTTGCGTTACTCTGAATCTGAATAACAATATTTTTACCACCTATAAGATTCGTTTAGGTTTATTCAAATGTATTCGCTCAAATCAAATGTATCAATATTATAATCGTTATTTATTACTATTAGACGCTCGCCAGTTCTGTACAGCTACTTGTTCTTAACATAAATGTTATTATTCACGTTTCACCAGCGCGCATACATAATATTAACAAAAAACAAGACTGTTGTCTGTTAATATGTTTAAATCTATAAAATATAACCTTAAATAGTAAATAGTTACCTATTAATGTTCATGGCCACGAATTGTAATGCCAGCTAACAATGTGGCATTCGATTTATGTGCAGCGCAATTTTAGTTTATGCGTGTAATATTTACATCGAGATCCGTTTGATATTTTAGTAATTTATAAATGATGACATCCAATTATTATTTTAAATATTAAAAAAGTACTCTTATTCAATAACATGAAAACAACTTTAACCGATCAATGAACCTAATGATTATTATGGAATCGTAGAATAAATCGTTTTTTAATGATCGTATTCAGTATACAATATATTTTACAGTCTCTTATTGCAGTTTATTATAAAAATATTAATTTAATTGATGAAATGGACACCAAAGTAAATATGTGTTAACTTATAAGCTGTTATAAACTACGAGTTTTCATCTCGTTTAATATTATTATCACCTTGAAAGCAATAATGTGTATACATACGATTTCGAATCGTTATGAAATTTCGAATGTGTTTCTCGTAATGATATAATGATATTATTTCCATCAATCGAAATAATTACGTTTTACCTAAAACTAAATGGACTTTCTATTTTAAATATTTACCAGCATATAAAAAGTAAGAAAAACATTTTAAATGTGCACCTTTAAAAAAATTGTGGGCCAGATGACACGGTATTATGTTGTAACTACTGAAGGTATTCAAGTACAATATAACAACAATAATCGAGTACATAATATTGAATTAGTAATATTAATCTAATTAAATGTCACTTACCGCTAATGTAATATGAGCTTTCAAACTTTCTATACATACTGCATGTATATCTACATATGTCATACATATATAATTAAGATACGTGTACTCATAAATAATCCAGTGTACTATTTGGTACGTTTCAAAATCATCAAGTAGATATAAGTACGTTTTCTATGCCGATGACTCTAAGTTAAACAGTTCGCTTGAACAATTTATTAAGACAAAAGCATTATACAATATTATTACTCACGCAGTCACGCTGCAATTAATTCGGTCAGAAAATTTAGCGTAAGGATGCAAGCTATGGGTACCCTGTATATATATAGTTAAGTTATGGTATCATATATTTATAATTGGACGTGTACATATAATTACGTCTCAATCGCATAAACGAATAATAGAAAATTAATAAATCATTTTTAATAGTTAGATAACGAACACTGATGATCATATTAAGATCACCATACGAGTAGTATATGATGCTTAAATATTAAATCAATGACAAATCATTGTCAATTGCTCCACTGTGCTTATGAATTAATTGCCAGTATTAGTAATGTAATAGCCATGATTACATTTTTACACGTTTAAAATAATATATTTAGTGAAATATAATAAAAAACATAATAAAAAAAACATAATTTCACATTTTTTTCTAACTGCCTGTGGCATCTGTATTTAAAAGACCAAAGGTCTTAAAGAAATACAATATATTGCGAGTGAGTACAATATGATAATTTATAATAATAATGATTACTATTAATGATGATATATATAATTTTACATTTTATTGAACATTTAATTTACATTTACTATCGACTATACCTAACCTAGCGGATGACTTAATGCTGCAGATGGCACTTGTACAAATTATAAACTTAGAACAACAATATTAGTACAACAGCTGACACGAAAAATGACATTATGTACGGTATAAGTGCCTTCAATGAGTATTATATATTTATTTCAGACGAATTCTAGGACTACGACTTACAGTGTTCATCGTATCGTTTTTCGCTAAATACTATTTGTGGGCAACACAGATATATTATTATAATCTTGTTCTAAACACGACCTCAATTTTATTTATTTTTTCCAACATTTAATCAACAAATCATCGTGTATCTTAAGTTTATAATATTATGTACTGCCAAAAACGGCAAAAACAATAATCATTTCCATAGTCGCCGCGGCTATACATATCGATAGCGTTTTCGTCTAAGATCGCGGCAACAACGCTTTAAAAACTGAACGCTGTCGAGACATTGAATTGCCAAACGTAACATCGGTTGGAATGATTTCAAAATACCGTGGACGTCAAATGACGAAAACGAATATTAATATTGTCATCGCAAACCCCGTGCACATTGTTAACTATACTCCATCCCGGAAATCTCTACTGCGCCGCGTATAGTGACAGTAACGCCTAAAGAATATTAATCATTATCGTTGCGCAATCTTTATACGACTACGTGATAATAAATATTGCATCTATTATTAGTATACGCTTAATGATGTTCTATTTGAAATTTCTAGGAATTAATACACAACTATTCAGTTCGGATACTTCGAAAAAATGTCAATATTTTCTATTTTAAGGCCTTTGCTCGCCACAATTTTAATAAAAAAAAAATTATAATAATAATAATAATAATAATAGTAGCAATAAGAAAACGGCGAAAATCGGATCAAACAGTAGGTATGATGTTATTATCGATTCGTCTACAAAGAACTGTAGGCAACATATTATATTATGTTCGACAGATGGTTCCTTTTGTATTTTTCTTAGATAAAAGTTGTTCTCTATCTAAAAACTATTATAATATATACATTTGACACGAGTGTGCGACAGATAGTTTTGTTTTCACTTAGGACGTGAAGCGTACCAAACGAAAATTAACAATACTATACTACTATGTTTAAACGCCAAAAAGAAATAATAACAGTTTTATCACTAGAAATGAAAAAATATAAAAATTATACATCACTTTGCAGAGAAATTGTGAATCGGTCGCAATAACACGATAATTAACAGTACACAAAAAAGAATATAGAAAGTGTCACGGACACGTACCAACGTGTGTGTGTTCGGTTCGCATGTATACGTACACGATTTACTCGGGTTCAACCTTACAGAGTGAATAGATTTTTTTTGCCGAATAATTCGACAACAGTAATTTGTTTTTTAAATCTGTCCAATCGTCGTCGTATGATGATTTTTTGCCTTTTCAATATTGTTGTCACGTATTATTCGTTATTGTCTCATGCCAATAATATTATCGTCGGGCACGTCAACGGATGCGACAGCATCATAATTGTCACTGCAGACCCGGTGAAATTCCACAAAATCCTAAAAAATTAACAATCAATGTTGCGAGTCCGGTGCTTACGTAATGACCGATGAATAACAACTGGCGCGTACTGCGGTGATCATCGAGATATTACATAAAGCTTAATAGCGTACGGAATAATAAATAGCATGTCCCCGAAATAGATGATATCCAAATTGTAATCTATTCGTACGGAACAAAAATAATACGTATACAAAAAAAAAAACCAAACGAAACGGAGGCCTTGTCGTTGTGCTGATGATAAAAAAAACCGGATTGTACTTTAAATGTGCGAGTTACGGTGACGCGAGGTCGTCTGCACTAACGAGATCCCTTCCACAACAATAATTATGGTTCGATGAGTCGACTAGATTCTCCTTTGAACAAATAGGCTATATAGGTAGGGTTGCCAGATTTTGAAATCCTCTCAAACCGAGACATTGAATGACCTTTTTTATTCTCGATGTAATGCGTATGGAAATACTTTAATTAAATGTATAAGTGATGTATGCAGCTTATAATTTTATATTTTCTCACATCAACTGCAGTTATTACTTATTTGTTACTACCTGTTATCAAATTGTAGCCTATTGTCAATGTTGATCGATATACTTTTCACTTGAATACTACGATTTCTTCAACACAGCTATTCACAATATTATTCACCATGTTTTGCCATTAAATAATACATTCTTTTAAATGTTATCTTCTCTCAGCCTCCATTAGCCGGCACAAGCTTAGCGGCCGGCCGGGACGCCGGGACATGTCCTTAAGACCAGGACGAACGGCATACCTAGTGAAGTTATAGTCGTAATATTAAAATCTCGAACAATCGTCCAGAAATGTGTCAACAAAACTATCCGTCCATAACACGCGTAGCGTCGAGTCTCGACTTAGGGTTTGTTTACGTCGTAAAACAATATTATTGTCGGTACAACACGAATGTCGGTATATTCGCGAATACCCGAGCCGACGTTACTAACAGATTTAAGTTATCGTCTCGGCGGTTGGCATATTATGAAGACAGTAACTAGTGAGACAAACTTTTTACGAGTCTGCTCCGTAATGTCCTTAACCTCTTCGGAGTTTAAAAATAATTAGTGTTATGTGACATTTAATTATGTTCGTTTCGGCTGTATTTCACTTTTCACGAAAGCGTCGCTTATGCGTGGTTGTTTCACGGAGTTCACTAAATGTCAGTATCGCGTCTTAACGTATCTTTTATAATAAATTAATAACTATTCAAATGGGAACGAATTCTTAAGATAAATATCACGAGCCCACGAGCTCGACAACTGTGTAGAGACCGAATTACAAATGTATTACTCATCGAACCAATTTGATCGACACAATATATCGATAAAATGCAAATCAAGAACGTTTATAATTTATTGAATATGCAATTATTATAAATCGACTAATCGCTGAGCCTAAAGGTTTCACTAAGTATAATTGTATGTAGCCAACAATAAGTTGAAACGGGAATCGGTCTCCTTCAAATTGAAAATAGTCGAATATTTGTATTTCGACTTGTGTTTTACACATGTATAACATACCAAGATGTGTACAAATCATATTATTTGTCAGAGCTGACCGTTTTTACAATAAACAGGCATTATTTGTTCAATAATTGTGATGAAAGTTAAGTGTGATTGCGTGTCCATTAAAATAGTAAACAGTTATTGTATAATTATCACCGTCATTAATCGTATTGGTATTTATAAATAGTTTAATTGTACGCTTAAAGGGCAGTGGTCTTTAGTTACATAATATAATGATAGTAATGTCACATAAACTACACAAAAACTATATTCATGAGCAGAAATCTACATTTATTGTTTATTTATTTTTATCTGGCAGAATGAATATTATATTTTATCCAACCACGCAAGAACGATTTTGCATTATGTTGGCGAGTCGTCTAGAATCTAGATCGTTTGAATACATTATGACACTAACGAAGTAATGTGCTTTGTATTTATATGATATTCATAGGTTCTCGCGCAGATAACGATAAATTCTAAGACTTTTTATAGTTTATATCTTATAATATATTATGTCGATTGGACATCAATATAACATCGTTAAAAATAAACATAATTTACTAATTTCATAAGCCATGAACTTATTTGTCTATAATTTAGACTTTATTTAATAACTATATGTAGATGCGTTCGTGTCTGTAGGAATAGCTTTACTTTTAGATATCTAGCACGTTCAACATTAAGTCAAGGCCGGTCGTAGTCAAGGGGCGGTAAATGGGTGCATGCCCCCTAGACCCGACCGTTGCCCTCCAGACCTTACCATTACCCCCTGGCCTAATAATTAAGGCAAGCGTAATAGTTGTTGGAAGGCGTTTGGTTTTGACATTGCTTAAGAACTGCGTCGAATAGTAGAAGATACGAAAAGTTCTGATCGAAATAGAAGCAATAAATTAAACATTACTCGGGGTGACTTTTCACGCGTGACTGTAGAAAATTCTGAAAATAAAAATAATAATATTTACATCAATAATATAACTTAAGGTGTATCCCAACATCGTTTCTAAACTGAAGTAATCGTACATAAATCGTAATAAATCGTTTTTCTACAACAATGATTTTATAAAACAGAGGTGTCTGCACGTCAACTATACATTATAATTTCACTTACGACGACGGTTCAAACCTTCAAACGCTATTGAAACGGAAGCTTATACAAAAAACGAAGCATGATAAACTCATATACTTTATAATAAAGCGTGTGAAATGATTTAGTCGGAGTCATGAGCGATTCAAAATATATCCCCCAAACAAAGATTCATCAAAAATGTAAAGTTCAACGAATCGTCGTATGTGCTTTTTCTGATCTGGATGTTATAGTAGTCTGCAGGTATAATACAATGATATTTTGTCGACTAAATTAGCAAACCTAGTTCATCAGATCGGAAAGTTATTCTCATCAGAGTTCTCTCCAATAAAAAGCACAAGTCACAAATACGGAATACGTGCCGATAATATTCTTATGTTGATATCGTCTTGCGCTAGAAACACAGGAGTGCGTTGCCGTCGCGTGAAATACAAAACGCCGAAACGTATGTATTGTCCGACATGTGAGAAGTGTTATATGTGTTTCGGTGAAAGACTTTAATTGGTAAAAGACGTATTTTACCAAAACTATTCAATTCTTTGGGTACATTTTGTGAAAAAGAGCATTTTTTAGTTCAAATTCACTAATTCACCGGTCAATGGCGTCGTTGAAACTGTTGGTCAATGATGATAAATCTCATACTTTTTATAATAATAAACAAAATATAACTATACAATATTACGTTAATACACGTGAAGTAATAATAGTAATTAAGAAACGGACAAAACTCCTAGGCCGGGTGAGATACGGAGATGGGTCTTGTAAACTTGAAATCAACGTACGTACCATTGATCTCAGAAAAAATATTTGATTATAATAAGTCGGGTGAATTTGTTTGCGTTTCTAAAGATGGTCGACATGGTAGAAGAACCATAAAGCATGATTCACACTAGTCAGACACGTTCCGACAGACACCGTACCGTACCGTTCCGATACAGACACGGTCAATTCATACTATTCAGACACGTACCGACAGACACCGTACAGTACCGTTCAAATATACTATACTTATTATCAGTCGCTACACAAGTTTCACTCTTTTCCTCTTTTTATATTTTATTAAGTTTAAAACACTCTTGGCTTCTAACGAGTTCAATTAATATGTCTATATTCATTTTATTTTCGTTTGAAAAATATAAAAAAAAGTGTAATATTGCACAAACTTCAAACGTATGTATTCAAACTGCGAATAATATGTCTGTTGTCTTAAATAATATGTCTGTTGTTCATTCACACTTATCATACAGACATGTTCAGACCGGTTCAGACACGTGCCGTTCCGACAAAACATTCTCGCGCGGAATGTCGGACGGACGCTGTCGGTCCGCTACGTGTATGAACGGAACGGAAACGTTTATATGTGAATTACTGTATTTAAACAAATATTAAAATATTTTCCGGAACGGTACGGTACGGTGTCTGTCGGAACGTGTCTGACTAGTGTGAATCATGCTTTATTCTTAATCGTCAATACCCGGTGAATGTCTGCAATCAATGCATTTAACAATTATCGGGGAAGTGACGTCAATCACCACGTTGTGGTTTTTCTTTCACCGTAACTTATACATATGTATATAGTATATAATAAATACAGTAGAGTGTCGATTATCCGCACGTAAATTATCCGGGCCGTCAATTACCCGCACCTCGAAATTATTGCACATTTTAAATTATTTTAAAAATAATTTTATAAATTTTAAAATTAAATTAATTATACTTCTTTGTTTTTAACTATGCACATATTAATCGTTTTATCCTTATGCGTTTTACATACATACCACATAAGTTTTTATTTTTTATATAAAACGTGAATGTTCGTTGTATATTTTTAATCATTGTTTATACACATATGTCACATGTATAGGTGTATATATATGTATATTTATTATGTATCATTTATACTACGTATAAATATTAAATTTGTACGAAAGAAGAAAAGAATAAATGATTTTTTTCCAAAACGAACTATAATTGTCTTTCGACAGAAGCAATATATTCGTTTACTAGATGGATTTCGTGTGAAACTTGCAGGTTTTTTCAATTCTTTAACGCATGATTTTATTTTACAAACTAACTAAATCTTGTAGGCCCCGGAGTTCATAAATATTCTAAAAAAAGCTACAGTCACTGTTCTTGGAAAGGGTTGCGCGCAAACATCTCTAAAATGTTCAAGTAAAAAATCTCCTATGTACTTTTTTTTTAAACCGCGGTTTCCCGGAATTATTTAAAACGCCATATGTATGCATACATACACAAGAGTGAAAAAATGTACATTTCTCTTATGACGAGTAGAAGCGATTACGTAATACGGTATAGATCGAGAACGAGGTAATCGGCTAAAATCTCATAATGTAACCAATAATAAAAACTCACGCCGGAGAGGATAAAAAAAAAAAAAATTTTCGTGAGTACTATTACAGCTAGAAGTCCGATTGGTCGTTGCAGTAAAAAAAAAAAAAACGCTAACTCGAATCCAACTTATTACGGTGTCCAACGCTCGTGCGAACATCTTATTTCGATATATGCGTATATCATGTATGGGTACACCTTCTGTATTAAATCCAAACGAAATATCGTCCGCAATTCCTCGAGTATTACGTTGGTACGAGATTCGAACGTCCGTGAAGTTAAGAGAGAAAACCAGGTTTTAGTCGTCCCGAAATTAGTCGATTAAACGGTCACAGACGCATTCGTAGGAACTTTGTTTTACCTTTTTAACTTTTATTTAGGAATCAAATTAAACAAAAGCTCCGGAACATCTGTTCGGCCTGTACATGCCCGATTATGCAACTACTCACGTATATAGTGACGACTAACGAACTCATATGCAAAGATTTTCGATGACAAGTTATTTACAGATGTACAGTTACTTGTTGGGGAAAATCGAAGACATACTCTTATAGCGAAGGATTATTGAAAGAATTGAGCGTATAGCGAGGTAAGCGTGCGAGAGGTGCAAGAGGTATATACGCGGGGCGTATCGGGATGGAGGCCAACGTTAACGACCCTATCACAGTTGGAATGGAGCGCGAGGGTGAATAAGATGATATAATTATGTACTCACTCGGCGCTGGGACTTATCTTGACTTATTTTCTTCAAGAGAAGTCTAATTATTATTATTGTTACAAGTAATATAAATCTGTCATGAGAATTTAATTGTATACAGATAGAACACAGATTTAGCATTTCAGTGAATCAGTTAATGGAGATACTATATCAACAACGCGTTCTATTATAAAACAATTTGGATTTCGTAAGGATTTCTTTTTTTTACGTATAGTTTTATCGATGTATATGTATATATTTATTTTTTTATGTATAGCGGAATAATAATTAATCGCATTAGTTAATTATTACATGTATTAAGTACAAATAAGATATAAAATACAATAAACATCTATATATCTATTCCATAATAACTATTTTGTAGTATATTTCGAACAGTGAGTGTACTCGTATGTTATAATATTGGTACTGACCAAGTGACCCTCAATAATGTTCAGGTCTTATCATTAACAGTAGCGATATATATAATTTGTTCAATGTTTGCATTTTTCGAACATAATTCATTTTAACCTTATTTGTACGTGATTACATAATATAATAGTTTTAAATATGCTTCTAAACGCTTCGATAAACAAGAATATATTTTAGAACTGTTGAATTGAGACGCACTCGAAAAAAGCGCGGTTATTAAAATGTTAAGCTGCTGCATAATTTAAACTATACATCATGCGTATTTACGGCTAATACATGGTATCGTAATAACATGTTGTGATCAATTCCAATGATCGCGGTTGGAAGGTTCAACGTAATACAGCCGTGGAACAAGACCCCACCATCAGATGAGAAAACGGTTGCCGCGTAGCCTATATTATTCAAAACAAAAACAAAAAACGTGAACGCGTTCGGATCACCAGCACAGTGGAGCAATAGTCTGCGTGCGGTTAAAATATAATCTTAATCGTATTATTTGGGTTTCGCGATAAAGCGTTTCGCGCCTCCGCCGATACCGTCTCCGGTGTTCCTCCGTGTTCGGCTAGTGTTAAATATTTTATCGCGCATGCGATCAATACCGCTGTGCGCCAGTCCGCAGGACGATATACAGCATCATCAATAGTTCCAACTCATAATCGTCCGATCGCGCGGTCACAGTAGGAAAGTGCGATTTTCGCATTACACGTGCGCGCCGCAAAACGCAGGACCACGACCGTTCGCGTACACAGGTACTTAACAACACATAAACGCACGCTTTGTTCTAGGGAAACGTAATGCATTCGTTTGCTCAGCACAGACAGTATTGTTTCGAAGTGTACCGCTTATTGTAATACCGTAATGCAAGATGAAATAACTTACGTTTACAGTAATAACGTTTCGTGCAGACGTATAATATGTCTTGGAGGAAAAAAAAATTGTCCAACACACTTTCACCATCCACTCCGCTCCTTCCGTCTGCACTTTCATTTATACGCGTGCTATTCGCCATGATATTATAGGATCATTATTATTACATGTACGCGAGTATATTATATTATACCTTCTATTATTTCATCGAAACATACACGGCCGACATATCTTACGAATCTCAAAACGCGGTAAATTTAACGGGTAGGTAACTCTTTTCGAAGTTGAAATCGTTTTCTCGACGTTCGGCGATACACATTACGTTATGATTTTTTATTATTATATTATTTCGCCCTCGAAAAATATATTCACTATACATCGGTCTCTAAAGGCTCCATTATTTAACGATATCGCTGTAAAACAATGGGTAATCTAGCGGGGTTTATTTGTCTGACATTTTCTCGGGAACAATGTTATAATACGGGTATACATAATTTTCCCAGAAACGCCATTGAAATGAATACAATTTATGTATACTCTCCGCCTTGAATAAAAATAAATAAATAAACACTCTAATTGGTGCATATTAATGTGAAACGTGCATAATTTGATTTTTAATTTATTAAATTCTAGCAGTATAATTGTTGATACGAAAACTTGATTTAAAACAAAATGTAAATTACATATTATTGTAACGCCGTGTAGGAAACTTTGTAGTGAATATCTTGGTACCAATTATAATCAGGTGTAGTCCGAAATAATTGCGTTAAGTTGAAAGAAATCATTTCCTATAACTACGTCATATTATATTATATATTCAGACTATATAATAATACATGATATCGGCTAATAGAGTATATACCTGCAGAATGTGTTGCATAAATAGCAAAACGTTTCAGCAATAATCATAAAAGTGAAAAGATTATCGAAAATATACGACGAGACATGTCATCATAAATTCTTTACATTCATTACATTAAACAAATGCATGTACTATAGAAAATATTATGGTGGGACGCGTATTTACGGTTTATCGTGCGTTTACGTTTTTTAAACTTTTTTAATGTACATCTGTAGTAGCATACAAACTACTCGGACGAAATGTATTTTTCCATGACCTTTGCACGCAGCACGAATCAAATATCAAATAAGTATGCATTTCGCATATACATACATATAAACATTTATATAATTTCGACAATATTACTCTTACTCTGCACATTATTCTGCAGTTCAAATTACATTTTTCATAACAAAAAAGAATGAATTCATATAATTCATTAAACGCATCGTTATAAGTAAATTATTATCATTTTTACTCGAGTACAATAAAATGGAAGTAATAACATACCGGTTGTGAATGGTGTGTTGAATTCAATTTGATCATTTTACCATAAGTCATACCCAATAAGATAATATTTAACACATTTTATGCGATAAATACATTTTAAATTTGGTCGCTCTAGTGTAATGTGAACTACAACTGTAATAACTGCGTTATGATTGATATCCGGTGAAATTTCAAAAAGAGCATACAGTCTAACTTGGCTAACTCAGAGTTGAAGGGACCGACAAAAAAGTTCGAGTAATCCAAAAACACCAAAAATAAAATTTCAAAATATGTATTTTATGTAAAACAGTACAACTGATATTAATTACTACGTATTATTATAGCATGCATATATTTTATATTTGTATGTGCATAATTTAAAAAATGTATAAACAAAAATTAGGTTAGAAAATTATATTAAAATAATATTAATTTTTGTTTGAGTTTTGCTGTTAGACAAACCACTTATCGGTAACGATAACACTATAATGACCTTATTCTCGATGGTAAATGTACACATGAGGGAAACATTATAATTTTATAAAAAACGAAACTTCGAGTTATTCGCGAAAATGTTCGAGTTGAACAAGATTTTCTTTCCATCGTTTAAACCGGAAATACTAGTGGGACCGGGGAAAATGTCTAGATATTGACGATTTCGAGTCAAAGAAGTTCGAGTTAACCACGTTCGACTGTAATATTACACTTGCGAACACCATCTATTGAAACCCCGCACACACGCGTGTAATGCATAAACATCGTTATACGTGTTAATTGTTTTCGTTTGGCAATTCACATATTTTCGTCGGTAAAATAACGTACACACCGTCTTGTTTTCTAATCGCGAATCGTACGACCGACTTGCTATGGCTCGATGGATAATGTGCGACGACAAAGAGTAAATTATTTTCATCAGGTATATGTGCAATATTTACGGGTACGTCTGTTGTGATACTAGCTGCAAGTCCTAAGCTCTCTCTATACCCCCCTCCCCCCCCAAACACACACAGTTTCTAAATTCTAACTCAATCACCGCGTTCCGCGTTAGAACAGTGAGACACAATAACTCGGTCGGTATAATAGTTCTCGTTAGAATATCGTCACCGTATAGTGTGTACGATTACAAGAAAACCGCCTTTATTATACTTACCCGTATGGTCTTACGATATTGAAACAGATTAGTCGGGTCTAACTTATATTAGTCAGGCGCACTTTCCGATATAATATACATAATATAGTCCATACGCAGCGCAGGACACAACATCGAAGTCGGTTGGCGCAAAATCCATAGGAGCGTAAAAGCGTAACATTTCAAGTCAATATTACGTATTAAAGCGGCAAAATATTGTTTCGAGACACGATTTTACTTTTAAGTGTTTAGTTTTTTTTTCTCCCCTTCTTAATAATGTATTTTTCAAAAGAATTTGCCACCACAACTCAATATCGCCGGAAAGTTTTCGGTTGAAGCCAATTTTCTGTTGAAGATAAAACTGAATTTTTCATTAATAACCCACGCGTGGTCATCGCAAAAATAAACGAAATCGTTAAGGCGTTTAATTATTTGTTTGCATACTATGACGATTTCGCGGTGTATTAAGTTGAACGGTATTATAATTGTATGAAATTTTGTTCACTGTGATGCATAGAGATTCGCGACTCCAATATTGACACAAACCCCTATATACGGGACGTGCGAGCAGCGCGCAGTGAAACACGATTGCACCCGTCTTACCTTTTTACGTGAAAAAAACGCAAATAGATTGCGCTCCTTGAAATATATGTGTTGTCCTTTAGCAATTTTCTTTGCCAATTCTTTCCGATTTAAAACCGACAGCGAAATTAAATTTATGGTTTGTTTAAAATTGTGTCAGGATTAGAACTGTGATAAATATATGGAGAACATTCACTATTTAAAAGTATTCATTTTAACCAAAAACCTATTTCCGACTTTTAACTATATCCTTTTAATAAGTTTTCATGGCTTTGGATTTTTTTAAACCAACTTTGGCCTAAGTAAAATCCATATAGGTTATTGGAAAAACTTGGAAACACTTGGAAAAACTTCTTTAACAGGATTTTGCATTGGAAAATTGTTAAAAAGACTACATCTACATTTCATGGAATGCAATCGTATTGCGTTTTTAGCGTGTATAAAAAGGTAAAACAGGCGCGATCGCGTTTTCGCACCCGCAGCGCGCGTACTGCATACGGTAGATCCAGTGGCGTCATTTGTCGATAGGCAGGATGGACATTCTCCCGCGTTTAGTTTTTAAAAAAGCTACTCTACGGGGTTGTCACTAAGCGGGGATCAGCCTACCTGGTGTTTTTTTTTGTTGGGGGCATTTTCAAGGAAGCGCACGGTCGTATTATGACTATACTCAGGACAAATCTGCTCGGTTCGTTTCTCGAGAGCATGTTTGAAAGTGCTGCTACCGTCTGGGAAAAAGATCTGAAAAGACGTGGTCGCCGACCGGATCATCTCCGTTTACGAAACATCGTTATGAATATTGCGCAGTGAAAACTTTACCGGGCTCAAAACGGATGCTCGTAGGCAAGTGATTGATGACTGTATTATTATGATAAGAGCATAATCAAACAAAGAACAATAATGCGCTAACGTGCGGGAGCTGTGCCTGCGGAAAGGCGACGGAGAAAAACGTCTGTAACCGAGATCTTGTCACTTGCACTAGATGGATGATATTTTTCAAGACTATTATGTTATATCTTGTACTATTAGTCGAGATTGTATGTCGGTCGCGGTGCATCTTACGACCAAGTCAATAATCGTGAACGAATACTCGCATGCACAGGGTAATATTGTGTGTGTACAGGGTGTCCCACCGAGGATTTACCCGTTACGATATCTCTTGAGATAATGAAGATATTCAAGTTCTTCTTGTTGTTCCTTAACATTTGTTTTGCGTAACACTCTGCTGTACAATTGTTAATTGTGGTGATATTGTGCATGGAAAAATTATTGATTTAATTTGTATTTAAATTACAATTACAACATCGTCTAATCGTTTTTTATGCGAGAACTTCCTAACGTATACATCAATGCGTATAATAATCAATACAAAGTATAGGCAATAATTGTATTGATGATGGTTATCAATTATTAAACGAGATGACGTATAGTAACTAAGACTGTATTACAATATCCTATACGGTGTAATACATAATAAAACGGTAATTACTTTCAAATAACTACTTGCTGATGTTTTTAGAAAAAATAAAAATAAAAAAAATATGGAAATCACCGTACGTTGTCTGTACAACACAATAACCACAATATTACGAGTATATTATATTATACACAGTAAATATATCTTTCACGTGTTGGTCCAAACCCGTTTTTCTTTCAAAAAATATTATAATTTCATACAAAGTTTGAAATAACAAAACACATTTAACGCATTATCCACCAAGTGAATAATGTATATAGGTATGGTATAATACGGCCGTCATTGACCAATGGTTGAGTTATTAGTTTGAAAGAAGAGTATACCTAATAATGTGCAATTAACCTATTTATTTTTTTAATTTTTTTTTTAAGAAAAAAACTTTCATAAAACTACATTAGTACCTGCTTCGGTGTTTAATCAATGATAATATTATTAGCCTATATTATGTTTGTATGGGTACAATGGAAGAAAAAGTCGAGTCGTAATAATCAAGGCTTATTCAACCAGTGCAATATTTAGTCCGTAAGCAACATACATTATGTTCCTCGGTGTTCATACTATTATTATTATTAGGTATTATTATTAAATTGTGTAGGAAATATCGACGAAGGAAATACGTTTTTTTTTATATTAATTACGACAGTTACGGTCTAAAAGTTGAGTATACCTCTTAATGAACCTATATGAAAATATTTATCAATAAATTTTAACATTCCGTCGATAAAATATATTATGATTGTTAATTCAAATAGATTTTCATATCACAAAATAAAAAATTTTTTCTAAGACCATCGTGACGAGATTATTCAGCATTGGCTGCAGATTAATTATATTGTTATTACTCTCGAGTAACAACACAAAACAGTATTTAAACGAAATAAAAAAACACATACACACACGCGCGCGCACACACACACACACACACACACACACACAATAGAACAAAGATAAATTATATTTGTTTATAAAACATTAACTAACGAAAAGCGTTAAAATTAAACATTATATTGTCATAGAAATTATAAAATGTTTAACCTTACATTTTTAATTATAGAGTAACCTTAAATCGGTGTTTATTTCAAGAGTATAATTTAATATACAAATATTATATTAATCGGTAACGAAAAAAAAATAATAATAATAATGAGATAAAAATAGAACCATAATATTATAATGCGTACTGCAGTGCTGGCTTTAATGATAGGTACTCGAAATGCGTTGTACAACCCGAAAACATGACACGACGGTATTACTGTAAAGGTCGTCTCGGCCGAATGTTGAACACACCGGTATAGTGGCGGCGTTGCGGTATTATTAAACAGGGATGCACCTACCTAGATATTATAATATAGGTACGTACGACCGAGTTCGTTTTTTGTTTTATTCGACGATATTAGCCGCGGGAACGTCACTGAATTTGTCTCAGTGCGCGACGCGTGCACAATCGCCGGGATACACGAACCGCTGAAAGGCGATTATTATTTATGTTGTGTAGACTTTCTCGGTTTGAACATCTCCGGCGAGTACGCGTGCATGATGATGATATGACACGTCGTATACGCGTGAATGCCACAATTATAGTATTATAACAATTATCACAATACCGCTGCAGTGCTCGAGGAACTGATAACGTCGGTCGGTAGGGGGACGATGATAATAAGACGATTATAAGACGCGTTTCGATCCTTGACGTGACTTATGGCATAATGTACAGGGTGATTTTTCGACCGGGCTCACCTCATTATTGTGCTTAAATTATGATTTATGGAAGACCATGCACCGCGTGTACGGCTACATTTTCCAAAACATATATTTTTCTTACCTCCTTGTAAGGATGTGGTGTATCCTGGGGCAATATCAACTTTTGTTTTTCAAACGGCAATAGGTACAATTTTTTTCCCCTCGCAAATATAACTATTCAGTTGACTTTCCCGGACCTTTTGATGTAACACAGCCACAGTTGGGACTCGTACATTTGGAATTATTCAAATTTCAAACTGCGTACAAAAGGTGTGAAACAATATTAGAATATTGATATATTTTCGCAAAGGGAATGATAAAACGATATAACCGACCTGGTGAGCTATAGTCGATATTTATTGATATACTGTTCTTTCATCTATATAATCACAATATCCGTGTATTGTACAAGCGCATCAATAGTTATTACATGTTATTACAATATACTCATAATTTACGTAATATTAATGGTAGAATTGCAAAAGAAAATAATTATTTACCATTTTTCGTGTGTGGGCTTTTTTGAATTTATATGACTCCGTAAGTGTCGCAGGTCCAAATCGCGGTTATCTACTCGTAGGCATGGCGGTCCAAATGTTGACTATGTTACTTAAATAAAAACCGCGAGATAAGTTAACAGAATAATAGTTCCTATACATGAAAAGCAAAAGTTGATACTGCCCGCACAAGATACACTTTAAGCCACGGAATGATCCTTTAGAGGTACAACAACTCCATACGTATTGGAAAATATGGCCTTACGCAGTGCACGTCACACGTACTTTCGTAAATCATAATTCGAACGAATCCGCATAATTTATATTCATAAAAGTGACGAGCGAATTATTGCCTCAACACTCGAGGATAAAATGAAAAAAAATGAAAAAACTTTTGTTTAACCGTGAATACTATTAAATAATAAACAATTAATATTGAACGTATAAATAGTCTATAAAAATCAATCAAATAAAAAAATTAAAAAAAATACGCGTATAACAATAAAGAGAATAAAATGTAAATATTGGTTCGAGTATTGTAGAGAAAGTGGTGCAGCATACTACCGGTAGAAAAAAAATCGTCGTCAGGCACGAAAAGCGCACCGAACAAGGTACACGATCATATTCGTTGTCTTAACTGTACTCGTCTCGTTAAGAATCCGTTTACATTTAAATGCACACGTCCGATAACGATTCGTTATTATTCAGGAGTAATATTTCGTAATTTTCGACTCCGGTCGGGGACTCGGGTGCTGCTCCTCGATCGCGTACGCACACAGCTCGTGCACGGTCGACTCCCGACCGACGATTTGTTCGCGTGCCGTACAGCAGCGCAATCACCGTGGTCGCAATAATTAGCCGAACGCCGGGCCCGACGAGACCGGCCAATAGGTCAACGGCGCGCAGACTTATCTCCGGGGACGCCGTAATTGTATTACATTGTATTATATATTGTCAATAAATGCTGTGTTATCATCATGTTGTTATCACGGTGTCCGCAGAAACGTGATAGTACGGTGACGGATATAAGGACGGACCCGAGCCGAGAACACCAGTCTCTTCGGGACAACACGATGAGACGGTTTTCGTAGTAATCCGGTTAACGCACCGTACAATCGTTGCAGTTGTCGTTATCGTTGTAATATCGTTTCTTGTCGTAGTGGACACACACACGCTCTGTACTCGAGGTTTTTTTTTTTTTTTTGATTTTTTTTTTCCTTTCGTCTTTTCTCCACGTTCACGCGCACTTTGCACGCACTCGTCTCGGCTCACTTATAATGGTTTACCAATTACTACCGTACATGAGGTAGGTACAAATTTACATCATGTCTGAAATATAGATTATTAATTACAACGTTTTCGAGAGCGTTTATGCGCGATATTCCCACGAATACCGAGTACAATACACGTGTTCGTGTACCGCAGACGTTCGGCTCGGACTGCGCGTCAATGCGTCATCGTTTTGTACGGGCAATTATAATGTATCGACTATCGATATTACAATATTATGCGTTACATAACCAATTAAAAATGTACAAATTAACGTACTCCATTTTCCGACAATTAGTATTTACCACGCTGATACGTGAAAATTGCAACAGTACCGAACAGATTAAATGTAATTTTCTGACTTTGAACGATTTCATCTTATAGCAACGCATAGGTTGCCTTTAATTGTTTCATGTTGTTAACAAGCGATACTGTTTTATGTGATTTATTTTATTAAAGCTTTAAGAATATTGTGACACAGCACTTAAATGTAAAATAATCCAACGTTAAGCGCAAATGGTTGTGTAATCATTATTGACAATATGAATATTAGTTTTTTTTATTTGTTGAAAATATATTATCTAAGTAATAACGACAATTTGGTACAATATTATTTTCTACAGTAAGTATCTATATACCTACGTTTCGATGGCCGTCTAAAATTAATCATTAAAATCGTTCTATTCCCTAGAGACTGTAGGTTTTATAGAATATTATAGTTTTATAAATTGCGCCGTTACGCAATGGACTTGTATAAACATTATTTTTCAATTACTCGAATGCACCGTTACATCGTGGTTGCTCTTTCAAACCTTACCGTAACACATATAACACATTGTGTTACCCGTGTCTCATCGGCTGAAGTTCAAACAATTTTATTTTATTCTCACTTTTGACTCCAATCAGTGAAAAATTACAAATTTCGTACTTAAACCATCGCACATTTTATAATACCATGAGTCCATCATCATATCCGTCATTACTATATCCTCTCAACAACAAAATGCTGCACGTGAAACGGTCATGAATCGTAACAAACGATTGCAATATCATTACGGGACAAATCGAATTTATTTGCGGCCGGTGCAATACACGTCTAAATAGCTGCATATTATGTTCGTACATGAACACAGCAGCTGCAGCGGTCGGGGGGAGGAGAGGGAAGCGTATTTATCATGGTGAACACGATCATAATAATAATATAATATTGTTATAACACGAACACCGATTAGCATTGAACACCTAAAACGTCGAAGGTTTGCCCAAAATCGTAAAACAATCGGTGATTTGAATAATTTATCGACGACGCGGGCAAACGCTGCATCCGGACCGGCCACCCGAGACGACAATATAAATATAGGTACTACCGGAACGGCCGTCCGGTCGGTCGGATGATGTATACACATTTTTCCACAGACGGGATCGCGGTCGTCTCGCGGAAGGTCCGGTCGTCCTAACCGTCATCGTGATATGGGGTACGGGCGAAAAGATGCGCCCGAGCCTATTCGTCTGTCTATTATTGTAGTTAAATCACGCGTAGTAGTAGTGTGCAGCACGGTATGATGATACCATACGTAACGATGTGTGCGAATGTGTACGTGCGCGTGCGCGATGAAAAAAAGAGAAAGAACGAAATAAAAAAAGCGAACGCCACGCAGGACCATCGTCGTACGTCGTCGTAGGAATGTCGCGCACGTGAACCGGTACACCCGGTCGACCTTCCCGGGCGTGTGTGAGCGTGTAAATGTGCACGCGTGTGTGTGTGTGTGCGAGAGCAAGACGTGGTCCCACCACTCGGATCGGAATCGTTTGGACTTTGAAGTGAAGAGTGAAAACGAGCGACCCGTCGTCGTAACACACATGCGTATATACGTATATAAATGTTATACGATATATAATATTCACGATACACCTGTATACGTGTTTATGACATTACGGACGTTTGCCAAACGTTATTATTATTACTAATGGTATTGCTGTTGTATATTATTCTTCCGGCACCACCGGCCGCAGCAAACCGGCCCCGGCTGCAGGTCCCCGCGCGCGCGCGCGCGCGATCGTTTCACTACCGTCGTCGCGACGGAGACTACCGTGTGACTGTGTCCGAGTAACGTGTCTGTTGCACATCAAACGCTCGCGCGCGAGTACACGCATAGCCGACGACGAGTGCGTTCGCGTTTTCCGACGAAACAATAGTCGCACACGCGCTCGAGCGTGCCCACCCGTACGTTTCTCCCGATCGCGCGAAAAACCGATTTCCGCGTCCACACACTCGACACGAACCCGCCGCCGCGCCGGTCGGGTACAGGTATATATCAGTGCGCGCGCGTGCCGCAACAAAGCTCGAGAGCGCCGACATGGACGACAAGGATAAGATACGGAAGCTGTTCAGCTGGAGCTCTAGCCTGACGTGAGTACTGAACGCAGACGCGTGCACCCTCGCGATCCGTCCTCGATCGATAGTAATTACAGTAATTACAATGCACGCGAGTCGAAAATCACAGCGCGCGATCGATCTACACGTACAATACAATCGCGGTCGAGTAAACGCATATCCGTCCTAACACCGTGATGATCGCGCGCACGGTTTTACTAAGACTTTCAGCGTTTCGCGATTTAAAATTTCCAATTTCTCGTGTTCTGCGCACCACTGAATTTTGAACGTTAGTTAGCCTTCCGAAAATCGATATTTCTAACGATAATATGGAGAAGATTGTGTAATTTGTTCATCATTTAGTGCGAACCGAATTTAAGATACTTAGACAGACGCTTATTGTCGTCGCTTATTGTTCCGACGATCAAGTCGGCGACCGTTTAAGTCTACGTCGCTGTACGACTATCGAACCTTTGCGCGAGGGCAGAGGCGAATACGGTACACAATCGTTGACGTACCTATCGCCATGATCGCGAATCTCTCGTGCGTTATCGTTTTCTATTTTTTCCGCTGTTTCCGCCGGCGCAAACATTTCACGGGAAAACGTTTTTTTTTTCTTTTTTTTTGTATTTAATCTCTTCCCCCCTACTCTTCACGCGGCGATGATCGCGCCGCGCGCGCGCGCGTACGTGCACACGCGCGGCGTTACGCAACGGAAGAAGAAATCGACGGCGGCCGGGCGAGTCCTACCGATACCAGTTTGTTACGCCACGGACGACGAGCGCGCCCGCCGCCAGCTCCCACCGCCGAGCGCCGGCCCTCGGGAAAGCTGGTCTCGGGGTGTCGGCCGTGAGACCTGATCGTTTTTTATAAAATTTACGTTTTTTTTTTTTCTCTCTCCTCGCTCGCGCGCACGCGTCGATCAACACTAATCATATTAATGCTGTTTACAATAATTACACATGCGCACCGCGTACGGGTTTTCTATGCCGTTTTGCAGATACGCGCGCACATTCACAGGCACACATACGAGAACACGCGTACACGCACGTACGCTCGTACACGCACGCACACGCACGCACACGCCACGTACACGCTGCACGAGCATAGCATCTGATTACGTTTTGAACAATAAGGTCTCGTCGTTTTCGCCAATCGGAGACACGTGAGAAGTGGCGAAAGACACGTAGGATTCGGTACTCGCCGTCTGCGTAGGCAACCGCTGTTGCGCGTGTGCACACCGACTTGCCTACGCTAACGTGTTCACGGCTCGGACGCGTGTTTTTCGTCTTTTCACAATATTTTTATTGCACTCGCGCGCACGTCGTGCATGATAAAACGTCATATTTACCATGATCGCGATGAGCAGATTTTGATCTGGGGAAACGGCTAACAACGATCGATACACATCGTGAACGTATTCCACGAACGCTACATTATTCCGTGTAACGAATTTTTTTTTTTTTTATTATTTTCACTCCAAGCGTCATCCGAGCATTCGATAATCTGCGACTTTTATTCTCGTCGCGCACAACGTTGTTAATATTATTCGTTTGCACTCATAAGTTTTATTATAAATACAAAACATTGTACTTTTTCCTTGAAACTTGAGTGGCAAAAAACGAATATCATCGGGCCCGTTTCGTCAACACCGTCGAACGCGACGAGTCCGCACGGCACGTCATGCCTTCGGCTCCAATGAAATTTGAACCATCTACACGTTTTTTGTCGAAAAAATCATTAAGATGAAGTCGAATTTTGCAGTTAACAATATCATACCAATCACCGGAAGCTGATTGACTAACAATCGGTGTCAAGGTCTACACTCATAACGCGTAATGATGCGTTCAATAACACAACAGTCAAATATATTTTTAGGTGCACATAACTCTTGTTGGGGATTTAGTTTTTAAACAAATCGTTAGAGGATAATGAGAATTTTCATATTAATTCCCTAATTGATTTCAGTTAGCATTATTCATAAGAAAATATTGTAATCATTTTACAATTCAACCTTCAAACTCTACGATGACGTATGCAATACATAATACTATTATAACCCATATAATATTTTACGTTATACTTCAGTACCCGTAATAATTAATAGTTTCCTAAGTGTTATATAAAATTATACAACAACAAATTCATAACGCCATCAAAATGGATTGCTTTTGTTTAAGTTCAATGCTACTCAATGAGTAGTAGGTACACGTTAATATACGAATAAAGTCTACCAGAGATCTATTATCAGTAGTAGTTTCGACACAAAAAGAGGTCTTCACTTTGGTAATTACCGCAGCTGACTTTGCAGCCACTCATGAAGGTCAGTTTTTTTCGTAAAAAGGGTCATGACCTAAGCCTATTGTAACTCGAGTGTATTTTTGCGGGCCCACTACTCCCCTTCCTTCCACTATCGTCGTAATAATTCAATTTATTTACAAATTTCCAACAAAACAGTTCAATGTAAGGTACTATCTTTTCGATTCATTACTCTTTATCGAGATAACCCAACAGACAAATTACTTAAAATCGATTACAAGCAATATAGTATTCATGGATACAGCCAATAGAACTGCAGCGACGTTAAAAATCAGTATAAAATCGGTAGGTACGTCATCAGATAACGGAAGACACCATATAACTGCAAGACTGTGAAAAGTGAACGTAAGTGAAAGGTTAAAGAGGATAACGAAACGAAACCGTATACAATAGGATCGGCCGAGTGAGTTTGCGGGGAGGGGGGAAATAATTAAAAATATAACATATTCTTAGTATTGGCTCAATGCGCACAGATTTGAATAATACGATTATCTCTTCACGAATCTATTCGAAACTGTAGTTCCGATAGTATCGGAATTAAGACCGTGTACTATAGTACAGCGACAAAAACATAATGTAAATGTACGGTCCGGATAAATATAAACAAAATTTGCAGGTTATCTGCGTCTAGAATCTGGATGACATCAAAGAGACTTTATACCTACCACGCACGTGTAGTGTTGCGAAATTCGTTTTTTATTTCATACAACCGTGAGTCAACGGTAAATTTTTTGGGAATGCAAACCTCTATTGTGCAACTTCATAACTCTGTTTCTTATTCCCTAGCAGATACTTGTTCAACAAATGTACCTATACGGTGTTAGCTACTCGCGTTAAATCCCCCCCTCCCTTTTGTCGACGACCGATGATATTTTATTGCGATTGATTTTGTTCGATCGAAAACTCAATTCGTCGTCGAAAACATCACGGATGCTATTTTCACTACACTTCATAACGACCGCTCTCGATTTCGATTCATTTATTGGCATAACATCTGCTCAATTCATCCGTTATTTTCACTGCGATCAATCAATAAGTGCGATATGTTCACCATAGTTCAACAGCGTCTTGCAGTTAGAGAAAACTGATGGTTTTTCTTTTTCAAATAGATGACCGTTTCGACGTATTTCCATCTTTAATAATATGATTTACTGGTAACAAGTATATTCTCGTCCACCGTTATAGACATTAAAATGTGTCGTTTAGATCTCTGAACGAAGCAAAACATTCTTTGTTGATAGTAATATTATTTGGGTTGCTATGTTTTCCATAAAATATTTACTTCCAAGTCAAACGATCGTAACGGTTTTGATAAACGTACGTAATGTTAAACAGCAAGTACACCGCAATGCGAGTCCGGTGACTAAATTGTGAAATCCATAAAAAAATAGTCAAATGAGTAATCAATAAACATAATTTGATCATATTAACCATCAAAGACACTATAAAGACAGCCGGTGTTGCTTCGAAAACGAAATCTTATCCCGCAATAAAATGTATCAAATACGTATTCTATACTTAAACATATGTACGAAAACAAACACTGTACAATGTAGCGCATTAGGCGCACTGCACTGTATACGACGTAAAATAAGTATAAAAAAAAATCAGAATTATGTGTTGAGTGCGCACAAAATGGTACGATACATCTCCATACACACAGTGCACGGACCCTCGTGTTTATACACGCGCTTGATACGAAAATAAGAACATCTTAAGTTTCTATATCAATAGTGATCCGAGACCGTAATGAACTGACCTTCGAAAACTGTCCACGACTCTGACGTCATCGTCCATACGTGTAATCGAACGCATTGCCAATCAGACCGGAAAAATATTGTTTCATCCTGAAAAATGTCATCGAAAACATTTTGATTTTTCCTCAGAGATTCGTCGTCGAGCACGTTGGTGAGAACCGCGGAGCACGCGATACATAAAGGCCCGCGACGAATCGTATACGATTATCGGGTACAGTTGAACGGCTAAGCACAGAGAAATCTAACGATAGTTCTAATATTATATTTAACCGTTGGTTACTTCATCCAACGTTGATAATTACCGCTGTTAACACACTTTTCGACCCATCGCGCAGTGAATCTGAATTTGACGTCGAGGAATCCGAATTTAAGCGTGCATTATGTTTATGCATCTCGTTTGAATGACACAAGTCACGGTAATGTTTCCCGAGAAATCGCTATTCACCGAAATGTGCGCAGCTAAAATTAATAACAGAACAGAACAATGATAATGTAGGTCAGTAGACAAAAATTCTTTTTACAGTTTCTTTTACCCGTTTCATCTTTTACTTTTATAGTATTATGGCGTAGCGTTGTGGTGCCAATGCGTCTAATTATAATACATGATCATAATTCTTATTCGTTAAATCTAAATATCGAAATTTCGCTGTAAAAAATAAAAAATAATAATAATAATTGCTCGCAACGTCCTTGCCTACTTCGATTTAATTACAATATTCCCTTATAGTAAACACATACCTACTCGTATATAATTGCATTATATGCCTTAACCATTTGCTGATTGCCATAAATTCTAAAACACGTTTTTATTGATTTTAAATCTACGTTATAACCTTCATTTATTTTAGTGGTTTATTTAGTTATTTTTTTTTATACTCCAAACGACACACTATAGAGCGCAAGAGTGTCTCTTCAATCTGTTATACTTTAAAGTTTATTTAACACAATTTTATTTTACATAAAAACGATAGGAAATAATTTCCATTATTTTTTCTGTATCGATAAAAAATAAAAATAAAAAAATTATCTTAGTTATAAGAAATTAATATTATTTGGTTCTTAATAAACACAAATAAGTTTGCATATTTTATTACTATTTATGTTACATAAGAGCAATGCATTATTTTTATTATTATAACAAACAATAACTATAGAGGCACCTACTTAAATCCTGTTGAATTAATTTTTTCGAAATATTTTCGTTAAATTAGCTACATATTTAAAATTTTTTTATTGAAATTCTAATTTTTCAACTCCGACTGAAAATGTTATATATCTTATTTACATTAATTAAAATAAAAAAACAATGCTCATGTGACCGGCTGCAGTAATATAACTATATAGTATAGGAATGAAACGTGCAAGAAAATTTAACGAGTAAACATATTATAAGGTTTTACAATATTTTTTGATAACATGGCTCAAATTATACAATTTGAAGGTTAAAAATATTATTTTAATAAACGTTCGTGGCCATAGCGTACCTAGATATTAAAATTATAAATGTGTTATCCGTTCTCACGCATTAGGTAACTAAAATATACCATTTGCGCTGCCTATAATTAAATCACCTGTGATAATTAATGATTTTACATCGATTTTACTTTAACGAAGTAATATACGAATTGCATGCACAAAAGTAAATGTTGTTCGGAAATCGTAAACTAAATAAAATTATAATAATGTAAAATATGAGGTAGTTGTTTTCAAATTGAATTTTTTTTGTTCATGCGCCGAATAAAAATTATTTATTCTGCGTAGCAACCATATAACTTATGAATGCCTAATTGTTAAAAAAGAAAAAAAAACATCTACCCAACGCTTAATTAAATAAGCCAAAGGAATGTTTTAATCCGAAGGAATAACAAACAACCTTCGTACCGAACCAAGCTAAACATAAAAATAAATACTGATGAGGACATCCATTATAATAGATGTCATAAATGGTTTTATGATTTATTATTTTTATGTATACCTAAGTGTTAAACATAATAAATAGTATATACTAACACGGTATAATTTGCTAAACGTCATCAAATTTGATTAACAATCGTATGCATATACACCCAAAGACGAGTAGAATAATTAAATTTGATGTACGTCGGACTAAATGGCATTTCCTCATTCCAAGCGAATAATATAAAACTTAATCACGACTTGGTGTTAGCTTTTGGCCGCGAGTCGTCAACAGCACTAAAAATGTTAACAATCATCGGCTGATGTATGATTAGACACAAACGGTTCTGATTAATTTCGAAACGCTGCTTATGAATGATTGCGAAACGTGTAAAATGTAATTATAATATCATTTAAAGTAAATAAAATAATTTTTAATCGTGTGAATAAACTATGTATAAATATTTAAGAATGTCTTACGACTGAACGTATAACATTCTTGGAACAAACGTTTCTGAGCTAACTCCCATCGTATGAAGAAAAGAAAAAAAGAGATAGACGACATTGTTCTTTAACCATTGTGGTTTATTGTTTATTTTTTGTTTATTGAAGTGTACGTTTTAACTGACACCTAAATAAACAACCAAAGACAATAACAAGTTACATGTCTATAAGTACAGCATACCGACGTTTATATTATGACAGGGTCAGGGCCAATTATTTTACGGATAATTATTAATTTTGTCTCTTTAACTCCTTGTCCTAACCGCTCGTACGAGATTCTGTACCGTTGACATGAAGTATTTATGTATGATTACCAGGAATACAATTTTCATTCGTGTATAATCGAATTAAAATATTATACCACGCACTGCTATGCAGTGTTAAGTAAATTTCAAATGCGTTTATAAACAAATAATCACATTATACCAATACACGCCTATATGCGATTATCCTCGATCAGATATTAACCTGGGCTTAAACGATTTTCACGAGCTATGTAATTTGTGAGGTTATTTCATTTTTTCTTAACTCGAATATTGGTGGATTTTTAAATAAATGCTTCAAGCCAAATTGAATAGTTTACTCGGGTCTCTAAAAGATTTTGGAAATATTTCCAAGAATAAAAGTTTGGAAAAATTCAATCTCCTATATTATCATTAATGGTTTTATAAATGATAGTGTTTATGTGATTAAATTTTGATTGTTCACAAAAAATGAATTATTATTGTACATTAATTGTGAACAATTTTCTTTAAATACTGTAAAATAAGAATTTAGAAAAGTAATTTCAGAAAATAAAATACATTTATTCTCTCCCATTCTCATTTTCTTTACCCTATTTAATATTTATAGAGTTTTTTTTTTAAATCGAAATCGTGCATGACGAATTTTATTATTTTCAGGTTAAAAATTCAAAGAATGAAGTTCAACGTAGGTTCTTAAACTAAATTTTTATGTCTCACTCACGTAGCAGTTTTTAATTTACACAAATGTGTTTTATTTTATGTTCACGTGGCAAACAGTTTAAAACTTGTAATAACATAAATAATAACACACCTCGTTGAAAATAACAATTACAATTCGTTCGTTTGTGAATAATGATTTTATTTATTTTTTTACCCCGCAGCGAAAGCGATAATATGCTTCCGATTATTTTACCCCCCCCCCCCCACATACGCACACACGAACAGTAGTTGGGCGATTTTAAGATATTACAACGGTTTCGCGAACGTCCGAGAGAATCGTAACGGCAAAAAGTAAAACTAAAAAACACCAGCGTGATCACATAAGACGCCCGAACGGCCGGTCGCGCGGATACCGCAGCTGGTTTGTTGTTTCAGAACATGTTTACACGGTTAAATCATAATAAGAAAACGAGCTTACGCGCTGCTGGTTGTTGACCCGAAAACTGTAACGCCGGACCGCGGTTAGTGTACGAAAATGAGAAATTCGTTAGCTAATCGCGCGCCGCATTTTCAACCGGTTTACGTGTCGCACGCGTGTTCTCGCGCATTTATTGTTTTACGAGTCTCGTATATCGAACAGGGCCGTCCTTAGGATTTGTGAGGCCCAGGGCGAAAATACCTTAAACACCTTTTAGGTATTAAATCATCTATCTATAAACATATTATTATGACATTAATAATTTTATTCTTATCACACAAAAAATTTGGTAGGTACCTCAGACACCACGACGAAAATAAAAGCAATTTTACTACTTTTTTTAAACGCGAGGCCCCAAATTTAAGCAAAAATCGTGAGGCCCAGAGCCTGGGCTCCGCTCGCCCCCCCTCTAAGGACGGCCCTGGAACACACACGCGCGCTTTCGTAAGCTTTTCGGTACCGCAAGTGAACGTTCTAGACATGATGGAAAACCACGAAGCTTACACGCCGCCGTAGATTATACAGTATCAGTTACGATGGTGTGTGTGGTAATGCGTATACCACGAACACTGCAGTGCGCAGGAAGTTTCACCAGCGGTCCTGGCGAACTTTTGGCGAGGTTCGCCCTTTCCACCTAGGTCGAGTAAAAATTAAACAAACACGCGCCGTTATAGTATAATTTTGCGCCCCTTTCACAAGTCTCGTCCCCTGCGTGGCGGGCACGGTTAGCCGTGCACAACCTAGGTACGTCACTGCCTAACCGGACCCGTAACGTCATAATGTGCTAGACCATTTTCAACGACGTTTTTGCGTGCACCGGTTTTTTTTCTCTTCTTTTTCTCGTCAAATAACCACATCGACACCCTGATTTTGTGTAAACGCTACATCATAACACGTTAATATCGTACTCTCGGTACGCTCACATACTCTCCGTTTTCGGTGTTCACGTGTACAACAATATTTCGTCCGGCGCATCGCATAAGGTCTATTTTCATAACCGTCCGAGCACAGCCCAGATATTGTACGTGCAACACGACAATATTATTATTACGCACGGCTTGCTGCGTAAACACCGCGTTCGTAGAATGTACACTATACGCGTATTATTATATGACCTCCGACGAGAGGACTACAATGCGTGTGGAGCAGCACTATAATACATATACCTTACACAGTAGTGCTGCAGCTGCGTATAATATATTACGAGTGGTGTGTATTGCAACAAACGCGACGGACATCGCGTGCGAAGGCGGCAACGATCGTCGTAACGATTAGAACAATTTTATTTTTCCGTTGCTATAAATTCGTATGAAAACTTGTAGGTACTGGCCGACTGACAGACTCGCCATCGCACAGCTTTAACTACTGGACGGATCAGTACCGTCCGGTTATCTAGGAAATATTACATTTTGTTGATTTTAATAATTACCGAGCGTCGTACAAGGTGTAAATTAATATTGTATGGTTAAATGAAAGTAAATATCTTTAGGTCATACGACGACGATTGTGTGCTTTTTTCAACCTAAATAATTTTCCATCGAAATGAAAACGGCTCTAATCTAAAATAGTAATCTATCTTTTGGGTGTTGTGATATTTTTGTCATTTACATGGATTTATATAGTGAATCTTCATAAGTATTCTTGCTCTACGATAAGACTATAAGAGGTATTCCCTATGTGTAGAGCAAAGCTAGTTTCATTAATTTACCTATTTTACTTTGTGTACATTTCTACCTTCTACTAAATAAAATATATTTTACATTTTACTCTTACATTATATTATTTCGACGGCCGCAACGTTTACATGAACAAATCTCTACTTAGAGCCAAGAGGTTTCGGTGACAGTTTATACATAATTGGGAGATTTGACCCACGTGAACCCTTCTATTAAGCACATGTACCCGGTGTGATGGCTGGTGCAGTGGAATAATGATTATTATCACACAGACGTGACAACGTCGAGCAACAGTGACCACCCACGTATACGTGCATGGCCGAGGCGCAATGTCAGTTTTTAACAACAGTATACTCATCGAAAATATTGACATGCACTTGATATGCATTTTGCGACATCAGCCATTAATGCTTTAAGACAGTGCAGATACACAACCTTTTTTTTCGGCGGGCCACATCAGTAAAATATTTCATTCTTATAGGCTATAGATAACTACATTATAAACCTACTTGTCGTATGTCTTTATGGTACAAGTTGTACATATACAGTATACAATTTACAATAAAATATCTCGCTTTTATTTTATTTCCTACTGATAATTAGCTATTGAAAAATCTGTACCTATGTCATGATGTGTACTGATATTTTCTCACATGAACCTAATAAAATAAAATAATAGACCGCGATTAAGTGATGATCATCTGAACTCACTTTTAGGAATTGGTATGACAACAAACCAGGCGTCTTCGCATCATTAATTATTAAATTATACATTGTAAGGTTATTGTGATATTTTTCATTATCAAATTATTATTGGTAATTTACACAAATAAAAAAATAAAATTTTTGGAAATAATTAAATTTTTTGTAATACAAAAACAAACCGCAGGCCACATCTAAGACTACGGTGCGCCACATCGCTGCTTTAAGAGAGCACGTCATACCCTCATACGTTGTCTCCGTCTTACAAATATACAAAATAGCAAATCTGCGTTCGGCAGAACCGATTTTGTGTCGTTAGCTGCAATACTAGAGTAAACCGACCTATTATCAGACTTAATGGGAAATTGGTTTGATAACATATATTATTTACGTTTATTTTTATTCATAAGCGAGTTGTATTATTAAAAAACCTGTGACATCAGACAGATAATGTCTTCTTCCCCAAGTTTAATAATAGGTCAGTAAACTCTAGTATTAAATCTAACAACAGAAAATTGATTATACTGAACGCAGATTTGCTATGTCGTATACGTTGCTCGTGAGACGAAGACAACATATTTTGTCATCTTAATCCTCGCGCGCGCGCCAAGAAAACCGAAAACCAGTGACAGTGAGAGAAAGAGAGAGTGAGAGAGTGTATGTGCGAGAGGGGGTGAGCTGGAACGTTTTCGAAAAATCTTTCACACCCCGCCGCCGTCGGGTCACATCGCGGTTGACGACATTTACAATCATATGTAATTATAATAACGATGATAATTATCGCCGAACGTGAAAACAATATCAGCCCTGTTGCTGTCGACGTGGGCGACTTGCTCGTACCTACACGTGTACAGAACACAATTACGTCCAGTGCTGAGCTAATATTTTTCCCAGACGAATCGCGGCCCCGCGGACTGCCGTATACGAAGGCGGCGGCGGCGGCGTCGACCAAAAGTGAAAGTACTCCTCGGACGTAGTGACCGTGAAGGTAATTCGATAATAATTCGGTTTCGAGGCAACGCGCAGCGCACGTCATGTACCTATATGTATCTATGGCGAAAGCTCTTTTTCCTCTCTAGCGTGTCGTCACCACACGTTTGGTTTTTGTTTTTTTTTTTTTCACTCCGTCTCGTTATGTTATTATTATCACATATTATTACTATTACTACTATTACTATTATTATTACTATTATTGCAATCCGCACGGCCGCCGATGGACCCGCGGCACCGGGGCACGCCATTCCGGCGATTCTTATTATTTTCTCGCTTCGTTTTCCCCCGGCTCTACTGTGCACATAATATACGCGTGTGTACCACGACGACCTCAGCTACATACGACCGTACACGCAGCATCGTCCGTCCGCGGCCCCATCGACACGGTTCAGTACCGTTTATCTGGCGCCACCGCTTCGTATTAACAGTAGCTCATGACATAATAACGTGTAGGTACCCAGAAGTCGTGAAATAAACTGTAATATTAACATACGTGTACCTATAGCGCACGATGAGTGATGCGCCGAGTCCGCCTGTCCCGTATACATAGCGTTCGATACGATTAGCGCGCACCGAACAGAAACGCAATATACGCGGGTTCGCAGCGGTCGAGACGCGAACACACCCTGTATATAGGTACAGCAATATGCATTTTTGTACATAAATAAGTCGAAATAGTTCTTTAACTAGAAACACCCTTCTCTTTCGTATTTCTATTTCCTCATCAAATTTATTAAATTCTCCCGTGTAACGTGTTGCACGTCTTGCAAACGAAAATTCCACCTTTAACGGCTTTAACCACCCCTAACTTACATCTTTAACCAAGGTATTCTACCTGTATACTTATCATTTCATCTATCGTGTATTTTATGTCTGTATGTTTATTATTATTATTGTTATTACCGTGCTGTTATTATTATCGCTCAGTTTCTTACTGTCTTGGGCCTCGGCCCGTGCTGTTATTAAAACAAAATAAAAATTAAAAATATGCATGACACCGCGTGCGTCGTATCGCGGCGCGTTCACGCGTTACGCGCAAAAAGCGTGTGCGCGTCGCGGTCGTACAGCCGCGAGGGTATATGCACAACACGAAGATTCCGTTTTGCGCAACTATAGCGCAGCCGAAAATCGTTTCGCCTTGTAACACCATGTACACAATGCATTATATTATTATCGTCTAACGTCACGTCATAGACGGGCTCGAAGTTAAACACGCGAAATACTTTGTGTCTACGTGTTATAACGTTATGTTGTCGAGTGCGGTGAAAAATATTTTTGAATATTCCAACGCGCGTTGTTTCCTACGCGTGTCGAGTTTCCGCTGTCGTTTTCTGTGCCACTGTTTCAATGAATATGAAATTGTTTCCCGTCAAGATGATGTGATATTAATTATATGTTCCTAGCATACATAAAATTGTCCAGGAAACATTATTAACCACGAGTGTTATCGGAATAATGTGTACATGCCTGCAGTATGTTCTTTCGATTAATTCTCTCGAGAAAAAATAAAATGAGAAAAACGTTATCGATCTAACTAGCGTCATGTAAATATGCTGTTACTGTTTTAGGTTTTGGTTTAGCTAAAACGTCGAAATTTTTTTGTATAATTTGTTGTAATGTTTGAACTCGACAAGACAATGATAAAGGTTAATGTTTTAAAATTACCAACAAATGAACCATAATACTGCTAAAAGGTAATCAAATTTTATACGCTGACCTACCGGTGAACAAGAACCTAAGGTTAGCAAGGAAGGGACAAACATATTTGTTAGATTAAAAAACCTGTTTAGATATTTCGAACAAATAGAAAACTGTTTATTGCGAGTGTAACAATTTTCTCCGTTCTAAATAATGGAATTACAAAGGCTGAAAGAGGGCTTTCATCAATCGTGCGAGCACTATGCGTACACTTGAAATAATGACAAATACGCGCGTTCCTTTGTGTAGGGTCCGACCTCATTTCGCCTCGGTTTTCTAAAGGAATATTGATTTAAACATATAAACTATTAAACACATCGTGTATATGTATTATGCTATTTATAGTTTTACGAACTAAAGCAAAACGTCTTGTTGGAGTTACAATTTAAATAATATAATTTGTATCGTGTTTGTATTCGTATAACCTGTTTTTTCACATTATACTATACATTTTATACCTATTGATAACAAAAAAATCTTCCCGTATTTTATCACGAATCTCAAAATGATAATAATAACTCTAAAAGGAACTAACGAAATGTTTTTATATTATATATATAACATTAATAACTGATTATATTAAAATGAGTACAATAATTACTTCACGTTTCAACGTTCATCACTACAGTGTGATATGGCTTCGTGAAATTGAGAAATATTATCTATTATTTATTTATGTAAACAAAACATTCGTCACTTAAATTCACTCACTTCTTATACTATACACACTCTCTGAAACTATAATCTTATGTCACCAAAATGTTCACACCTTACCGCATTTATATTATGTGCTACATCAATTATTCCGAATGTCCCATACGCGTGTTCATATACGATATAGTATAGGAGCTAGCGTGCACACGCGAACACATAGTCGAGTCCACAAGAAATCGCTTTATGTAACAACGCGAAGAAACCGTCAATACCCGTTCAAACTTGTTTTTCTTTCCTTCATTTTTTTACCTCAAGTCGAAACTACGCGGCGTATGCGTTTCACGGTTCGGCGACAACTGTACCGTCACACATTTCAAAAAGTATACAGTCGACGAAACCGGCGAATGGTAATTATTTTTATATCGTACGCGAATGTCGAAGTAGGACTTTGATGTTAATACGCGTACGAGCTGAAAGTTCAAACGCGATATAACTATCGTACATTACGCACATAATTTACGTAATTCCTACGTGCGAGGCAGTCCTGACATAAGGTAAAGTGTAACATTTCTCACGACAGTTCCAACTTTGAATGCACCTCTGATGTGATTTTTTTTTTATTATGCTGTAGGTAATAACATATTATATTTATAAAACGTTACGTGGAGCGCTTTAGGTGGTGAACGTAATGGGTTCTACTCGTCCGGACTTAAATCCCACCCTGAAAACATACGAAACGACCAAACACACTTGGGAAATTAATCCACAGAACGAAGACAGTTTTCACAATATTTATTGAATGTATTCGTCAATCAGTTATAGTGATCTTAGTGCGCGTATATGAAATAGATTACCTTCAATTAAATCATAATAATGTACCGATCAAACGAACACGTATAATAATATACATTGTACAAGTGTTTGTTTCGAAACGGTTTCAGTCAAATATGATGCAATTAATTTCAGGAATGCGCGCATGTATTTACTGTATGAATCGCTTTCATGTGTTATACCAAACAATGACTATAACACCGATGTAAATGTAATAATTGGTGTAATATTGTTTTTAAAAATTTCAAATATTGTAAGCTGAATGATAAATTCTTCGAGGTATAAAAATTTCCGTATAAAAAAAAAAAAATCATCTAAAGATTACAGTTGGTAACGTTTTCGGGGAACTTTTGTTTTATGCAATTTGACCGTGCTTACACCGTTTTTGGACGTTTCTTTGTTGGCTAGTGGGAAGGAGGTCTTAGAAAATGTTTGAAGCGGCACACGACTATACTGCCGAGTGTATTTTTACCACGTATACCGCGGTAACACGTGTACCTACTATTTCACCGTCCCGCACTATACGTACTACACTACGGTACACTGGAGCCATGTGCGTTTCGTGTCGCATATTATAAGTCCTTGCTCCGCCGCCGCCGTCAGCCGCGCGTGCGTCCGGGCCGACGACGACGTGTGTGGCGCGCGTACGATTTCCATTCTCGGGCCGCGCCGGGAAAACGCGCGATATTGCCGAAAGTGGGTCAAGTGGTTATATTTTGTATTGTCCGATTTTCCCGCAGCGCTGCGACCCCGACGGCGGCGACGGCGACCGTTTTCCACCGGGAGGGAAGCATATACACACGCGTACGTGCGACACGTCCGTTGTTTACATGAACACATATACATATATATAATATCTTAAACGTGTATGAATGCATGCCGTAGACAGTGTGCGTGTGTGTGTGTGTGAGAGAGAGAGAGAGAGAGAGAGAGTGGGAGTTAGAGAGAGGGTGAGAGAGTGGAAATGACTTGGAAAATAATATAATCCTTACAAATTCGCCGCGTCGATGGAGACCTTCACGCACGCTTTCACCCACTGCTCCGAACGCGGCATTTGCAGCCGCAGACCTATTCTAGACGGACAGCGTTTATGGTGACTTTTGCATGAAGAAAAATTGTCAGTTGCTTTTATAACCTATACGCACTGCGAAATGTAAGGTTTGTGAGTCTGCGTTACAAATCTTCCTTCATGCGCCTATAAATCTAAGATCTAAGATGCCGTCGTAAGATCTTATTGCGCAGTAAGAATTTATTATTTTATTCAATGCGTTACCGACCTAAGACGAGTTGGATAAGAATATCACGTAAACGGCTCTATGTGTTGGAAATCACCTGTACTCACTTCGTCGTACATTTTTGTAAAATCTGTTCATCGTTGAACGATTAAGCATATGGCATTTGAAAAGCGTACCCCGTCAACAAGGGATGGAAAAAAAAATTTCAAGTAAAAACTTCATAGTGAACATAAAAACGTGATTGGAAACTAGTGCAGCTAAACGAATAGACGGTGGTAAATTTTCAAACCACTTGATACGTGCGCGACGTGATACTTCAGCACCTCACCCCGTTTTACGCGGCCACAAATGTTTCGTACAACCTCAGAGCGAATAGCGCAAATTCTCCCAACAGCGTGTGTGGAGCGGAAAACCAATTATTTCAGTCGGTTATATATTTTCTAATATTCCAACCGACGTAAAGGTTTCCCGCGGCACACGTGTATGTTAAAATTATTATTACAATTATTGTTATTATTATTATTGTTACTGCTACTACATAACACACCATGTATAGCTGATACCGGGAGCGAGTGAAAAAAAAAAAAAAACCCAATGCCTCTTTGAGCACCCCTGCCGCCGCCGCCGTGTATGCGATCGTCGTAATTACATTATTATGCAACTTGCATGCCAAGAATGTCGTTTTTTTCGAACGGCCACGGCCGTCGGACCGTGCGTCGCGGTCGATCGGTCGTCGTCATCGAATACCGCGTTCACTATATAATCATAATAATATTATCGAAATAATGTATTAATCGAAATTCTACACACGCACACGACTATTATTATCATTATTATCATTTTTATTATTATTACTGTAGCAGTGTAAACCACGTGATAACAATAAATGTGATAACGTTAAAATGCACTGTTACATAACGCCTTCGTGGTGTTATAAAGAGAGACGTGGTCGTCGCCGAGTCTGACGTGCCCGTCGAGGTGCGGGCCGCGGTCGAAGCGGTTACCGCGGTCAGCGTGGTCGCACGGTGGGCACACACACACATACACTTGGCGTACATCCGGTTTTCTTCGAATTTTTCGTCGATACTGGTCACGCGCTATCCTGCGGCGAGCACGTCAACCGTTGACATCGGGACACGTATATTATACAATATGTAATAACGGCCAAGACTATCCGCGGTAAGCGCGCCGTTCGTTGTCGAATGTACAGTGATGAGTGGCCGTGTGATAGCTGCTCGTAGGTACCAACCGAAGAAATGATTTTCATAACAGTATACAGGACGATCAGGAACACTGGGAATCACTTCGGAATAGTGTATGCGCCGCGGGACTCGCATCGATTTTGCAGATACGTGAATTGCGTGTTCGCTACGTATTGCGTTGGCAGGTAATCCCGAAAATAAACACACGCCCGGAGAAAAGTCCACGCACAAACGCGCGGTAACCGATTATAACTATCGTGATGTACGGTTTAAGACAAATATTACGTTCTAACTTTTATTTCACACATGTATTCATTTACGAGTCCGGTATCAGCTTATCCTCCCCCCCCACCATTCTACTTCTTCTCACTCGCTCTTCCCGTTCCGTGTTTCTCCTCCCGTCGATAAATACTATAGCAACACGTACTGTAACGAACCCCCGATCTTCGATTCACGCTTCTAATACGGATTACGAGCGTATTAATGTGATGTCACCGCAACAGTCTTGGTCATGGGCGTGAGCGTGTGGTCTTATACAACGCTGTGTACAGTTGCTGTCCGTTAAACGATTTAAAAGTGAAAACTATTCAACGATCCCGGACGAAACGCACAGTATTGTGCAATCTCATATTTATTTTTGTAATTAATTATTACACCGTGTTTTATGTAATTCCCTGACAACAACGATAACGTACGAAATTTCAATATCCAGGACTGTCCACGCGGAAAAACGTGTACGACGGTCGGACGAGTAAATCGCTGCAAATGAGATGTCGATGATGACAAATCATATAATATAATAGTATAAACATGATGTTACAGTACTACTTTTATAAATTCAGATAACTCCGATCATCACGGATTGGTCTCAATATCTGTATAAGTTTCGATTAAATACGAATGCGTCGTTAACGACTATATTACATTCAAATTCACTTCGAGGTACCAGCACGGTTTAATACTGCACCGTTTCAGCAACGAAATGTTACACATATTACACTACACCCATAAGTGCATCGGAGGAGAGCAGAAATGCCCAATTTACTATGACGTACACAGTATATACATAATAATTAATATGATATATGAAGCATCGAGCATCATACTATACCATACGTCATATGGTATTACATATTATAAAACATAAATGCATGCAGTTAGTATAGATTATTATTCGATTATTATTTAGGTAACTATATATTATCTAGCACAATACACGTCATGATCTACTCGTATATGCTAGATCGGTAAGAATAACACTACCAGTATAAATATTACACGCGTAACAGCTAAAAGTTTTAAGGGACAAGCATCCGCTTCAAATGTTTTGTTCTTTAATTATTTTATAAATTCCAGTAACGCGGGTCGTCCTAAAATAATGATAGTAAAACAATGACAGTTTTTTATGGTTCTTTGGGGTTACTACTGCTCATAATATTATTGTCTTACATAAACACTAGATGTAGCTTATTCATTTTAATAACGTGATTATGATGATAAATATATATATTATGATTAACATTATGTAAATCATAAATGTATTAAAGACATATGAATACACATCTTATTTAATTGCGATTTGCTAAATAAAATATAAACCTCTTTCTACAGCATGAACGAGCAAATCAAGTTATTACAAAACATATCTTGTAAATCAGTCAACTTGACTCAGTTGCTTACACATCGGCCTTAAATGGTTTATCTACATTTCGAGTTTTCGAAACATACATACATATATATATAAATACTATCAAGTTGTCCATAATTATTACTAGATCATTTGAGCTGGGTTGGTTTTGACTTATAAACTGACCAACTTTTAACGATGATTTACGATTGAAATTTAATTGTCCTTTAACATATTACATTTATATTAAGACAGTTAAAGATAAATATTTAACCTTCAAATACCACGACTACATTAATATTTATTATTTATTTGAATAAATTTTTTTTCCAAATGCTTTAACATACTTATTTTGCAAGTTGTTGCCAATTAGTTTTTGTTTTCTTATAATATATATGTTTTTTAATCATTAATTAAATAATAACTTTTATCAAAAAACACTGTAATTCCTTGTTAATTGGATAATAATTATTATTTTTTGCAATGTTTTTATAATTATATTTTTTATCATACAATTCTTAACAAGCATCAATAAATATGTTCGGATAACATACGTATTTCCAAAAAGAATTCGTTAAAACATAAAATTATGATAAAATAAAATTCATGATGTACATGAATTTATTAATAACCTAAATGATCTTATCAGAATAGTCTGTTCGTCATAAACCAAAACGTATTTTTGCAAGGTTAATATTTATTTTTTATCGGCCTGTTCCGATCTTGTTACGGTAAAATAATATGAAAAATGTTTTTGGCCACAGCTTTACGATTTTATGTGATATATTTGCAATCATACGGAATTGTATGATATTATAGATACTATGCGGGTAGAGTGAAATAAACAGTACTGCAATTTTCAATAATCCTATGTCATTACTGTTTACAATAAAAATTATTATTCGTCAGTTATAACTTATAATAACTTAGAACGTAAATGAATATAATATGAAACAATTGGAAATGTTGCAATATCGTCAAAAGTTATTACCATATATTGTACAATGTGTAAGTTCGCACAGTTCGCTGTATATTATTAGGCTGAAACCATTTTACTTGCTAATTCGCACTGATTCTTATAATACTTGTGTTGCAAAAATGTTGATCTAACGACGTGGGTACATTTCACAATGTGACACTACTATTGTAGGTTGTTAACATAACTATTTTCAATAATTATACATATTTAATACACCGTACTAACCAAACTTAAAATTGTATGCGTCATAAAGTCACTATATTTTACAACTGACATGCGAGATACAATATTACAATAATGATCAAATTTCGTTATTAAAAAACTGAATTATAAACAATTTTTATATGTCCCCAATTACCTATTTAAATTAAATTCAATTTAATGTCCAACTAAAACATTTCAAGTATGTGTCCTTGTCATTAATACAAGATATACTTGAGTATTACCTTATAATATTACTTTCGCATCATTGTAGTTGTATACATAAAAAAAAATAATACTATCCGATCATTAATTAAAATAATAATGATCATGTATGATGTATCAACTATCAATGCATTAGACATTGAACACACGTGACTAAAAAACATCAGAAAAGAGCTTTGATTAACATCTAACATTGATCTTAGTTTATTTTACTAAGAAATATTAGTAAACGAAATAATTCGTCTCTTTACATAGCCGAGAGGAGGAAAAATAGTTTCATATTTATAACGACCGCACGGTCATTTTCGGTTATAATACGTATAATATTTAACAGTTCGTAGACGATAGAATATTAATCAAACACCCGTGGATTTACATGACTGAAATCGGTATGACATTATGTATAAAGCACCAACAGATTTGTGCGTTTGTACGGACGCGTTTTATCCTATTATATTGGACGGGTTCGGTATTATAATTTTGTTCGATCGCACGGCAAGCTTCCGGTTGGACCGCGAGTCTGACGACGACTCGGAAAAGACGAATTCGTTGTACGAGATCGGTGACGGACACGTCATGTGGAACTAGAGCACAGTGTCATTACACTTTGCGATCGCGACTCCTAAGACTACCGCGAGCTACCTGCGTACGCGCGAAAGAGTGTAATAATATGTATTATTAAAAAACACGCCGATCGTGTGTCAACCTGCGTGCGTATAACATGTACATAATTTACGTATTTCTAGCACGAATAATATATATGTATTATATATATATATATATATATCTGTTATTATAAGAACTCGGGTGCTTCTTCGTGTCGTCAACGCGTACGTATATAACAATAATGATACGTAAACGATCGGTCGACCCGGGCGGGGGGGGGTGAGGCACGCACGCACGCACGCGTACACGGGACGGTGGAAAAACACACATATAGACGCGTAGTGTTTTACGCCGTTCGCCGGTCGGACCGAAGAAAGGAAGAAGTATGGTAAAAAAAAAAAAACTGGTGGGGTCCATCGAGCAAGGCATTGTGGTCGATGGCACTGCCGTTCTTTCCGAACCGCCGCTGCAGTAGTTACCTATTGTCGTCGGCCGCGGTCCGTCCCCGGTACGTTCACTTTTCGTCTGTTTTTTTTTTTCTTTTCTCCTCTTTCCGCCTCTTCGGTGCGTTTGTTTTCTTCGCCCTCCGCGTACGTTTTCGTCTGCGAAAACACTCGACCCGTCCGCCGTTTCGCTCGTTCGTCTCGTCGTGTGTGCGCGAGCGCCGCGCTCCCCCGTTCGTTCGGTTTCTATCATCTCCTACACGCACAAGGTACAACAATAACACTATATAACGATGTGCAACGGCGCACAATAGTGTTGTACAGTAAATCGTTTACTCTTTTCCTCCGGAACACGATAGTAATAACGAAAAAAAAAAATAAAAAAATAAGGTATTTCGAGATAAAATAAGTGTGTTTCAAACGGAAAATGTGCGTCCCGCGTTCGTCGAATCATTAGTGTCTCTACCAGCCCACACGCGCACACACACACACACACACACACACACACACACTCGTACACACACGTACAAGGCGTCGTATTGTTCCACAGGGCCCGACGTAGTCCACTCGATCGCCGCGCATCGTCGCTGTCAAAGTTAGTATTTTTGGGAAATATTTCGTAAACCGATTGCGGTGATGTATAATGTATTATACATTTAGTTTCGAAAGAGGACGCGAATAGGTGCGCTCGTTTTTCTCCTCGGACACTTTTCCGTGCGGTCGAAAACGACAAAACCCCCTTGCCGACACACGACCACGATTGTAACAGCACTGTACTGCCTCGTTACTATTGATTGTTTTAGACGTTTTTCGTATCCCTCCGTCGTCGCCCATCCTTCGCTAGAAATATGGTATTTACGTTGAACGGACGACTGCACGTGCGTATACATGGTAATAATAATAACAACAACAATAATGTCCGAAATGTAAATTATTATTATCGTTTATCGCGACGAGGCACGCATGCGAGTGTTCGTAGTTTTGAAACATCGTGTGCCTACCCAAAACAAACACGCGACGGATGACGTAAAAATAACAAACAAGGAAAAGCTCGTCTCGGTCGCTGCGCACGAGGACCGCGGAGATCTTAGGACGCGGTGCCGGTGACCCTACGACGGGAAGACGGAGACCCCGTGACGCGGCGCCGGGGTTTTTCCGCGACCTCTGAGTCATCGACGTCACCGCCGCCGGTGATGGTGGAAAATCCCGAAACCGGTTCTCGGGATAGCCCTCTTTTTTTCCTGCCGGCTCTTTCGTTACGCGTCTCGCCGAGCGCGTATTTACGCGCGAACCGCAATAATGTTGTACTCATATTACCGTAGTAGGTAGGCACTGTCGATATCGTAACCGCACGGTGTGTAAATAACAACAATAATAACGTGCATAATAATATTAGGTGTATCGCATAATATTAAATTATACACATAATATAATGTATTGCATTGCATTTTATATACGGTATTCGACTTGCGCGTGTCGCGCCTACGACATGGATATAATATTATTGTATGTGCCTATATAGCATATTGTAACGCGCGCGGTACCTATGCGTTTTCGATCGGATCCGTCTTGGTGGCAATTTTTCCCAGGAAAGCAGACAAAAAATGAAATAAAAAAAATGGAAAAAAAATCAAATTTGTACACACACATACATGTAAACACACACGCGCGCGCACACACACACACACAGATACACGCACATACACGTAAACACACTCGCACACACACACACTCGCATATAGGCACACACGGGCCGCCGTTCCGCATAGTAATCGCGCGCGCTCGCGCTCGCCGTGGCTATTCCGAAACAAGGTCGTCGTAGTCAGCCGGCGCGTTGTATGCGAAATCGTTACAAAACCGCGATCGGATAAATAACGTGTGCAGTGTTGTACATATAATATGTTTAAAATATTTATATACCTCACATGATAATATATGCGCGTACGTATACGTTATTATGATATTTTGCGCGTGCGTTGTAATAAAATATATTATACTCTTTGCACGCGCAATTTCTGATTGGTCGCCCGGTGGCCGAGAACGCGCGTCTGAAAACGATGTGATCGCCTAGTTCAATTATTGTTATTTCACTATTTATGTAAAAATGGATAACGTGTAATAATACAACACAAACGTTGCCGATTTGGCCCACATACTCGCCGAGACCCGAAATGTTCACTTCAGAGTATAGCGATTCGTCGGACTTGCCCGCGATAAGAGTGGTCCATGTTACGGAGTTTCTCGAAGAACCCGCGGTTACACGAAGTAATATGTCCAAACGCGTGATGCGTTATTAAAATTCAGATGCGATTTATGAGCGAAATACATGTTCCTCCTTTTCGCGTGAGTGTTACAAACTGTCTTCCAATGTTTTTTTTTTTAAATTATTGCTATTGAAAAAAAATGCAATAAAACATTTTAAAAGTGTTGACGAGGAAAACAATATAAGCTCAAAAAAAGTGTCAACGTTGACCGCTATGCAGTTGATTTATTTTCGAATTATTTCTCTTCTTTAACGATTCTCACCATTTGTTTTCAATGTGTAATATTCTGAAAATAATAGCCGTCAACTATATCATTTTCACCGGCACTCCCGGCCTTCCGAGACTCAGATCCGGCACGGACAAGTGCTAATTACGAGTACTTTTATGATCGTAAAAATAACGTTTTATAAAGAAACATTAAGCGCGTGCGCAGTGTCATAATATTGTTACAGTTCTGAATTCTTGTAGTCGTCACCTTCGTTGTCGTTGACCACTCCCACCATAAATACACTATGATTTTCGACCGCCGTCTTGTCCTGCGCAAAAAGCGTACTGCGGGTTCAATAAAGAAATCGGTTGAATTCTTCGGATAACTGGCAATACCTGAACGTACGCCGAAGTCAGATAACCGCGCTAGCCCGCTAAACCGAATAGAATAGTAAAAAAAAAAAAAACTATTACAATAGTACGACATGCGTGTGTACGGAATAAATCATAAAACTCAAATCTGCGGCTCGCGCGAAAAAACCGATTTTTGTGTATTCCGTTTCCCGATAGTCGACTACGCGCGTGACAGTGATTACATTATTATCTCGTACACGACCCGTAACCGCAGTGCGCATGACGTGAACTCGGCATATCATGATAATGTTCGTATTCGAATTTGAAACGTACACGTGCTGACGTGTCTACTAATTGAACCTTAATCCGCAGTGCGATTCAGGTACATCGGGACATGAACGATTGCGCGTTGTTTTTTTTTTTCTCGTTTTTCGTGCTAGACTTACCGTCGCTAGCCTAGTAACGTTCATCTGTACAACGTCATAATCGCGCGTTATTTAATTTGACAATGGCCCGCGGTCTTACTCTTCGCCGTCCGCGCAGCGATTCGCAAGCATATTCCGCACCGACGAATATATTTGTAGACCACTGCGTTTTCTACGGATCTTTCCCGCTTCGAGAGTTTTCCCGTCTTGAGTTCGCGCGCAACGCAATGCCGCTTTTGTATTTTCACAGTAAATGAACAATTATTATTGAGCAATCTGTTCGACACCACGAGTTCCCGTATTTACGTGCAATCAGTACGTTTAATGTTCGCACGGACGACGTACTGCAGGTTGGGCGCCAGCTGCTGCCGTACGTTTCTAAAACGGAACAAAGTCCGGATCCGATGAGGGGAATCGAAATCAAATAATACGATGATTGAACGAACCGTGCGAGCGAATTTTCGTTCGTAAGCTGAAGACGTGGTCCCGTTTACGTTTTCCCCGGTCGACATCGTTTCGCGCGTAAACAGTACAACTCGGATTGAAAAACGAACACGACCGCCATATACTACGTTTATACACACACCACCTGTAGTGCGCGCGTCTCGGCGTCTAATTAAGAACACGTGGCTTTTGGCGGGATCGAGACACGAACGAGCTTTAATAACGAAATACGTTTCTTAAACCGTACACGCTGCACACGTATATATATCGTCAAGGTTGAATGGAACTCGGTAAAGGGCATACACCGGGACGCGTACGTGCTCATGAACGAAGACGACGTTATTTTCTCACGTGTGAACAATGAAAAATCGCACGGATATATCATAATATTACAATACCCTTCATATATAGGTTACATTATTGTTGTACGATGTTGTTGTTGTTGTCGTATTCGATATATTTCGTTTGCGTCCAAACGAATAATAATTACCATTGCTATCGATCGCCGCGGTTCAGACCACTGGTGAAGCCGTCGCGCGGCGGCGAACCAGTTGTTAGCGTCCTAATAACTATTTCTCATTACGCGCCAGGCCATTATCACAATTATCATTTCGGAATGACGTGTGCGATTCGCGTAAATGTTCGTGGAACCTATTGCAAAAGGTTCCCATGCGTATTGGCGTACACGGCGACAGACGGGTACTGACACTAATAAAGTCATAAGCAATAATATTGTAATTAGTACGATATTATTCCACGGTCTTGGCTTCGGGAACGTCGAGCTTATTATCATTATTATGAAAAGGATGTAATAAGACGTGTTTTAAACAGGTGGCCGTATACCTCCCATGAGATTGTGAGAAATTATTATTAGCTATATATATATAGGATAAATCCATTGTCTTTAAAATAATGCATAGATAGTGCGATAATATTACCAAGTGCGTGCAGTGCAAAGTCATCTGCGTATCGTTTGTTATTATGTTTTATTTAACTCTGCGCCGACGTCGCGGTGTAAGACAAAAAACGAAAGTCGCGCGTTTCGGTCGGAAAAAATAATATGAATGGCTCTTTTTGACGGACCTGCGTGGGAAGATTGGACGCGCACGTATTACGTGTTTTAATATAATTTTTAGAACCCTCTTGCAGTCGATTCCGCGGTAGCCGGACTCCGCTCGTTAAGATCGAACTGTGGGAGCTTCTTTACACGTGTTTTTATGCATTTTAAATCGGATTCGGACTGTCACATTTGACGGCATTGTTATAATTACATGGAAAATTTAGTGATAGAGCGATAACACTCATCTCGTCTGGCGTAAAAATATGAGCTCTGGAGCACGTCATTGTTGTAAAGTATGTTGGCCTTTTTCGGACCGTTCGGTTCGGGCTAGGTCCTGGAAACGTTACGACGCGACGTAATGGGTTTTTTCGTCCGTTTGCGGTTTGAGGTCGTTTCCGGAACGTCCCGACACGTATCGTCTGATGCAGCGAACTCGCGTGCACGCACACAACAGCCACGTATATAAAAATTACGTTGTCCTCGGCCAAAGCGGGGGACGACGAAGAGGAATCGTTTTCTCTCCTTTTGCATATATTTTTCACTCGGTTCTACGGTTCTCGATAGTGTCCGGTCGGTAAAATCGAACAAAATATTATATTATTTCACCGCGATCGCGAGGAGCGGAAAAAAAACCCCAGCAGAGTCGTCGTGAACGATTTCGAAATGCGCGACACACACACACACACACGCACACGCAGTACATAATATCGCCACGGTGTTTCCGGATCGGGCGTTTACATTCTCTTTGGATTAGGTAACCGACGTAATCGGTGTGGCCCACAATCCACGATTAGAGACTTTGTACATTATACTCGTTCGGTCGTGTGCGCAGACAGATATCCCGGATCCGCGGCGCAGAAGTGTATCTCAAAGTTTACGGACAACTGCTCGTGGACTATTAATACGTACAAATACGTTCTCGCCGATTTCTTTTTCGATTTTTTTTCCATTTCAGTTTTCAGCCGTCGTCATGTCACACGCACGTTTTCTACGCGACAACATTATAATAGTGACACGGACGCAGCAACATGTGCGTGCACACATACAATACATTTACACGTGCACATTCGGTCCGTACGGAGACGCGGTGCGTGTTCAGGGCTGAAAAACAGATTCGAATTCCGACCGCGAACACTCCGACGTACATAAGGTCAACGCGATCGTTTTTCAAGGTGTACAACTGCTGCTCTGCGGTGTGCTCTCCGACGATCCGCTCGCGTGCGCGGACCGGGCAGACGAGACGATAATATGTATAGCGTACCGCCGCCGCGACGTTACATTATTGCGTCGACGCGGTGAGATGGGACTTTTGTACGAGAAAAAAAAAAATTCACCGAACGGATAGGACTGTGCATTTTTATAGTGGACGTATATACATATGTATATATGTACACGTTCGAGAGCTCACGAATTTATTAGTCAGCCCGGCCGTTGATTACCATATTATTGTTATTATCATTATGACGAGGAGAAAAATGTTCCCGAGAACGTGATGCGTCGTGAAAATCGTCGAATTATCGTGTTTACACACGATAAATAATGACGTTACGCTCACGATGAATATTAAAGTGGCGTATGGATGCGGTGTCGCTCGGAAATAGATTGTCAACAGACGTGCGGATATTCGTATGCGCATAATGATAGTACGTACACAAATACCTGTGTGGCGCACTTGTACACGTTTTGGTGGGCGATTGTGTTGAGGAAAAAAAAAAAAAAAACAACACGCCCGTCGTTTAGTCTATATATATACAAAAAGAAAGAAATTCTCTCTGGCCAAATCGTTATTCGGCAAATCGTTGCTATCGCGGTATTCGGCACAGTTTCACACGTCGTTTTCTATTCACCGTCGTCGCTTCGCTCGGACATTGTTGTTGTACGTATTCTAGTCGACTCGCGTAGACCTGCGTATAGCGGGCACGTTATATTATTCTTTTTATTACTATCGTCCCTGGAAGCGGTCTTAACACGCAAATAATCGGAAACCCGTCTACTTACATCGTTTTTCGCTGCACTACAGACAAGAGCCGGTGATGCGCTGATCCCCGAGTAACTAGACTTGTCGATGTGCCGAAGAAAATTGTTGTTGATGCTATAATGAATATACGCGTGGAAAAAAAAAACACTGAATACTGTTCCGGTGTATTATTATTAAGAAAAAAAATAAATTAAACCTCATAATATGTTATTATAATTATAACATTGGTGTCTACCTATTCCAGCGAAATAATACGTCGGAGGCAAGATTTCCGCATTTTGCTTTCCCACAACTACGTCACTGCGTTAATGGTAATCGGGATTAACTGTAGTCAGAATAGTATATCAACACTGATAACGGCAGTGTAATAAATCCTATTTTTATTATTGTTATTACGACGGAGGCGTGGTGCGCGTGAATAGTACGATTTGTGCACTTGTACATAGGTATCTATAAAATACGTGTAACAAACATATCATTAAGTTTCTGTTCGTTTTTTAATGCGTCTATGATGTGAATAAAGACGCAACGACGCGGAATCTCCTTGAGCGCAGTCGTAGTCATCGCATCAAGACGCGCGTAAAATAAAACATGATATTGATTTGCACTACGGAAACGTGTGTGCATATGAAAACGAGAGAAACAAATAGACAGAGAGCTAGAGAGAAGGTGGTAGAGGGAGAACGAAAAAGTGTTTTACAACACAGTCACGAATATAATGACGACGAGACGGAAACAGTGTTATTCTCGGCTGCAGAAAAGTCTGCACTCCCTATTTTTGCTGCGCCCAATGAACGAACGTCGAGAGACATTAAAACTCGTGAGAAACGATGTTGGAACTCTGGTTCCGTACTTAAAGGTGTACTCGGCCGGATTAAAAAAAAAACAATCAGCTACCATTTGGGGTGACCGCTTTGGTGATTCCGTACCTATAATTACGTCTTACATACGTTCTTTCATAATATTATATGATGTGATTATTTTTTTCCCCAGAAACATGATGCAATTTTATGTACCTACCCAAAACCGGGTACCGTAATTAAACGCTAGTTCAACACAACATTCCGGCATGTATTATTACATATTTTTGAAGTGTAAACTCATTACATCCTAAATGATCGGATGGCGTGATCCGTCTTCTTTTCGATTTTCTTTCAACTCTTTTACCCTTATGATGGTCACGATGTGTCATCGGACGATACTCGAGATAGTTGGTGTTAATCGCGACGAGCTATAGGCACGTATAACACGCAGGACAAAGCGAGTATGGAAACGTGTACACGCAAAACGGCAACGGACGGTAAAATTTGTCTTCATTCGTCGGAATCGGTATTTTTAACACGTACGCATAGTGCTACACGATATACTCGTATGCCAACGCGAGTGCTCACTCGTAAAAAAAATAAAACTACCGGTCACTTTGCTATCACCGTCGCGCATTATTCGTTTGCGAAAAGGTGTCGCGGCGTTTCTCGCGAGACTTTTCCTTTTTACGACGAATCTTTTTCCGTCGGCTCATCGTAGGTGCTCCGTATAGGGTCGTTAATAATTACGAAAATGGTGCGAAGGAAAATAACCCCAATACACCTTTAGGCGACCCGAGTACGACGGATAGAGTCATTGCGCGTTTTAAGATCCCTCTATATTGTAATCAACGCTGTCCGTACCACGCTGTGTTAACATTTGTACCCCGGGCGTAAGTCGAGAGACGATAATAATTTTTTGTATTTTTTTTTTTTTCTGCAGAGAAGGGAACGAAGAATCCGGCGGCGAGAAGGCGATGATTTCGTCCGGCGTGGTCAGTTCACCGGACTTATTGCCCATGGAGACCCGGAACGGCAGCGTGAGCGTCGGGCTCGCGGACGGAGGCGGCGGCATCGTCAACCCCGCGTTCCAACCGCCGTCGCTGCTCAGCCAACAGAGCACCGTTTGGACGCGCCGCCAGCAGGCCGTGTGCGTCCGGCACGCGTTCAAGCAATACGGTTCCGCTAGCAAGCCCAACCACGTGCTCAGCAACCTCAACATGACCGTCGCTAAAGGCACAATGTCAGTTGTAGTATAGATGTGTATTTTATCTATTTACTTTTTCTTAGATTCCCGGCGGGACGGATAATTTAACGAGACCAATGGACATTTGGTTTACATTGGTTTCAAAATACTTCAATACCGTTCACCCGACCCAAGAGTTTCGCCCCTTTTTTTATTTTTAGATTCTTAGTGAAACGAGCTTTTCATGATGTGTGCATAGTTTTTTTTTTTTGTCTCTGTGCACACGATTTCGACCGGAAGGATATATACAAACTGCAGGATACTTTTCTGAAAGATAATTTCGTCTGGTTGGTACTTTGGGAAGGTATTTTTTGCAATTTCTCAAAAGTTTTTCGGATAATTACGAACAACTTCAACCTAGATCGAGAAGCGAACCTTACATCGTCTAGTATTTTCATCATAAACTCTCCATTTGTATATTTTTCATTGATAAAAGAATTTTCATAAGGTTTTATTTGGTAGTTAAATAATATTGGTAACAACTCGAAACACACTTATATATTTTCGATATATCGATATTATACCGAGTACTTATATTATTAGCGTTTTATAGAAATTTCATAATTTTCGGATCATTTTTTTTTTTTTGCAAAAGTTATAACACTTGAAGTTCAACCTGTCTTATTAAGATATTTGGTTTTACTACTCTATCGGCCATCATTAGAAATATAAGCTAATCCACCAGAACTCTTTCACTCAGAATCGTTTTTAGTTCGTAATCGCATTAGTTTTAAGTTTAAATTACCCATTCGCATATATTACCGGACCTAAGAGTTTCGTCCGGATTTACATATTTTTTCGCACTCAAATTCTATACTATAATATTCAGAATTAGCGGTTTCTGTTAGAAATGAGTAGTGACAGTCTGAGTATAATCACTAGTCTGCAGTAGTGGTTGTCAATGTTTTGACTAAAGTCCTAATCTCATAATCCTCGTTGTTCGAACATGCTACGTTTACATGGTGCGATATACCGCGACTTGACCACTGCTGTGCGTTACCAATAACATGGTTGTGTGTTTCTCGTGCGGCGTGTTTCCTTTTAGGATTCTTTGGTTGCTGCATACGCGTAGTGTCCTGTGCTCGGTGGGAGATAATAACAATAATAATAATTATTATAATAGAAAGGAAATATTTATATTTTATTTATATTTTCATCGCATCATACGAGGCTGTACATAATATTTTTCAGTTCATTGGGCACCAAAGCTAGTTGGAAAACATCCACTGTCTGGTTTCATTTGTTTTTCGAAAGTTCTCCTGCAACCTTACACAATGACCTATTTGTTTTACAATTCTATATGTTGTCATTACCTATCTATGATATTTTAGAACAGAAGACGATAAGGACTCACATGTGGATTTCTATTATAATTCTATATTTCACTCTCGGCCCGTTAAATAAATGTTTCTCAACTCGGGCGCGATGTTGCCGCTGGATCAAAATCCTGTCCTCCAAAGCTCTCCCACATCCTATGATATGATTCTCAATGCGTTCTATGTGATTCCGCCGTCGGACGACATATCGTTTCTGTCATCGTTCGCCGACGGTGCGGTCGAACCATGGCTATATTATCAGCAAAAACTTCTTCGGCTGACCGCACGCAGTGGTGCGGGGACCTTCCGCGTACCGCCGTGGGGGCTTTAAACGTCAAAACGATTTCACTATATTTCATTTTATTATAATGCAGTTGTACGCGATTACATCCGCGCGGGGTCAGAGACGTACTAAAATATTACGGCGCTATAGATATATATTATGTAGCGTCCGAGCGGTGTTTGCTGGTACACGCGTAACGTGATGTGTTATAACACGAGATAAAAAGAGCTCGCACTTTTCGTTGTAATATGACGTAAAAAATGATTCACGGAGACGCGTAATGCTATATATTATCCTTGGCATGACCTCCTCGGGCCACAACCGGTTTCCTTAGGTTCCTACGCGCGGCACAGGCAATAATCCTCCGCGTACAACGTCACATCATTACACCGCAGTTGTACCGGGTACATTATTTTATCGCCTATACAGAAGGCACGGTGACGGCGTATATTCACCAAAACTCATTTCGCGCGTACATTTTTAGCCCGAGGTCGCGCGCGTATTCGCTAAAAACTCGGTTAAAACGACGACGCACGACGATCATTTTAACACTTTTTTTTCATAAAGATTTTTCGGTTTCGTAATATTTGTTGTCCCAAGGGTAAAAAATTTGCATTTCATTACCACAATAACCGCACTACAACGATCTTTGCCGTTTACGCATCGCTGTTGTATAATACTATTTTGTCTAAACTCTCAATGATTTGTGCCCCAGGTCCCGTCTCAATCAACTATTATACTCGATTTACACTTTCACGTCGTTTCGATCCCGCTACACGGCTCGAATAGGCACATATTCAGCTGTTTGCGTGAAATCGTTCGATGTATACATCGACTACAGGGTCGAACAAAACTAATCGCAGCTTATCCATATATTATTGTTTTCAGTCGTGCTGCATGTGATTCAGCGCATTGACGAGACGTTTAAATCGGACTTCTTCGTCGGCCAACGTTCGATTATTTCTTACATTTATACCGTCAGCATGAAAATGACAAAAGGGTTTTTCGACTCGTATGCAAAGTTTCTCTTTCACTATAAGTCTATTAATGACGACAATATTGAAGCATGATAATGTCGGTCGAATAGGGAGTAAATAGATTTTCATTCATAAAATAATTTTACATCACGGGAACGCCAAGTATTAGTTCTGTTGAAATTCTTTAAGTGATGACCTCTCGCGGATACTTTAACTTCCCTTCGATCCAGTTTATCCTTTTGAAGTTGAACTTTTAAATACCGAGTCTTCTACGAATTAAGGAAATCAAATTTTTGTTTTTTTTCACTTATATATAGCTATAACGAATAACGTTTTACAGATATGGATTGCTGGGAGCCAGTGGTTGCGGAAAGACCACGTTGCTCAGCTGTATTGTGGGACGGCGGCGACTCAACAACGGACAAATTTTCGTGCTCGGTGGAAAACCCGGGACGAAAGGCAGTGGAGTGCCGGGAAAACGTGTCGGATACATGCCTCAGGTGAATGTTTTTATAGTAAAAATTTTATTGTTTGGTGTAAGATCAATCGCAAAGGATGTATATATATATATATCCTATAAGAATTATGGTCGAAAATAATAGCGATTCAAAGTAAATTATATTTGTGATTTGTTTTCCAAATCGCTCTGATCGTCTGAATTTAGACGAATCTTTGAAAGCACGTACATAAAAAACGAAGTACAGTCTATGACTAATTTTGTCCTAGAGCTTATTAATATTTTCTCCCATGCGTAGTAAGAAAGACACTTGGTTAAACGTTTCTCATTGATTGTCGGCGTTCGAAATGTTCAGTTCGATTTTTTTGAACGTCTTCAACACGCATAGGTATAAGTATAAAATGAGAACGTTGTCGGTATAAACTGCTTATTATAAACTGCTTATAAAAAAAATCTGCATATCATAAGGACTGGTAAAACGTTAAGTATTTCTAATGTGCGTTTGCCACGTATAGGCTTTAAATATTTCTAAACCTGCTGCGGCTCCTAAACGTACCGCGCGTTACACTACATAGACACGCGTTTGTTCGGAAGAGATTTCGAAACCAGTCAATATACGCATAACCGGAAAAACTTGATGCGCAATTTAGAAGTCGGATCGGACGGGCGTCGCATACGTGGTAGGTCGGGAACGGAGTGGAAGTGTGACGTGTAGGTTGCAATATATGATAATAGTAATGTAGCAGGTAATACCATAATTTATGCACAATGAACTTGGGCCTCGGGGACTGCGGAAAAGCGGAAACCCGTTAAATATACATTATCGTGGGCTTTTAGGATGTCGACGACTCGCTAATAACTATGAGGTACCCCGTGGTATACTGCTGCTGCAGTCTTGTCGGTCGATCTCTGGCTGATGTGCACATGATGTGCACTGGATCGCGTTCGGACCAGGAATTCAAATATAGCACGCCAAGGACCACGTGTGGTTTCGACCATAAGTTCTTGTCGTAGCATTTCGTCTGGCCAGCCACGATTCGTGTACTCGTATCTATTATTATTAACATACTGTTTGTCAGTGGCGAATTTTCAACTATTTTCTGGGAGGTCCAACATTTTTTTTAATTTCGACATGTAATTGCAATATATAGCCATATAGGTGATATGAGTTAAAAGTTATGATCGACGATTTGCAGGAGGATTCAGTGTGAAATACATTTTCTTTCAGAAAGATATCTAAACTAACACTCTACTAGAGCAATATGTGAATACTATATTAGGCGATAGAATGACGAAAAACTACATTTTTATTATGTATTATTATATTATTTCGATAATAGTTTATGTTGTCAAGTTAGCGTCAATACGTAAAAGGTTTTTTTTTTTTTTTTATTTAGTAACTTGGTGAAAACCATTAGTTACGACAATTTACGTAAAAGGTTAAAGCAACTAAAGGTTTAACATTGTTAGCTGTAGAAACGTTGACAACAGTTGACAGTTGTCCATATCACTCGATGATCTTTATTTTTCGGACAGTGGATGAAATGTGATATACATAATCAAATGATTTCGATCAACTGACAAAAATTATTTAGGTATTACAAATCAACATATCACCAACAATTTCACTAACCTAACCTAACTTGGTGTTTATAAATTAAATAAAATCCAAATATTTTGGGGATAGCCTGTTTCTACGGTGATCAGTGCCATTTTAGAAAATACACGTTCTGCAGTAACTCTGTAGCATCAAAATACATAATTATTCAGTTGGATTTTATGCGAACACTTGAAATACTCGTCTCCTTTTTGGTTCTTTGGGGTGGGGAGGGGTCCAGGGATACCAAAAACGATAAATACGCGGCCGCTGTTTGCATACGTCGCATCAGACGCGGCATCATGTATGAGCTGCGGTCATCAAGGCCAGGTGGATCGTATAATATCGTCGACGGAAGCTTTTCAAGGCGCGCAAAGATGCGAACTGCCGTTTTTGAGGACGCCACCAAGGCTGCGTACCGCGTTGTTCGGCGAGCGCTTAGTACGTATTGTACATCACGCGGATTCCGTAACAACTCGGAGTCCGGCTATTTGTGCAGGTACAATCGGCGGGTAATTTATCACGCCAACCGCGGTTGTGTACCGAATATTGGAAAATAATTTTACAATTTCATCGTAACGCCTCCGTCGCAGTGCGTTGCACATGCACGTGCACGTATATTTATACGTACAGGCGCACTCGGCTATTATAATATTATAGTGTTGCCTAGCTGTACCCGCACGCGTATACGAGACGGTTGTAAACGATTTTACCTCGGCGGTGCCCGTAGCCCGATAAAACCGCGGGAAGCATCGACCCGAGGCGTGCAGTGCAACACAATTGTGACGGGGTCGATTCCGCTGCGCGCGACGGCGGCGTCGGCCGACGTGATAATCCGTAATAAACCGTAACGCGCCGAGAACGGAACGGGTTGCACGCCCGTGAGCGTGCGACCCGACGGCGATCGGGGGAGGGGGTTTGTAATTCGCACCACGCCACGGGTAGTTAGTAGAAAATATGAATCGTAGTTTGCGCCGGGAAAAAAAAGAGATACGTTTCAAAAATTAGAACCTACTATCGAACACCCGATTGTGTTTCGTCGACGATTACGATTCGGGATTTCGAAATTCTACGACTTCAAGACACGAGACACGAATAAAACGTAAACAACATAAAATGGAACTCAATCGATGTGGCAACCAAAAATTGTTTTTTTTTTTTAATTTTTTTAATTTTCACGTACATAATTATTTTCGATTGATTTAATTTGTTCGTACGAGGCTTTAAAATGTATGGATTTTTCATAAGTATGATAGATTATATTCATTTTTCACAAAAGTAATGTACTATATTAAAATTTTATTTTATTACATCTCAATACTCTGACATCGAAAAATTAATCGATTTTAATTTTGGGGCAAACTACACGTGTTCTTTATATTTTGTGTACATTTTGCTATGAATTGACTACACCGATTGATTTCTGATTAATCCGCATAGTTCACCGCTGAAAATTGTCATTTCTCAACGTGTATTCCGTATACCGGGGAAGGGGGTGATAAGAAAAACAGAGTAATAGGAAAACGTTTTGAACGCGTTTCCGTATTTCTATTTAGTTGCAGTATAATATACGAGAAGTTTTTTTCATGCGGGATCTCACGATTTTAATTTAAAAAAAAAGAAAATAGAATAATCAGTTTTCTTACTTCTCGGTTGGTAAAATACATTTTCAATATTTAATTTATGCGTTCGAAAAATACGGAATAAAATGTTAATAGTTTATTTTGTTTAAATTATTTCACTTAAAATTTACTAATTACATTCCTGACTTGAAAACTTTATTCGTTAAGAAATAGAAAAAAAAATCACACCAAAAATATAATCATCCTTTTTATATTCCATGCAATTCAATATACAACACCTAATTCGAGTATATTTTTTAACATCCACTTTATAATATACAAACAACAAACATATATTGCACCTAATCATGTACGTATTCTGTAAATAATAATACTTCAGTAATATTATTCATTTCGTACCAGGAAAATATATTTTTTTTTTTGCACGTGAACAAATTTTAAATCCTCGATTGAAAAAAATTTGGCACTCAACCCGATAAAGGTTCAATATCCCTGGTATAGACTGGTACAGTACCGCAGCAGTCCCACGATCTTTGTAAAAAATAGAATCCGAATTCTCGCAATAAATCGAAAACTCTGAAACGGCGTATTCCTCGTCGACCGTTTGACCAAAAAAAAAAATTCAAGGTATGATCACGCATCGTACCATCCTCATGCATATACGAGTATACTCGTTGGCCGAGCACCGAAAATATAGTGCACGCTGCAGTTGCACAATGTGAGAGACGCGCAAACGAATCCACCACTTCCCGCCGGCCGCCCGATCGTAATAATGTTCTTAATTAATTGCTCATCGCAAAGCATTTTCGTTGTATAATATAAAACTTGATTTACCTGATTAGAAAAAACAAAAACTTAATTATATGTTAATTATAACTTGTCTGAATACTACTGCAACAACCGGGTCACTTTCAATTAATTAACCCTCGATCTATATTATAATAAATTGATCTTGTATTGCATATAACTGCGTTGTATTATTATTTTAACCACAGTCGATGACTTCTGAACGCAGGGAAGGTTACATAATATTATGTTTCACAAGAGTAAACCGAATAAGTGTTTTTCTTCTTAAATTATAAAGGTATACAATAAATATTATGTTTTACGGGATTTTATTAGTTTTTAAAAGTTATCTAAATTATTTGATCGAGCTGTTGTAGTTACAATAATTTTTTTCCGTCAATGAATAGATGTATTTATCTAGAATTCGTTAATTAAACTTAATTTATGATTTTAATCTTAATCTAAAAAGTATAATTATTCAATGTTTCATTTTTACATCATTAACAGAATTATTATTTACCATGAAATAACCTTATTTTTTTTATTTTCAAGTTAGAAACTTACGAACAGTTTTAATATATTTTTTTTTCTCAATAAGAAACGTGTCACTACTCACTATAGCTGTGTTATATATTCATCGTTTTTATACCGTGATGTGTTACCGTGTTTGAGATAAGACATGTTTTTCGAGTAAAGCCCATTAGCAGAGAAATATTTTACAACCTCATATACAACTGTTTCCGAATCTCTTTATTGATCTACTGAATGGGATAAACGGGGCTGGGAATAAAATGTTTATGTAATAAAAACGCTTTGATAATTCTTTACATGTACAGTTCTACCTGAACAATTTACAATTTCGAACGACGACGCACTGAACACATTGGTTACACGATTTATTATTTTTTCCTTATTTTTTTTTTTTATACGTCCATTAATTTTGGTGCTATGTGATGTAAATCCACATGTATCAATGGAACGTCTTTATGTTTGTTAGACTAATTGGAAAGATTATTTTTGAATATTTCTCTGCTGTTAAAATATTTGAGAACGAAAAAAATCGTTCAACCTACGGCGGTGAACTCTTTTTAAAACTACATCATCGATTTTGACAGTTTTACTCCAAGTCTGAATATATGCACGTACAAAAATATACCACGGCTATTATGCAGCATAAGTAAACAACCTTAGCTCAAAATCGGTCTTTCAATACTACAATTATTAATGACACTAGTTTGTATTCTTATTGCACATTCAAATTGTGTCCACTATCGATGCAACACAAATGCATATAGGTTCTAGTGATCGAAACTAGGTTCGAAGTGTTTCTCACCGCGTGTCCACTGACCATTTATTATCCCATACGAGCGGTGCGGCAACACTAAGCACAGGCAACCCGTTAGACTTTTTATTTTTTTTAACAAAGACTGCAAAACAAAATATTATTATTCCTGCAAGGTACGTATGAGTTCATTTATAGTGTTGAAAGTTTCGATATTTCAAACGTTATGACTATTATAATCGACTGAGACGGGTAAATGTTCATTATTTTAATATCGAAACACGTCCAAACACCGTGGGACGTTGATTACGTGGCTTTAAAATAAATAAATATTTTCGCGTTTTTCAATGCCACTGAACTAGTTTTATCGATAATTACATCAGTCTAATAACTTAATAACCGCACAGAAAACATTCGGTACGTTGATCATTATGATTACAACTAATTGTGTTATATTCCAGTGCCAAATAAAATGCGTCCGTCTTACATCTGCGTACACGAATTTACCGATAACCGTATAGGAGACATTGCAGACATTATAAGCCCGACGTATTCCCCCATAGCTTTCCGTTCGGTTCTTGACTAATTTCTTTCTTATTTCCCCCGCAAAACTTTCCGCCTCTCGAGGCGCAACATTATAGGTACAGGACGTACGTACATCGTGCACTGTAATCATATTATGGACTCGTATTAATTACGAACGACAAGACGACTACTTTAAAAACATGTATGAATCCATGTTCGTTGTTCCGCAATGTTTTGAAACTGTAGAGCACGTATTTCGAGTTATTTTTTCTTACACACGTGCATACTTATAAAAACGTCCGTGTCCGTAACACATTCACTGCATACTATAAAAGAACAATAATCATTTACCTTTTCGAACACCGAAGGTTTCGACAAATCAATATAATAATTATTTATCAACGCGTCACTATACTATACCAGCTGCTACTGCTATTATTACTTTGGTTACTATTGTGTTATAATTATTTAAGATTCCTACTTGTTTTAGACATTAAAATATATTTGTTATTAATATCGTTGTCTTTTTTTTTTTCATTTAATTTCAATTACAATGACGCATGAGCGAAACAAAAACCTCAACTAGTTTCAATGACATGGTTTTACAACGTTCTTTTTTTTTTATGACAATATTTTATACGATTCGTACTTCTAAAATTATAACTTTTTTTCATATTATTGTATTATATAATCGAACACTTCAAGGGAATTCGCAAAAAACTATCAATATTGTAATCAATAAATGGCTTTTGGTTCTTAATTTTAATTATTTTTTCTCTATTTTCTTAAAATATAAGAGACAAAACAACTTTTTATATAACAGTACTAGGCTTTCTTTTTTTACCACGCGCAAAAACACGTGAGCCGCAACACTAAATTTCGATTTTAAAAACATATGACAGTTGTTCCGCGGTGAACGCTACCCACGCTGATACATATTGTTCAGCGTACACGGGGTGGCTTGTACACATTATAAGTTCGAATCATAACATCCGAACACTAATGTAGAAAGCGACGTCGTAAATTAAATATTGATAATAATATTATGTTTTTTACCTAAATCTCGCTTTAAATGTGTGCGCACGTGTGTATACTAGCCGAGCGTGGTCGTTAATGTTTACTCTTGAAACAGCGCTGTACCAAAAATGAAAGTGAAATGCTGCACGAGCATTATTATAATTGCGTTCTTATAGCCGGCTAGTTATGATAATATTATTACGGTTTTAAACCTTGGTCGGCCATGTCGAACACTATTCGCATAAACATGTATTTTGACACTTTGTGTGTTATTCCGAATTTGTATTCAGTCGTTTTCCAGACAATTACTCGAGTGATGCTCCCGTGCAGTCGCGGTGTTCACGTCCTGCATTGATTAGAAATTACTCGTCGGCGCCACGTCGCAATGCTGCTGTAAATTCGTAATGCCAATTTTTTTGATTTCTATAGGAAAACAGGGTTCTCATTATTCTCGTACCGTCGGTCGCTTATCGGCCATTATATTGAAGACTCGTCGAACGATTGTTTTCGCACTTTTCTCCGTCCTGTCGCGCTTCTACGATCGTTGTACAGAGAGGCGCCCGTACTAGATTATGATTTTTTTTTTCTCAACGTTAACCATCGACGTAATCATTTTTTAATTTGTGTACACGTTTTACATATTTCCGTCGTATACCGACGACCACCGACCATTTTGTCGACCACGTTAAGCTGACCCCACGTAACGACAACATAATTGGCGTCTTGGAGCTTGTGCCGGGTTCCGTCGATGGTATTGAAAAAACGGCTCGTGAGACGGGGGTCTACACGGATGACGATTTGACGAACAGTAAATGACGTGTGCGTCCAGATCGTGAAAAAATTCGGAAAACAAATCAAAAACGGTTTACCGGAGGCCGCGTTATTTTATTTATTTTTTAGTTTATTCTCGTACCCTAACTGTACGAGAATAGGACGGAGCAAATACTGTTCACGATAGTCTGCCTCGCAGCAATGATCACAGTGAGACTGAATTTTTTTCCTCGAGTGATCATCAAAAACGATTCACGTGGCACAGAATATTTAAATACAATTTCTTTAGGCCCGTCCCGTCAAATGATTGATTTAACACGGCGACAACAAATTGGTGTGAACGTTATATGTATTATTTATGCGGTTTTTTTTAAAAAATAAATTTGGATTTCTCACCGAGTGAAATTATTGCGTTTCCACGCGAACCATCGCATTGACGTCCGGCAGTCCGCTGCAGGTCCTATATATCTGCCGGATCACCGATGTCCGTCTGTACTCGCTGAAATCGGAAAAATCGTCGACGCGCTGCAGAGTAGATACTATATTATTAGCCTACGGCAGCTGGTCTTAAACCGTACGTCTTGCCCATCGCATTCGTATTCCGCCGTTGTAATAAAAACAATAATTAACTATTAGTAATAATCGCGCAGTAATATTATGTCGTTCAAACGGTGAACATTCATTTTTTTTTCTTTTCTGTTTTCGCCACGAACGCTGTTTCGCTCGAAACATTAGTGCAGTGCTACATCGCGAACGACTTAGTGCAGTCCGCGAATCAATTAGTACCTATAATATAATGTGTCGTAGATCGATTTAAGGTTCTTACGGATTTCGGTGATCACAAACATCGTTACGCGGTTATGCGCGGTATACCGTACGCCCGCCGCCGGTATATTCGAATACGTTACACGATTTGTGTTCAGAATGTGCGTACGTGGAAACGCGATTTCTCCGGCGCTGCACAACGTTTTTTTTTTTCCTATTAGAATCACCGACTGTAACGGTTAAAAGTGAACATTTACAACATTATTTTTCTATTACACTTTTATATACCTAGATATAAAAAAAAAAAAATCATCGTGTTATAATAGAACTACAACTCGTTATTATTCGTATAAGGAAGTCAATACTATAATATTATTTAGAAAAACCGTACCTACACATTTTATTTTACAAACCGCGGTTTGCAGTCATTAAGAAAAGAAAAAATAACAATAAAGTATTGATGTGTACCACCGAAATCGATATTAATTAGTGAAAACAAGACCGCGGGCCGCCAGTGGTTTTTTCGTCGGTAAATCAGTAATGATTATTTCATAATTAGTTATCATAGTTACACAGTTACTGTATAACTAATAACAGCTGTACCTTTTACAGCAAAATGAAGTATATTTTTTAACAGTTATCTAGTTATTTAGATATTATTACGGTAGTTATTTTTTCCCAAAATTCTGTGTTGACCGTAATATACGTCATGTCCGAACGTAAAATCATTTCTAAAGCACTTACTCGTTGCGCCCTGGATGTATATAATACTTTTATGTCGAAATCAGCAGAGCTCAGCTCCCAGGCGAATCGATTCACGACCACCGAATTTTTATTTACGTTTACAAATTAAATTACCGATGCGTACAAGCAGTCGTAAGTCAATTGAACAACGGTTTTACGTTGTTTCGTCCCGGATTATAATATCACTCGATTACCGAGCGTCTGTACAAGTGGTTTGCGATGTATACGCGTCTAATATTAATGTTTTGTTTGTTTCTATTCGATTGCAGGAAATAGCTCTGTACGGAGAGTTTTCCATCAAGGAGACAATGATGTATTTTGGTTGGATATTCGGCATGGAAACGAAGGAAATCGATGACCGACTGAAATTCCTTTTGGAATTCTTAGACTTGCCCAGTCAGTCTAGACTGGTGAAAAATCTTAGGTAAGAGATTGCTAGTGCAGCACGTGCGCGTTTACAGCGTGAAACAATATTATTATATGTAAAAAAAAACTTACGTTTCCAGTGGTGGTCAACAGAGGAGAGTTTCTTTCGCCGTCGCTCTTATGCACGATCCAGAACTTTTAATCTTAGACGAACCCACGGTTGGTGTAGATCCATTGTTACGTCAAAGGTAATGAAGCGTGTTCTTGCTGTAGTGTTTCTAGGGCGTTTTTTCGCTAGTTTTCATAATCCCGTTTTATTTTGTCAGCATTTGGAAACACTTGGTTCAGCTCACGAAAGATGGACACAAGACCGTAATCATCACTACACATTACATCGAAGAAGCCCGACAGGCACACACGGTAATAATAATATCGATTGTTGATAAGTCAGTCGCACGCGACACGATTGTGTTATGATATTTTATCGTGTCAATCACACGGCGTACTGATCGAATGTGTTCTTTTGGTTTCTGTAGATCGGTTTGATGAGAAGCGGTAGGTTGTTGGCCGAGGAATCTCCACGTGTATTGCTGACCAGGTACGACTGTCAGTCATTAGAGGAAGTGTTCTTGAAACTGAGTAGAAGACAAGGGTCCGACGGACAACCGCAGGAAGCGCCGGTGAACATAACAAATAACATTTCACTCGTAAGTTATTGCTAATGATATTACGGTCGTGATAATAATTCGGTTACATCAATATTCCGTTGTTAAACACGGCGTTTTGTGTAGGCAAACGATAGTCTTTTGTGTGTTGCCCCGAACTTTCTATAAATAATATGATTATTATTTTTTCGTTTATTGCTCTTAGATTTAATTTTCGTTTACGATTGCCATATTATAATCGTTCATTTTCTTAACGTTTACTTCATTACTCGCGTCTTCGGATTGTTTATACCGTTATCCTGTCGGTCGTGATAACGTTTGACGTAACACATAATGTTTATGTTATGGCCGTTTCGTCAGCGAGTATGCACAAACGACAACTCTCGTGCAATAGCATTGGTAGTAGGTCGCGCCGTTGCGGACAATTATTTTGATGAGCTGATCGATTATTGGTCCCGTATACAATCGGTCAATTTATCGTTCGGTTAAATGATAACTATTGATTACCATTAAAAATGCAGTTTGATCTGCCTGTTTTGGTTTGGTGTGACGCCAACGTCCTAATATTAGTACCCAAGTGTTGTTACTATACTGTCCATTCAGCTTTACTCTGTTGGTACACATGTGCGCGTTATTCGTGTCTGAGCGCAAATTTAGTGATCCCGAATAATCACTGTTCAATTATGTTGCGATGTTCAGGCCACGTTAAACTGGGGCAAAAAAGACGAGCCGGTGTACGTTACCGAGGAGAGCGGTGTGGTGGGCTTGAACTTCCATCAGTCCAAGGAGGTGCTCGCGCAAGAGACGAACGGCGTAAACAATCAACCGGCTGATATGCAAATGATGGAGCCGGAATACGACTCTAGCTGCTGCGAGATCACTACCCGAGGCAAGACAAAGGCGCTATTGCAGAAGAACTTTTTGAGAATGTGGAGGAATGTAGGGTAAGTTTTGAACTTGGAGACAATTTACCTTAAGTGAAATTCGGTCAACATTGGACTACGGCGTTGTGTTAAATTCATTGGTCGCGAATAAATAAATACCCGATGTGGAAACACTAAACAGAAATGTTGAATCGCTTATACCTCCAACCGATTAATAATAACGAATCCCGACTGACTTAAAAGTTCTTACTTGCCGGTGGGTTCCAACTAAAATCCATTAATAACATGCGATATTATTCTTCCGATTTGAAATCTCGCACATCATCGCGCACACTGAATAAATAACACTCGTCTAGATCATTTTCAAACGTACTACAACGTCACGTGGTCGTCTTATAAATTATTCAAAACATATTATTTTACCACGCTTGCAGAGTGATGTTGTTCATATTTGCACTGCCAGTGATGCAAGTCATCCTCTTCTGTTTGGCCATCGGCAGAGACCCGACAGGACTACATTTGGCCGTGGTCAACAAGGAGATGAACTGGGAAACGATGGAATGTCCGATTTACGATAACTGTACGCTAAGCATGTTTTCGTGCAGGTACTTGAATTCCTTGCCGAAAGAGACCGTGATACTAGTGAGTGTTGAATGCGTAATTGTCACGCTTGTCGGCGAGAACGGTGCACTGAGAACTTTGATTTTCAGGACTATTACGAGAGCCCGGAGAAAGCCATAGACGCCGTCAAGATCGGCGACGCTTGGGGCGCGCTCTACTTCACGGAGAACTTTACCGACGCACTTGTCGCGCGAATGGCGTTGGGCAGAGGATCTGACGAAGAAACATTGGACTCGAGCGAAGTGCGGGTGTGGCTTGATATGTCGAGTAAGTATCGTTCAATCACATTACAATAGTATGATAGTTTTGAAAATAGAAAACATTTTTCGATTGTAAAATTAATTTCGCTTTTCGCATGCGTTTCCGCAGACCAGCAAATCGGTTTGATGTTGAACAGAGACTTGCAACTGTCTTACAGAGACTTTGGGCAAGGTCTGTTGCAGAGCTGTGACCAGAATCCAAAACTCGCGGACATTCCGATACAAGTAAGTGTTGTGCGAACGCGCGTCCGAGGGCGTAATAATTTCCGAATGTATGTAATCGTCGTTTTTGCGTTTTAGTTCAAAGAACCGATCTACGGCAGCAGTGACCCCAGTTTCACGGACTTTGTTGCACCAGGAGTTATTTTAACGTGAGTGCACCACCATAATCGTCCAATGACGTTCTCCAATATTGTACACCTGTATCTCTGATGTTAATATAGCCACGTTTTTTTTTTTTTTGTTTTTTTTTTTTCACACGCAGAATCGTTTTCTTCTTGGCCGTCGCGCTCACGTCTTCAGCGCTGATCATCGAACGGACCGAGGGTCTTTTGGACAGAAGTTGGGTCGCCGGTAAATACACACATACATATACATGATACATATATATACATTACGTTGTTGCGATTCTCGCTATTGTACGCGGCGCGGCTATGTTATACGAATATTTGGATAACATCGTCGTTATAAGCTGTTCCCCGCGAAACGCCCAGCTATTACGTTTTACGGCTTTTAATCTTGGCGTGCGCGAGCTCTCGCGGCGGCGTCAAAGTTGCCGTACAGGTACCGCGGGTACTTACGTAGGGCATTTGAATACCAAAACGATTTTTTTCATTTCACGCAACTCGAACGTTCTCGCGCATCTTCGCTCTCACGCCCGTGTAGCTACTTACTATACGTACGTGCAACTGCGGCGCCCGCCGTCCAGGAAATAATAAAAAAAATAAAAAAAATAACAACGATAATAAGTCTAACGGGGGGGAAAAAAAGGTTAGTTCTCGACCCGAAGAAATATTACATCACGTGCTCGCTCCCCTTCGGCGGTTGGTTTACACCTTTTTTCGCGTACGAGATATGTAACGCTGCATCACTCCGTATAACCGCGGTCTCGACGCGACGGACGGTCGAACGCGAAACACGTAATTAGCTCTTGTTCACCGGAAGACCAACGTGTTATAAGCCCAACTCGTGACGGTCAACCTTATTTTATGCGTTTCTTTCCCTGTCGCAGGCGTCACCCCGTTGGAGATATTGTTCTCGCACGTCATCACGCAGTTCGTGGTCATGTGCGGACAGACGGCGCTTGTGCTCATATTCATGATCCTGGTGTTCGGCGTGGAATGCAAAGGGGACATTACACTGGTGATCGCGCTCACGATACTCCAGGGTCTCTGCGGCATGTGCTTCGGTAAGTGGAACGTTCGTTCGAACGAATGTACCCCGGAAAATGTATGACGTCGTTCTTTCTCTACTCAGGTTTCGTCATATCAGCCATCTGTGAACTGGAGAGGAACGCTATTCAATTGGCCCTGGGAAGCTTTTACCCGACACTTCTACTCAGTGGTACGTACACACATTTAACGTCTAATCGTATATAAAGGTCGAACGATGAAAATGAAAAAATAAAAGCCGCTACACCTTTGATTACACGTACGTGTACTATATACGAGAAAACTACTAAAGGGTTACGTTTGACTGAAAAAAAAAAAACCATGATAATTAATTATATTTATTTTACAATCTTGTCTTACCTTCAAATTATATTGTACGTAAACCATAAATATCAATGTCACCACAACCTTCGACTTACACGCTGTTGCATTAATAATAATAATTGTTAACTAATAAAATTATATTTATCAGTATTTAATACTATACATACTCGACTTGTGGTATTAAATGCATTATACCAACAAGCAATCAAACGAAAAAGTTAAGTTTAAAAATTATATAAACATACTGTTTAATTACGCCGAAACGCAACCTTAACATTTTTTTGTTGACTCACACATAAAAGCAAATCAACGAAATTGAAATGAATATTTTAACCAAGCGTGTTGATTGGTATCTTTACACGTTTTTTTATACGTACATTTTTTAATGTCATATGCATTATGTATTTAGGATACTTAAATATTTTAAAGATTTTAGACTAGTTCCAATAAGTCTTTCTTCATTACAATTTATATATTTTTATTAAACACAATCCTTTTGTGACTTATACCTACTCACTTTGATTTGACATTTAATTTATTGAATTTTAATGCTATGTACAAATATATATATATATATATATATATATATATATATATATATAGTGCGGTCATGAATTACAATTTAGACCATCGCTTAAGAATAAACAATTATTTTCTTTAAACATAACTCGATAAATATTTTATAGTTTTCGATACAAACTAAATAATTCTAATAAGCACACGGTCTACATCGCATTAATCGGGTTGCCCACATTAAATAATAGAGCTGCTGTTGGGTTTGTAAAATATACCATTAGAAAAAAATCATTCGTAAGTAAAATGACAATAATTTTTTGTTGAGATCTTGAAAAATGTATACACGTATTTGTATAATGTTCTCGAAGGGTACCTACCTACGTTTTCTGTTGCACTTATTTTTCCCGTACACCCCACTTGAACGAACGGCTTTGAAATCAGGGTCAAGAAGACTAGTTTTCTATATTTTATACATATTTTACTTTAAAGTGGATTTCCTACAATGTAATATAGTGTATAAATAATATATTTATGAGGTTTTTTTTTCTCGCTGTTGTCGCAAATAACATGAAACTCGCCGTCCTCTAAGATAGAATATTTATAGTATATAATCTCAATATATTTCACTTAAACTACGGTTTTAAAATATAATATTATTCTCTTTGTTTATTGTACTGCACCAGAAGTAGAAAAAGGTCTTTGTTGCATAAACTTAAAGGACGTCACACCCGCGTACATTGTCTCCGTCATACGTGCTACGACATAGCAAATCTGTGTCCAGTAGAACCGATTTTATATGGTCAGCTCATTAATATTATACCGATCTATTATCGATCTCAAAGGGAAGAACGTTACCTGTGTCTTCCCGTAGGTGTGTTACACTGTACTATTTTACTCAACGCTCATAGTTGCAGCAGACTTTTAAATATTGAAATATCGTGAAAACCTACGAGAAGGCAAATATAATGTTCTTCCCTTTTCGGGTTCGATTATAGGTCAGTTTGCTCATAATATTAAGTCCAAACACACGCATTCGGTACTACCGAACGCAGATCGGCCGTGTTCTGCGTTTGAAATCCTCTTAAGTCTTGATAGTACAACGTATAAATATGGAATTTCGGTGTTTGGTCAGCTCGTCTCGTATTTACCAAACGTTTCGCAGTTTGGCGAGAAACAAACACCACGACACGAAATCGCAAACGGCCGTGGACACGATCGGGTGTAAGTATTACGAACGGAGGCGTTCGAATCTAGTTACGAGCGAAATGTAAAAAGGATCAAAAAGAACGTCCTATAGTGTACGCACGCTCGACCGGACGTAGAACGCGCGCGGCCAACAAAGATATTACACATGTAATTACAATATTTATCTCCTAATCCTTTCACGGTGCATCCCCAAATGACGGTTTCTAATCGAGTTGTACAAGGATTAGGATTGGAGAGCGGGGCCGCGCGCGTGTATCCGAGTATCGTCGCGGACGCCGCACTCGTACCCGCGACGTGTCCGAACCGAACATTATTAATGGTCCGACGGCCGCTAATAACAACCCTAACGGGGTGTCGGGCTGGGGTGGGCACGCACCATGTACTAATTGGCAACGATAACATACCGGACACGGCATCTTGGCAACGGCGCAGGCGGGTACGTTCAAGCCGTACATATAAAATAATAATAATATACGTGTCCGTTATGGCATTAAAATTAGCAACACGTCCCCGCGAACGTACATCATAATAATAATAATAATAATAGAAATATTATAGTGTTGTGTTACGGGCGCGCGACATTTCGACGTAAACGAAGCCGATTCTCATTTCTCTCCGGTGCGCCGAGTCGCATCCCGGTGCGACAGAATAATAATTATTGTATGTGCGTACAACAGGCGGGCACTTTCATTATTCAGCGGACACCGTGTGGTCATACAAATTGAACATTTACTTAACGTCGTCGGTCGTCATCGTCATCGCGCGACCGAGCTTCGTTTATTATTTATCACGTTAGGACCCTCGCCCGGAGCTCACTTCTTCCTCGGCCTCACAATTACGCGATGAGAATGGTTCGAAAATAGTTCAAAAACCGTGTTACTTTCGTCGTGTTCTGTCCGCGGGCGAGTTCGGGTTTGGTGGGCAATTTTTTTCGCCCCTAAAACTGTACGCATTCGACAAATTGACCGTCGGACTTTCTCGTGACAACTAACCCGTCCGCCCCGCGAACTCGAACTAAACTGAAACACACCGCCCTGACGAGGGGTTTCATTCGGTGAGACGTTTAGACGGAGTGTTTTAATTTCGAGATGATCCATGTCCATGTAAACACTTAAACAATAGTATTGGCGTGAATGTATAATATATATAATCTCGTAAAAGATTTAATATTAAACAGAAAAAACAAAAATAAAAAAATCGAGCGCATAAATCCGGCGTCTGAAATGTTGGGTGAGGGGATGAGGGCGAAATCATTCAGACGCGATTAACGAGTTTTGAGGTTCTTTTTTCCTCACATTGTGGTATACGTTAAAACGCTTCGTGACCGAATAGATGTAATATCATAAATTATGGAATCCTTCGCACGATTTCCCCTCAAGCTCGGGTGGGCGATTTTTTTGAAAGGGTTTAAAATATACTCGAACTCTTATGAAAAAAAAAAAAAAATTCACTGTACTATTATAATACATTGATATACGTGCGTACATTACTATACCAACTCAGTGTATACGCCATAAATATTTGTCGTATGCATTTGACGTGTACCACAAGGCGATAAGTAGTACTGCGAATATTTTAAAAATACATTACACCACTTAGATATTCTCAATCGGGCACTGGTTATTTGGATCGATATGATAAAAGTATCACCGATGAAAGTAAAACTTTAACGTATCATTAAATGTTATAAGACTGATCGGCCCGCTTAAAAAGTGCTCGGAAAACTTGTACGATATTTCAACCTTGTGGCCTTGTGCGTAATCATATCGGGCGAATGAAAAGAGGCCCTGAAATAGACATAAGGGGAAGTTTTAAATTTCTATATTCTTTTTTCGGTGATCGCTTGCGCAATTCCACTTGTATTAAAAGGTATAGATAGTGATTCCGTATGTGTAAATTTTCACACTATTTTAGAAAAGAATACTTATATCGGAAGACATGGTCTTATAAAATAAGATTACCGTTTTTGTTACGATTTTAAATTTCACCGTAATCGGTCAATTTTGATCTTAAGAATCAGAAGGCGCTCACAAAAATATAGCCAACCTCAATGGAGTGCTGAAGGACTTAGCTCTGCTTTTAATTGCAGTATTATAAAAATGTTGGGCTATTGACGTGCTTTGGTGGTCGAGAGTTGAAAACTTCACGATCATTTCGGCACTTCTTAAGCGCCCAATATATTGATTGTATCAACCGTGGTGTTCACGAGGATATTACCATACGTATACGGTCGAGAAGGAATTAATTTTATTGACGACAGTGTTCATTATATTATTATGTGACGATACAGAAAAAAATATAATATTTGAACCGTTCGCTAGGGTGCTATTGTCCGCCGTTATGCACATGTATTACTGCTGTTAACGTTGTTCTCTGCTACAACCTGACCGTCCTGTTACAGGTGTCATCTGGCCGGTGGAGGGCATGCCCATCCTGTTGCGGTACGTCAGCTACTGCCTACCCCTGACCATGGCCACGACCTCGTTGCGGAGCATACTGACCCGTGGCTGGAACCTGCTGGAGCCCGACGTGTACCTGGGCTTCGTGTCCACCATATCGTGGATCGTGTTGTTCCTGTCCATCAGCATGGCCGTGCTGAAGTTCAAGCGCGGCTAAGCGCACCCACGTCTCCTCGCGTCGCATACCCGTACCCTCACAACATCCCTCTGCCCCTCCACTCCCCTCTACACCGCGACCATCGTTCACGCCCCCATATTCGCAACCCCTACTGCCCGGCTTCGGGTCCCGATCCAGGTTACCTACGACCATCAACACCTAACCCAACGGTGACACGAGCGGATTCGCGGGCAGCGGCCGACTGGACTTGCGATGAACGGAGGTGAGGCGTACACGGAGATAGCGGCCGCGGACCGGAAACACATGCGAGACCGCCGACCGCCCGCGTCCCTCTTCTCCATCCCCTCATTTGTCCGCGCGTCGCGACGATGAAATATGATTTCTTATATATTTATATATATATATATACGAATAATGATAATATTTGCTCAGCGTATTCTTTTGTGACATAAATATTAAATTTACCGTCCAAAATAATTGTTATATTATAATGTGTATACATAGGTACGTGTACTGTGTATGTCCGCGTCTTTGTCTGTCTGTCCGAATGTGTGTGCGTGCGTAATTGTGTGCACGTTAGTTGATGTACGTATAGTGTATACGTCCAAGACGAATAATTTTGTATACGTATATATATATCTATTATATACATAGGTTTTTTTTACTCAGTGACTTTTTAATACTTAATTAGGATACAGTCTAATATTTATATAAATATGAAACATATAATGATTATTATTATTTTTTTTTTTTTCTTAGATTTATTTAATATTATATTATATATCATAAATACAATATATATATACATATATATATATATACATATATGTACATTTTTTCTCTCTTTGTAATCTACATCACCTACACGCATAACCGTTTAAAGACGGTTCGAATCTGTACAACCGAAGGGACTGCGGCCGCGGACCGTTTTCGAACAACACGCAGAACATTCGATCCCGCGGCACGAGAGGCATTATTATTATCACACGCGCCGCCGTCATGAGATTTCAACGGAACGGCGTGACGAATCTGCGCGAATTCAAACACGTGCGATGGTAACGGCCCGCGGTCTCCGGCCCTTCGGTTCTTATTATATTATACTATTTTAAATACATTTTGTGATTGGTGAACGATATTTTCTGTAGTTGTAAGGCGAAAACCGATATGTTCGCTGGCCCCGTATTTCTTTTTATTATATCGAACCTTATATCGTGTGTACAATGTACATATTATTATTATTATTATTATTATTATTATTATTTTTATTATGATTATTATTATTATTATTATTATTATTATTAATATTAAGGTCGTGGAACATTAACGTTATTTTGGGTCCGATCTACAATCCGGTGCCTGTTAAAAAGTTATATATAAAAAAAATTAATAAAAAATAGCAAACAACAAACATATTATATTATCTTCATTTTCTCCGCACGACACGCGTCCGGCTCGTATAAATTATCTTGACGGTTTTTCTCCATTGATCGACACGTCACAGCGCCACCGTCCACCAACCAGGTCAATGCGCGTTGTAGAGTGTATACTAATATGCGTATGACGTTTTAAATTTCACGTTGTGCAGTACAAATCCAAACTGAGTATTAATATAGGATTAGAAAAAAAAACATTACAAGTTTAACAACGTTTTTCAACGGTCTTCAAATGCGTTTTAGCGATATTTTCTGATTCTGATGATGTACAGAAAAATTTGTTGTCACACTAAACTGGCCATGATGGATCGAAACTAATGATTTGAACGATACGTGCATTTTTATCGCCGTTCCGGAATACACGGACTTACTCGCTAAACAAAAGGTCATCGTGTTTGTTTCGTACTTCGCCGCTGATAGTTTCGATTTTTCAGATTGGTGTTCCAAAAAGACCAATGTAATAAGACTACGATGGATAGTATAGTCACCAGGACCATGTTTAGAAATTTGGCACCTTGGGGCCTTGGGGCGAAAAAGTATATTGTCCTTTTAAAAAAAACTGATATATGAAAATTATTAATAAACCATGAATATGTTAACAAACAACTATAAACAGTTTTAGTTTGAGCACATTAATATGTAGGAAAAATATGTAAACAAAAATACATGTTAGAATAAAACATTTTAAAGATCAGACGTCCTCCTCAAATCTGTCACCCGGGACAACAGTACCCTGTTGCTCCCGCCATAATACGGCCCTGATCTCCACGGACCTAGCTCAACCCCGCACCATTACGTACATCTAACTTTATTCGAACAATCGACGTTTGACCCGACGCACGCAATGCGACGATACTATTGACGTACAATACTATCTCATGAAGTGTGCGGTACGGGTGAGCCGAGGAAGACTCGACGGCAATCGTCGATGGGCTTAGAGATTTCAAAACGAATTTACAGGACCATTATATTCGTAGACTACCCCGCCGGACGTTGTCATCGTTCGTATTGTTATAATAATATAGTGTACGACGTACACTACGATTGTAATATATTAATTTCATCATTATTATAACTTTATAATATACTGTTGGTAGGATGCGCTCTGGCACCGCGATCGACGGAGCGATAAATATTACTATTTATCATAATATATCGAAACTCGAGATTTTATATTCCTGTTCTCCTCACTTTCCCGCACACATTCAACGAGTGCAATAATAATAATACATACACACACACAACAATAATATACCTTCCATGTATAGTTATTGTTAGACATTGTGGCCGAAACGAGACGACGTTTTTGATATTAATGATTCTTTTTCTTTCTTTTAGAGATCTTACGCTCGGACGTGATCGCTTTTCTCGTTTAAAATATACACGTGACGCACTGTTATTAAATTTATTTAATTCATTTCTATTTTAATTATTGTTTCGCTCAATTACAATTCTTCGGAACACACGTCCTCATCATTGACCAAGGCTTTAATTTTAATAAATGGTTAACTATACAAATGAAACGGATTTCGTATGCGTTTTACAATATTACAATATGTATGTAAGTACCTAAATAGTGTACATTACTTTTAGGGTAATGCATTTTTTACTGTCTTACTCATGAGTTATCATCATTATTTTCGTATCATCATACCTTATTCGCTAAGATGACCCTATAAAAACCAATTTTGCGCAATAAATTTAAATATGAAGTTTTTTATCATTTTTACCGACAAATAATGGGATTACAAGACATTTTTTAAATATATTTTTAATTGAAAATATAAAGATTTATAACATTGTGGCCTAATTACGGATCGCGTTTTATTGTAAGACGCAAAACATTTTAACTAGCTAAAAAAAAATAATAGTTTTTGATTTTTGTTGTGTTTTTGATATAGTATTTAAATACGTAATTATTTTTTAAATGTTGACATATTTTTTAATTTCTAATTAAAATCTAACCTAACCTAACGTATTGTATGCGTAAACATTTTTTATAAGCTTTTGATTTCTGAATTATGTGTTTATACTACAGTCATTAACAATTATGTTAGAAGATTCGTTAAATTTGAGCGATGTTTAGATTTGATTATTTTCAATGTCGAGTGTAAAGACTCGCATAAGAATATTCTGTTTTGAAAATGTATATTAATTTTTGAGCGCAAATTGTAATTTTTGGATATTCATCTTTTATTCATCTTTTCCATTTTCAGCATTTTCAAAAAATGATAACTGCATATGAATGGCTTCATTATTTTATCTTCCAATTGTTTTCTAAGTATTAAACGAATAAGCTATATCCGTTAAAATAGATTTTAATATTGAGAATCTATGTTCAATAACATTAACAACTTTTTAAAAATCCAAAATACTATCAAATTAATTTTTTCAGCTCTTTAAGTCTACCTTAAAAATCAGCCGTTTGCCCTTACCTATTTTTCATTATATTGTGCGGCTCGCGACTCTCATATCGCTGGCCAAAGCTGATCTATAGTATTGATGTACTATACATTTTTTGGCATGTGCTTTAATAATATAATAACTTGATAAGTAGTTTATATAAATTATAAAATGAGAAAACAACTCTATTTTGCAATATTATTGCTCGATAATTACATTCAAATACGAATGAATAAAACGGGAAGGAAAGAAATTATGCACATTTTTTGTATTTTCTGTACAAATAATAGGACCACCTTAATGTATAACATGTTAATTTTCATACTGTAATTGGATTACTATTTTATCAGGAAATTATTTTACCACCCGACGAAAGATGTCTACAATCGAAAACCGTAGGTATGTACGGTATGTACGCACGATGTGGTTTTGTGGGTGGGTTAAGATATATATATATCGATTAATTCCAATAGGACTCAAATATTGTTTTTCTATAAGACGCATAGGGTTAAGGCACTACAATTTTTTAATATTTTATGTGTAGGTAAAAAAGTAAAAAATATTATTTTTTATTTTCGTAAATTTTAAAGATAGGCATTTTATACTGATAGTGTTTATTTTAATGAACATGTTGATTTTTAACATTTTGTTTTCATTAGCCTCGTGATTTTTAATATTTTTTAGTTTTCAGGAAATGTAGACAATTTTTTGAAAATAATAAAATAAAAAATTATTTTTTAAACTTTTTTACCCAAACATTAAATTAAATCAAAACATACTAGATATTTGTAGTCCTTGCCCTCGTGAGTCTCGTTAAAAAAAAAAGACAAAATTTTAAATAGATTCATTATCCCAGGAGATATCGCAATGGGTATAAATCCTCGGTGCGTCATCCTGTATGAACATATACGTATACCAACTCGTAGAATCGTTTATTTTGAACTGGTTGAAATTGGTTTGATCGTGCAGTGGCCAGGGGCGTTTTTCAACATGTAAACAGTAAGTGCAGACCAACGCGCGCTGTTAAAATCGCTATATCGTTCATCTGCTTGAAGTATTTTTTATTTATTTATTTTTCATGTAATTTAAAGGTGTGTTTTATATTTTTCATTAATTAAAAGCAAACTCCCAAACGATATTGTATTCGTGTGTCGAGCCACCGGGTCTAGAGCGAACTAAAAACAAAACAAAACCGTTGCAAAAAAAAAATAATACTGCGGACGACTACCGACGTATTATAATGCAATATGCGCTAACACAAATACGACGTGTATTTTGTTCGTTTTTAAGTAAACAACAAAGGAGACGAACAGACAACAAAATATTTCCAGGCGAACTATTGTGCGTATCGCGTACAATACGCCTGTACGTGGAAAACACATTCTGTACATGTACATTTCAAATATACCTATTGCGCACCACAGGTATTATTTCGTATATAATTACAAGCTTTACGAATCAAATTCTTATTCGGTTCTGTACTACACGTCTGAACGGTAGACCTGTGGGAGGAGTGTTGAGGGGGTTGGGGGTGCATGAAAGGTGTCACGAGTACGTCCGCAAACTCTTCACGTTCGCGAGCGTATGAAAAAAATGTGTTTTCGAAAAACCATTTTCATTAGGCGAATTCGCAGCGGAACCAAACCGAACGACTTTCAGGAGTGTACGCATTATATTAATCACTATACTATCATAATACTATGCTGTAGGTCACGTTATTGTTGTTGTCGTCATTATTATTGTAATCGCACTACGTGTCGTATATTTACTGTCGCATATAATTATACGTACTCACTCCGGACGTTCAGGGGGCTCTGCTGGAATATGATGCGCGAAAAATTTTTTGTACGTTTCACGATATCGTTGAATACTTAAAAAGATTTAAGTACTTTGGTTTGAGTTTTTCCGTGTACGGCTTTTCACATTTCGCAATTTATTTTTGTTATTTTTCTACGGTTATAAAGGCATTAAACACTTAAATGCGATCCGAGCAATTCATTATTCATCGTTATGGGACTCGATAAATTGGTCCGGGCCTCGTGTGTACGTTATGAAATGTACGCCGGACGGTAATAGAGATAAATTTTAGATTATCAATCGAACGGCGATGTGCCTATATTGGTTTTATCATGATGTGTGTTTTTGTTTTAATTTAAATTTTTTTTTCTTCGTGTCTGTGTATACGATTTTGACCAGAAGGATTGTTCCGATGTACGCAAATCTGGTGCTTAACTGAGAGAACATTTCATCTAGTCGGTACTTTGGGGAGGTGATTTATTTTAATTTTCTCAAAGTTTTACTCGACAGTTTTCCGAATAATTGAGAAAAACGGAAAAACAGAAAACATCGCAAAACACTTCAACCGAGATCTAGAGTAAAACCTGCCGTATATTAGTATTTGCATCAATCACTATACACTTATTTATTCTTAATGGACACACGATTTTACATTCGATTTTCATTGTTATTTTCTAGAAATATTGATCATAGCTACTCGAAACATACATAAATTATCGATGTATCGATAGGCCTTTAACAAAAATCCCATTACTTTCGAAATAATTTTTTTTTTTTTTAAAAAAGTTAGAAGATCAAAACTTCCATCTATTCTATTAAGAAATTTGACTCTACTATTATATTGTTTTAAAAAATTTAAACTGATCCAACTGATCTCTTTCACTCAGGAATCATTTTTTTTTCGAAAACAATGGCTTATTGGTTTGGAGTTTAAAAACAACCATTATCATATCTCCCTCGACAGTGCGGGAATCTCACCCCGCGCCCAACCTACGAGATTCGTCTGTTTTTATTTTTATTTATACGATTTAGCACGTATAAAACGAAAAAAAACATTTGGAAATATAGGTCGTCACCAGGCATTTTGATTATTTTTTTTATTTGGCTATTGCCAAGAACATTACAGCAATACTTATATACATTTATATACATCAAATTAGAAATTCAGCGGAAATTATAAAACTAATGATGGAGTTGATGATGTGAGTAGAGCGAGTATAAATGATAAGATTTGAATTGGGGTCGAGATAACCTAGGGTGGATAAGAATGAAAAATTTTGTTTAGGTCATGAAATCCGAAAAGTTATTACAACCGATTTCAATGTATGGCATTATCAATAAGTCGTATTGTACACGGCAAAGAGCAAATACTTATTTTATTAAGTATCCGAAGGGGAAATATTATATTATCATCCGTTTTGTTATATTCTTTGTACCCACTCCTCTTGCGATAAGCCATTAAAAATTTCAAGCTTAACAATACGTCATAGGTAGGTACGAATGCAAACGGGAAACGGTGTACCGTCATACACCTATGCACTAATATTCCGTCACAAAAACGATATAGACTAGATGGTATATTATTTTACTAGCACGTAATTCTATACGAGTTTCGGATGATTTGTATCATTGTCATTGTTTTCTCGGGGACGATGGGACTCGAAAGGGAAAACGAAAACCCTAATATAAAGTAACGCGTACGGGGAAATTTTACATATTTCATTATAATATTATATCATAAGCGGTAACCGCGTGTACAAATGGACATATCGCGTGAAACAGCTAGTGACCCTTTTAAACATTATGTATAAGGACGAAAGAAGTTTTATAAGTTTGATACGTCAGTGTTAATTCGTATTATTATTACTTGATTACCGTGGACTGTATATCATGTGTCGATCGTTCAATAATGCCGAAAACAAGTGCATCACGACAGAATCACAAAGGTGAAACAAATTAATTCTATATAATTTTATTTGAAAAAAGATAAATATCAATTATAGATTAACGGAACGGGTCAACAGTTAACAATCAAATGGGTCGACGGTTACTTTAACAATCATACTCGACAGTATTTTTATCAGTAGGGAATACTGAGTGCGCTCTTAGTTCAGCTTGTGCCCGTAACGTTCCGTCCCTATACTAGAGCGTCACAGTTTTTCGAATTAGCACCCCCGCCCCGATTGTGTTGTTGATTTTCCGTACGAAAACAACTACGGATCTTTATGCGAGAACAATCGAATCGAGCGATGACTCGCATTTGATATGGTTATATTATGGAGTGTTCAAAGAAATCGAACTTGCAAGTTTGAAGTAAGACAAGCACTGTAATTATATAATATACCCGGAGGGGAATCTGAAATGTAATTCGAGTTGTACCGAAATTCGAACCTGCACGTTTTCGCGACTCTACCGAAATATGTTCTTACATCGGTAAATATACGTTTACGCGAACGTAATATTTGTACTTTTCTAGTCGTTCATAAATTATCGTTCGATATGGTTTACGCCGTCGTCAAGAATTTAAATATTTATAAAACCATATCGTCTATTTTACGTCTAAATGTTCGTTATACGTACCGATATTGTAAACGAATCAACGGTATATAATATGTTTGTACAGCGGCTGGGTCGTTGATCGCACTTATACTGGTGTTCGAAGTGATATTTTATTCTTTCTTCCTTTGTCCGACGAATATTTCGATGGTTCGTAGTATGCGGAGCATATTCGCGGTTCGTTTGTAACTCGAGTGTTTTAAAAACGACGAACAGTATTTTCAACCGACTAAGCGCGCAGAGGGTGAGAGAGAGAGAGAGAGAGAGAGAGAGAGAGAGAGAGAAAATAACTTTAGTCAACAGTTCGTAAAGCACACATGATCCAGACCCTCGTACTTATGTATTCATTTTTTTTTTTTTTACCTACAAAAGTACTAATCACATGAAGCCGCTATAAGTACGTGCGTCACACCAACCCCGCCCAATCGGGGTGTGTGTTTATGATTACTGATTAAAAGCATAAACCAGTGCCGTTCCCAGGTTTTGTGAGGCCCTGGGCATCATTAGAATTTGAGGCCCTGGATTTACAGTATTATATAGAAATCCATAGGTACACTAGAATAGTCATGTCATTAAATAAATTTTATTAAATCAAGTTACAATAATAATAACCATATAATATACATAATATATTATTATATATGGCATGTTGTTAGTATCGACGTTTGACGACGTCGTCATTTCGAGGAAAAAATAAATACCAACACTAAATTTAAAGAAAAATAAAAACCAATTTAATTGCTTATTAGTACATATTATATCGTTAGCTTCTTGATACAGTACCTGATCGTATTTACCGTGTAAACATTGATATTATCTGAGACATACTTCAATTTTAAGTCGTTGCTAAAATGTGTGGATATATTTTATTTACACGATATATTATATTATTGTTAATACGCGAGGCCCTTGTAGGCGCTAGACCCTGGGCGTGTGCCCCGTTTGCCCTGCCCTCGGGACGGCACTGACAAAAACGCGTATATTCGATACTACGCGTGTGATTACCATGGATTAGAATACGACCGTTTGCATAACGAGAACACTGCGGTCGGCACACCATTCGCACATAAGTTCGTAAGTGTTATCCCGACCGGGAGCCGTAGGTGCCGCTCATAATGTACGGTCGACAATGCCAAAACGCAAAAATCACCATCGGGGAGATTTAGCACTTGTCCCTTTTTCTTTTTTTTTCATCTCTATTTTTTATCGAAATTTCCAACACAAGGTGTTCCGACCGATTCCCTGCGGACGTTTGCGTAAGTATTTCACGCTCGTGGACCGTCCGAAGCTCTCCGGCAGCCCTTCACGGTTCGAGTGCAGAAGGCGCCGCGCCGCGTTGAGGTAGGTCCTCGTGCGACGCTTATAAACCTTTTGCCTTTTGCGACATCATCTCCAACACGTCTACGTTTGCGCGACTGTACATATGCGTGACGTGAAGTATGTAGACTCGGGCGAAACTAACCTTTTTAAAGAACACTTCATATCATGTGACAACTCCGAGGATATACGTCGACTACGGTGTATGTTGTGAATCCCGACGGCACGGACAAGACTGCTGGCGATGTGTACAACACTGGCTCCGAAAAAAATAATTACTGATATGGTTTGTTACAATTATTGCGTTTTAAAATTGAATACCGTTTGGTCCCATGCATACAAGTAATATTTTCGACTGATGAAACTATGTATATTTATTTGTATGGCTACACTTTTGTCGGTTACAAGGTGTGCATGATGTGTTAAAAGATTTTTTTAAAAAACCCTTTTGTTCTTTCAACCCAATTTTATGGAATCATTATAAAGAGGTCATACGATTTTCGATCAACTTATAAGATGATATCAATTCTGGCTTCCCATGGCAAATGTTATCTATAATAAACATTTATAAAAGATGAAAAATTAAAAACCATAAAACATTTGGGTATTTTAAATTATCAATAACGATTTATCAAGTAGTTTTTCAGTCGTTTTGAGTGCTTGCTTAATTTTTATTACTATGCCAGGAGCAAGATGGTCATTATTCAAACTAAAACCAATTATTAAGAATTGCTAATAAGAAACCGATGTGGACAAGAACGTTTATCTAGTACAGCAATTTTAAGTATAGAGAAATAAAGAATAAAAACCTTAAATGAGTAGACAGTTTCATCAACGCGAAATTGAGGAAAAACTATTGATTGAAATAACATTGAATAATATGTATATGACTTATAATGTTAATATATGTTAAATAATTAAATATAAAAAAATCAATTTATGATTTAAGATGAATTTTTATTAAGATTTAAGATTTTGTATTATTTTATTGTTATTATTTATTATTAAAAATGGATTTTAATACCTATGTTATATTAAGTATTAAAATATGGTTATAAATGTAAAAAGCAATTTGAATTATAGTGAAAGTAAGATGGTAACTGTACGGTTACAATATTATTACTATATAAAAACCTAAAAAAATTACCATAAATTAACCTAAAAACATCACAATGGTAAAAAATGATCGAAACAGGGCTAAAAGAAAAAAAATTGTACGTAGTTACTCATCACATCACGGTCATGCTATTGAATTTAATAATTAACGTAACTCGTGGTATTGGGTGATGGTATTGAAGATCACTTTTATATAATTATATATAAGTGGTTTTAATATCATCAATAGACCAATGAGAGATGGATGAACAATCAGTATTATATGCAAGCCATATCTATACAAATATATTAAGAAATTATTTTTGTTACAAATTTTTAGCCATCATCAAGATAATGGATTGTTAATTGTTAAATGTTAAATGTTAATGAAATTAATATCACAAAAATATTACTCGGATTTCTTAAAAGTGTAAAAATTACCATTAAAATTAAAAAAATGACTTTAAAGTGCTGTAAAATGACCTAAAAAAATTTAAACAACATATTATTTGAGCTCGTTGATGACCAAATCACATTTTGTGTTTGAAAAACTATTTCTGATAAGTCATGTAAAAAAAAAGCGAAATCCAATACTACCCTAGCCTTAATAATTACCCAACTGTATGTTTTTTTTTTCAAGATGACCCCAACATTTTTTTTTTGCACAAGGGACCAAGAAGTTCAAGATCCGGCACCGATGAGGTGGGGAGGGGTGAGGAGAGGATAAACATGATTATCAACAAACCACTCGGCGGTGGATGTTTTGTGTTTTGTACAAGATTCGCCCGCAACGCTTGTGGTAATCTCTGTTTCGGCTGTCGACCGTATACGTTGTTCGAGGGTTCTTCATTTTTCACTCGGCAAGAGGCTGTCGGTGACAGCGCGCGCGAGTAGCCGCAACGCTGAAGATGAGTGCACGTGCCTTCAAGGCCCTTAAAACGTTCGCGACCATAATATATTATACGAGGGAATGATATTGATGTTGCGGCGCGTGATTTCCGCGCAAAGTTGGTGGGATTTAATAAAATGAAAATAATACTCGAGATCACGAAAATGTCGAAAACGATATGGTAAACAGATACAACAACGAACAGTGCGTGGCGTTTGATCGGGTGATTCGTCGGACGATTGAACCAGGATTTTTTTTTATGTGTATATATACACGACTAGGACCAGAAGGATAGCCACGAGGTAAACCTGATACTTTTCTAAAGGGAAATTTCGTCTAGTTACGACGAGTACTTCGAAGTAGTCATTTTTTTAATTTCTTAACAGTTTACCGACAAATCGAGAAAAACAGAGTAAATAAGTGCAAAAAACTTCAACCGAAATCGAAAATCGAAATCTTTTCAACACCTCACACTGCCTGTCCCACTTGTTTGTTTTTCAGGGATACAGGATATTTGATCGTTATGCTTTAAAAATTAATCGCAGCGACTCAAAACAGGTACATATACTATCGATATATCGATAAGAATTGATAAAAATACAAAACCATATTACGCACATACTTTTATCATTTTTTCTGGTTTCGAATGGGTATTTACAAAACTTATAAACTTTTCTAATAAATTAAGATATTTGGTTCTACTATTATATCAACTATCTTTAAAAATTGAAACTGATACACTTGATTTTTTTCACACAAAATCATTTTTTTTCGAGAGCAATGATATATTGGTTTCCAGTTTAAATGACAAATACAGCAGTTAACTCATACCTGATCAGACCTGACTATAGAGTGTCACCTGACTAAGGAGTTTCGACATTTTTTACATTTTCAATTGTAAGTTAAAGTTGTTCGTTAAGTTTTTTTTCTTTCATATTTTTTTATAATTTCTTACATTATCTCCTAATAATTATTATACTAATTATTATAGTGATTACTTATTGTACATTGATTGTTGTACTTTACCCTTGTATGAATATGTCTTTTAATAATAGAGTTGTATGATTCATAATTTTTTCGTAAAATTCGTTACAAGTTAAACCAAAATTACCAACCGGGACAAACGAAGTGATCGGTTGGGACACCGGGACATGCCCTTACAACCGGGATGAATGGCAAGTCTATGCAAATACAATTTAGAATACCTTTATGGCTTATGAACTGTAACTTTTTCAAGTACTTATTGTTTATTGCGTGAAAACAATATGTTATTATCGTTTTTTTTTTTTTGTCAACGGCCCTGAAGCGTCTGTTGGCATTCGTTTTAACTTCATAGAAATTATAGTTTTTTTTTCAAATTTTTTTTACGCGGTCGGATCACATTAATACCATTAATGTCAATGAAACAACAACAACAATGACGCGGACCGAATGATCGCATATCATTAGATCGCCAAACTGTAGGCGTACGCTTGTAAGTATAGCGATGCGAACATACTTTTAGGGTGAGTATAAGGTTAGGTTATGCGGCCCGTGGTTGATTTTAATGCGGCCCTTACTGCAATTACAAAACCATCGATTAATTATACATGTTTTGGGAAAAATAAATATTTTAAGAATATATAACTACAACATATTAAAAACAATATAAACTTTGAAATTTGAACTAATTGAACAGAGCATAGTATGAATGTGTTATTATTATTGGATGCATTGTTATTTTAAAAATATTTTCTTCTTTGAGCTATAAATAAATGTAATATTGAAAAAAAAATTTCCACTCACTATTCACTATGGTAAAATTATAAGTAAAATGTATTTTTATGAAAATATGTGTGGCCCACGACAATTTCTACTCGCATAATGTGGCTCAGTCCTTCCAAAACGTTGGACACCCCTGACCTAACCTTTATGGTCGCTATGGTTGAGGCAGCAAATCGTTTAAATGCGACTGGAATACATGTCCGGTATTTAACTGCGCACAATCGCATTGGTTGGCTTTCGCGAACAACATGAAATAGGTACACCGCGATATGTAGTGAATGTAAAGTAGTAGCGACGCTGTATTATGTCGATCTGGTAATCGAACAAGAACGATGTTTTCGACGATGGCCCACTGTTTTCCGACCGCGTAAACAGATTCTGTGATTGCCAGTATAAACTTTTACATACTTTTCAACCGTTCGAAGAAATACTATTCGGAATTCCTATAAAATTATATATTATTTATTATACATTATGCAAATAATATAATATTATTCACAAACCACGAAAAACTAACACACAACAATTGTGCATCATCCATTCGAAAACATTTGGCGGTCATGAATTATTATTAAATTTAACATTTTTTCAGAATTTCGCAAATTGAACAAAAATAATTGTATCTATCGGTCGATATTGGAATTTCACAGGCGAATAGTTTATTTTGTATTAGTCATAACGTCAAACATCGGAAACAAAAGCCTTACGGAAACCAAAGGTTATTATTCTATATGCATTGCAAGTATGATTTCAAATGATAACATTTTCAGTAATCAGTCATTCTATATAAAACGGAAATGTGATAGAAATCGACTTCTGTAAAAAATATGAACTGCAGTATTTGATGTTAGCCATTGAAACTTAATTTAAATAAATTATGATTTTGGTCGGAGATTAACATAATCATGAACTCGGATATAAATATATCCGTATGTATATAGATATGAACAGTTATAAATAATTGGACTCATTATAATATTATATGAGATAAACAGACTAGCAGAAAAAAAATCACATTAATACATGAGCAATTAAACTAATACAAAGATCGGTAAAATATATTATACCGAATAAGCAAAAAAAAAAAAATAGTAAGGTCGTTTAGTTATTTTACAATGTATCACCCATTGCGATGTATAAGCTCATAAACGTAAGTATTGTTGAATACATTTTAAACTGAAATATATATTCAAAATGCACGTTATACACCTTTCACTCATCACTCGGCACAACTTCGATTATACGAAACCGTCAACCCTCTATTATTTATGAAATAATAATTATTCCACGTCGCCTAACCAGTAAAGATGGTTCAAAATACCAGAGGCGTAGGAAGACACGCCCCTGGTAAACTTAGATAAAGCGCTTTCTTACCGATTAAAACAATTGACGGGATAGTACTTTTTTAAGAATACAATTTCAACAACATTATATTATTATATTAATATTGTACTCATTGGTTATTATTATTATTAAAATTAAAATTTCAAACTTTAAAAAATGTAGTTCTTGTTTTAAGGCTAGCAAAATTCATCGATAATTTCTTCATGTGAAATTTTCCTAGAAAATCCATGCGTTCTATGGTTAAAATTCAATAAAACAAAATCATACATATTTCAAAATTAATACTGAAAATCTCGTGAAAGTAGAATAAAAATATCTCTTTTAAAGTACAATATTGCGTCCCTGGCGCAAAGGGGCGCAGTACACTTTCTACGCCACTGCAAAGAACATAAGCATATACAGGGTGTTTTACGAGAACTTATCAATTTCAAACGGCACTTTAACTCCAAAAACTAGTAAACCTTTATGAGTAACACTAGTAACACAATATTACATAAGTGAATACTCTATAAAAAGCATATAAAATTAAAATGAATATAATGCATCAAGAAATGATTAAAAATAAAAGTCCCACGTTACTGTAAGATTTTCAACATACTATAGAACATCATGGAGACCTTAAAAACTTTATAATTTTACCAAAAATGTTGGTACTCTTTATTATTAAGACGTTTTACTACTACGAAATATGTAATAATCATCGCGGACAACAACTGTTCACAACGCCGGGACTGGAGGCACGTTTGAACTTTGAATGATTTTATTAACATTCTTTCGTCGTTGACCTACGAACACGATATTTCCTCGCGGTTAAACGTAAAATGCACATGATACTACCTGTGAACGAGAAAGTATTTTATGTTTCAGTTTCAATGTACAGTGTACGCGAATCGATTTCTTCCCCATAAGATAATCATGAAAACGCGCGAAAAGCGTACAAATATAAAATGTATTCTTCGCCTGAACAATCATTCCAGGTCTATTAAGGTACACGCATTTCGCTAGCTACGGGGGCAAACACTTGAAAGCGGTTAGGTCATTAACGTTATGCTGTACCTGGTATACATAACGCACCCATGCGACCGGGCGAGACGACGAACCGTGCGGAGAAAAAGAAGAGCGAAAACGTGACGGTTCGGCTGTGTACCGCGGCGTACACATAAAAATGCGTTAAAGTTATATCGAATATCTTCCGACGTGAATCGCAGCAATGTTGTAAATATAACGAAGATAAATGTAAAAAAAAAAAGGCAAAAAAAAAGAAGATTTAAAAACGGTATACGTACATATACATATATATATATATACAGTTGGCCCCGCGAAACCCGACGGGCATAATATCATCCCTCTACTTCGTCGCCGCGGATAAACCACTCCACAGGTGTCGAAAAATGATGATAAATTATCGCCATCGCGCACCTGCTGCTCACCCGCGGCCCCTCGGTCACGGACTCATCGATTTTCCCGCGCTGGCCAGTCTTCCACTTACGCCCGCGACACCGCGGTATTATATTATACGTGGTTGTCTGCGTGCGTTATATCCGCGCAGAGGCTTCGGACTTTCTGGTGACCAACGGCCATAAGGTCGTTCACGAGTCGTGAGCCACAAAGAATGTCACTGGTTGGGGGTGGGGGTGGGAGAATGCACTTGAAATTTATTTCATTTTTCTATGTACCCTCCTATTGGAAGCCGATTGGAAAACAAGCGTGCTGTCGAACGATTTTACTATCATATGATCTGCGGTGCGGAACATCGACAACTCGAAACTATAATATAGTCGAAATGAATAATATTGATGACCCGGAGAAAATTATATCCAAAACACGGTGTGAAAATGAACACTTGATTTTTAATTGATTTACTGTAATGGCTAAAAAGCGAATAGCTTGTTTTTGCATAAACGTGGTCTGCAAAACTTACACGGTCTTAGATCAAAAATCCTAATTAGGACTGCTGCAGTTGGAATGAAATATGACTCAATAAATGGAAATTAGATGTATCAATTAAATTTGAAGCTGATCAGCGTCAATGGAAATTTGAATTTTTACGCGGTGATCAACTCGTATAAACAGATGCTTTATATAGATGACCTAGTTTAAAACGTATTCATATAGAAACTAATCAAACATAAAATGAGTTGTGCGTAAGTGCATACAAAATATATCAAAATATCATTTATTGTATACTTGATGATAAACCTGTAATATTATGTATAGTCTTGTAGAAAATATATTTGGAAATAAATGACTAAACGAAAATATTCGTTCATACAAAAACGACTTTTAGCGATTAACTATTGTAAGATTATTATTACGCGCACTTAAAATCGTACAAATAAATTTTCATATAAGTTTAAAAAACCCAAAATATGCGTTCGTTGTATAAATATATGAATATTCCACATGCACATAAGACTCAGACTAGCGTAGAAAATCAGTATGCGATTTGTTGTAGTATGGCGAACTCCGTGGTAAAAGTTAAAAATAAGTAACCCAAATCTATTACCTTTGTCAAACTATCCTAGAGGCCCAACCTTACTTTTGACTCACCCCAATGTGCAATAATAATTTGTCCGAGCAAATGTACAGAGCGGTCCAAATAAAATATTCGGAACATTTATATCTTTGTGTATTTCACGTTAAAGTAACGCCTATGTCCTGCAAATGTTCCGTCCTGCTCACTTGTAATAAACGTCTTTTAAACAGCTTTTTAAAACTTCCATCGGCACCCTAAACTGTTTTCTAAAAATTCATAGGCACCATATATTAGTACCTATTATAACATATATTTACACTTTATAACTCCGGTTTTACTCAGCCATGTATAATCGAACGAATTATACACGTATATTATTAAAAAAATATATATTTCTAACATTATATGTTATATATTATATTGGAACAAAAAGAAAAAAAATTAAAAACTTTTGACAAATTTACTTTTAACGAAAACATTTGAACGCAGATGAAAAAAAGATTGAAAATTACAGTAAGACTACTGCGGACTAAAAACAAATCATTAGGTTTTAATCAAATAATAAAATAATTATATAATCAGTCTTATTGCAATATTAAACACACGCAAATCATTAATTTTTTCTAAATTTTGAAAACATTAATAATGAATCCATTATATTTAAAATTATTTCACGGCACCATCGGTTCGAGCCCGCCGCACTCTATTCGGGAACCTTTAACATATCCAAACGATGCAGTGTTCGTGATGGAGGTGATGCCCATATCAGTTCCTTGTCGCACTCAAAGTATTTTACGTTTTCAAACCACCGTAGGAATTCGTAGCTCACTAGATTTCCATAACTGTTGGAATAGTTGGAAGTGTTGAATATATAGTGGCCGAGGAAGGGGGGCTGACTGGAATGCGAGGTAACGTATGGGCCAGTGGTTGTTAACATTTGTTGAGTCATTGACGCCTTTAAGATATATGGCATAGCCAAAGTCCTCCACTTCTTAAAAAATAAAATAAGCTTTTGATTTCGTTTATCATTTAACACGTTAAGTTGAAATAGTATATAACTATAACATTGTGTTACAAACATATATTTCAGATTACTTGTGGGCTGTGGCTACAAAATTATTTAAAAAACATTTATTTTTTTTTTTAAATCAAACCCATTTCACGGACCCCCGAGTTGAGTTACCATCTGCGGACCCCCTAGTGGTTCATGGACCATTGGTTAATAAACCCTGGTATATAGGTCACCGCGAAAGGCGCGAAAAATGGAAAAAGAAAGAAACACTCTACGGGGCTACGACACAATGGGGCGCGCGCGTACATAACTCGCCTCCGTATAATATATATATACGGGCAAAACGGACGCGTTTATTCTATTCGGAAAGCGTTTCCACGGGTGTGCGTGCGTGTACGTTAACTTCCGAACGGGCTTCTTCTTTTTATTTCCCCACGACCAGTTTTTAATGTTTGCACTACGCGCGCTGCGTCGTATATTTCAGGTCGAGTACTTTAAAATAACTTTTTTTTTATTATTATTATTTAATCTCGGTGGATCCTAATTTTATTTCACCCGCGACGCTGAAAAACTTCATATACTCTTTGAAAAATTCAATTTAGCCGGCTCTGGTGTATACATTATACACACTATGCATAATATACTATGTAGTAAGTTGATTGCGCGTTGAAATATTCGGTCGGCACGTGCCCCAGTTAATAACAATATAGGTACAATAAACGCAACAAGGGGAGCCAGCAGCTCGTGACAACATAGCAATGTGTCTATTGCGCCCTCGCGTGTTTCCCAGGAACGCTGAACGTTTTGAACGTTGCAAATGTATTCATTGGTTTCGAAAAATGTCCTTCTGTTTCTTCAGGATTGTTGGAATAACACAAAAGAACAGATAACGATAATTCATAAGATTACTCGTATAATACTATTATATTAAATTACAATAATATTTTTGTTAGCCATTCGAAAAAAAACCCCACTATTAAACGTAATTCCTCGACATTTTTCTTCTATGCAAGAAAATCATTAAACATGGTTTTGAGGGATAATCAGGATTTAAGCTGTTCAAACAATTTGTCGGTTATCTTCTGCATCGACTTTTCTTTTCTAAAAATCGGTTTGACGTTCAGCATTAGAATTCATATGATGTCGGATATAATAAAAAAAATCTTATTTAATACAAATAATAAAAAATAATGAGTAACCATGGTAACAGAAACGTTAAGAAAATGGCCTAAAATAAAAGTATTTCTCTGTTTAAACTCATATTTAACATTTTAATAGTAAATTGTTAAATTGTTTTCTAAATTACAACGCATACTATTATATGCGTATCGCTTTTAGGTTCCAGATTCTGAGTGAAACGAAGAATGTAATTTTATGAGCATCAGAAAATTACATTATGACAAAATTGGGTACTTCAATAAATTTTGATTACACGATATTAGTTATTTCAAAAAAAGTATTTTATTAGTTCTACCACAATATCGACCGCCGTTGGAAACATAATCTGATTCACCCGGCCACTATCGTTCAGCATAGGTTTTTTTTTTTTTGAGAAAGAGCGAGAGCCATGGACAATAGAACATTGGTTTACAGTTCCAAAGACTAATACAGCAGTATCATTTCTCAGTTCCTGTATCTCACCCGACCAAGAAGTTAAGCCTGTTTTTTTTCATTTAGTTTAAACGTCATATTGTCACAATCGAGTAGTTTTATCTTACTGGTTTATTTTTCTGCTGCCTTTCTCACGATTTGCCTTATTTTTTGGTGGGTAGACAAGCTGATTTTTTGACCATACCCATCCCCTTTTTTGGCCCTACAATTGCTTGGCTCGGATTATTTTCTTGAGAGTTGAAGTTACGACCAAAGCTATATTTTCCAATTTTTTCAGAAGATACAAGCTTTTTTTCAAATTTATGATCAAAATGTTCTGCTTATAGTCGAATTTGCTCAGTGAAAATTTAAAAATATAGCATTTACATTCTGTATGAAGTACATTATTGTATTAATTTGCTGTACTACAGAAAATGTTAACATAAATTGTACATCTACAGTTCAACGCTATTAGATAATATTACAACTTTTATAACAGGTTTTTTTTATACTTAACGTTTTTTTACACGTAGTTTGGCAGAATGTTTTTGGTGGGGTTATATTAAATGCTGGTCATTAATACTAGAATGACAAGACCCCCGTCGGTAGGCTTCGGACAACGGGTTGGAAATTAACAAGGCAAATAGATTGACTTTGGCTATTTTTGACTTGTGGATAAAATGTCGGCTCCTCTCCGTGTTCCTCGCCGGTCGCACTATACGCGTCGTAAAAAGTGGCCGGAAAATGATTTCTAGATTTCCACGATCGACCGATTACACGCTTAACTGTACCACCACCACCCCCCTCTTAACTTTGACAGTCGGTCATAACGAGCAGTGGAGGTTTTTCGCAATCAACAAAACGCGACGAGCCATACGACAGGCAATCTTTTTTCTTCCGCTAAATATTGTACCTAATTTATTCAAAATATGAACGTGCGGGACAAGGCTATTGGAGCGTACATACTATACTGTATTGGTAAACGGCCAGCGACAATCGATATATTTCAATTACTATAGAGTATAGCTGCTGCTGCAGTCGGACGGTTCGTTTCGAACGTTTCGAGTTATTTCTTCGTTGGAACGTTTAAAGTTGTCGGTGTAAAAGTTTTGGAACGCGCCTGGGTTCGCGAGAGAACGAAATCAAAATATATTACACAACACAAATCATTAGTCATTATACGTTTAAAATAATGCAAAGTTAAGTCGCGTTAGATGTTGGCTGTAAACTTTGAGATTTGAAATATGAGCATTTTAATATACAGTTTGGTGTAGCTGTAGGAAGTAGACGATTTAGGGGAATAATACATACACACTTATACAAAGCGTCGACCTCCGTTACAGCCCTTGGCAAATCCATTCGCTTTTGAAACGTCGTCGCGAACGGTTTGAAGACCTCGGAAAAAGACCGCGAAACGTTTATATTATACTCGGTGAAATAAAGACGTCTCTATTTAATACGTTTTACGGCTAAAAAAATGATAGTTTTCCACACGCTTATCATTCTATTACTCGTACGGCGGCACACACAAACAGTACAGCAATAATTAAAAAATGGTCGGCAGTAGTGTATGAATATACTTCAATATAGCACTCGGAAGTCGTGTACCACGAAGCAGCAAAAGTTGAACGTAGGATTTGGCGATAAAACGTTTTGTGAGAACCGATTAAATGTCGATATTGACATACCGAGCAGTATGATGATGATGACTGATGACGCACATAGTCCAAATACATTTTGTATAGCTCACGTAAATGTATAGTTTTTTATTGTTACATGATTCGAATAGTAATTCGTGTTCGCCGTAATCGTTTACAAATGTTTTTTTTTTTTATCGGTACACACAATACCGTTGACAATAGCGCCGAAGTGCATAGGCTATTTGATGGACATCATTGTGCTGGAATGGATTACAATGTGAAAAACGTCACGAATAATAAGATACATGCATGACACTCAAGAGGACACATATTTATTGTACTCGTTCGGGAGAACAGTGATGATCGATGATAGAACGTAATATATGATCAACATTCAACAATGTTTTTGTGTGTTTGTCGACGAAATATTATTATGTTGATTGCTCGCTAGCAATTGACGCTAGTACGCGATCAAAATGTATGTCTTCGCGACGGATCAGTGTACACCGTTTGGGGATGTACCTACTGTTGATTGTTTCTCGAGTAATTATTCGTCAATTAGTATTGTAGTACTGGGCGTTATCCCGACGGCCGACGAAAGGCGGCGACGGCAATTCATACACGTATTTTGCACTCCGATGAAACCGGTAATCGATTGTACCGGAAGCCGTTTCAGTACTGGCATTATACGGGATCGGTTCGATCGACGATCGTAGATTTGTGGGAAAATGTGTACGCCGCTTTTGTGCTGTGGTGTCTTCGTGGCCAGATACCGTGCATCGGACAACAGTACATATATATATATATATATATATATATATATATATATATATTATATTATTTAGTCGTTAAAAACAAAAGAATGATAAATACGACCGCGGTGAAAAGTGGAGGAAAGTGTGACATAAGAGATTTAGTGCAGCGACTCCAAAATCTTGTAGATAATAAAACCGCGTTATGAGTAAAAAATAATAATAATTAAAAAGAATGACGGAGAAAGCCGTTAAGATTAAAACAATGTCTGATTAATGTTAGCGGGAATAATGGTCGGGAAAAAAGTAAATCGTGCAAGACTTGATCTACAAGGGTCAAACATAACAAAAGAAGTATAAGAATAGTGTAAAAATTAATATGCGAACACGTGCGTACGAGAAGTATCCTCCCGCTATACGTCCTATACGTTTCAACAAGATAACGAATAATTGTAAACGGGCTAATAGTGAACTATATTTTTAAATGCGAATTTGGAATTTTCAACCCTCGAGAAACTCAGAAAACCGTATTACGAAAATGTTCATAATTTGCCATTTTTAATTACATCAATTATTAATGGTTGAAGCGGGACTTTTCACATAAATTGTTTGTAATCAATGCGCTCAGAAAAATTGTAATTTTTGGTTCACATGCAGAAAACAATCGTTTCTCTTTTAACCTCTGAGATATGAGGCTTTCCACCAATGAAAAATAAAGTTTCTAGAATGTACATTATTACTGTGTACTACTCAATACATCGGACTGAGAAGATATTACAAATTTCGTAGTTTAATAAACTGTATAGTTTTTTTTTAATACATTTTAATACATGAACCAATAAATGTACACGTATATAAATATATGAATATAGTTGGTGCATTTTTCGAATAGGATTCAAATATTTTTCTATAATTATTGACATTAACATTTCTACACACCGTCTGGCATGTTTATTATGTCTGCAAAACACATGATTATGAGGTTTAATGTACTTGATATCAAATAAAAGTTAGTCCGTAATATTCTCGATGGAATCTATTTTAATGAAACCGAAACAAGTTATCAATCACGTACGAATGTAACGTCAGCCGGAAATAAAAATTAAACCGTTGATCGCTTCCGTTTTTTCCTCTCTTCCTTATAATAAGGACAAAGGAAAATAAAAGGTTCAACCGTCGATTCGGAAAAGCGATAGGATAGAAGGATGAATCGTTTTACCGTGCAACAAAGGCGACCAATCAGAGTTATACTTCCGCTTATTAACGTATCTGTTGGTCTTCACCAAACACAAACGTCTCCTCCTACTCCGATGTTCCTTGACAATGATTACAGGACCGGACATAAATATTCGGTCTGTCGAATCGATTGCAAAAAGAAATCACACAGTCGATTGCGTTTCCTCGAATTGCAGCTGCGGTCTAAACCATTTACTCCAAACCTGAAAAATAATACGATCGAAGGCCAATGTTTTTTATTTTTTGGATCAATAGTATTTAACATAGTTTCGGTTAAGTAAAAATCGTCAGATTTACGTGTGATAATAATAATAATTAACAACTAGGTAATTCGTTTACAATACCGGACACGGAACAACGAACGATGCGAAACAAAACTCGTATTCTCATCGTGAGCAAGTACATGTGGTGTATTTTCATTTTGTACGTCAAACTTTTACTTAATCCTCTTGCTATGTTATACTTTTGTTTCAAAATCAACATCATCCCCAGTGTTAGTTTTGGTGCGCAATTGTTTTTATTTCAAAAATCCATTTACACTTTAAAATATTCTGATAATTCATTTATACTCCGTTTCCGTTTATTCGATATTATTTGAGAATCTCGTATCCTTTTGGTGAAACTAAATTTACAATCTACATCATCTACAACGTTTTTAACATTTAACACCTCTAGTGTTCAAAGAAGAGTAATTCGGTTTTTACCTTTCGGAATGCAATATTATATACCCTTGTTCTGAGTATTTATGTTTGTAAACGCATAATTTTTCAGATCGCATACACCTTTAAATGAAAAACAGACGAGTTCCGTTATTATTTTTCCGTAGATAATCGAACAATATTGCTTTTTACCGAGAAAAAAAAATTATTTTCAAATAAGGCCCACTCGCATAATGTATGAAATCGTGAGCTTTTTTTCCCGAAATATGTGTACGATGCGATTATTCTATGCCTGTTTAGTATTTTGTTATTCACTGTAGTAATTGGACATTTTGATGCATAAATTAAATTCGACATTTAATTGTGTTAAAACTTTAAAAGTACTTCAGTGGAAAAACATTGTCCTAATCGTTTTCAGCTGTTCAATGTATGTTGTTAATTGCACAGATTGAAACGCACAGCAATAATACATTGTAATATTTTATACCGTCACACTACATTATATTATACATTGTAATATTTTATACCGTCACACTACATTATATTATACATTAAACAGTTTTGTTTATTAATGAGTTGTACGCTGAAAATTATTACGTCCGCAGAAATCAACAAATAGCGAACGAATTAAAAATTAATAATTAACAACACAAACACTTCAAACGTGGAAATCCAGAGACATTTTAAAACTTTAAAAATGAGTGAAATTCTATCGTGGTCGGGTGATAATGTGAGATGCAGGGACGGGTGAATGATAATGCCGTGTTGGTCTATTTAAATTAAAACCAATGTTTCCCGATTGCTGAAAAAAAACGATTCTCGTTGAGAGATATTGAGTGGATCAGATAATATTTCTGAAGATGGTTGATAATTGATAGAGTTAAGTAGAATCATCAGTTTTCATATAATCGAATTCAAATCCGGACGAAAACTTTCACAAGCATATTTTTGTTGTGTTCTATCGATTAAAATAGCTGCGTCTAAGCTGTCAGTGAAAAAAACACTATAATTTGATATAATATAATTGTCTACTAAACTATCGCAGCTCATCCACTACGTTATATTACATTATATTTTACCCCAATAATCGTACGGAAACGATCGGTGCGCAGTGTGCCAAATAAAAGTTTTTTTTTTTTTTTTGGATTACACCGAAAACGTGGACGCAGTAATGTTTCGCAACGCGCAGAAAATATAAATGTATACGATTAGTGTGAGGAATAAAATATGTACCTTTATTTTTACGGTGTATGGGAACTATAACACATCTCATTTTTATGTTCATATTGGAACTTACACACATAATTCGATTTTTTACCGGTTTTTCTCGTGCAGTAATTTACCATGTTCCCCGGTATAGCTCACCATAAATGCACTTCGTTTTTAAATTGTATATATTAGAGGTGGCCAATGAGAGAGTCGTGAGTCCGCACAATCATAAATATGAAAGACCCAAGGGTCGATTTATCGATTATCGTTATGGTCGATTTATAGACTTGAAATTACTTTTACCTTCGCTTGGATATTTAAAGAAAACCCTCTAGAGTTGATGATGCATTGAACATTTTTGCCCATTATTAAAAGATATTTTTAGGCATACAGCAGATTTAGAAATTTAACTCTTTGAACTATTGGAAGATGAAGGACTAAATCAGTTCAAATACAGTTGTCGGTTTTTGTTGAAATTTTTTGAACATATAAAATTACACCTTGCGCTCCAAAATGAAAAGTTATATATTATTGAAACATCTTATTTTTAAAAGTCTTCACACTTGAAATGAAAACAATAAAATATAAACATCGCTCAAATTTAGCTGATGATACCATCCAACAGAATGATTATGGCTGCAGCTTTGACAATACACAATCCAAACTTCAAAATCTTGCAAAATATATGAACGCGCAACAAACACGTTCAGTTAAGTTGGACATAATTTAAGAATTGAAAAATATGTTAAAATGTTAAAAATCATTATATGTTTAAATATTGCATCAAAAACCTAATATAAAATTAAAAAAATGTTTTGCATTTTACGATTCGACGTGAGCCGCGTAAGTGCGTTACTCAGAAGCCGCAACTCGGCCACCCCTGATATATAGTACTATAGATAATATAGTTAGCGTTGGAGTATAATAATATAACATTATTGTGCTACGCGAGTACCGCGACTGTGAGAAATTAAAGCCGTTAACCAGTTAATAGGATGTCGGACGACAGAAAGAGGAAAATCGTATTTCATCGCAGTATACAAGGTGCCGCGTTGACGTTTTAGGTTAATTTTCGATATTCTAGCGCTCTAGTCGCGACTCTTGATCTCGCCGAGTTCAGAACTCAAAATATAATCGTTCGCTTGACCCAGTGTTTCCTAACTGCAAGTGGTTTGGGAACCGGTTTTATATAAAAATGTATTAAAAATTAATATATTTATTAAAATTGAAGAATTAACCAACGTACTAACTGAGCAAAATGTAATGATGTTTACAGATACAGAGATATACCTACGTAATCTCATAATATACGAGTATACCATATTCTCCCTAATTTTATTTCTCGTTTCCATTAGTTATTAATCAACATAATTTTAGGAAACAATAGGTAGGGGGTGGAATTAAGTATAGTGGTCCGCGGTGAATAAAAATGCTCAAAATTGGTCCGTGCCACGACTTCAGTTGAGAACCACTGGGTTATCCAAATCGATTAGCCGTGTGAAATGTCTGCATTCAACATCAAAGTACGTGTGCACGTGGCTCCCGACCTCCCACTTCTAAACGCATTAAGTTGGGCAATGGCGTAATTTACATGAAGGCATGGTGCGAATGGGGAATTTCATTGAGGGGGGCTCAGGCCCTTAAAGTTTTGAAATGGTGCACAGTTGCATAGGGAGAAGTCGAAAACCACGCTTAATACAAGTAAATTTTGTATGGAATCTGTCAGGATAGTGTACACAATAGTTACTTTTCAAAAATTGTTTCTATGTCAATAGCAAAGTGCGGGATACATATTAGGGAATCATGTCATGGACATAATAGGCACCAATTACTTACTCATATTGATCTACATATTATTATTATCATCTTCTTCTCGTTGTATTTATATTATTTATTTTTTAGTTAAAATTAAGATCACTGAAAATTCGTTGCAAAATTCATTTTTTCTGAGTGCTCTACAAAATTGCTATTCCACCGCAGAGTTCATTTCACTCATCAAAGAATTGAAAAATAAAACTTATATTGTGCATTTTTTTTTAGCTTTTTTGATTATCAATGCATTTTTTCGTGCTATTACGATATTTTTTATTCTTTTTAGTGCATTTTACTGTTTTGGAGATAATAAAGAAACTGAGGGCATACATTTTTTTCAATTCGTCGCATTTTCAAAACACACATTTCTACTCGACCACGATACATCGATTTGATTTCCATGTAGCATATTATACTGCTGTAGTAGTGCCTTGAAAGAGAAAAATTTCCTCGGAGAATGTCGCATAGCCACTGCGGTAGGTGAATAAAAAGTACTATTATGTAAACAAATGTCGTTGTAGGATTCGCATCGATTAGAGCTGCCACCGCGGCCGCCGAGCGCTTTGGGTCGGTTCAGCTAACGTGTCAAAAACTGACTCGCACGGAGCCACTATCGCTTGCACAATGGTTGTCAACAACGAATAATTAACCTCCGGCCGCGAATTATAACGATAATAATAATAATAATATAATATTATTGTAAAACGCTAAAACGTTGCAACAACAAAGCACTCGTTCGTGCGCTGCAATCGAACGGATGTCTATCCCGACGAAAATGTGTATTAGTTCTACGCGAGCCGAGTGCATCTGAGTGCATAATAATGTTGCATTGTAATCGATTACACATGTATATATATATATTGGATCAAAGTGCGGGCGACGATATTGTTAATTTTACCAGATAAATACGATGAGATGTGGCGAAACCTACACAAGGTGATAAAGGTGACAAAGTAAGACATACAAAACATATTTCTGTTTTATCAATATCTATTCGCGTAAATAATCAGAGGCCGATTAGTATATAAAAAAAAGTGAGGAAAACTCCTTGGTCTGGTGACATACAGGGGGTGGGTCATGGGTGAATAATATTTATGTATATTTTGACTCGAAGTCAATGCACTATTGTCCATTGCTCTCGAAAAAAACGATTCTAAGCGAAAGAGCTAGATCGGGTGAACCATGTTTCTAATGATGCTCGATTAGCGGTAGAACCAAATGTCTTTAAAGACAGGTAGGTTGAACTCTTCTATCTTACGCAAAAAAATGAATAAATAAATATGTTTCAAAATTTATGACATTTCTGGTGAATGCTAATATAATATTAATGTAAATTTTTCAAATGTCTACAATAAAGGGGATTGTAAGCCATGATTTTCTGTCACTGTCTATCACACAAGCAACCTAGGGGTTTAGACGTTTTCTATTTCCAACGTACCGATCTTTTTCAATTAATGCGATAAGAATTTTGAAAACTGATTTAAATCTATCGTTAAGTTAACTTTGGATCCGCTTTCACATTTTTTGATTTTGTCTCCCAAAATTTAACAAAAGGTAATTAAACATATTGCAAACATAAAAATCAACCAATGATAATTTTGGGGCTTTTAAAGTACAAAATTTAAAAAAATGTGTGAAAGTCGGTCTAAAGAAGATTTTACGACAAATTAAAATCAGTTTGCAATATATTTATCGCATAAATAGATTGATCTGGTCGTTGAAAATAGTAAACGTCTAAATTCCTGTATGCGCTTGTGATGGAAAGAGAAAGAAAATCATAGCTCGCAATCCCCTTAATATTTATGTAATAAGAATCGAATAATTTATTTGAAATAACTAATATGGTTTTATCAAGAATTTAATTTTCTAACGCATATAAAATTTGTTTGCGACTTTCCGGTAAACTTTTTTTAAAGGCTACAAAGAAAATCTTTTGAAAAATGTTGTATCTATGAAACATAAACTTGATATTTTTAAATAGATACATAATATGAGTGATCTAGTGTACCGATGTATAGATGACTAGATGGTACGTTACAAAATTCGGTTCCTGGTTCATAAATCTTAAAATCGGTTGAAGTTTTTTGCAATATTTTCAATTCAAAAAATAACCATCCCAGAGTACCAACAGAGTATACATCATTATCGATGGCCACTTGTGTTCATGATGATTGGAGCACTCCTTCTGGTTGAAATCGTATACAGAAAAAAATATTGGCCACACCATGATAAAGCTAGCGCCCAGCTAGTCCGGCGGCGGTGCTTAATTGCAAGCGTTCGAATATAGCGTTGCTGTTTTCTAGCATAGAAACGATGACGATGATAACGGTGGTAGGCAACGGAGATTAAAGCGACACGTATTTTTGACGATTAAACTTTAAATTCGAACCACCTGTTGGGCTTACAAGTTTTACGAAACCGCTGCTGTGCCGTCGCCGACGCAAACACCACACGTTTATATCTAGGACAATTATTCATTTGCCTGACGTTTAATCAGGATTTTCAAAATTCATCAGACTCTAAAAAATACATAGAAACTCTGAACAATTCATAAACGCTCCACAACTCTGACCCTTTTATTCTTATACGCTTCACATGTGTTGCAATTCGTTTTATGGTGATGAAAAAAATAAACATAGGTACCTGCAATGTGTGTATAGTTGACTTTTTGTACCGAAAACAATCCCACAGACCTTTTTTATTTACGATCCAAGCTGCCAGAGTCAAAACCTCTTGCGGAGTCAAATGCGAGTATAAATTACTTCAGAATTCTTCGAATAGTTAAAATAATTAAGCCGCAGTTACACATTATTGTATAAACGATCGCAATCAATTCAATTGTATACTAAAAAAAAAAAAAACTATTTATTACTTATGCGTATAGGTTTTTTTTTTCGTTTATTTATCTAAATTGGTTTTTTCTTATACATTTAGGTTTTTTCGAAATCACAGTATTATTTAATCAATTGGTTACTTTATTTTTTCCCCTATATAATACTATAATATCAATATTGTTTATGAAATTTAAATGAATATTGACAAAGTATGCGGAATCATTAGTAGTCGTGTTCATAAAATGTCAGGAACAAAATAATACATTACCATAATATCATCCTATCGGGAGAATAATAAATATTACATTTATCACATATAATACGACTTCAATAGGTTACGCAAAGGAGAAATGGTATTTGATATTTTATATTATGATACATACATTTACTTTATGGTTTGACAAGTCTTTATTAGGTCCACACGTGGTTCGGTTTGCAGGTATTTATTATATAGCAAATTTTCTGTGCACACCCTTATTGTTTGTGATTACGAGGATAAAAATTATTTTTTACAGCAACATTAATTTATTCAATGGCTGTTTTCGAGATATAATTTTAACTATCATACATTTTACAATAGTAATAATAATAATATTAACAAAACCTAGGCTGACGCATAAATCGTTGTCGTTGTCGCGATAAGCAGTTTCCTCGTTCCGACTATATTGATTCGTATAATCCGTATTTTATATTTTACCGAACAAGATGATTTGAATCGATTCGACAGTAGTCAATGCGACCGATTGCTGAATGGACCGAATTATTTTGTTTACTGTATGTAGGACGTACAACAGAAAAATCTGATAAAAATGATCATGACAAATATACCTTATAAATTGTACGGTGCGAAATTTTATGCAATTTTTATTTTAAAAAACTTCGACCTAATCGATATTATAAACAAAACTTATATACTCATTGTTTAATGTTCAAAACCCAACTAACGCATATTTAAATTACCAATATACATGTTTAAAACATTGGAACTTAGTTGATTTGGGATTTTTACTTTTTTTGATATTGTTTAAAAAAATATAAGATTTGCTTGCCTATTCCTCCTTGCATAGTAATTATCGTTCTTTAAAATAGTTGCATTACTCTGGTACTACAAAGTCGAACTTAACGAACTTTTTTTTTACCATCAATTTATCACACCACAGATTGTACCGATTAGTACCAATATTTTCAGAATTTTTACCCAAATAATTATCCTTTAAAAATCGATTTCTAATAATGGGTGCTGCGGTAACGCCACCCCAGCACCCGTCGGAAAGTTCTACTTTGCGGTGCCGGGGCAACGCACTTGATTTAAATACGATTGTTGATCGAGACGTAATGTGACTACACTACATGTCGTACAATGGGACTTGATAAAACAACGTATTGTCTTGTGTACATTTAATTGAATATTATTCACATTTCACTAAAAATAAACAACACTATCAACCCGTATCGTCTAACCTAACCTAACCCGAATTATCGTGCGCACATTACACAGCTTTAATTCCAGGTCAATAAATCCGGTACTTCGGTACACGACCAATGTCGTTTACCTATGCGATTTCCACGGACACTTGATATTTCCTCGAACACATTTTTCTTCAACCCAGTGATCGAACAGATAACATGTACCTACCATACGCGCGCTCCGGCCTCTAGGCTTATTTAGCCGCTGAATGCGGTAAACGTGATAACATTAAACGACAATGTTGCGCAAAATGAAAATAGAGGCTCAGTGCACGACGACCGTGGTGTTGGTAATAATATTAATAACAAAAACGTTACGGGCCTACGGATACGATGATGATGTATACACTATTATTATTATAATACTGTTTTTGTGATAAATAAACAAGTCACGAGCTCGCGATTTAAGCCCGAATGACGGAACACGATTCGTATTTATTCGTATTTCGTATTTCCACCCTTAGTGCCGAAAAAAAAAAACTTGCACCTCTAGGGGTACGCTGCGGCTGCGTTATAATGCTGTATACAGACTAGCGGCTCTTTCCGAGAAGGGTCTAATTGAATCCGGCGATAACAATACGTCATATTGTTCGAAGAAGTCAACGGCGCTCGTCGTCGTCATTGTGACACGTAGTCTGATGACGCTTTCGTTTCCGTCGGTCGGGTGCCGGGGTAGTGGCTTGTATACGTGTTTTACTTGTCGCCAAAAGTTCGTGCCACTAAGTACGAAAGAGAGAGAGAGAGAATGAGAGAGCGATAGGGAGGGTGAGAGGGACGATGACGGATTTCTATCCACCCCTTGGTCCCGTTGACGCGTCTCGCAGAGCTGTTTCGTTGTACTCTAGCTGAAGGCCCATGAAACAGTGGCGTGCTCAGCATTTTCAATTGGTAGCAACATTGATTACAGTAAGCTCGTGACAAATCGAAAACAAACAACACGCGAAATAAAGTTATACGGCGAACTATGTGCTGCTACTGCGACTGTTCAGTTAGATCAAGTTTTAAAGTATTATATAGGTTGTGACGTTATTGTCTCCGACAGATGTTTGTAGCGTGCTGCAGATGACTCAGGTATACTGCAGCAGTCCGTTCAACAGTTCTATGGGATTCGACCGCCGAATGTCACGACGCCATTGCCTGTGTACGTCCGATTATTAGTCGTGACGTATAGATCCACCTTAGCAGTGGCGCCGAATAAACTGTACAGGGATGACTTCAGGTCACACCTTTTGGGCGGGTGGATATTAATATGATGCGTGACACTCTCGGAAAATAATAACGTACAATAAATCAGATAAATTATAAATATTTACTATCTAAAACCGTATTAATACGTTTAAAATCAGTGTATTATGTATTAGAAGCGTAGTAATACAGCGTGGTATACGTAGTTATACATGTTATTCGATTCTCAGTGTATCTTAACTTTTTGGTGGGTGGGTGTAATTATGAAATATTGTGTCACACCTTTTTTTAGGTGGTTCAGCGCCTATGCACTTTAGAATTAAAATGTAATGTGAAATAACGAATAAAACAAGCCAGACTAATGATTATAATATGTGATTTTTATTGAAATCATTCGGTTTTCTTGCTTTTATTTTTCTAGGTTTGGAAATAAATCATATCAAAAATATGAACTGTGGAGTTGGTAATAATAAGAACAGTGTTTAATATTTCACTAAGTGCATGCACAGTGCTGTGATTTTTTAATTTAATAATTTTTAAATATCTTATACGAGAATCATCACTGGTTGTTAGTATACACCATACTTGTATCGGCATTTTTTAAAAATATACATATATCAAAAGAAAAAATAGTAATTATTTAAATTATGTTTTTTTGCGTCATGATAATAATAATTGCATTGGATACATTGAGTAATTTTTAAATTAAAAACTTGAAAAATTAACACAATATTAAATAAAATATATTTAATATTTTTAAAATTTGTCAAAAGTGTTTTAAAACAATATTACTTACGTGAACATAAAATATTAACCATTTTAAATTGGATTCCGTTAAGAAACATCGCTTTCAGATTTTTCAAAGTAGTCCGACCACTAACTGTCGCAACGGCTCACGCAAAAAGCTACATTTCACTTAAAATTACAATTAATCAAGTGATTCATATGGGGCGTTTTTTTTATTTATTTATTTTTTTAAGTTTCGCATCAACTGATAAAAATCGAACGCGGCTTTTCCTTATTAATCCGGTAGTTATAATTTTTTTTTTTACAATTTTTGCCGTAAGTAATGGCAGTGTAATTATTGGAATCGTTGTAATAATATTTCTTGGACCCAAATCACGGCGTTGAGCCGACTGCCGGCGATCGTGAACAAACTCCGGTCGTCGCGTTCGATATGCAATTTCGTGGAAGCGGGACTTCATGTATATAAATACACGTGCGAGGCTGTTCGTATATTCGAGGCAGACCGCAGGTGGCGTCAAGTCGCGGTCCTCCGAATCGAATTGGGGGAAAAAAAAAAAACTTTCACCCGAACCATCGGGTTGTGTTGCAAACGTTTTCAGCCGCGACGTGAGTCCGGGCAAAATCGCATGACTCGCTGGGGCCGCCACTGCGCGGGCGCGTGGGAGTTTTTCAATTTATCGAATTTTCGATTACGCACACGATATCCTGTAGCTCGCGCAATGTGTCACATTTCGACGGAATTGAAATTGTTGGGCCGATGTTATCTTTTTTCCAACGTGTTTTTTGTAGCATCTTTTGATACGCATTTGAAGGTGAGATCAATTCAATATTTAACCGTGTACATAATTATTACGGATACAATTAGTACGAATAACTTCCGTAATCATCAGAAACATGTAGTATGATTATCCTGTCGGCCGCCGGGAAAATTAGAATTCTTATTTGTTTTTAAGTTGGCTAAAATTAAAAACGAAACATTCCAAACATAGAGACAAATTAAATGTATGGTGCCACCGAGATAGGTGGTTTGTTTATTTCAAAACGAAACTAATGGTATATTCATTCAGTCTTAATAAACCGAAGAGTTTTTGAAACTATTACGTTGTTCATCTGATTTTTCATATTTTGATTAACGATCATATCATAAATACGAATTAACTTTATATTTATTATTCATATAAGTATACACTAATTTGTATTCTTATATTTCATCAATTACTGTTAAAATAATTGTCAAGTATCTCCGATCGTATTTATGGATTCAGCTACGATCATGGACTCCGCAAGTGCCAAGACCAACGTAGATCTGTACCGCATGAAATGCGCTATAGATTTACAAAAGGCTACGATTGATAGACAGTCACTGAAAATGCGTGAGATGAAAGGTAAGAATTCAAGTATATAGTCCATAAGGCTAAGTATATTCAACGTGAGTAAAATATAAGACAATAGCTAATAATGCACTACTAAATTCATTTTATTCAGTACGTTTCGGAGTCAAAAACGCGCTTATGAAAAGTAAAATGGCCGCTAAGAGTTCCCACAATAAGATGGTAGATGAAAAATTGAATAGCTTGGAAGGTATGTTAATATTATCTCTATAAAAATCAAAAAACCACCTTTGCTTATAAAACACAATAATACATAAAACAATGATTTCTTTTAGCCGTCTACTCTGCTATGAAGAACCAAATTATGCAGCTCAGTGGACTTCAAAAAGAAGTTAACATACTTATGGCCGAAAAAGAGTCATATGGTCAGTTCAAAAACGAGATGACCGAAGCAATAAAATGTTTAACAGCAGAAAAACAGTTGAATGATCGGCCAAACACTACATTCGCACTGGGTTATGCGGACTGTCAGACACATGCCGCGGAACAAAAGCAGTGCGATGAACTCGCTGACTTGAGCTGTGTTCAGTCAGCTGAGCCACGCAGTGAAACCGCTCATATATCATTAACCAATATATTGAATGAGCCGACACCTGTAGCGGAAACAACTGAAATTCTTGTGTTGACAAATACCTCCGAGACGATAACCAAAGTCTCGGACGAGCAACTCTTAGAAAACCACGGTGTGGGTGTAAATGTTGCTCCCCTGGAGGAGAAAGAGGAAAACGGACCGGATACAGAATTTCTCGTATCGGAAGTCGTCACGTGCAGAAAAACGAGTCCGGGCAGAGTTAACGATCAAGTATCGGTTCTTCAACCGATGGACGTGAATGACTCCAGGTACCATTTGATAGACCAAATGGTGAAAATATGGCCGATCAAAGCACTAAAAGAGTTGTGTACAATTAGAAATTGCGATGAACTGCCGCAATACAGTTACACCAAAAACACAGACGGGAAGACGGAATGCTTGGTGAAGTGCCACTTGATGGGACACACAATCGGAGGTAAATTGCAGGCTTATTATCATTAAAAATCTTAATATATTACCGTGTTCAATACGTTATTTGTTGCTTGTCATATTTGACACGAGTATCTGAAAAAATGTTAGAGGTAGGTGCACTGTACCAACCTAAACTTGATAAGAAAAACTTGTAAAAATGAGTAATTATAATAATAGTTATACCTACTAAAGATTTTGTAATGTAAATATGACGGAATAAATCCAGCAAGGACGCATCTTTATTTTTAAACATTTTAAATAGGTATTATTAACATACATTTAGGGTATATCGAAAAATATATTTTAATTACGTTATTCCGGAGTTGTCCTGACCGGTTAGAAAATAGTTCAATTTGCCATCGTGTAAAAATGAATTACATCTTCTGTGTTATCAACAGTAGTAAATTATCGAATATTATCTACGTTACGATTCGATTTTTAATCAAATGAATACGGTACTGAAAGTTCTACGATTCAGTATTTCTTTACCCTTCTTGTTCGAGGAAAACGTAGAAATAAAACAATGATATGCCTACTTCGGATTTAACTATTGTGTACTGTACAGGACACAAAGTATAAGGAATTTTATAGAGTTCGGCCTCCACAGGAGATTACTCAGGGGGGCCCATTTTACACTTTATTATTTTATATCAACATAGTATGTAATATTTGTATTATAATCATTATAATAAAAATAAACACAAAATACTTCATTAAAAATCCACGAGACGCCATTGACTTCAGCGATTACTATAGTATATCGATGTTGATTCAACAGCTCAAGGCCCGACCGTAAAGTTGGCCAAACATCGAGCGGCAACGCTGATGTACTCGTACTTCGAAGCCAAGCGTTCTCAAGTCATCGAGCCACCAGAAATTGACGGTACAGATACGGTTCTTGAGAAACCATCCGATCTCGCCAGTTCAAATGGCGTGCTTACGTATAGGCAAGATGCCTACGTTCGGGGCCCAACATCCGAAGCCGAAATTCCTAACGAGGTGGAAATTCCCGAGTGTATTGCTTTGGAGGAGAAACAAACGACTGCTTCGGCACCAACAGAAATACGGCACAAGTCGGAACAGGAGTCTATAAACTTTCCCGGTGACGTGCTGGAAGACGTAGAGCTGATGTCGAATGACGGGCAGACCATGCACGAGGACGTGATTTCTGCCGAAGATTCGTTTAGACAATTATTATCGTCGACGAACCCATCCGTTCGAAAACTTAAGGTGATTACGATCATCCGACCACAAAATATAGACAATATTAATTAGTCCACTCTGATTGAAATTAGTCTATATTCACCTATTAGTTATTATGTTATTTTACGTGTGGGTAATTGTTGGTCTTTTTTCCCACAGGAATTGGATGAAGACGCGATAAGAGGACTGGAAATGGATGACTTGTTGGAATTATTGGAACAAATTGCAGAAGAAGAAGGGCTACAAGTGTCCTACACAGTTTATGTTCCCAAAAGTGGACAAGATGGTAAGATAATCTAGCACATGTGGTTTATTCCCACTTATTGAATTTTAATACTGATTTCATACTATAGTATTAGGCGGTGGTCGTTCATATGTACGATTGTCGATCAGCCCCATAGGCACGGCCACTATTGGATTCGGGGAAACAGTGGCCGAAGCGCAAGTTGAGACCGTTTTCAACTGTTTACTATTCTTTAAAAACAATATGATGTAGGGTAAGACACATCAAACCAGAGTGAGCAGTACTCCTTTATTATACTCATTTTATTGTTTATTAACGGTGTACCACGGTGACTTGCACAGAGCGATATCTCCCCCGTGTGATTGGAAACAGTCAAATTCTGTTTTTTTTTTAAACACATCTCTGGGCAAAAGGCAATTTTTTGGACATTAATTTCAAAAAAAATTATGTATTATTAAAGAAGTAAAAAATAACTCTCTGTTTTATAGCTTTGTTTGAAATTCAAAGTCTTTTTATAGGTTTTTTTCACAACATTTTGACGATTCAACTTTAAGTTTTCATTGTTATCATGATTTTTAGTATTTTTTTAGTTCAGAAAAAATAATCTAAATAATTATCACTATGTCATTTTTGCGTGAAGGAAATTCTGACAATATATAAAATTCTTTAAATAACTCATTGTTTTCTTGAAATGAATAATAAATATTAAATATCTAGAAAACAATGTGAATTCAAAGTTGAACCATTAAAATTTTCAGAAAATAAGCCCTATAAAACAACTCTCTTTGAATTTTTTAAAAGTTTATAGTTTAAAATGAATAAATAAAACATTTAAATTTACAATACCAATGTCGAATAAATATGATTAGCCCCGTGAGTATTATAAAAAAATTAAACAAAAATTTATTATCTCTGTTAATAACACAGGAGATATATCACTCAGTGTAAGTCCCGGTGGTACACCATGTATATGATGTAATAATATTTTGACTGCAGGAGTTCAAAAGATTTTTTACGATACAATTATGCTCATTATTTGTACATCCGCGGTTTGACTATTGAAATTTTAAAATTGTCCTTATAACCCGCATTCGCACCAAAAATATTTCATGTAAATCTTGCAGGATTCAATTAAGAGTTTGGAGTCTCAAAAGGGCTTGACTGATTTGTGTTAGGTCACTGTGCATCCAAAAAAGATATTAGATTTCGCGTTCTTCGGCTAAAAAAATTCAACAACTATTAAAGTAATCTCTAAAACATACAAAATATGCAAATTTCAAAAAAATATGTTCAGCGCTGTCAAAAGCGAATTATGATTTTATATTATTTTTCTGTGTTAAATAACTTAATGTAAAGTGGAATAGGCCTGCAAAGGGAAACCACTATAAAAAAAACGCGCCACGTGTAATACCTCATGCTATATCTAATTACACGGCATAATTTGACGTGTATAATGTTATGGCTAAGGTGGTGAGGAAACTTACACTTTTATTTTAACAAATTCATATTGAATATATCAGTAATATATAAGGCTAATTACATTTTTAATAAAATAAATAAATATATAAGAATAAATGAAATAAATAAAAATAAAAAATAAGTACTGCTTCGAGTATCATATAAAAAGTGATAAAACATACGGCTGGTTTTGATTTAAAAAATCAGGTATAAAAAGCGCACTATATTTTAGAGCATTTTTAACTTTTTTAATTTAATTTTACATTTTGTTACCCGGTTATGCGTATGAAACTTATAAAGGTATGTACTTAGATATCCGGTGAATGAAAAAAACCCGTAAAAGTATTTCCTTCATTATACACATATAATGTTGGACAGACACACGTATGATTATTTTATGTGGGCCACTAGAAAAAAATTAGCTGATCTACGTGCACGTGGAAAATGTTGTCGTTGATTCGATAATATTTCAGTTACTTCATCGGTACACGGGTCGATTCACGTACGAAACCGTTCCGTTGTATTGTAAATCAGATGATCATGCTCACCCACTAATGTAGCTGTAAAAATGCTTAAATTAAATTTTTTTAATGTTCACGTTACCCTTTTTTTTTAAAATATGAACATAAATAAAAATAATTCAATAACTACTCGTTGGAATTTCGCTGTCGATACATCAAAACTCAATAAAATACCATAGTAGAAAAAAATGTTACTATTTTGAAAGAAATAGTTAGAATCACCACAGCACACACTTAATGTGACGTGAAAAAAAATCGACGGAAAACTTGATGCAACTTTAACATTAAAAATGTCACGACCAAAACAGGAGGGGCTGAGCATGGTTAAAAAGTCATCCCGTATCATACGGTAACTGCGTTTTTTTTATATCGTCTCGCACTGCAACGATTATTAAAACCAAAAATGTCGAGTCGATGCGCTCTGTTTCACTCGGAGACCGCGGGGAAATGTTTACAGTAAAGCCTTGGTACTTTTGGAGAAAAAAAACGCAGTCCGGTCCCTAACCTATAGACTTAGCCCGCACGCGTGCCTGCAACACTACGTATTATTCGAATCGTGTGCGTGGCGCGGAAAGGGATTGGAATAGAAACACTTTGAATTTATATCCCTGACCCGCGGCTGTGGGTACGCTGGCGTGGCACACCTTTTTTTTTCTACTTCTCTTTTCCTCGTCTTTTGCCTCATTTTCTTTTCCGTTCTTTTTCCATGTGCGTCCGTCCACCGTCAGACTGCCGGAGCGTCGGCTGTTTATGCACTCCCGGCGAAAAACGCCAGCACGTCGCCGGTCGGTAATATTTATCCACATCGAACGACGCGTCCTTATATAATGCACCAGTTATTCCTCCTATCTCCATCGCCATTAGACGTACACTTGATAGCAGGACTCAAACCGACGAAAACGCTGGCGGACCCCACGCGGTTCCCGTTCACTGGTTCCAGTAAAAGAGTTTTGAAGATATTCACACAAAAAAGAGACGGTTCACGAACGAATGCATTACCGTGGTGAGCGGTACCCGCAGTGCTCTTGACCTGCGCCCTAAACCAATATTAGCGAACCGTGGTATAGTGGACGTGTTAAACTGCAGTTGATCGCTATACTTAGGGCGTTTAAAAGGGATAAAATATTTGGAGACGCTAAACCGCCGTAAGTCTTCACGGAGAAAATATTCAATACACCCCTGTATAATATTATACGACAGACGGAAGTGTCTTAGTTATGTTTAAGCATAAGTATCTCTAATTAATGATAGAATATAGGTAGGTTAAGAGCAACACAATTTTTACTACTTATTAATAACTAACTGCAGATAATTATTGTAGTTCAACAAAAAATTAAAAAACATCATCATAAATATTTTTACTTAATATATAGTATCCGAATTCAGATTTAATACACAATAAACACGGGTAATGATAAACGAATACACGGTTATTAAATACACGGGCTTGAATACATTTCTGTTGCCCATGTGATCTAATACCCGTTTTCGACCTCTATACTCGGAACACGAAAACGTTGACCGCACGAATCGGTTTGATGATCCGTTTTGTTTTGTCATTTTTGATTTCCATACAATCGGCAAAGTATCCAACACTGTTATTTGCAGTTAAAGCCGTTGGGCCGTACTCGTCGAAAGCGTAAACCGTATATTCTTATTATACGCATCGTCTGCAGAAAAAAAAAAATAAATAAAATAATTTAGAATTTAGATAACAGTTTTGTACGGAGACAATATAGTAAGAATAAAACGTAACCCGAAGGGGTCATTTTCGATTTTCCCTTACTAGCAGTAGCAGTCGTATTATAATGAATACGTGCATATTTTATGTGTACCCTACGTTTCGTTTTACGATTTCACCTTTTGCTTTTTGTGTACGTCTTATTGCGATTTTAATCCTGCAAAGTGCATACTATACAGTCGCTTATGTGCCCGCCTGCAACTAATCAAACGTTCATTAAAATAATTAAAAAAAATTAATAAAGAAAAATGTTCGAAATATAGAAAATCTTCCCCGCTTTAATCCGTAGATATTCCACGCTGTAGCGAGTAACGCGCGCGCACATAATATATTATAATTTTTTCATTTTTAACGACTACATTTCTCACAATATAATAAGCCATATTACGCGAGCTTTGTTTTTTTTTTTTTTGCAAACAACGCTAAGCACATTTCTCTAATGAGAATTTTGTTTAAAAATGTTACAACTATTGTACGTATACTTGAAAACATTTGGTATAGGTACGGTAAGTTTAGGTATATGTACGGCTAGTAGCGTAAATCAACTAGATATAATAGTATATTATTCCCGTACCTATCGTAAGTCATGTATGTGCAAGTATATCATACGAAAGTACTACAAATTACAATATTGTTTGTGCGACTTTCAAGTATACTTGAAACCAGCGCATTTTTTTTTTATAACTATACGCAAAAATGACAATACTTCTTTGGACGATTTTCAGTTTCGTACTTCGATTTCGATAACAGTTTTGACTACAGATCGTCGTTATGAGTATACGTCCATTTTGATCTATGAAAATTGCGTTTGAAAGTAACGGTAACTGTATCGCTTTATTCAACAAACAGTCGACTATGATAGAAAAAGGTCCAGTTACTCTAAAAATATTATGAACTAGTAATTATTCGAAAAAAAGAAATGGTAAAAATCTAAACGAACGGGAATATCCTCGTATAGATTTAGATCTGTATATTCGTTATACGCGTATATTGTAATTTAGCGGGTCGTATCATTTATTTTATTCTGTTTCGTTAGCTCAATATCTATTGGGCTTCGGTTATTTTCATGGTTACGGTTTCGATTATCGGTGACAGCTGTTCAGGATTTGATATCAACTTCGTTTTTTGAGCGGTTATGATGGTTATCCAAAACGAGAATGTCATCGTTCAAAAAAATGTGAAAAACGTTGATCACAAACTTTAAAATATTAGTTTTTTTTTGTACCAAATCGATGTTCGGTGACTTTTAAAATCATTATTATCGAACCTTGAGTTTTTCTACCGTATTAATTGTATATGTTCCTATTCTCTTCTAGTCGTTGGCGAAAGAAAATCGGTCTTTTTCGTTCGTCCTCCATAATTGACCGTTTGCCCACCGCTGTTACACTAGGTATATCAATTTTGCTAAATCGAATTATCGCGCGAAAACAATGGTTGACTGTAATAGATTTTACACGACGACATAATGTGTTACAACAATAACGAGCACTGCAGTGAACCGAAGAAGACGAGTGTAATATAATAATCATTTCGCGTATAGGCGTAGAGCGGAGAAACGAAAACGGATTAACCTACTCGAACCGTATGATTGTATTATAAGGCGTACGCAACGTGACTTTATAAGCTTATTATTTAAATCACCTACGCACGACTTAGTATTCTATTGCAGTTCAACTCGTGCACGCTGCTTTTGTCACCGCAATATAACTATTATTAAACATCGGTGTAATAACGTTGATTATCGGTGGGGGGAGGGGTCGTAACTGATTTTTGCCTAACAATATCGTAAGACCACGTGATGGTGTACATGAAATATTATGCATTTAATTTGAATAATATCCTTATGCACTTACCTCAGGTGATTTTTTTTTCATCAACCTACACGTCCAACCATAGCATTCGCTCCGGTCGATTTATGGCGTAACCATTAATTTTGAACTGTTTGATTAATTTTGAACTGTTCTTAGCGTATTATAAACATTATGCATTTTATACCTGCCACTGATGCTGAATATTTTCCGGGGCAATCGAATAAAATAAATAAATATTATTTTTAGTAGGTTCAGAATTTTAGATGGTAATTTTATTGATTAACGGCAGGATTTATCTGCTGCGGATGATTATTCGGAAAACTACTGGGAAATTAAATAAGTTGCACCCACAAACGACCAACTAGACACCAATTTATGATAAAAATCTTGATGCTGTGAGCAATCCTACTATGGTTAAACCAATATATTTCTTGTTTCACTCAGAATCTAAAAAAATATTCAGTAGAAAATGAAATAATACATAACTTTATTCTATATATTAACTATATTTTATATAATTATAATAGTGGGTTTTACGTCATATGAAAGTAAATTTGAGTAAATAAAGTATAAATTTACTGTGGAAACGATTTTCGGCATAGCTTTGTACAGATCTGAGTTTACTGGCGTCCAAAGAGCACGTTAACGTGATATTATGCACGAACAAAACGTCCATCATTATTTTCAGACAGATTGACGTATTATGTTATGATATACGCGTTGTATGTACGAACTGCACGATTTCTAAAAGGAAAAAGTGAAGAAACGACGTTATCGCGATGGCGTCTAATGCTTTTGACGATTAGTAACTATTGCCGGAAAGTTCAAAGATAGAAAAAGTAACAATTTCCAGGGAGGTGCCCGCTGCAGACTTGGTCTGTCCGTCGAGATGTAAAAAAAAACCACATTGTTCCGTTGTCCGATATTACTCGAGTGTAGAACGAGGTATTTCCCATAAGGCCATTACCATTGCAGTGAATATTTGACGCGCAACGGTTTTTCGTTAGGTATTCGGTAACAGTTAAGTTTCCAACTCGAATCTCAATATACGCGTGGGCAGGTCTCACTACTATGCTTTCGCGTTTAGGTATTATTATTTTTGGCAAGCCTTCGGTCGCACCTCGCACAAAAACTGTAATGTTTTGCGAAGCTTTCCAGTGTTTATCTGGCCCAGTGGTGGTCAAACTTTTTTTTACATCGGGCCATAAAAAAAATTTTTTTTTTACCGCGGGCCATAAAAATTTTTTTTACTTTTAAGTCATCAGAATTGTAGGTATAGGTATATCATTTCATATTTAACGACGTTGTTATTGTACTTAATAATTTTAATGACTTTATTTAATACTTAACTTAATAATTACTACAAATGAAAAAATATTAAATCGGCTTTTCCGATTTTCCGTTTTTTGTTAAACATAATGAACTTTTACAATACACAACGTAATAACAACATTAACTTAATATTAGTTACGTCCTGACCGCAGACAAATAACGACCGATCACGATGGCTGTAGAAACTACAATGTAGATAAAATTGGTCGCGCAACGAGCACAGTAAAATACGAAAATAAGATAATAAATAAGATACGATAATGCTATTTATATTATTAAATGACATTGTAACAACAAAAACGCTAGGATATGGCGATACGGGATTAAATATGAAGAATGTATACTGTATTTTTTTTTTTTTTTACGTAAATGAAAAATATTATAATTCTTTCGCGGGCCAGATATTAAATGATGGCGGGCCGGAGTTGGCCCGCGGGCCGTAGTTTGGCCACCACTGATCTAGCCGAATACACTGCGAAACTCACTGTTTAGCCACTCCTTCTTCGATACATAGTTGTCGTTTCCAATCTCATCCTCGGTCAAACCAAAAAAAATGATCAATATTTATAAAAATTTTACTACTCCTTGTTTATATGCCAGATAACACACAACTACAAAGTTACGACCTTTGACTCAAGTGGACTTTGCCCAACATAGAGCTTTTGTTATCACGTGACACGTACCTCGTCCAAAAGTCTCCAGAATATCACATACTCTTGTGACGCGCCCGCTCGCTGTCCATTTCCGTCCTTTTACAGAGAACGGTGCAGGTACTTTGCGCCTTGTCCTTCTCTCATCCAGTACATGATTTCATCTGGCACTTAGTAGGAATCCTGAATGTGTCCCAGAAGTAACCGTCGTCACTTAACCCCAGTGGCGTACCTTAGGTGTACGGGTTCAAAGATTATATATTATACAATAATTTAACGAATCAGATTTAATTTATTATGTTATAACGTGACTATACTGTTATCGTAAAAATTAAAAAAACAAATAAGGGTGCCAATGCACACCCTGGCACTCCCAAAATAGCGCCCCCGGCCTAGACAAGAATTCGGTCCAGGTCACAGCTGAAGTAATGGAGTTTTCGGTGAAAGCAATGTTATATATTGGGTGCGTACACAAATCGTGTCGTTCTATGAGAGAGTTATAATATTATAATACGCCAGCGTAGTGAACGATTAGGCGAGGGTGCGTTCGAGTGGCGAATTGTTATCGTGCGCTCGTTATTATATTCCCTCGCCGAAACGTTATATTATTCTAATAATCATTTATCATCTCGGGGGGGGGGGGGTCTCCACGCAGAATTTATCGTAATTAAATAACCCCACTTCAAGAAAACCCGCTTGATTGATATAATCATTTTTTTTTTTTTTACATTTTTTAATTTTTTTTCGTTTTTATTTTTTGCACCCGAACAAAATGTACAAAGATAATGGCTCCGGCCCCGAACAATGCTAAGTATTCGGAATGTTACAGGCAGCCGCACAGTATACACATATATACATGTAGTGGTGCTGCGGGGCGGTTGCAGACTACATCGTCATTAACTATAATATGGAATATATTGTGTGGAATGTGGGCGAGCTTAACGTTCCCCGTCACCGCGCGCACAATAATTAAGTTCTAATATATCATTGGCTTAATGCTGTGCGTTACTATTATCCCCGAGGATCGATCTTCGAATTCACGCATTGCCATACGGCGGCGGCCGGTAATAACGCGTTGTTATGTGTACACGCGAGTTCACTGCAGGAGGAAAATTCGATATTGTATAATAATAATATTACCACTGACGCATCGCGATTTTTGTTCGCAATACGCGATCCTTCGCGTTTTTTTTCCCTTCGGAACATCGGTAAATAAATATTTTTAAATTGTCGTTTGTATGTTTTACTGGCCCACTTTTGACACGGTTTGCGAACTTTCAAACTATACACAGCTAAACATTTGAACCCATATCAGACGAACACCCTCGGTAGTATGCGAAAATACTTCAGTCTCCGGTGACGATTGTTACCTATTTACAAACAATATTTTACTAAACCAATTACAACGTACTTGCAACATAAAAATGAACAAAAAGTTTAAGCGAAAAATTGGTTCAACGAGTCTCGTTTCGGTTTTTAATCGTAATCGGTTATGTGAAGATAAAAATTATATTTGTTATAGGTACGCAAATAATAATCAATTATTAGATCCTTTTTGTTTTTGAAATGTTATCTAAACATTAAACGGCAAACGACGTGATTCAAATAAAACAATATAAAGGAACTATTGTAATGACCGACGAAATTATCAACTACAAAATAATTTGTTGATTTCTAATGTGCTAAGTTTTTAAAAGCAGAGTTAAAAGTTAAATGGATGCATAATCTTTAGGAGGAAGTACACTTGTGAGTTGACAAATATTGTACTTGATTGAAATTATAACGTTGAACTTTTCAAACTCGTTAATGCTTAGGATAATATTTGATCAGGTCTCCTGTCACAAACAGTGTCACGGGTATCACACCATAAGACCTCGGAAACCTCCCTGAAACGGACCATCGGCAATACGGAAACGGGTCTCCAGCGGTAACGCATAGTTCGATTCTTAGTGATAGTTTACTCTTTTTGGTCCCGCGTGGTTGCACGTCGGTCGGTTTCCGCTGTAACTAATCGTTGGATATAACCGAAGCTTTACGTTTTTTTAATCGAGAAATTAATTTTGCTGGAAAAAAAACCATTACGTATAGGCCTGAAAGGCTTAAAAGGCTTGCGTCAACGTTTTCCCGTGCTGGCGCAAAGCTCTGTACGCCAAAAAACGCTTTGTACCCCATGGGTCGGTCGAACGGTACGAATAGCGATCACGATCTTAGGCCGTTCGAGAGACATCGGCCGTCACTGCAGTCAAATGCTTGCCGATGTTAGTCTGTGTTGGCTAATTTACAACACAATTAAATGATAACGGACTTTTGGATTTCCCAAATTTCGTTATTACAGTTGCATAACATTAAGTCGTACGTTTTCTAATTGGACGCGACCAAACTACACGGTGCAGATAAGAGTATTAACCAAACGCCGTGCTATGATTTTATTATAAAAAATAATAAGTAATAAGCCGTAATTATAATTTAATACCTACCCGATATCGCATTGTAATGCTACATAATGTACGTATGCAACCTGCATAATTATGGACCTTGTGATAATATCCAATATTTCCGGACTATAATGTTGTTATAGTCGGGAAAGGTCGACAAATCAAGGAGTATAATATCGTGACTCGAGGTAAAACTAATATTATATTAATATTATGTGTTGTTGGAAACATGTTTACGGAAGTTAAGTTTATAGCCTATGTATGATATCTATCGACTCCTACGGCTATTGATTTCGCGGCCTACTGTTCATCAAAATCATACGACGGGTTCTGTAAGAAATAAAAATATCCGTGACCTTACGCTGGGGTATTTCAAATACGTAGTTTTGTTTTATTTAAAATAAAATAATTCGTTTTTCATACAAATAAAAGAAAGTTAGTCGAATGTACCTAAACATAGTTATTATATTTATGTACAATCATTACATGGGTACATTCAAACCATTTTATTAAACATGATAAAACTCGAAATTACATTAACCATTTCGGTTTTGGTATTTTATGTTTTCCGATGATTAACAAATTCCAAAGTTGCATTTACAATTAATTGACAAATTGTTCGGAATCGATCGGACAATGTCGGGGGTTACGTGAATTTGGCTTCCTGATTTTTATTTCGATATCCTATGTTCTACGATGTGTTATAAATTCTGAAATTGCAATTACAATAATTTACAATTTATTTGAAAAAAATTGGGCTATGCCAGGGGGGCCAACTTCATGTACGTGTTCTAAAGGTTCTAAGGCAGCGGTCCCCACTAGGATTTTAGAAAGGGTCAAATAATAACTTTGAAAATTACTTGCGGACCGCATACATGTTTAATGGTAATAATCAAAAAATGTATACAAAAATTAATTAAAATGAATGTAAATTTAGTTTTAACGCACAACATTTTTTAAAGGGCCGCGTAGTGGGTACCGCTGTTCTAAGGGATAACAAAAACAACAGCTTATAGACAAATAACGACGGATCTAGTTTCCTTCACCTGTCTAATATCTTTAACGTGGACCAAAACTACGGATCGCTAAGTGCGGGTATAAAACATAAATATTCGTTTTCTCCAAATGCCCGGGAGGATTAGAACTTTGACCCCTAAATCCGGTGCCTTTGTATAGGCACCTGACCGTATATAGACTGACCCGGTTTCCGAGTAGAAATTGCAAATAATTGCGAAAGGTCTCACCGGGTGATTTAGTATAGAACGGTCTTTATTATTTAGCCGAAATTAAAAAAAATAAATAAATAGGTGCGCGGCGTTGTACGTCGTGCGCAACCCCAAACCGTCGTCGCACGCTAATTTTGCGGACCAAAATATATGCCGAACGAATTGGATGAGAGCAAAAACGTTCGTTTCGCGCGCGTTGGATATTACGGATGGAAGGGGGCGAAGGGAAAGAAATCCCGAAACAATTTCGTCGCGATATTAGCGCGGTAGGGCGAGACGTAATGATAATAATAATAATAATAACAAGTGTAACGATTCGTAAGATTTAATTCAACACCACGCGGTGTACAGTAAATATACGCGGGCAGTCACCGACGCGTGTAATTGTTATCGCCATGTACTGGCGCGTATAATATTTTCAAATCGTTGGCCGTCGGGCGTCGAAATATTATTATTGTTCACGTGGGATTGGTGCGAAACGATTTCGCACGTCACGTTTCCGATCCGATTTCCATTTATAATACGTCCGAACCGTAAATAATAATAATGATGACGATTAATTGTACGTTTATGTATTTTACGCGGCCGGAACACCAAAGCGGCATAATGTTGCGACAAAATTATATTAATAACGATAATACTGCAGAATACGGTGCACTAAAATTCGCGGTCGGTACGTAACATACCGTTTTAGGCTTATGAGGCGCGACGAGCAGTGCTGGTGGTGAGGGGCGTAATCAGCGATCAAGGGTTAACGCGCCCCTCTGCGAAGTACGAAAAAAGTGTGCTTTTTCGATTGTCATTGATCGTGGTTAAAGCAACATTCTATTAGCACGTCATATTGTGATAACGAATCGAGCAATCGTACGTTTGTGTTTGAAAAAAAAAACGATACTCGATTTACCATAAAGTATTTGTTAATTTTTTTAATTCGGTTAATCGTACAACTATTACACATTTCGCAATATCCAACGTCCGGCAAATCTTAAGGGGCTTGATATAATTTGCGAATGTTCAGATCTACGTAGCGGAAAATGTTATAGGAATATTGTATTACCGTTAAAAAACTCCGTCGTTAAAATATGCTCGTTTGATCCGTGTTGCCGTCGTATCAATATTTCCTACCACCGCTACGACCAAATCGATCGTGAGCATACCTATTATATTATTACTATAGTATACATCGAGGAAAGATTATTTGGTCTTATTAGATCTAAATCTTAGATTATTCATTAACGTTATAATGTTGTATTACCGAAAACCAGCCAATCGATTCCGACGGGTTGTAACGTCTTATTATAATAATTATTTATGGCGCGATGATTGGAATTTTTTTATCGTCGCGCGCATACAACCCGCATATCTTCTTGGCCAGGGTCTTGTCACAAGGATTGTCGTATTTTGATGTTAGTTACACGACACCCAGAGTCAACGGCGTTTTTATTGCTTCTCATTCCACTACGCCTCTCCTTCGAATGCCACCGAATTATTGTTTCTCATCAAGGTTCACCGTGAACCGTGTATTACGTCGTACGCATTACGCTCCTCCTCGCGCATAGTTCTTCGGCGTTTTGATGGGAATCGGAACAGGAATCCTCCCCCACGCCATCCGACGAGATCAACGTTAAACACGTGCGTCAAGTCGCGCCTCGACTCGTTGTGTGTACATATCGTGTTGTTTAGCACGCGGCCGTGTACGCCATATCAGGGTTTTCGGCGATTATTTTTTTTCCACGAGGAAGCGCACGGGAGCGGACGAGGAATGTGAAACGTCCTAGTCGTCGGGACGGAGCGCCGCCACCGCCGCCGTGTGTTGTGGCGCGTCGTTCGCGGACGACCTTAACTTCGTCCGAGGGAAAAACATTGGCCTACCTACCGCCCGACCGAAATAAGATTAATCGTCGGTGTCGGGTACATGTACGGCAATGAGAATAACGTCGAGCGAACACAACTTACCGCGGCGCAGTACGTGTGAGTCGAGTGTCTGCGGAGTACCTATACATAGCGATTATATTCACTTGGCACGTTCGAAAAACCACTCGAACCGCGGTCGTCCAGGTCTAATTAATCGCTCGTACTATCATATTGTCAAATACATTCAGGTAAACACTCGCGCATCTCACGAGAACCTATATGTACAGGACGATTCGTTAACCACGCAACCCCCTCCCCTATTTTGGCCGTAAAAATGCTTGAGTTTACATTTTCTCTTTTTCCAACGTTCAAGTTACCGCGCCAAAGTTTCCATGCCGCCTTAAGAGCAGTGTCTTGTGAGTAGTTGTGAGTATAACACAGTATAACTTGGTTTTTTCCAACGGGAACACCGCATTTTTTACACGAAATATGATTCAGTTAGTTGTCCTGGACATTTTTTATGTACCGTACTCGATATATTGGGTCCGGCACTTACGGGATTATTCAGGTTAAAAATTGACTCTTTTAACTTCATTAACTTGAAAAGTTTAAAATGCGCGTTATCTCGAATCGGTAGCAACATAAGCGATTACATGTAAATGCAAATTTAATCACAACACCAATTAATATGATATTCAAATAAGAATAATTTAAAAACTACTCGATCGAATTTCGATTTCGTACATCACAGCAAAAATTACTTCGATGCAATACCAAAATCTTAAAAACGCGTACTCGTCGTGTGTGTCGCGTGTAGTAACAGCTGTGCGCGAGAGCGTCGCGCTATAAGTTTCAGAACGAACACAACATTATTCTAATCTTGTGAATTTCCATAGTTAATCGGCGTTCGAAACGGAATCGTAGGGACATACGAATATTAGCTTGTTCCCGCGCGTACGTATTTTTTATGATGTAACTTCCGAACCCGTTCCGCTGGTACACGACCGGTCCGCATTGTTATGTAATACTACGCAATTCACACGGATCTCGTCAAATTTTCTCGTTCGAACGCAACATAGCACAATACAATAATACGTTGTTATCACCGAATGGAATTTTTTTTTACCAATCGATCACGGGCCGTTTTCATCGCAAAAAAAAACCAAGACACGTACGCCGCCGCGCCGTTTTCCGCCACTCGACCGTCGACTCGTTCGATCTACAAAACTTGTTATTAAAACCGTCACATCTTCGAGACGTATTAATAGACACTGTGGGAGTTATATTATAGAGTCTAACAAAGAGATATAGTTTTCGCACAGCACTTTTAGTTTAACATGGCGAAAAGCTGCGTCACGCAACCGTTTCCCATCGTTGCCCGCCCGTCGCGATTGAACCGATAATTAATCGATCCTAAAAAAAGTCCCATTTTTAAGTCTACAAAATCTCACATTTGATTGATAATTATTTGTCATTGGAACATTTTGATGGTACTTTCACGATTTCAGATCGACTGTGGCATAGCAGTTTGATTAGAAATGATTACGTTTTCATGGAAATTGTTAAAATGATAATTAATTTTTTTCAGCTAAAATATTAAATTTTCTTTTCAGAAATCACTCTTGCTATATTGGCTTACCTAGCAGAAAAAAAGTTCATCTCACCATCTATAAATATTTATAGTGAAACAAATAACAGAAAAAACCTTTTAAAGGGTAAAAGTAAAAAGTACGCAATACTGCGCAATGTTGATGAATACGTTTTATGTTCCAAGTTGTCGAGAACAATTATAAAAAAACAATTAACTTTGAGTCGGATCGTATTATTTTAAATGTTTCTGGAAAAAAAATTCGATATCGTCGAAAACCAGTGCGCGTACATGTTGTGATTTTTTTGTAATTTTTCGTTTAGATGTTATCTAGATTCTAGTTGTTCCTTTCGGGCGGTCACTATTCGAGGCTCCCAATAGTTTTCCGAATAACACTGAGAGCATACGACGATAAATTGCAAAATGTACGGCACACCGGTTACCGACAACATCGATTTTATTTTTTCTGCGCGATTTGAAAAACGAAAACAGTAGAAATTTGAAATTTTCACTTCTCCGTTTGCTATAAATAATTCAATATTTGAAATATGTAGAAGAATTCTTTTTTTTTTTTTTACTTATTCACACACATTTTGAGGTTTCAAACAATTTCGATGAAACAATTTTGGTTATTGAACTCGAAAAATGACGTCGAGGAGTGAACGCCATGTTACATTTTCATTTTCGCCACGGTCAGCCCATTTTAGTATTGTACATACCTAGTATAAAATATGATCTCGGGTCGGTTAAGTTAATAAATGTTTGAAATGGCGGGCAATAGCCACGCGGATATTAGATACTGCTTTTTCGCTGTCGAGCCCGTCAAAACGACTTGCAATATATTACGCGACCACTGCAGCGGCACGGGTACACCTATATATTATTAAACGGGTAAATATTTACTAATTAATCATTTCGGTTTTCATTCCGTATTGTTGTGTTGGAATTACACATTTTATACCAACGGGAAGATAATATATGAAAGTTTAAAGTGTCACGTGTAATGTACACTTTGAAAACTGGATTTATTATGGTTTACACTTTGTTGAAAATTCTCCGAATTATAAATGTATTTGAAATTTGGAAAAGTGTAAATGCTCTCGCGCCCCGGCACAGCATGGCAGAATTTACGAAGCATGAATCAAACGGCACGGAAATATTATCAGAAACGTAAAACAATTTTGCGAATTAAAACGCGACAAAAAGATTAATAATAATAATAATAATAATAACATTGTTTTATATTATTATATATTAAAATAAAAATTATTTTTACTTACGTCTCGTGTACAGTGACTAAGTCTTATTGAATATTTGATTCTGTATAAAAAAATGCTATATTCGAAAGAATTCCTTTTTTTTTCAAAATGTATTTTATCGTCAATTTCATTTTATTTCTCTACATCAAAGTGAAAAATAAATTTCTCGTGGCGGACGAATGGTCACCGGCAGGTGGAGGTTATCGAATTTGAGGGCTATGATGAATCTTTCAGAAATTGATTATTTAAGAAGTAAAAAAAAAGTGAGAAGTGGTCTGGGACTCCATCAAGAAATGTAATTTAGTTCGGGACAAAAAAATGTACCCCTATCAAGATTAATTGTTTATTTTATTTCAAATTTAATTTAAAACTTAAAAAAATTTGTTTGGATTTTAGATAATTAATTGGGAGTCAATGAAAGTAATTTTACATAAACTGTGTATCGATGTGAATGTTGAATAATAAAATATTTTAAAAACTAATATTTAATGTATGGAAAAATTAATTTAGTCAATCATTGAAAGGAAATTTTTTTTTGAAAATGGTTATAAAATAAAGGTCTATAAAATATGGAAAAAAAATTAAAAAGGGTGTAATTTTAAATGTTATTTAGGTCAGAACATAAAAATGTATGCCCTTTAAAATTATAATTTTTTTACTGAAAATTAAATTAAAAAAAATTAAATTAGATTTTCAGGATATTAGATATTGAAATGAGAGTCAATTTCAGTAATTTTTATATCTACTTTAGATAAAAGGGAATGATGAAGGATAAAATATTATTATTGAATGTCGTTTATTGTTTAATTAACATATTCATATTTATAATAAGAGCAGAATTACCAATATCGCCTATTTTTTAAAGGGTGTGTAATGGGAGTAAGTAAACATTTCATCAGATGCAAATGTTTAGTTTTTAAATATGATTATGTATAATTTTGTCTGATATACTCGTACATTGAATATTTAAGCTTTGTAACACATTAATATTACTAATGAATACGATATGTGAATTATGAAGTTGGTAGTAATATAAAAATTATTTCATATGTACGGTGGTTGGGTAGGTTGAATATTTTGGTATTTTATTTTTATAGGCCTTGTTATGCCGATTGACCGTTCACTTACATATTTTGGAAATGGGAAAATGCCTAAAATAAATAAAGATAAGTCCACATTATCATTAACATATTCAAATCTTCAGTTAACTAGAAATTCTCTGATATTTGGCAAAAAAATTGATTATAAATTCAATGACGAAAATATAAATAAAAAAATATTTAGAATATATAAGAGTACCTAATTTTAAGTTTTTGTTTAAGTGAAATTAATAAAATTTGACGATTTAAAGATGAATTTATACAAATGAAAAACTCGGCGTACTTATACTGACCCGACAGTACTATTCAATGGATTCGTCAACCGATACACATATTACATATATAAGAAAATAGGCATCGACAAGTAAAGACGGGGTCAATCAACCTAACACGGTATTCGATATCCACCGATAGCGGAGGTACTCGTGAAAAACCCTTCTCGCGATATGTCAGCCTACCCTTCGACCCATTTAGAAGTTTTTCGATTGAAAGATGATAAGTTCGTGACTTCCAGATAACCGAAATATACTAAAATTCATATATAAAATGAATAGAAGCAAACAACAACTAAAATACTAGTGGGAAGAGAAAACCACCTGTTAATTATCACAAGACTGAAATAAGAAAATAATTAATAAGGAAAGGGGCGAGTAACTTTATAAAAAATAATGATCAGAGGTACTATAAGTATGAGCAACATTTATAATATAACGTCAAGCAAACGGTTATCAGCAACGCATTTAACGCTGGGGACAAAACTACTGAGGTACTCCCCTTGCCAGGTTTCCCACTATAGCTCCGAATGCTGTGTGAATGACCCAATGTACAATACAAAATTCTAGTCAGACTGTCACAAATAATAATCAGTGGGACAGATGAAAAAAACTAAGCTCCGACTGTAATCCTACCCTAACTGTATGTGAAATATTATCGAAAATATTATCACACCACTGAAAGACTAATAAGATAATCCGGAAAAAGATAAATCTAATATTTCTTCTCGTGTCCGTGATAATGAATGTGACCCAGTTATGGCGCACTGCTTCATCTCGATTAGGTGAGCGCCGTGTGACATGTCAGTGAAGATGATGTCAATTCATCTAAAATACATAGCTTTACGTTATGAACGCTAGAAATTAAAGATTTATACTATACATGAAGTTTTATTATTAATTTTTTTTTCGTGGGAATACATAAAATCTTATGCACCTTGTTTCTCTCTTGTATACGAGCATATTGTAATTATTATTGTTCAATTAGGAAGTAATTTATCGGTTGAACCTTAATCATCTATTTCTGGTGTGTGGTCAAAAGGTGTTAAATCAAAAATGTATACAGCTCTTTAAGATCTTAAAACTCTTACAATTTTTAAATGAGTTTATAATATTTATGTTCTTAGTTTTGAATTATACTCGTAAATTGAAATATTATACAGAAAATAAATTTTATTAAAAAACATGAATAAACTGATTTTAACGGCACATCAAAGAAATATAAAAATATAAAAATATAAAAATATTCGTAAAAGATCAATCGGGACTAATGCCGTCTTAAGGCTTGGGTGCCAGGGGTTTTGAGATTTCAAGGTCCACAAATGTAAAAAAAAATATTTGTCAAATATTTTTTTAATGATAAATTTTGGTTTTATGAATTTCATTTATTTTTTAACTATAAACTATTTTTATTAAAAAGAAATCGCTATATTCACGTTTACGTTTTAATTGAAAGTGAAGAACTTGACTGTAAATTGTAAAATTATAATAGGCAATAAAGTAACAGATTCAAACATAAATTGACTTTTTACTGATAATTGTATGAAGTTTTTTTGATAGCTTATTATAATTTATTTTTTCATAGAGTTGTTTATATCAGAGTTTAGGTATTTAAAGGTCCCCGAAATATATTAGGCCCCGGGGCCTCACATAACGTTAAGTCCTGATCGGGTTGATGGTAAGAATAACACGACATTATTGACATTTTTACTCTTAAAAATAAAATAATAAAATAAATCTATATTTGAAAACTTACGTGTAATTTCTCGAAGCGCCGGCTGAATACCACAAGGCTCACCAATAAGCGCTACAATATTTTTAGTTATAATTAATACAATATTGTCGAACAGATTCCAAAGCCAGTGAAAATGGCCATTTATTCTGACGACCGACATTTGGATCAGACGCAAAGATCTCAATTACACAAAAAAGAATATACCAACAATCCAAACAATTGGGAACAAATCCTCGGTTTTTTACCTTTTTGCCCGAAAAAGCTGAACACATAATATTCTCCAACAGCAAAAGCATAGTGAAACAACACATTAATTAGTCAGGTAACAAGTAAATGCATTGCACTAAAACAATGAAAATACTAAGGCTGACTTTTAACGAAAAATGTACACCGAAAAAACACATAACGAACGTAAAATAAAACACGAAAATGAGACAGAGCCTAGTTGAAACACTATAGAACGCGCATGCACGTCGTTCTTTCAACGGTGGCACCGGCGCGGCGCAGCGTGCGGACAACAAAATTGCACGTAAATATTGTTATTAATTCATTCGGATACTGCGAGGGACGTCGACGGATAAGAGGCGGTTCTGCCACAATTATTGCCCTCACGGTCCACGGCCTCACTTAGATTCCAATTTCAAAACTGTTCGACATTTTATCTATACAGCGCATGCGGAAATATAATTTATGACAACAGACTATTTTTTCATGTTCGCAACTCGTATGGATTATAACGAATTATATGTCGCGCACGTTATTTTTAATTACCATAGAAACGATACTGTTTTAGTGCACAGTGAACGCTGTTACAGTTTTATTTACTATCTCTGCTTGACGGTTAGCTCCAGGCGGACGCAAATGAAAAACGTATTATTAATAAATATTCAATATTGACAGTATTGTCGTCTTAAGACACTTATAAGCACAAACGATTATGGAAAATTATTATTTTTAAACAAAAAAACTAGAGCCGTTCATCAGTTGTACACGGTACATTTTATATTTTAAATATTATTAATTTACTCTTCCATATCTTCTTTTTGTTTTTGAGCATGCATGTTAACAAGTTGTTACGTTATAGGTTTAAATATAAGCTTTTTTTTGTTGTAATAATGATTTTTGAAAATTGTTTATTTGCATTTTACTTTTTGCTTCACGCATATTTTACAATTTTTTCATGCATATTTTGCTTTTTTTAGATTACTACCGAGCCTAAATAATTATGCCATTTCCTTAATCGATTCAAACAATTTTCTTGGAAAGAAAATAAACAATTTTTTTTAAACTTATTTTAAATTTACAAATCCTGAATTCCTTATTTTTTATTTGGGTAAATTTGTACGATAGCGTATTATTTTTAGATACAAATAGCGATTGATAAATTATTGAATATTCGTAGTTCAATCAATCGTCATAATGATCGACCTGTCTTTGTATTTTCAGCCGATACAGTATAAAACACAATGACTTAAAATGGAATAATGTTTTACTTTTTCAATCAGAATACTGCGATTAATCCAAACGATTGACCCAATCGCTGTCTCTAACCGTCCCGGTGGTTGAAGAATAAATATAATGATCCACAGAGAACGTTTATTAGCGAATAGTTTAAAGAAACGGTAATAACCTATTACACACAACATCGAAACGCATGCACATATTATGTAGATGAAATTCAGTAAATTCAGTGGCAAAATAAATTATTTTAATATTTTCCACGCGGCCGAGTGAATCTTGATCCGACGTTTGACGACGTGCCGTACATGAATGCGTGCGACAAGACGGGTACGTTTTAACAATATAGGTGTGAATCGTACAGTATTACCGTAATGCGAAGCTCACGCGGCGTGTTTAAACGCTCAGACGTAACGATTTGGCGTAAGAATGTTCGTTTTTTTCCGAAACGATTGCAGTTATAACGTGTACGAATAATCCAATGCGTTCTACCTCATACTCGTTGTACCGTTATACCGAGTACGATTGACGTTTTTTCTTGGTTTTCGTTGTTTATTATGTCGAAAATGCTTTTTTGCTCACTCCGGAGCATACATTTTCCAAAGATAACCAAAACGAATCGATTTGAGACTTATAAGACTGTTGGGCGAAACACCAGTTGAGAACCACTGTCCTCAAGAGTCCCAGGTTTCCGTCCCCTGCACAAAATAATGTATGTGTCGCATCCATTCTCGTTATGGTACTTTTCGCGAAACGGACTAAGCTTATACCCATTTCGCGGATAGGAAACGTTTTTTTTTCCACTTCGCGTAATTCCGCTATCTGGATAATACGTCTACATATGAAATTATAAATATTGTTACGTTAAGTGTTGGTCCAGATGACGGGAATAGTTCCGTTCCATATGATTTATGTATCCATTTTGTGAAATGTTATCCAGATTGCGGGCTAACGCGAAACGGAAAAAGAGTGCGAAACGTATGTGAACTTTGTCCGTTTCGCGGAACCTACCGACGTATATATACTTTTTGTGCATTGCATCCAAGTGCACTGCAGTGTGCATAATCATCGAATCGAAAAGCGAACGGCTAATCGTCACGAGTAAATGGATGATAGGGCAATATTTGTTTACGCTCGTGCGGAAAATGAAATCAACCTCTTTCATGAGTACAGCGTCGAGCCAATAAATTACTCCGCGATTGACGTTGAACTCGCGCGGTTAAGTTGATCATTATAATTTAACCGTTTAACGGGTAACGCGAGCACGTGACGACTCGCCGACTTGACTCGGTCGATCCGATTGTTTTCATCAGATCGGCGAACCTTGCGAAGTTACCGAGCGCAAAACGTTTCCGCGCGCGTAAAATATCTCTAGGTACGTCGCGAGGAAAACCGAAACGTTTTTATTTTAATACGATACAATAGTGTTATTATACACCATCAGGAACGGAACGGATATATTACGCGCGCACGTCGTTGCAGCTACAACACTGTCCTTACCCGGTGACGTTGACGGATTTAACGGTTCCACTTTTCCTCGTCGATCTTTAAAAATAATAATAAATAATAATGATACGTTCACATCTCGTTGAACATATTTCCTCGTGTTCGTTTCCGCTCAAACAAAACGCTTAAGCTGGTTGTTTGTAATTTTTCTCCGTGAAATACTTTTTGCCGCCACACGAACCGTCGGAATTTCGCGCGCGATATCACTGCGCACGTGCATTACATATAATTGCATTTTTAAACAGTTTACGGAAAAATTAAAAACTTTAAAAATTCAAAAGTGACGCGCATAAATACGAAAGTCACTTTGACGTCACAGTTAGTGGTTACCTAGATATACAGATGGGTTTTTTCACCTTGATATTGAAGCGTATCATGTTCAATTCGTGTGTAGCCGTACCATATGCGCCCGACGTCGTGTGAACATGTACAGTGTGTCCCACCGGGACCTACTCAGAGCGACATCTCTCGTGATAATAGAGATAGCCAAATTATATTTGTTTTTACGAGCATCCCTGTACAAAGCCAATTTTGTTAGCGACAGTTTGATAAATACAAATGTATTATAAGAGAAGTTAAAAAAGTAACTTTCTATTTTATAACTTTTATACATTTCGAAGATGGCCAATTTATAGTGCTTTTTTTCAGAAAATTTCTACGGTTCGACTTTCAGTTTTCATTATTTTTAATAATTTTTTCAGTTACAAAAGAAAGTTATGCAATTACTATAAACTATCAACGTAATTTTTATGAAATGCTTTGCAGATAATGTTATTATTATTGAAAATTGTGTTTCAGTATATACCATTTTCTTGTATACTAGAAAAATTATTGAAAATCATGAATCTAATGAAAACTGAAAGTTGTACCGTCGGAATGTTCAGAATAACATGCCCTATATTTTTCATTTAAATACCTACCTTTAACTTGTTTAAATATCCTAAAGTTTAGGATACGCTTTAGTATCAAGATATTTTTTCTTTATATTTAATATCCGTACATATTATACTGAAAATAGTCGCACGAACTAATATGAATACTAATGATGTTCACTTCTGGTTAATTTAAGGTAATATTATAATCAATTATAACACTGCAATTTAAATATTTCAAATATTATCAAATGTAGGTTTATCTAGTATAGTTCATATACGTTTTTTCGTGTATAATTTATGATAAAAACAAATTGTGATAAAGATTTTTTAAAGGTAAGACTCAATGTCAGTTATACTGTACGAGACTAAAAAAAAGATTGTTCAATTTTGCGGCTTTTTGAGTTATTCAAATATGAAAAGGCTATTTCACCAAGCTTAGAGGATAATTTTTTCAAACTACCCTAAAGAGCTATATATACATTTTACGACATTGGTAGCGTTCTATTCTAACCGGTTGAGTGACAATGTTATCGAGTAAATTAATGAATATGTTGAGTCACAAGGAAATGTTTTAATACTTAATACGTTCATTTTTTTTCGCTTTGTTCAATGTATTTTATAGCATCGATTCCGTAGCGAGAGCAATACTGCGTATAGTTGATGCTACATTTCACTGAGGGGGTAAATGTGGAAATTACGTGGATACCGCGCGACGAAAAATCATCTAAACTGCTTAGAGACAATCACCGTGGGGAAAAAAAAATTCCCGAAAAAACAGAACAACACGATCGAGTTACAAGAAGATGGGGGTGGCTGGGGGTTGGTACCGATTGTTATTGAAAATTAATATTAAAAACACGTCGTCGCAATAGCGACGTAGAAAATAATATTATTATAACGATGTGTGTGTGTGTTTCACTTCGCCCGTAACGAAACTGTATCTGAAATCGATGTCTCCGTCATCGTTACAGAGATTAAAAGGGGTTTGAGAGGATAGCAACAAAAAAACCGCACACACATACATGCTAATGCGTTTATTATGGTGATTGGTGACACACATGCTCGCTAGTTAAACGCACATACTATTATCGTGCGATGATGTTGACGTTTAACTTTCTCTTCGGCGACGACGATTCGTGTATTTTATGCAGCGGGTGTTGCTCGAAGATACTAATGACTGTTATAATAACTACGGTGTTTCCTGCAGCATTGTTACAGATGGGCAGAGTCCATTTCTGGTTTTTTTTTTGTAAAAGCTCGCACACGGCTGAAGACAACGCCGTCAACATTTACGAATCGATAATTCACACTACACTATGATAATTACTTTTCTTTTCTAACGAATTTTTGAATAATATTTCAAAAGAAAAAACACAATTTGAACATGATAACATTTATGTAATTAATATTCGAAACTTCCCGCGGATCACTCGTCGATTGTTTCGAATATCGTTCGAGCAATATATACCGTGTTTATAGAGATATTATAATTCTATTTTTTTTTTAGCATCCCAGGGAAAAGGCAATTTGGCTGACAATAGTTTGGTAAGTATAAGTGTGTCGGGTATTAAAAAAATTAACTTTTTATTTTATAAATTTTATAAATTTCAGAGAATGTAAATTATTAACACCTCGTAATTTTTCCGTTAAGGTTTGCTGATAATGTTATTATTATTTAAAATCGTGTAAATAGTACACTGTTTTCTTGTAAATAAGAAAAAAAAATTGAAAATCATGAATCCAATGAAAACTGATAGTTGAACAGTCAAAACTTTCAGAAAAACTCATGATTACCAATCTGTGGTCGACAAAATTGTCCTTGTCCTGGGACGCTCGTAAAGAAAACAGAATTTGATTATCTTTATCAACACGGCTGATATCACACTGCGTGAATCCTGTTGGGACACCCTGTATAATATACAGTGTATATGTTCCGATTCGTCGCCCTACTCGTTCGACGATATATTTCTCGTCTTGTATCCTATAATACATCGTCATAAAACCTACCAAACTGCACCAGACCATACTCGTTCGTCTCAACGTGTCGGAATTTAATATATTATTACAATCGACGAGGCCAGTTCCAGGACACTTGAACAACCTCAAGACTTTCGTGGAGTACATCCAAGACGCAATAACGCGCGTGTCATTGGATTTGTTGAAAACTCGGCCCCGACCGCGTGCTATTATTTTGTGATTTCAAGGCGACGAGTGATCAATTAAAATATAAAATTAAATGTGCGCAATGATATTATAATACGGATCGTTTTACAAACTATAAGACGGGTGCGGCAAATTTTTCTAACGAAACCTGCCATTTATTTAAATGGTTTTGTGTTTTATTTGTATTCCGTGTGCCGTTAAATTATGAAAAACATTATGAAACACATATAAATGAGACAAACGTATTGGATAATAATGTATGTATTAATTGAGTAAACAAACGAAAAAGTGCTAACATCTCATCATTCAATATAAAAAATAAAATATAAAATAATAAACGTTTCAATTTTTTGTGTGCTCTCAACATTTTTTTTTTTTTTTTGCGCGATCTGCTATCCCTGCAGCTATATAAATATTTGTATACAATGTCATTATAATAAAACCACGTTTCAGGTTTATCCATGATAACAATTATAAAAGTAGACGCCATTCATGTGTACAAAATTATTTACTAATTTTTTTTTTTACGGATGGCCAATATTGCGAAAAACGACGACGACGACGACGACAAAATTTGTAAAAAACGCGTCGATACAGCGTAACGTATTCCGCGAGGAGCAAAATTTTCAATTTTAACAGTGTTACTTATCGAACTGTGATATTAAATTGGTGCGTAGACGAAAACGATAATTAACCAGTCTCGTGTGGTAACTGTAATCTTGATGTGTCCCCTCGCGGGCTATGTTAAAATTATATATGTACTACATAATATATAATCCACAGTCGACGTGTAAATGCTATGCACCTCGCAGCAAAGCATTTTATTCTAATGAATCATATGATTACTCAAGTATAGAAAGAGTGTTATAATATATTATTTTTCTAAAAGGGTACAATTAATACAGTCCATTTAACATCCGGTGGGCCCCAACTTGGTGTGATTCGATCCAAACCATTTCCAATATTTAGCAAACCATTTGCAGAAAAAATGCAAATCGTTTTTATTTACAATTTCCAAAGTAAAATCTAAAAAATTAATTGGAAATTCTGAAAATTAATTTGCAATTGATTTTCGAAGCATTGGCAACGGATCAGTGGAGGAACATCACGTCGAATACGAATTTTTCTGAGACTTCTAGATTGAAGGTGTTAATAGTGAAAATTCGTTGGTAATTTGGTAATAATATACGTACTCTATGTTTGATCAAGTCACAAGACTCGAATCAGAGGCATCAAAAACAAATATTACTTTTTTTTAACATTTCCGTATACACGAACCGCAGTGTAAATACTTGCATTAATCACTCCGAGAACAGGATTTGGTCACGCTATAGTTTGATTAGCTGCACTAAAAATTCCGATTTATGTGATGCATCCATCACCGATGTATTAATAATTTCGACCAGTTGGTGTGGTAGTACAAAACAATATGTTTCCGCTCCAAGTGTGTCTCTTCTCGGCTCCGACATGGACGACGAAGTGTAATATGTTTTCTACAGAAGACGGTGGTTCGGTTATTATAATAATTATTATTTTACTTCGTCTTTTAATGAGTAACATTGTCACTTCTTTTTTTCTTTTTCTTTTCAGTTACTTGAGACGACATACGATTTTCTGATGTATCACATATTATGACTGTTTTCCCCTTGTTTATAAAATACATACTTTCGTTAATTTGCTTCAACTCAGTTTCGATCCAACGTATAATCTGCATAAATATGTATGATATATACTGCTGTGTGGTGTCGATTTACACTCGTTTCATCGTTACAAAATATAGTCCAGTACTATATTCACGTGTTCTACGCATGCAATAGTTGTCTTGGGTGTTCGGGAAAGTCACAATGCATTTTCGGCGCACATTGCACATAGCACGCACCCAACGGAACTCTTGACCCGTACGTGCATACTGTGCACAGTTCACTCTGTTTCGCAACATTGTCACGGTAACATGACGAAATCGTAACGCATTTAACGCAGTGGTCGCGGTTTTTTGCAAATTTTCTACTCCGCGCGTCGATACCGGTATACCGAAGTGCATCGGCCGGCATCGATGTCGATAGAAAACGACTGCACTGTGCTCACTGCATGCGCATCTCCAGTGCGAGTGTACCATAAGATTCATGATAATACCTTATACGTGTTGCAACATATTTTAATTTTTTTTTGTATAGGTTTATATTTATCACAGCGGGTGCTATTAAAATGTGGTATTTCCCGTTGTGATTTTTTCATTGTTCGCGCCGAACTTATTATGATTAATATTGATTTCGATAATCTATTTCACGGTTTGGTCCGCTGAAATGTACTCTTGTAGTATTCATCCGTCGTTGACATCATTATGCTGCGTTGATAGAAAACTCAAACTCGAGACTCGATCCAATCTAGGCGCATCGGAAAAAATGCATTTGCACGGAATAAAAAGAACAAAAACCGCCGGAGTTTTGATCGTGCTTTATTATGTATATTTTTTTCCCCCATCCTAAAGGAGAATACGATTTGTTTCATTGTTTCTCGATAACATGTAGCTGGTGTATTGTCTGTAAACTCGATTGTCGAAAATGCCTGTCGCGTTCATGTGCGTAGAAATTATGTGGGTAGTCTGAGAAAATAAGATTCGCCGCACAGAGATAGAAAACAAAAATAAACAATGATGGAGAACAGGAGAGGAGAAAGTTCGCTCGCCCCGGCACTGCAGTCGACAGCGCCGTTATATTAAATGGCGGACGGATTTAGGTCAATAGTGGAGTAAACAGCCGTCAGATAGATATAGGTTAGACCGTTATTGAATCTATATTAACGTATTTCGAGTGCACTTTAATGCTTTAAATCCGTTCGAGATGACTCGACATAATGTATTGTCGTGCGCGCGGGTAGGATTCGTGATTCGCATTGTACGGCCGATATTATAATGACATGTCGCGCGTTATTAGCAAAACAATAATTTGATTCGAGCGAACCGTGTTGTATTCGTACGATCAGCACTGGCCGGTGCAATGGGCAACGAGCGCTGCAGCCTGCAATGCGCTGCCGTTGTTTTATCAATTGTTCGATAAACCATCGGGAAATTGATATCGCACTGGTGCGCTATTCAGCCGTCCGTGATGTCACCGAGAGTTCGAGGAGAAAATTAATTCGCGTGAACAAATGCATAGAGTCGCCCGTGGCAGTAACGGCACAATGAACGATTTTTCGTAATGCGCGCGGGCTCGAGATCGAACGGCGCGCGGAAACTGGAAAAAAATAACGCCAGAGAAATACCATTTATATTTAACGAACTTAAATTATTTTATATCGGGTCCAGCAAGGCATGGTGGGATCTAACGATCGGTCGACTCGGACATGTCCGACTGGCTGCAGGGTCCACCCGATACCGGAATGACTCATTTGGCGACCATAATAAACTGTTGACCACAATTTAACATCGGAGTAAAATGTTTCGAATGTCTTAACAGACAAATTTTCGATGAACATTTAATATTTGTGGACGATCGGTAAAACGCCAAGTTGTGAGCTAAAAATCGTTTTTTGCGCCGGCTGATCTATTGATTCTTTGTATTAAAAAAAAAAAAAAAAACAAAAAAAAATAGTCTATTGTAATTTCTACTGTATCTTACAGCAAGATGTTTCGGCGCAGAAAATCATTGAAAAGTAATGAAAACACGTACTACACGAATCTTTTTATAAAATTATAATTGAATTTTTTTTTTTTCGACGTTAAACCATCATATACAATGGCTTAAATAAATGTATTATTCGGTAAATTCTCAAGAGTAAAATAAACTTGTAATATTAATGATTTTTTTTTTTTAAATACAATTTAACGTTATAAAAATATACTCGTATTATACGAATATAATAATAACAAAATAATATTGTTATAACGTTGAACAATTATTAAAGTTGATAATTTTTCTGTTCATCGCTCACTGATGAATGCGACGTAAACAATAGACTATTTTTAACAACGCGTTTTATTATGAACGTAAAGAAAAATACGAGTAACGTATTATAATAAGTTACACGTTTTAATCGCACGGAAAAGAACAGTGTAACTACGTAACATGGACTACGTAGTTACTGACTTATAAATGTTTACTATTTTACACACACGCACACACATACATACATATGTACAGGCAATATAGAGTACCAACTAAACGTAAAAAATCGGAAGGGCTGTACGCGTCCGGCACGTGAAACTTACACCTCGCTTTGGTCAGGATTCATTTGCATGGGAGTTTCGTTTCAGGTCGATCGCCGGGTGGCCCGCGGTGCGTTGAAACGTGAAGTTTTTTTTTTCGCAATGTTAAAAAACGATTAATCACCGGGTTCTAAAAACTGTTTTGAGTGGAGTTTAGTGTATTTAAGGGATTTGATAGCGGTGAACGCGTATATAGCAGTGTTTTTTTTTCCACTCTGAAAAAGCATATATATATATATATACGAATACTTTTAATTAATTTATCTGTTCGACCGCCGCGCGCGAAACGCTTGAATATAATATTATGTCGCCGAACCGTCGTACACGTACGGTGCACGCATCCCGGTATATTCCAAAAACGAAAACGTTTCTCGGATATTATAATTAATGCACTCGTAGAGTACGCGCGATCCTAGTCAACAGCGGAATTACTTCTGTTTCTGTAATTGCAAATGTTTCCTTAAAATGGCTCCAAGCCAATGCATCGTCCCAACACGTGTGCGTGTGGGTGTGTGTACGCGTTGGTCGTGTGTGCGTTGTACGTATATATATTGTATCGTTATATTGACACGGACTAGAGCACGCGGCATTATGTTATCTGCAGATTTAATTAAAAACAATTAGCACACATATTTATCAAACGTGGAATTATCTGGAGCCAGTGCAACGGAAAGTTAAATCTCGTCTACACTCGATCACGCACTCACGCATGCGCACGTTGCCGCAAGGTATGTTATAAACGATTCGCAAACCTTAACTTTTTACTGTAAACAATATGTTAATATTTGGGCATGGTGTGTGACGAAGTGGTCGCGGTTAAACATCGTCCGGCGTCGCTAGCTGCCGGGCGGATGACCACCACCCGGGTTTTTAGCGGCGAAACCATTCATCATGAACACATACAAAAATAACAAAAAACAAATACCGTTCGAAGAACCAACCGTAACTACCCAACAGCTAATGGCCATAGTTGCCGAATATGTAATATTAAAACAGTCGACGATTACATATTCCCTTTTCGGAGTGCGGTCAACGACAGTCGAAAAATGCTCGTCTCAATAATGTCATTAGTGCTTACATATTTTTACTATAGTTACTGCTGCACAAGCTTTCGAAAAAAGTGTAGTTCGTTAAGTAAAGTTAACAATAGGTTTCCATCATATTTTTTTCGGTTTCGATTTCGTTACAACAACGGTTTGACGTGAAGCGAAATTCGAATGCGCAACATTTAGTCACGGCTTTTGCCCTTTAAATATTTATCTTCCCGCAACGCAAATTGGAATAAACTTCAGACCGAAGTTTGCGTTCACGAGCTACGGGCAACTTCGCCCGTACGCGTGACTTACATGTTTATTTATTTTAACGCTGCGAAACATGATTTGTTTCGATGGTTTTTACGTACGATTTTCAATAATTTAACACTCGGTGACATCATCATCATTCTAACCGTTTCAGTGTGGTATATTATTGAATTATTTACAAAAAAAAAAAAGTAACTATAATCCATTGACTCCGTACACGCGCACACGAGCCCATGTCGTACGCGTGTTGAATAATGTATGCGCATGATGAACAATTTTTATAGATGCGATTGCAGATCGTGCGAGATGTGACCGGGAGAAACGTATCGACTTTTACGACGACGTGTTTCTTGTCATTCTACGCCCCCGAAAACGCTTGTCGGCCACGGCGCAGTAAAATAGCACCAAAAGTTTTATGTAGATCGAGGGCCTATGTGGAAATCGAACGCGGGCGATACTTTGGAGGGATAGGTTTTCCCGGTCGGTTTTTTTTTTCAAACCACTGAAAAACATGCAAAGTTTACGGCACACGCCAGATTTTAACGTTTTCGAGTAAACCACGAGCTGCGGGACCGTTTTAGATTCCGGGTGAAGCGACGATACGAACTCACGTTGGTTTCGCAATAACGTTTTTTTTTTCCTTTTCTCGTCTCGCGGTCAAACTTTCGGGTAGAGAATCTCCACCGAAAGTTTTATGCAACATATGTTGTGGACGGAATATTGGTCACCGGTAGTTACAGATACTTTGAGCAGGTCGCTTTATCAGTAGATTTTCTCCGAGCGTAAGCAAAACCCGAGAAAAACTTAACAATAACATTTTTATATTTCCTGATGAAATCAGTGTTCAAGGAATTTACATAAATGGAAAGTTTATACGGAATAATGATATCCTTGAGCTTTGTGTTGAGAAATCAAAAAATTCGGTCCAGCTGATTTCTGAAGAAAAAAAATGATCAGGCCAAAACGTATCGTTTCCTTGGAAATGAGACGATATACTTATTTAATTTACAATGTATCAATAATATACATACAATATCTCAATAATATTCAATAATAGGTATATATATACTATACTGTATTACGTACAATTACACAAACCATCAATCGGAATACTTTTTTATCGAATGCTCATCCCTGTTTGCAGATTTAATCAAATTTTACATTTGCCTTGTTGGGATTCAAATTCTTAATCCCTACGTCACCTATGATCTGCCATAGGCTTTGGGTTTCTACGAAATCACTGGGTAAGTGTTGTAATGTTTCGTTGAAATTCGAAGCACATGGAAGATTATCGGTAAGAGAGGGACCGGAAGCTTTCGGTGAAACGTACGGTTATAATACTGATTATTCCAATCACGACGTGATACTGCGAATCTCTTTAAGAATTTTGCGCCTGAACGCGTTTAGTATTTGACTTTCAACCCTCGCTAGTCGTAATATATTTATCTATTTCACCAAAAAAAAAAATAATAAAATAAGACAGTGAGAAAATGCTCAAGAATATTTTATAATCATATCGTTCAAAAAAAGTTAATATTTTTCTAAAACTTGTTCTTTTTTGTTGGACTCCTAGCTTTGTGACTGCCAGAAAATCGTATCCCATACTAGATCAGTGATTCTTAACGTGTGGAAGTCACCCGTACCCCTCGGGATGGAATATTTTACGGTCACTAGAACAAATAAGCATTTTCTTTCTTTTCTTACATCGCTCTTCATCTTTTATGTACATAAAAATCCAAGTGTAATAAAAGCGATAGTAATTGAGTATAATATAATATTATAATATATTTGTCCTTTCTAACAATAATGATATTATACTATAAATATAAGAAACGAGATGATTCGTAATAATTATTTGTGCATCCGCATTACTATCAGCATACTACATTGAAAACCTGTATTAACTTTCCTTCCATGTAATATTATACGTTTTTATTGATTCCTGTTTTAAGGTCACGAAATAAACTATCATTCGAAGTCGGGGTCCATCATCATCGGCTCAAAAACGGTGTGACTAGATAATGTAAAAACCAAAGAAAACGAAAAACAAAATTTTTTTTTATGTTACATGATATCCCTGCCCTAGGCGATGTATTTGTTTCAGGGACCTTACGATGCGGATGTGTCACACACTTTACGCACACGCATTTTTCCATAATGCACACGCGTCAAACCAGCAGACGTTTTTTTAGGTAAGGGCAAGCTTCTATTCAAGCTTATATTTTACACCTGATGGCAGATATATTATAAATTATTATAATGTATGAAACTATAGTAACAACTATAAAATAAAGTATAAAGTATGCATACCCTTTCTCATATACAAGTAAAATCACAACCTTGTTTCTGAGGAATAAAATGTTTAGTATAAAAGACATTACGATTGTATATAATTACAAATGTATTAACACCTTTAAATTTTCTGTAGGATTAAAATAACACGTATATTATGGTTGTTTAACGGTAAAAACTAAACGTTATTGTGTTTGCTGAAAAAGAGAACTGCGAACGTCTTGAATTATTTCCAAACCGATCAAACATTTTACCATAGAAATAATCACTTATTAACTGGTCCACAATATTTTTATCGATGTTGATGATTCAGTAATGCATGTTCAATTGCTTAAAATTCTAAAAATATTTCTAAAATTGACATATTTTAACATCAGACATGTCATATATCACGTCATACTTGCAGATGGTAAAATACCAATAAAGGTAAACGCGTCCCATCTTTCCACCTCATCTCCGGGCGCTTACATTCGAACCAAGGTGAATACTAATAAAGGTGAATTCACGGATTGAAATGGTCAACTAGGGCTTAACCCCAAACAGCGTATACTTGTTGTAATATAATATAACCATAAAATATCGATTACAAACCGGGTGATTGTTTAACCGTGACGGTCACCCGCTTTTTGGTCGTTAACTTCCTTGAAATAGGTGTTTTTTTCAATGTTCAAGTTATAAAAGCTATAGTTCCCACAACTTTTTTTCCTACCCCTTAAGGGTGTCCTGTGTTGATGCAAACTTTTTTTCTCAACGGAAACGCCCATTTTTCACTACGATATTTCTTTGGGATAATTTCTGTGTCGATTTTTGGTTGCATTTTTGATACGTTCGTGTTGAGCAATACTGCGCGTACTGATGCCGCGAGTTCTAAGAAAAATAACACAACGATATGAAATCGATGACAGCTGTTCGAGAAGATAATGATGGCGTGGGTACTACATTATTATAATCACGGCGTTCGCGCGCGTTGTAAATCTTTTTCCTCGTAAAGTCGTTGTCGCGCATCGGTTCCGCAATTCGATTTACAATCGACGTTAAAACACCGCGACAGCAATAATACTACGGTACTTACGGCAAACCAACGTCAAACTCGTGTATTCAGCGAGGACGTCGCGATGAACATAAAATATGTGCCGTAAGCAATTTACGTACAGGACTTGTACCTGGTATATTATATTCGTGATTTCGTAAGACCGTATTACACATGGAACCAAGGATGACGTTGGTGGGGACGGTGGTGGGAGGGGGGGGGGAGAAATCTAAATCGTCCGCCGAAGATTTTTAAATACATCTGTGCAATGATAGGCGCATAATATATGACGAAATATATACGCTATCCGAGTACGAGACTACACGCGGACGAAAGGTATATTAAACGCGTTAAGGGTCGGATTGCAACGGCGCACAGTTGCTCCCCGGCTGGTGAAAAAATGATCTCAGGTAGAACGGGGTGGTTGAGAAATCGGAAAGAGAAACCCGGAGAGAGAGACGGACTGTGCGTGAAAGAGCGACAATATTGGCGAGGCGTGAGACCGCGTCTGCAGACGGTCGAAGGGATGTTCCGGGGAATTACGTGCAGTGTGCACGGGGGTGTGGACAAGACGTGACGGGAATTAATGAAACCCGACATTTTGTTCGTATTTTTAGTGAAGTCCCGAGACATTTGACATGACCGCGTCGCGTTGCGTCTAAAGATTTTGTATTATCACGGCGAGTTATAATGTGTAACTGCAACGGCGTCGCGGAAACAAAGGCTAGGGCGAGTATCGAATATTATATAAAGCATATTATTAAAATAACTATTCTCATCGGATGTGTCTGTTCTCGTACACTGATGATGTGCGGGTGGGCAAAGAGCACTCAAGTGCAGTCCCGCGATGACAACGGTAAAGGAAAACGGGCGAATGGAAGTTCCCGCACGAGATATAAGGCGGGTAAAAATCACCTATCGGTATGCACACGTAAGTTCCGACACGCGAAAAATGTTCCGGTATGTATGTCGCGGAACGAAAAAAAATACTTCTAGTATATAATGTAAATTCTTATACGAATAAAAATTATAACAAATACAAATTTCCTTTCCACTTTATTCAGACTGATGGACTAAAATGTAGTTGGTGATTGGTATGGTTGAAGTCTGCTTGTATTCGTGTTTCATTAAAAATTAAAAAATATAGCCTATGAATACTGAATATACAGGACCTATGTATAATATAATACTCTATAGCAGTGTTTCCCAACTTGGGTGGCGTGTAAACATTTCTGGGGAGGCGTAAGCAGTCATTACAAAATACAGTTTTTATTTATTAAATTATTTTTATTTTAAAATGTAGGGAAAATATGAAAAATTAATAACGATCGGTTATTGAGTATTGATAAATAGACATAAATATAATCAATAAAGATATTGATGAAGTATTGATAAACAAACATTGAGCCAAACATAAAAAAATTGTCTAAAGAAAAGTGTTTCCAGCCTACACATTAATAAATCGTAAATTGTATTATATTATATTACTTACTATTTTACTATGATTTATATTTTATAATTATTATCATCAATAAAATTGAATTCATCTCGGATATTTTATAATTTCTTTGTAAAGTACACAAAAAGGTGATATATTTTTCATGTTATAGAGGTGGGGGGGGGCGAGAGTTTCGAAAATCTATAAAGGGGGCGTGGAATAAAAAAGGTTGGGAACCACTGCTCTATAGGCTATATTACTAGATATACAAAATAATAAAAATAATAATAATAAAATTTGATGTTGCTTACTATGAGAACTCAAAACAAGAACACTTAACATAATCATATTGCGTTATTTTAAAATGCATTACATTTTATCACCGCGTAAAAATTTCATAATAGTAATTTTATTCCTGTCGGAACTTATGTATTTGAGTTTTTTTTTTTTGATTCAGAACTTACAATCACTTACCTGCTATTTATCGTGAGGGAACTGACCAACCCCCACGAAAACGTGTCGTAGAGGTTAGATACGATGACGACGGTATATCCGTTCTCGCCACTTTTACGGGTTTATCGGAAAGTTATCCATCGATATATTATTATTTTATTTTCTTTCTTCGCAAACCAAACTGATATTAATCAGTTGCGGTAATATTAGTTTCTTTAGAGTAAGGCAGTCGTTATATATTTTTTGTTTTGCTGACTCAAATTCAGTCTTGCGCCAACTGTTCATACGCTAGTAAGTCATTTCTAAAATTGTGAATTTTCTGTCTTACAACATAATACCAATGGCTTCAAAAAAGACATATTTCTGTTTTGATGATGTGCGCCTATTTTGAGATAGCTTAACTCTAAACTGTAGAAAATGCATCTCCCCCTCCCACGAAAAAAACACGTCACTAATATTGATTGTAAAATATTGTTTTGTTTTTACCGGTGAACGTGACCACTCATAACCATACTGACTATATTATGCGTAGATGATCAAAGAACAATATACAATCTTTAAACCGCTCTCGACATATCTACGCGTAGGTGCCCGACCTTTTAGGTAATTATGCCGTGTCACGTACGAGTAGTGGTTGTTTTCCGTAAAAATGTTCCGAATAGTTGAGTTTGTTTTCAAACGATTAATACTTAAATATATATTAAAAAACGGCATAATAACCGAATTCCAGTCAAAGTTTTGATGGCTCTAATTCCCCCTCCCCCCATATTCTCGTTTTCGAAAAACATCTCGCTTTCTGGAGGTATTTATGAATACGATTTTTCGCATGTCCCACTCAATGATCGCGTTCAGTATTGTGCATATTGTTTCAAATAGAACGAAATACTGAAAAATCAGTGAAAAACAATATATCAATACCGTAAACGCGGTTACTTACGTCGAAGAAAGTGTATTGAATTATCATTTATATTATTTATTTTATTTTTCAACGGTCCAAACGACGCATGATCAATTTTTTGTTTCTCGTTCTCAGAATGACCCTCGAGACTTATCTAATATTTACAATTTCCATGTGCCTGCAAGGGTTGAAGACTCTTCGTAAGTAGTGCAATGATAAAAATGGTCGATGATAACCTTTTGTCGAACAAAATAACAAGATTATCGTTTTCGAGCGAAATTTCCCAATGATTGGCGTTTCTTCACCGCATTACATTTAGTTCGATTACACACATCAAGTCAACATCACATACCAAAGTGTTTTATTATGTTGGTAATAAATTTAGACAACGTAGTGTTTCTGTTGCGATAAAAAATAAAACCAATATTTGTACCGGTTATATTGTTCAAATACAGTTCCAACGAACAAATACACTGCAGCGAGTATTATTCATTCATCAAATACGAAACCCTTTACAAATAAAACCCCATTAAATTGGTACAGTCTCTAAGCGTTGAAATAAAAAAAAAAAATTAAACAAAACAACAATAAATAAAACGCGGCTTATGCCAAGACCAAGTGGAACAGTGCGGTGTTTACAGTGTTGGCGAAAAGTGAAACAAAACGTCGAAAATGAACCCATAGCAATAACTACGCGAACGAGTCGGAACGAGACGTATATATGGCTAGACCGTCAATAAATCATTTGAGCCTAGAGAATCCTGTAACGTTATTGTGTTGCTATGATTTTACCGGTCGATTTACGTGCGTTGTGCAGAACGTAAGAGTATTATTTTTTCGTCATTCGGAGTGATTTTCTTTTTTTTTGCTTGTGATTTTGTTCGCAAACTTTTTTCTATTTCATCGTGATCTCTTTGCCGTGTAGTTTTTCTCCTGTACCACCACCACGTACCCATTTCTAACCTCGCGTATTCCGAATAACATCACCTGCTGGACCGTAACGTGTTCAAATCGCTCTAAAAGTGAATTGTTTTTAAGCGCACGTGAACCCGTCGACATTGCTAGTGCGCGGAATGATAATCCTGTCTAGGTCAATTGTCAAATATTTTTCCGTCGTATTCGAACTTAACCAGTGGGTCGATCACCGTTCCGTTCAAAAACATAATAATATTATCGCGCCGTGTTTGCAATACGGTCGGCACGGACACCAATAGTTAATTAAACATCGGCACGTGACAAAAAGAGAAAAGAAAAAGTTATATATTATATACAGGTTTTACGCGGCAATGTTATGTAGATGTTATCGGTTTACACTTCGTGTTAATTCGTTTTTAGTGAGTTTTTTAGGTTTTACCACGGTGTGTATGTTCTTTCTTGCGCGTGCCCGTGTACACGAGACCTCTACTAGTTGGATCGCTGCTCCGATAATCACAATCATGGGGGGTTTCCGTTAGGAAATTACGTCTAATTGGTACTTTGATCGAGTCCCTTTTTTTTAATTTCTCAACAGTTTTCTAAATAATTAGGAAATACGAAAAAAACCATTGCAAACTCGACACCACCAAGCATATTGTCACGCACTATTCCAGTAGACTATAGTACAGAGCACTCACATTAGGATTTTATAGTTTTCGAAATACCTTAACGAAACCCGTGCTGTTTATAGGCACTTGCAATTTTTGATAAAAAGTTAAGCCTACCTCATTCAGAAATCTGGTTCTACCACTTACTACATATCGACCATCTTGAGAGGTGGATATAATCTGGTGGATCAGCTGATGATCGATCTGACGTGTTTCACACAGAGCGGTTTCTCCGGCACGAATGGTACATATTAAGCAATAACTCTAAAAGACCCATACAACAGTTATATCGTTCGGCCTTTCTAATATCTCACCCGTCCGTGGAGTCTCACCCGTTTTTGACGTTTGACGCTTGTACAGCTGTAACTATAGATAAGTTACCATCTTATAGTTTATTGTACAGCTATATAACCGTTTGTGTATCGTAATAATTGTACATAGTAACTGAAAATCGACTGGATAATATTTTAACACATATGCTATAGTAGGCAGATTTCAGAGATTTTTTTACTGTTGCGTTGAGATTTTCATCTATATCTCGTCGCCATCATGTGTGATAATATGTAAATTTACATATTATATTAAGCGCCGTATGCGCGTGCGTGCGTGGGTACGTGGGCTTATCCCGAGTACCACATCAATACGGCATACGGCGCACGACAGTAGTTTTCGTTTCGATCGTTTAGTTTCAGCTTAACGGAGAATAATATCGCCCGCCGTTTGGCTTGAAATGCAAAAAGCGTCGTTGTCAATTTCGCCCGTAAGACCCGCGCACTGGACGGTTTCCAAAAGCGTCAGCCCGTAATCCGAGACAACCCCAGAGAACCCCAGAGACACAATTGACGCAACGCCGTCCGAGTTGTTTGGCGAAATAAACCCAAGCGTCTGCGTTTGCCCGCGTGCGTTGGTCGAATCTACGTATACCTAAAATAATAATAATAATAATGATAATAACAATTAATAATATGAGTAGTTATGATAAAGTCCCGTTTGTTCGACCTTGCGCTGCTTGCCCCCGATCATAACTCCGTGATTCAATAAATGATCGCTATTGATGTTTACAAGACGAAATACGTATCAAATAATGTATGCATAGTGTACATGTAAAGTTTAATATCCGCATTAACAGTACTCTGCCTCTGCGCAGCAACGTACATAACACTGCAACCAAGCGTGTACAGTGTACACCGAACGGTATTTTGGATTTTATGGTTTTTTTTTTTGGTGGCTTCGATTACAACAATTATTAATGACTAGGGAACGGATTTAAATGCTCTAAAATACAAGAAAAATGCCTTAAAAAAATACGATTTAATGCCTTAAAAAAATGCACTAAAAAAATGCCCTAAAAAACTTTAAAAATGTATTTATATTCAATAAAAACACAATTTTGAATTTAAAACTTATAAAAAAAACACATTACTATGAAAAATCTGATAAAAAATATTTAAATACAATAAAACTTTAATAAATTAACTCTCAATTATCTTCTGTACAATTTAGATAAATAGCTTATCTTATCTTTACCTTAATGCGGGTAATAATCTGTTGTAACTTGTATGTATATATTTTGTGTCTACACGTGCCAACAATAATTTGGTAATTTCGTAACATAAAACATATTTAGGCATTTTTATTTTTTTTAGTATGAATATTGAAAAGATGTTGAAAAAATAACTTAAAAACCATAAAAATGCACTAAAAATGTCAAAAAATGCTCTAAAAATGTAATAAAGTCTTAAAAATGCAAAAAATGCAAAAAAATGCAAAATAAAAGTTACATTTTTTAATTCCTTGATGTATGAAATGAACTTTTTGCTTGGAAACCAATGTTTTCGGACATTCAGAAAAAAATGCAATTTGCATTCAAATCCATTCCCTATTAATGACTAACAATTTTCTTCTTAATAATTCTTTCTTATTAATCGTAATAATAATAATAATAACCCGTTTACCAGCAGTTAGGAATCTCGACGTTAATGAAGTTGCCTCATAACTTTTGGCTGTAGTTCTTTCCAAATGATACTGGGAATCTCTTTTGGACATTTGTACGATGTTATCATACTAAGCGGTATCTTCTACGCACCGGTTTATTTCAATAATTTAGCGTAAACTCCTTTACCAAATCTTTTTTACTAATTTCTCATACTCACGACCACTTCGTTATTATCTTCTTTATTTCCGATTTTTTTTTATTTTATCAAAATACATACTATTACAACTGCAGCTGCGACGCGTTTGTGATCCAACTTTTTGTGCACGAAAAATACTATACACCCTGACGAGCGTAACGCTCTTTCTACGAAAGAAAAATCTTTTGCATGAACCATAAACTAATCTACGAGGATTAGCTCGACAGGGTTGTTCTATTTGGACGGAGTTCATTATGTGAAGGGGCAAGTCTAGTCATAGTCATTTCGGCATTATTTGTTCACTTTGTAGGAAATATTACTCCACACCCGTTGGTGAAGCTGTAATGTCATTCATTATCAAAACAATATCATCATACGCATATAATTTTATCATGTTTTTTTTATTTCCTAAACAGTAGCTGATTATGACTTTTCCCACTTTACACGAACTCCGTCCATTTACGGAAAATATTTTCTTCATAGTTTAAAGTAAGCACATTTATATACATAGTGCACTCGAGGATAGACTAATCAAGTTATAGCTAGATCTAGTTATAGTTAGGCCGATCTAACTCTAGCAAAATTGTTCTCTTCAGTGCACATTCAGAAGGCTGCGAGTAAAAAAACATGTTTAGATTTCCTAGTTGCTTATAAATATTCATACAATAACAATTAAAAACTGATCATTTAGGACTTAAGTTATCGATGCGACCGTTGGTGTGGAAATTAATACATTTTTTTCATTTTATTATAAACTTATGTTATAATTTTCTCGGGCATTTTCAATTTTTACCGAGAATCAAGCCGGTGTTCCCGTGTAAATGGAGCGAACAAGGCTTTTGCCCTGCAGGGTGGCATTATTTTGGGGATGGTTGATTTTTAAATGAACTTTCTCGTATTTTCCCAGTCAACAGAAAACGCGATTACTGAGAAAAAAAAACTTTTCATGTTTTATAAATTCTTATTTAGGAAGCATAATGTATTTCACCTTTTTTTTTTTTAATTTCGGTACTGTACCGAAGCTTATAAAATTATTAAAAACACGTCAAAAACTCGGGCTGTTCTTTCTGTTAAAATGCAAATACCTATTGCCGGAAAAACTGCGATCGTTAGGTTGACCGTTCACGAAAAAACCATTAGTGTGCCAAACGGAAATTTGTATGAAGTACGACTTCCCGGAGTTAGTCGTACATACGTCTAAGTTTATATACGTACATACGTATGTAAGTGTGTATAATATAGTCTATACGTGTATATGTACCAGGTACCTGTACAGGGTGTCCCATAAAGGATTTATCCATTTTGATATATTCTGGAATAATGAAGATATTTAATTTCAGTATTTTTTTTTTTAAAAGAGTCATAGGGAGAAGGACTGAAAGTATTTCATATTTTAATTGAATTAATAGTTTTGGTATGAAAATGAAAAAAAAATTTGTCATTTTATTACCTCCGAAACATTTGAACATTACAATTATACACGGTTTATTTTTCTGAAAATGTTGACGTTTCAATATTTTGTTATCATTAACATAATGATTTTTGATATTTCTTTTAGTTTCCAGAAAAATTGTGTATTTATTTAATACCATATATATTTGTCCATTATTTAATGATTTGATATTATCTCGTTTTGTTTTCTGGAACCTTCTGATAAGTTTCTGGGAACTAAAAAATTTATTAAAAATCATAAGATTACTTGAATAAAATCATTGTTTAATGAAAATAAAATATTGAAACGTCTTAATTTTCAAAAAAATAAACTTTATAAATTGACCATCTTCAAATTTTCCGAAAGCAATAAAATGAAAAATGATTCTTAAACTCTTTAACCAAAACATTAAATAAAATTAAAATATGAAATATCCGTAGTCCTAGTCTTCTAAAAAAAAAAAAATATAGGTAAATTGATATCCTTCGTTATCTCAGGAGATATCGCAATGTGTAAGTCCCTCGGTGCGACACACTGTATAATGTATATACATACATGTAGGTTCACTCGATTCTGACATGAGCATGTAAACATTACATGGATGCTCGTACAAGAGGATTCTGAGATTCGATAACGTTCCACCGACATCAATCACGAACCGCAACCTTAATAACTTTCCCGGGTCTCGATGTATATACTTTGCTCGTTGTACACAAACAAAACGCCACCGCGCCGCGGCTGCTGCCAATGTCTATAGACTTTTACGTTCAAAAACTTGTCAAAAGTTGGACGTGTGTAATGGAAATAAGAAGAAGAAGAAGAAGAAGGAGAAAAAAAATAAACAAACAAACAAATAAAGCGCTTACGGCCCGAATGATAAAACGTGTTTTTGCGGAACGCGTAGCTATTCATGCATCGACAGCTTTAAACACGTGCGCATTACTTCTTATTGCCCCGCCCGGCGCTCATGAAGACGTGTGTACCGGTGGCGGCCAAACCGTGGCTCGCGTCTGATCATAACTTTTTTACTTGTAACAATTTCAAAAAAAAAGCTCAAGCGTTTTTAATTTCATAATATGTTTTCGATATAAAATATCGAATACGTAATTATTTTTTAAACTATAACTTTTTTACATAAATTATTATTAATCAACGCATTCAATTTGTTTGTACATTTTTGAAGTCTAAATTACGTTTCGTGAGAGAAGTCCTAACTGTTGGTTTATTCCGGCTCTTTATACTTCAAACTTTTTCTGAAACTCTGATAACTCGATCGCCTGCACGGTCCAAATGAGTTCCTCCTCCGATACCGCCTCATCCGTCACCAAAGTAGTCCCCGAACGTGGTGGTTATCGGCTTCCTTTCCACCGAAAGGTTAAAAAAGCACGAATGAAGTAAACAATCTCTTATACCATTTTGTTACTTATAATCGGCTTATTGATAGTAGTGATGTGTGAAGTCGATATTTGCAATTCATATTTCACCACGACACATTATTAGTGTTCGTATACGGTGCGAGAAACATTTTTCAAAAATATTGGTATTTTTTTGTTAGTTGCGAATAATGGATTATGATGTCATAACGATTCGCAATGATTCGGCGGACGAGGGATCTATGACAGATACTGTGGTCCTGAAGAGGGAGCGAGCAATATACATAAATAAATAAAATAAATTAATATTAATAGGCATTGTCTTATTATTGATCGACATAAAAACTAGTTGTGCACAGAAATCTATCATACTGTCGACAGAAATAGCGATGATGGGGTCTTACAGTTTTTTACCAACTTTTAGTTTTGAATGTAAAAATTAATCAAAATTGAAATCAATACCTACTAAACCGTATAAAAAAAAAATATTTTGTTCAACTTTTATATCTCTTCTTTTTTGTTAACGGGGAGGGGGGGGGGGGAATTACCCCTTTTGCAACCCCCTTGTATCCGCCCTTGCGAGGGATACGCGAGGGCGGACGGATCTGCAGTATATTGAATCCAGACACTTCACTGGTCGCGCCTAAGTCCGCGATAGAAACACTGGCGCTCGCGCACGCCTATTAACCCGTATTACAATGGCCGCAAAGGTTCCGTCGTTTTTCACGTCAAATACAATGTCATTACAATACGGTCCGTCTCGCACGTGCCATGAGAACAATATCGCGCAGTACGACTGTGAGTACGGGATAATATACTACGCGACACAAAAACAAAACGTACGATTGTTGTTATTTGAAACGTTTGTATAAAACGATGACGTGCACTGTCGGCTTACAAAAAAAAAAAAAACCTCCCTGAACGCAGCCACCTTTTAGCACTGAAAACGGACGCGGATAGTCATTACGTGAAAAGAATCGTTTTTCGATTTTCTCTGCGTTAGTAGACTTCGTTGGCGGTTTTGGGAAAAGCTAGGAGAAATATATGAATAATTTCGTGTTGTATGCAAAGGCTTGGCGGCGTTTCACGCTAGACCGAACATTTTTATCTAGAGTATTCGGAAACCAAAAGATTCGAGCGAATCAACTTTTTTCTAACGAACGCGAGATCAATCGTTTTCATCGCAGATTCATTGACACAGCTTTATGCCGTTTCTCTCGCGGCATGTATTTAAATTTTCAATTTTCTACTATTTTCCTATGATTACCTTTGTGGTGCTACAATTGGCAACCATTTAGTGAAATAAAATCGTACAACCATTCAAATGCCTCTCCGAAAAACCGCAACACTTAAATGCAATGCAACCCCCTAACCATGCCAAAGGATGAAAAAATGAAAAAATAGACACGAGGACACTCGGAGAAGTATTTGCAACAATTCTGTAAAAAAATCGTAGAACTGTTCAATAGTGTCGACAAAAACTTGGTAGTACATAAAGAAGGCCTATTCGTATAAGGATAGAGATGTGCTTATTAGCCGATTATTAAAAACAAATGAATAACTCGATCGCTAATTAACCCATAGAATCGGGAAAAGGCTATAAACACCTTTTCCGCGTATTTACGGTGTCATTTAAAAATAAATACATGATGATTACACTTGGGGTTTCTGAGATCATTTGCATCAAAGATTCACTTCTTCTGATTTATATATGTCTAGATATTTGAATATAATTGTGCGTATTGGAAAATCAGATTTCTATATTGTGTAAAAATTGTTTTTTATTTTATGTTAATTACAAATAGACGCGGTTTGACCAAACTACTCGTGAATAAAAATCGGAAAATTGTGTAACTACACCGAACTCGTGGTATTTAATTTTAATTTTTAATGTTTCTCAATCGGACCGGATTATTGAATCTCAAACGATGGATTAAAAGAACGGAAAGGAAAAGGAAAAAAAAAATACGATAATATTATACTACGAGTATATACGCGTTAACGTAACTCACCGCGCCCGACGACGGTCATCTCACGGACACGTCTAGAAACGTTTCTAATGTCAAGCGCACTCGACTGCAATATTACACTTACATTATACGACATTCAAATGCGTTTTACGCAACTAACCCGGGACGTCAGATACGGTAACCGTGTTCGGCACTTACGCAGGAGGTACCGTATTACGATCCGGCGGAGATTGGGAACGATTGGAAATCTGGAAAAACGAGTTTTTCGAACACGAAACGCACGTAATATGTACAGCGACCTAGCGCGCGTCTATTACACGCATATGCGCGTATAGCTAGGATGTGTACCTAATCGCTATGAGCAAACGCATTGCGGCACTAAAGATTTCCGTGACGACGTCTATTGCCCACGGACCTTGGATACATTTTGGATTTCACTGGAACTACTATATTATAATGTTATACTGACGTAACGATTCCCGAAAATCACCTGTAGCCTAACTTGACCGCGATGTGTGCGGCCGTGATGCACCGCAACACGTTTATAACATGTTTAACCAACACTTGAGTCATTCACTCGACATCTGGGCAAACGAGACCAAGGGCGGATGCAGTGGTCCTGAACGGGGGGGGGGGGGGGCAATATATATAAATGAATAAAATAAATGAATAGGAATATGCGTAGGAATCGTCTTATTATTAATCGACGTAAAAAGTATTAGTGGCGTACAAAGTCTGCTATACTATCGACAGAAATGCTGATAATGGCGGTCTTATTGTTTTAGAATTAATTTTAATTTTGAATGTAAAATCAAATAAACCATATTTAAAACAGCATTGTGATCAACATTTAAATCACTGTTTTTTGTGAACCGGGGGGCGACTGCTTCCTATTCTCCCCCGTTGTATCCACCCTTGAATGGGACCACGCCCAAGCCGTTATATTAAACCGTTAAAATTATTAACAATTTATAAATTAACTGTCTCATAAATAGAAGAAACAAAAACGGTTGGAAAATATTGTAATTTGCACGAGAGGTTAAAAATATTACCCAACGTAACGTGTTCTTGGAACAAGCGTTTTCCTCAACGCCCTTTTTAACGATTATTATAGGTATAATCTTTTTTCGGCGTCCGAGTTTCATTTCCATAATATTTCACGTCACGTGTGGACACATTCATTTAAAGGCGCAAGGAATAGCTTTGAGGGCTCATGTATAATATTTTATAGCTTTTGCAAATTGTTCAACTATCGATATCGTTCTGCGTACTATTCGTTCCCTGTTCAAGATTACATATTTATCGTAATTAAGTATTACTATTATAATCTTATAACGTTTCCATCCGAATTAATTATGAATCGCTTGTTTTTAATATTGTACACGCTGAGTCTACACACTGCGCAACAACTCGCATTATAATTTGTTCGATTGCGTTCAAAAGTAATTACACGAACGGTTTTTTTTTTTTTTTTTAAAGCAATAACGTCTCGCAAACCATTGTAATGAACGTTTCTATTGATTCCGTTTTATTAATTATTCATCAATAAGGTTATTCCGGGCCCGCGATTCGTACGAAATATCCTTGGAAAACCACGAGGATAATTAATTAAATGTGTAATGCGATTTTTTCAAAATATTTTAAACAATAATTATCGTACGCGGGTGAATGCAAATGCAATTTGCAAATAGTGTTTTACCCCGTTGTTTTATTGAACCATTAATTTCATTTATTTTGTTTTTATAGAAATAAAAATTTAACGAGAACTCCGTCCGACAAAAAACAATAAATCTCTAGTTAATATTTTATGTTTACGTTAGACGTAAAATATTATCAAATAAAAAAAAAAAACAATAACTTGAACATATACTCGTATATAAAAAGGTCACGTCGGAACGGTATAATAAACAGCTGGAACAACTATTTTTTCGTATTACTAGTGCTCATTACGATGCCGTGCAGAAAACAGAGAACGAAAATACTACGATAATAAGCGTAACAGTACGTACACGATTCGGTACCGCTGATGGAATTACAGCTCTCGACAGTCAGCCCTAAACGCGCCGGGGATCATTATACTCACGTCAAATCGTAACAATAGTTGAAATATTTAATTGTCGCGGTTGGCTTGGGTTCGGAGAGAATTTTTAATTACAATCGTTCGGAGTCGCGGCCTCGCGACAGTTTCCGGAACCGTATACAATATAGTATCTCGTTGACGATAAAAAAAAACTAAACAAATAAATACGAAAAACGATAACCCGCGCAGTGCAATGATAATAACCGAATCAGCTGCAACACGAGTCTTCCGACGATAGCGTGAAACAATACGGTCGCACTAATTGCTACGCGATCACGACGACGAAACGTTCGGGAGATCTACGGTTATCGCGCGTCCTTCGTCTATCCGCGTACGGTATAATGGTGTAGGGCCACGGTGGTCACGGTTCAGGTTCCAGTTTTTTTGCGGTCTCTCGCGCGACATTAACATACCGTTATAATAGCATTGTATAATCATGTTCCAGACTCTCCGCGAGAAAACGTTACGAAACACACGATCGCTTTTAACCGTGGCCCACTAATAATAATTCGTGAACTGTCAATTTACACGTCGCAATTGTAATTATCATAATAGTAATCACCGATGTCGCCCGTCGTTCCGACTGGATTTCCGTTCGATTCGTACACATTATAATTATTCCGAAGACGCGTGACATGGTCACCGGGGCGCGTTCGATTCGCTACCAAAACTCCAGCACGTCTGGCTAACGATCAGTGTAAGGAGATGTACGACAATCGTACTGGGCGGAAAAATTACGAATATGTATTTTTAAAGGTGTATTCATCCTGTACGACTTATTACGAAACCGTATGGTAACATGAACAGCCTAGGATTCCTGGAGTAATAAAATATGTACACACCCTGCGAGTTCTTAATTCGAAAAAATAGCGAAAATCCCGGTCCACGAGGGACGGGTGAATAATGTTTTAAATAATGTTTTTAATAATGTTTAATAATGTATTTTAATAATGTTTTTAATAATCTTTTAAACTTGAAGCCGATGTAACATTATTGCAATCGAAAAAAATGATTTCTAGCAAAAGAGATAATGGATAGAAGTTGTGAATGTTTGTGATTTTTTTTTTTATTTTCATATTTTTTTTTCAATTATTGGGAAGACTGATGGGGATTTCACAAAATCACCCTCTTCGAGTTGGTAACTGGAAAGAGTTTCCTATTATAATCCTCCCATAATTGTGATGATCAGAGCAATCCTTCGGTTCGAAATCGTGTTACATAGACTAAAAAACAAACCCTTCATGATAAAATCAATAAATTTCTTATTTCGCTCGAAATAAAAAAAAACAATATACAATAATTATTCTAATTTCTTATAAATTATAAATTATCGTTATCGTGATCTTTACCTATTATCATTTGATCGTTTGTATGTTATCATCTCGCGTTTTAATAAAATCGTTATGGTATGGGTAAAGATTCGTAACTTACAGGAGGTTTTTAAATGACCTGTGGGTGGTATTTTAAACTTTGTTACTGATTAGCAAATAATTCGTTAACATCGCACTGGTAAAGTGGTTGTTATCTGAGGTGACTGGATTGTCCCTTCATTTTGTTTATGTGTAATATGGGAACTTTTTATAAAGCCGATAGTTTAACGCGTGATTCCGATTTTTTTGGCTCTATTCGATAATAGAAATATTTAAAAGCATTCTTAAAAATATTAAATTTTATTGCGTCGTGGATTAATATATTTACTTTTATATTTTACGTCTACGTAGGACGACGTATTTGTTCGATCGAACCACGTGAACTGTAAAATGTATAGAGACAAATTACGGTAAGCTCGTAATAAGTTCATTTTTCGTGCAAATTCGAAAACAATTTACTACAATAACTAACTAGCATTGTACAAATAAATTATTAAATATTTCTTCGAAAATTTATAAAATTAATTAAAAAGTTATGATAAAAGTTCTTGCTTGGAGTATTACAATGTATAAAGTACATTATGTGCAGATATTTACGGCCAGTTTGAACAATGGGGATAACAAAACTAACAAAGTGTATAATAAACGCCCATCTCTGTTATATAGATTGTCGAGGTAACCTGATTTCGATGTGAAAAATGTACGTGTGCCAATACCAATTTCAACGATTTATCGTTTATTTGCTTTAGTGAATATAAAACGATAACAGTAGACCGAAACTAAACCCATTGACTGGATTGTATGACTTTTGGCAATCCACCGCGAGCGAGCAGAGTTTCTTTCTTTTTACTCAAATCGATCAGTACACGAGTTATACAACAGTCGTGAGTCGGGGAGATTGGACACCCCAATGGTATTCAAATACGTTTCCGTAAGCGTGGAGGACAATGTCACAAGGATAACGATTTTATTTTGGCAATCCGGTAAACGGAAACGCATGTACCGGATTGCTGCTGTTAGATGGTACTGGATATGATGCGACGTATCCGAAAATACTGCAATGTTTAAAGCACCATTCGTACACAACTTTTGCTCAATCCTTGTGCGTTTTCTATCTAATTGCATTGTTGATAGACGCTCCTCCTATTGTCTCGCTTTTCTAATTTAAAATATGCTCCGTGGTTAAATAATAATTTAATAATAAAACACTGAACTCTCGGTATGTCGAATCTCAAGGGGAAGAGGTACAGTTTCAAGATATCAAAAAATTCGAGTTATCGAGTCTTATTAAAAAAATTTCAAAAATTAGTTAATAATTTGAACGCTTTTAATTTCGGTACTGAGTTAACCATTTGAATTAGCATTTAACGATGTCCAAATAAGGAGTCATCCACTTTTTTTTTCATATTTCCCTTATTGAACGTCAAAATTGTATCTTTCTGTTTAATAATGATATTATAATGTATGTCGAATATGTAACAACGTGCTACAAGCGTTCCAAATAACATTTAAAAAAATGTATAATACACTTTTCGTCTTTAGTTGTTCGTGTAACATTTACGAATACGCTACATAGTACGTTATCCCCAGCCACCCTTCAATTGACAATAGTGTATCAGGTGGAATATTGAATTCTTTGGCGATTTCACATGTTTACGGTCACCTTTTTCAACCAACTGTATTAAATTAACTTTGTCCGAAATCTTAAGTACAAAAATTGATATACGCTTATTTTCCATTTCACGACTATGTAGTAAGAACGCGCACACATCCCAATTACTATACTGAACCGACTGCACAGTTGTCTGTTCTTATCGTTGTAAAAATATTATTCGTGTACTCGAGATACCAAAAAAACCAATTAATTCAAATTCGAGTTAACAAGGGTAAAACGCTATTAGGTTTCGAGGGGATTTCAATCTAGTTCGAGATAACGAAAGTTTCGGGCTATCGAAGTTTGACGTAACGAGAGTTTACTGAACTTATCTCCGACCAAGTGTTAGGGACGTCTGTACGAAGGATGCGATGATTTGCGGTACAACTGCAGAGGACCGTCGGATCGCATCAAGTCGTAAAAAAAAAAAAAAACGATACAGAGAACCGTGGCCGCGCGGTACTGACCTTTGTTGTGTAATGGTATTACTGCGCGATCATGTAATATTATTTACTCACCACCCGCGAAATCGATCGATGTATAATATGCAGAAACATTATACGATATAAGCCGCCATAAAAAAAAAAAAAAAACACCGTCGTCGTGAACGTAGTATAGATACGTGACTTCGGCGATCGACGGAATTCTCTAAGACACGTGCTGTACGAGTAATTCGTGTATTATAAAATTATGCGTACAACGTGTACACTACAACACTATTATGCACGCACGCTTAATAACGAAACACGGGTGCGGTAGACCCGAGCAGACGTATTCGAGATGATTGCGCTATTGTAAAATAATCTTCACTTCGTACGTTTAACAGTCCGTGGCTTTTCGGTTTTTAACTTGACGTGATATTTACTTTTACTATTATTATTATTATTATCATCATCATTATTGCTAGACAAACTTTCGATGTATACGGGTATTACCTACGCGGTATTGCGAAATCCTATTCGGAACGCGCGTCGTGTTCCATCGCTAATCCTTGCCGTAAACCTCGGTTGTCGGATGCGCGAACTCGCGTTAAATGTGTGTTCCTTTTGGTCGCGGTACGTTATTGCGTCACAACCTAGCTCCCAGATAGTGTATCAGTGATTCTCAATTTTTTTCTACGCATCAAACTTTTTGAAAAATGAATCAATTGAATTATATTAATAAAAACAATATTTTTTCCGCATTGCACGCGTACGACTGTCGACTGACTATCGGGAGCCGCTCGCATTGCACGTACCACTGCGAAAAATGCAGTCAACGGCGTAACAAGGGTGAGGGGCTTATGAGTCTAACCCTCCACCTCCTTTGCTTTTTTTCCTCGTGTTTTAAGTTTTAACCAAATAAAACTTTTCATATTATTGTTTACTTCGTTAGTTTTACTGTAAACATTGTAACATTTTTCGTAATACCATAAGAAAATGCACGGTAACAGATAAAATAATAATAATTCTAATATGTAATAATCATTTATCTTTATCAGAAAATAAAACAATAAATTATCATTTATCATGGTTTTTTCAACATCCTAGGTCATCATTGGGAAATTATAGTACAGCCGGAAGACGTTGTGAGACGTTTTGAATCAATTAGCAATAAAAACATGCAAAATACGTTTGTTTATAAAATAAATTTTTATTTATGTAAATAAACAGTAAAATGTTTTCAGACTTTTATAAAAATAGTAAATTATCAATGGATTTATTTATTTTCTATTTTTAATATACATCACTGAATCTGGTTCTTGAATGGCTTAATAAAGTTTACCTAAAAACTGAGCAAAAAAAAAAAACCTTAAAAAACTTATATTTGAGTTCATATTACTTCAAGCCCCCCCCCCCCGCCAAAAAAAGTATTTTAATTAAAACTATCAACGTTCCGAGTGAATATAAATATTACAATAAACTTATTATTGTTGCACAAAGTCTAATATAAAACGGTCTGATATTATGACGACAAATAAATAGATGTTTAACATCAACCAATGACAATGGTTTCCAGGTCCAACGAACCCTCGTTGCATACACAAACTCAGTTTTTTTCCCCGACGACGAGCTGTTGGGAACAAAAATCAAAACTATAGAAGCGATTGCAAGTATCAGATACCGTACAGATTTCACACACCACGCGACATTTGTTAACATTTTGGCGGAGAGTCTACACATGTTTGAAGACAGAACTCCGCGTTTGATGCACTTATATTCTGTGTCTTACTTCTACTTTTCCTAAAACAAGTTCTCAAACGTATATTATGCAAAGCACGATACTATATAGATACCATGTTGTTGCAGTACGTTAAAAGTGACATAGAGTAAAGTCAAGTGTCCAGTAGCAATTATTAATATTATTCTAATCGCACCATTAAGTGTTTGTTTATATAATATGATTGTACATATCGATTTACCTTTTGATTGTTATAGAAAAAATTTATCGTACTTTTATGTTATTATAATATGCAAAATCATATGGTACACTATATAATACGTCTAATTATATTCGTCTCTGCTTCAACTTCTCATTTTTCTCAAGTACGTACTCATCATTCATATAATATTATTAGCATTTTCCTCTCGATACATTTTATAATAGTCAAGTACGAAAACCGCGATCTTGCGTCATGAAAATCCTCAGCTCGCACATTTATTGCGTCGCATACAAGATGATTATCGCTCGCACGTCGTAGAACTTATTGAAATAACATACATGACTATACGTTCTCTTTACATTGAAATATAAGTACATGTTATGTATATAAATATTCTATAATACACAAAATCGTATGAAAATAAAACTACTGCAGTATATACAATGATAACAAATTATTATTGAATATATAAATAACTTATTAAAACTAATCAAATAATTAATAAAATAAATATCAAAATAACAATAATTAAGATATAAAGAAATAAAAAAAATAAAACAAAATAAAAATATTTCCTTTAGTATTATATAACAAAATGCTAATGAAAACCGATTTCGATTTAAAAAAACATCGTTTGGTATAAAAATAGCACTTAATTTTATTCAATAATAATTTTTTATTATTTAAGTGTTTTAACCAACAAACAAAAATAAATTTTAAATTTAATTTTGTTTTTAATTTTATACATAAGGTGACTTCATAATATGTAACTGTTATACGGCGGTTCTTCAAAATTGTTTCATAGTTTGAACTACAAACCTGCTAATTAACAATTGGACACAGATGATCCGTCCCTTCTCTCCCGGTCACGACTATACCAATGTAACCGCTAAAAGTTTCATCGTTTGTGAACAAAGTATAAAGATAAGTCACCAACATCAAGTTTAATGTGCCAAAAATAAATTGAGTAAAGACGTTTCTATAAGTCTTCCATACTATTCTTGCGGGTACAAACGTTCAAACTTGCGGTACAAAATACGATCAAAAGAAGTAACTCAGCGATATCTATCGTTCTCTTTTACACAGTATTTGCCATTCGATTCGTACCTAGAAAATTCGTCGTGAGCCCGTGAAAATTGACCGGACTTTCCATGCGATTCATAAACCTCAGATCGTTTGGATAACAATCGGTCCACTAGTGTGTGTCGAATAACGAGTATTACGACATCGATAGTAAGAAACGGAGCGATTACCGTTGCGGTGTATACTGTGTTACAATATTTGGGTAAAAACCCCAAAACGTTTTCGAAGAAATGTACTCGTAATACGTTTTGTTTCCGCGGGGCATAAAGAAACGTTTAGTGATACTCTTCCGTTTTCTTGTTTACAGACGGTTCTAGAAAATCGGTCGGATTTGTCGAAATATTATATGTCTCGAGAGTTGCGCACGCATGCACTTAGCACGTACCGGTTGCCGTTCTGTAGTTAAACTCACGATTTTTATCATTAGCGTTTTCGACCTGCGCGCCGTCCTGAGTGCAATTTTCGGTTTAAGGGAATTTTTCGTCCGGGAATATGGTATCACGAGCGAACGTTCATAGAAAACGCGCGTAACGTGTGCACGGAACGGACCAAACGAATCGGAGTCAACGAATCCGTCGATCCGCGGGGAAAATCAAAAAGGAAAACATTTGAGAGTAGAAATGAAACACGGAAAGCGGGGAAAGCTTGTGCGGGCGTTAAGGCGTTCGCTCGGGACTTAGAACAGGACTGCAAAAGTATATGCAACCGTCGATCGCGCAAACGAATTTACGGACGATCATCAGCGGTGATTGGGTGATGTTGAAAGCACGTACGGCGAGAGATCGAATGACGATTAACGGGGTAGCTTGGTAAAAACGCATTCCTACGTTTAGCTCTGGAAAACAAAAACTTGGTGGGAAGTCTATAACAACGTCCAGACACTCGCCAAAATTATCCGCAGGGGGAGGGACTGGGGTCTTCCTTTAATTATTCATCAGGTTGTCTAGCTATAAATATTTCAGCGCCCTTCGAGCAGCAGTCCTGTGTATGACGCGAGGACCCTGTGTGTGTGTGTGTGGTACGAAATGCATAACATGCACATAATAATATACTCGTATATTATATTTTATTGATTTTATAGCCGCGCGAGCCCGTCGCTGTAGTGGAGGTTATGCGTTTGGGGTGTGTGGGCACATCTGTTCACTATGACGGTGATTGACAATAATACTGCACGTGTATAATACGAGTACATAGAACCGCATGTTAAAATCGTACAACGCGCTTGATTTCCTTTCTCCGCGACGGGGGATTATTATTTTCCTCTTCGTCGCTAGTTCAGCAACCAATATGTGGGCAAGTGTGAGCGTATGTGGGACGAATGAAAATTATAATTCGTAATACGCGAATGCGGAAAGAAAATTAAATATACAAATACTTTATGACGTTAGAAAGATTGTGTGCAATCGACCAAACGTCAAAATATTATGTTCCCGTCCGGGCAGTACGACTGCTGGAGTAGGAGCTGCCCACGTTTAGCGGGCTGACAAATCGGACGAAAAAACGTCTCAGGGGGTTGACGTATGTCCCGTCATCGGTAGTGCCTGTCGGTTGGAGGGAGTGATTGAACCGTACCAGAGAAATGGACGGTAAAGTAGAAATTATGCAGCGAACAGCGGTGGATCGACACAGAAGGAGAAGCTTGGTGAAAACCCGTAAAAAAAAAAAAAAACAAAATTCTTATACTGAGATTTATCTACTAGATGAGATAAGCATATTTTGTACATGGTTTCACTCCAAATAATTACACATTGCGATATCTCCTAAGATAATAAAAAATGTTCGAATTCTGGTTTTTCGTATAACTCACAGGGGCAAGGACTACAAATATTCGATAAAATTAAAATTGTATTTAATGTTTTGGAAAGAAAGTTTAAAACACTTTTTTTTTATTATTATTTTCGAAAAAATTGAAAATAATTTGAAGAAAAATATTTTATAGAATTTATTTTTTTAAAAATCTTGACGTTTCAACATTTGATTTCCTTACAAATTATAATTGAATATATAAATATTTTAATATAATCAATCAACTATTCAACAAAATAAATAAGTTTAACAATAAATAAAGTAAATAAAAATAAAATACAAATACTGCCTTGAGTATTGTATAATGAAGTGCTATTAAATATGACCGGTTTTGATTTAAAAAATCATCAGCAGGTATAAAAAACGTACTGAATATAAAATAAAATAAAGCTAAAGAATACGAAAAAATTTGTTATTATTTAAGAGTATTAAACATAAGCCAAAAATATTTATTTTATTTAATTTTGTTTTTCATTTTAAATTTTATTTTCATTGGCTTCGTGATATATAATATTTTTTTTTTTAGTTTCTAGAAACTCATCAAAGGTTATCAGAAAACGAGACTAGATAATAACAAATCATTAAACTATGTACTACTCTATGGTATTAAATAATACACAATTCTTCTGAATGATTTATTAAAAATCTCGAGATTAATGAAAGTAAAATGTTGAAACGTCGAATTTTTAAAATAAAAAGTTAATTGCTTTAACCTTTTTACCGGAATATTAAATTCGATTAAAATACGAAATATCTGCGGTCCTTAGAGTTCGATTATCTCCATTATCTCCCGGAGATATCGCAATGGGTAAATCCTCGGCGGGACACCGTGTATAACTGAAAGGCGTTACGGGAAGCTAATAATTTTATCCGACGGTAATTCGACGTCAAATTCGGTGGAAAACGCGCACCCGTCAAAACATAACCGATTAACATGACACAAATTACGTTAAGTAATTGTAATATATTAAGCTAACGCGTACGACGTTCGTGCCTCGTGACCGACGGTCTGAACGATAAAAGTTTGTGCTATTTGAGTCCAATCGTAGTGAGAAATGACGGCGAAATTAGTTGACGATCGTAACGTGATTCACGTGGGCACACACGCCGTCGGCACGAGCAGTTGAACCCGGGGCCGGAAAACGGCCGGGGTGAACGCGTTACGAGGATCTGAGGATGCGAGCGCGGGGACGGCAGGGAGTGGACAGAGTCCAGCGCTGCGATAATGAACCCGCGGACATCTCCTCTCGCGGCCCGACACTTCGATAATTTTGCGCATACCTGCTGCGACGGCACAGGGACCGCACCCCAAGCCCGGCCGAACCCTCTCGCACGTGGCCGAGTTCGCGCGCCCTGTAAATTATAATATATTATATTGTACGATTGAACGACCCAGTTTGCGCACTAGACGCCTTAGCCGGCCAGGTTCGGTCCGCTTTCAATACGTACGCGCGCTACTATACCCAACACGTTTTGCGCGAGGTACGAGCAGCAAAATTACACCAGCCCTTTGCTGACTTAAATATAAATTTCGTTAAACGGTTATTCGTTGAAACACTATTTTTTAGTTAGACATTTTAAGATGTACAAATTGTTTTTTTATTCATTAACATCAGTTGTACAACATATTCCCGTTCAGTACTCGTCATGATAATATATTATATTATTCGTTCATTAATCGATCAACCACACTGTGAAACGTAATATTAGCTTTTCGTAGAATTTAAATCGATTTAGTACGCGGACCTGTTAACGATTATGTTACAACGTTTTTAATCAGCCCATATTATTATAACGTTAATTCGTCATTACTCGTGACTATTACACATCCAACCGCGGTGTTCGACGTGATTATAGCTTTTCACATCGTTTTGTATGCATAAAATGCGCGTCTGCTGAATGCGCACCTCTTTATTTTTCAAAATAATCTCTACGCTATTTATTATGATACGATTCCTTTTTTTTTTCAGTGAATCGAAATCATGTTGAGAGGTAACAAAAGTGTTGACGTTGTTAAAACTTCTCGATGTTGTTTGAACAGTGACAACTGTACGACTTCACTATGTGTCGGATCTTAACACAATTATCGTTATAAATCATATCAGGCGTAAACTTCAAAATCTGTTACGTATTATATGGAGTGGTTTTCTCCTCACTCGTGTCACACGATCGTTATTTTTAATATTTATCGAATTTAGTGTTTTTTTAAGAAGAACCATACTTAATGATTTTTTTTTATCCCGCGCATTAAGTCCTGCACTAGAAATAATCAAAACCATTCCGGCCAACTTAACTTAAAATTATAACAACGCGAACGCGTCCATACTTGTTGTACAGGAAATTATAATTCGTAAAATCGACGTTTACGTTTCGATCGAGAACAATTAATTAGTTGTTTATCAATTATAAGTGATATGAATTAATTTATTTACTGGTGCAACATTACGTCGCAGATGGTCAATATCGCTTAGTGTTTGTACGTATCTGTTTTTTTCTTCTTCGATTTCATAATACCTTAAGATGACCGGTTTTATATTTTTTATAAACTTGACGTACAATACATATTTTATTTATTTTTTATTTCGACCGAATAGAATACAACTTTATGACGCCGCGCCGACCGTTCACTCGAACTGAGCTGTCAGTATCTTTCAGATTGTAATTGGAGCGAAGAATCTACCATTGATTTTCTAACGCTGTCATTTTTTTTTTTTGGTTTTTCGCAGCTCTCGTAACAATACGACTGCTGTGAGTGCTGCATGGTTTTCGAATGTATATGCGTAGCAGCCATGTGATATAATTATATAGAGTATAGACCAGGGGTCACCAATTAATATTTTTGGAGGGCCGAATCGGAAATTTTGAAAATTTTCGGGGCCGTCAAAATAGCCAAACAAATATTTTATGTAATGAAGCAAAAGTATAACACAAATAAAAAATAATAAAATAAAATAAAATACAAATTAACAGCATTATTATAATATAAATAGAAAGTCAGGGTAAAATTAGTGGGAAAAATGGCAAGTAAGTTTGAGATCAAAGTTTATTCGTATTTTACTATCGGTTTTTACTTTTCTTTCCTTGTCTGCGGGCCAGATAAAGTGTGTTCATTTGGTGACCACTATACTATAGACTATATACGCGCTTTGGCCGTGTTCTGAATTCATCTGTATACAATTCTGACCAGAAGCGCGGATCCGAGGGTTGACGAGATGGGCTCTTCGTTTCAGATTTTCCAGAAAAATGTAATCATCACTTCGTTTTATGAATATTGAACGTGAAACTCCGGAATAAAATCCCCCGACCCTTTTGACTTTATTCGCGAGCCGTGTCCTTCTTTCCGCGGGTCGACAGATCCACGCCCGGTCTATCATTTTTCCACGAAAATTTGCCACCGTTATAATTGTGCTTTATTGACTGTACATTATTATCCGCAGTCGTTCCGCGACAGGGCTTACGGACGCCCGGGAATTTCAGAAACATTTCCTTGCGTATACATTTCGCAATAGTATATTCGTTCGCAGCGCCGATGAAAACTGTACGGCCCATAAGGTCTCGCCGTAACGTAGTGTAAAATGTTTTTGCCGTTGCACTCGAAGCAATCCGTTCTTGGATGTCGCGAGAGTGGAATGTATGAATTTCCCGAGTCGATAAGCTTGTTGTTGTTATGCGTGATCTGTTAACAATAATAATTTATACATTCAATACGATTTAAACGCAAGATTACACCGTCAATTATGGTATACAATATTTCTCTATTACGGCTCGCGTTTAAAATTTCATCGTTTTTGCAACAGAACATCTATAATATAGTGAACGATAAAGTTGTACACAGACACCTGTCACGGTCGATTTTCATTACAATAATACTATGTCTTCTCCATTTTCTATTCCGTCACAGCAACTGCAGCGGAAACGGCGCGGAACGTCAAACGCGATTACGATCGACATTGTTCTAAGTAAAATAATACAAAATTATTCATTCGCCGGTAAAAGTCCATAATATACCCGATTATAATACCGTCTTTTACATAGGTAAATTTCATATGGTCTTGTATCGAAATAAATGGACGGGCGAAAAATCACAGCGTATCTGTTTCGAACCGCGAAAAAAACTTTTAAGAATTTATTTTCAAATTAAATAAAAAAACTTCACAACAAATGGACAAACCTGATTAATAATTTATAAACTCATTTCTCACGAATAAATAATAAAGTTTACGTAGACCAATTTTTGTTGTTCTGTAACGTTGCGTAAAACTTTACAAGAGTAGGTGCCTATTATTATTCAACGAAAGCTGTGACGCGTCCTGCAGCCGTGTGCGTAAGCAAACATGCGCAAAAATTAAGAATTTCGAACAAATAAGAAAAATAAATTAAAAAAAAAAAAAAACGCTCCTACCACAAGCCACAGTCTTTTGTTGTTGCTGTACGCGATGCAGCATATTTGTTAATCTGGCGACGGGGCGATGATCCAATCGTTTGTTATGCGTTCTCGCGTTAAACTGAAAATGAAAAATAAAAACGCGTCCGAATAATAATATAACTATGAGCAGCGGTTTCCAGACCATTTTCGTGCATGCCTCTCTAGCTTGTGGTAAACATAAGAACATATCCGCACGCCCCCTGCGCGAATACATTTAAAAAGACGCAGGTTACAATATTTCAATACTCAAGACTCTTGATTATTTATACGTTCAAATGTTTATACTCGTACGACAAAGTGGTCTAAGAATTAACGTTTGACTCCGCACCTCCACCGTTTAGTGCTCGAGCGGCCGCATATGGTTTTGGAAACTGCCAGAGTGTAGAGATTTCATCCCCGACCAACCCCGTTTTCATGGTATCAGAACAGTGGCGTATCGGGAAATATTAGTGGAAAATGTCCAACGCATTTGAGTATAATCGATTTCGATTACGATAATTCGCAACGGCATTTGAACGTCTGACCGACAAGATTTTCAGTAATTAATCATCTGCGCAGTCGGTTGATAACTGAAACACGCGCGAACCCGACGAGTCCATCGGGACACAGAAGTTTCATCAGTGTTATCGTTTGCCGCAGTGGCGTTCACACACATGGAGAGAGGGAGAGGAGTTCAACCCTCCTGGGCTTTTATTTCAAGGGTTGCATGAAAACGGTTAAAATTAAAAAGTTGATAGTTATTTATTTTCACAGTATATATTTTATAAAAAACTGAAATAAAAATAAAGTCTTAAAAATTAAAGATAAATTATTCATTGGTGCGATATCGTTATCAATGAGATCTCAGATTAGTGATTGCAGCTGGGCAGTGAACACAATCACGAGCCGAATTATCGACAATCGACGAATGTTAATCATCGCGCACACAATGTTCGCGCCGTTGTTTTTTTACGTTTTTTCGTGTTGTTTTCGTCGGTCGCGATGACAAATCATAATATGTTTGCACAACCCTAGTGCGAGCCAACCGCTTTAGCCCACAATACAGCCGTTGCGCACATCAAATCGAATTCGCTCATTGTTTGTACTTCGCGCGTCGTGCACATATAATAATAAATATCATTGTAAAAACACTTTCGAAGAAATAAATAAAATAAAAACACCCCCTCGCCAAAGCACACAAGTGTATATTGTAATTTTCTTTATTCGTCGGCAATTGTGCGCACATGATGGCGGTACGAAAACGCTTGTTATAATGCATGTGCGATCTTATTTTATGTTACGTACTTGCAGTACGCTCGCACTTGAACCCGGATCAGTGGCCGCCGGCAAAGAAAATAAACAAAACGGAATCGAGAAAAATCGGCAGTCTTTAATAGTTGATAAGAAAAACCCCACGAAACCGTCACATTTACGAAACCGAAATAGTTAATTAATAATATATTGTAATCGACGGGAGAAGAAAAGGGCGCTTATAATCCGGAACTGTATTCCGCGTAGGGTTTATTCCACGGGCTTTCCTCGACTGAACGTTGTACTGTTCGTCGTGTGGATACATTTCAAAATAAATTATGAAAAAAATCACCGTTATTACTCTGTAGTTAAGAAAACGCGACATGTAGGTGTACGTACTTTTGATGTCACTAGGAATATATATTACTTTAACAAAATTATATAACATGTAATTGATCTAAGTTAAAAGATATTTTATACTTTATGTACTCCTCGGTCCGTACTCGTATACGTTTGCAACGAAATAACTTTATTTTTCTACGTTGTTTCGATACAATACACAATGATATTAAATAGAATTTTTTTTTTACCGTGTAATCTTCATTATGTACAGTGATTGGTTATTCCAATTCGAGTGACAAAAAGAATAATTCCAAGAAATATATTCGGAAGTTGCCCGAAATAAGAACATCATTACTCATGTTCAAGTACGTATTCAACTTTTTCAACTCTGAGTGTCCAAATGCACCTTCGAATGATACTTGAATTAAATCATCCCAACGAACTCGGTCCGAGTATGATGTTATTATAATTCAAATCGGATAAAATCCGTTTTGACGAGTAGAAGGGGAATCGAAATACAACCTCCTCGGATTCGAGATGAATATGAGATGTTACTGTAGTAAAGATCATTTTCGACTTCGATGTATAAGTTGAGAAATTTAAAAGGCTTAAGATAGTATTATAGATATAATAATATAAAGTTTTCAAATCTCAGCATAATATCGAACGTCGATGACATTATTGATGAACTGGCCAAAAAATCTCGGAAACTTGACATTTTGTCATAATTCAAGTTCTATTATTAAGTATAGTATTTTAAATTAATGTTTTTCTTCATATTATTGACAAATATTCACATAACCCCACTACTCCAGGTTCAAAATCACATCAAAAACTTGACCATGACCTGAAAAATTTGACTTTGATTATTAAAATTGAAAATAAACGTTTTTTTTTTTTCTAAATCACGTTGTCGTCCAAGTCATATCCTACGGGTACTCTAGAATCTGGAGTCTAGATGCTCTGTAATTCACGAAATAAAACGCGCAACGGCACATACCTTAAATGTCTTCGTTACGAGTTGCATACGACCTTCCGTCAGACCACGGGTCGCCGTATGGCGGCTTCAATCGAAATACTTCGTGTACAGCTGTGCGTGCGATCACCGTTAAGTCCTTTCGATATTAATAATGCAGTGAGTTCCGACGAGCGTCGTCGCCTGCGCCAAGGACTGTTTGTAATTTTAATACGTAATGATACGACTCAGAGGTTGCTAGAACACAAGTCATAACTGCGACCCACTTCTTGAAAAGTTGTATCGTCCAAAATGTTTTATTTATTTTTCGCTAGTTCCCCCGTGCCGCTGTGGTCGGATGAATTATTATTTCAGCGGGTGTGTGATTATGTATTATTATTAATTCAGTTTAATGTTCGAACAGCTGGGTATAAGCAAAAACACAAAAAAAAATAAATACATATTTATAACTATCTGACATAGACTGATGCAAAATTGAAAATATGATGTGTCATTCACGTAGATTCACGTTTCTTATATTACGCAGACTACAAGGTGTACGATAAACTTTCAGTCCCGAAACGTTTGGCCTCGAATGATGATAATTTTTAATTTATTTTTTATTATTTCCGCAAAAGAAGTGTTTCGGCAATCCATCGCCGCCCACAGTTTGAGAACATCTGAATGAACTAATTATAGCTAGCACGGTGTATCACTGGTGTATAAAAACACTGAACGTGTAATTATTTAAGAGAACGACAGTGTGTTCAGTCGTCACCGTTTTCGCGTGGGGCCGTCGCGAAATTATTCACGAACATACTACAATCAAAACGCGCGTGCATACGTCATATTACATGCTTAGGTCGAAAACCGCGAGCACTGCGAATAATATATCAAATAATATTGTTTATACCGTTCGATAGTAGTCACTGAAACAGTCACCCTGTGCACAGGATATTGTACTCGAACACTGTCCCTTAGAGCTGCGTATTTTCGGTGTTTCGATTTTTTCGCGCTCTCGCTCGTCTTTATCGCACGATCACTGATTTCACCGTGACACGCACCATTCGTGATTTTTATTTTTTTTTTTCATTAGCTCCTAGTATTGCAACTATAATAGCTCTATAATTGCATCAATATGCAACAATAAAATGTAACAAACCATCCGTTCAGGCCATTTTTTCGCCACCAACCATTGTTTTCCTCCAATTAAAAACCACTTGAGATTATAGTGACATTATTTTTATTTTTTGTTTATCGCGTGGACATTCTCAAGGACTTTTTTACGATTGTAAGCAAGAACGTATACATAGTTATAACAATATAAACCAAAGAAGGATTACTCATTGAGTGTACGACATTTAAATTACAAAAACACACAAATATAGTGGTTTTTGACTGTTGACACGAACTAAAACGATGAACACTTGAAAATGCAATCTTATCATGTTTATTTTTAATTTTAATACTTATCGTGAGCATAGTATTTTACCGGTAGGTAGGTGCGTTCGATCGTACCGATAAATAAATAAATAGTTAAACAACGACGAATATTGTTCGAAAATCGTATGTTAATATTTACCGACTTTCAATAGGTTTATGTGTTCCGTGGCCTAAGATCGGGATGGCACTGCGCTTTTAGGAACGAACCGATTCACAGTCAACGTGGGACTCTTATCGGCGTCGTCATTGTAGATAGGTGCAATTATATTTATAAAATTACGGTGTGACTGTTGATCAAGTGTTACTGCAGCGATAATGAAACGTGTTGCATGTATTTGCGCAGCGGAACGCAATATTTGCATTTCAGTCGTCTGGTATGCACACGCTTCGACCGAAATTTCATGATGCGTATTTCATGGCCTCACGATCGATACTAACAAAAAATGGCCTCGATTCGGTGAACGAATATACAGCTAAAGAGCCGAGTTCGCTCGTTTTTGCAGTCGAAACTCGCGTAGTTGTTACAATACCGTATAGGCACGTAAGAGATCCGAAATCGCCATGGAACAAACTAGTCATGTTCAAAGATGAGTAGCACGCGGGGTGATTATTTACTCGTGCTCGCACTACTTTTTCGGCCTTTTAATTTCTCAAATTTTGATTTTTTTGATTTTTTTTTTTTATGTTCAGGTTGTCATAAAAGCTGTGTTTTTCATAACTATATTTTCCGTGCCACCAATGGTGTGCTGTGGCAGTACAAACTTTATTTTTCAAACAAAAACACCCTTTTTTCACCGCGGTTTCTTACCGCGGTGATTTTTCAGTGAATTATGATGAACCGAAATCAAAATTATTTTTATATAAGTGTCAATAAAAATATCCTTTTAAAGCCAAACATTATGATATAATTTGTAATCACATGTAACACCTAATTGCTTTACTGATTTGAGATAGCGCGAATTTTATACTTTTCCCAAATCATTTTAAATTATAACAATTCCGAAAGCATTGGTCCGCAATTGGACTTCTCTACATCAAAAATTCCAGGTAAATAAACTGAGTAAAGTATTGCAATACAGTGTTCCCATTTGAGAAATAAAGTTTGTATACCCGCAGCTGACACCTTTAAGTTGGTGTATAAAGAAGTTGAAGAAAGCACGGGTTTTGCGATGACTGTCGAATGTTCCAAGTCCAAATTTAAGCGTTTTTACGGCAAAAAAGTGGATGAACTTTTGCTTATTGAATCACCCTATACGAGTCGTGCTCGGTAAGTAATTATTAATATCAGAGCTGGTGAAACCTTTCGTCGCGATTTGCACGATTTCGTCTGAAAGTATTAGTTCGTTTAGTATAATATTAATGTTTTGGGTTCCTCACACAAAGTCCCCGCGAAGTGCTAACCTGCGTGTGCACGCGCGGATTTCACGTCGAAAGAAAATTAATTAGTTTCTTAAACTTTGTCTTTGCCAAACACTTATACGCATTATATATAAACAAAAACAACGTCTCATCCGGTGCACCGGTGCCCATACCCTCTGCGATGACGTTATCTGGCTACGCCGTATATATAGATGAGAAGGACTGCAGCGTACGAGTGTGCCGCGCCGGGGGAAAAAAAAAAAATTAATCTAAATTAGAAAATAATGAAAAAAAACCACTCGTCGCCGTAGTGCACTCGGCGCACGCTGTTTGTTCTGTTCTTTAAATATTGATACTAGTCAAGTGCATTCCGAGGAAAAAGCACACAGCTCACATTATGCGCACGGCGCGTCACTATCGGGGTATCCGGTGGCTGAATTTGTCGCACGCAATCGATGGCCAGTAATAACAGTTGATCGCCGGTGAAATTGGTCGCAACGTTAATTGATCGCCATTTAAGACTTTTTTTTTTTGTAATCGAAACAATTCGTTTTCGCGAAACATCGTATTCGTATCACTAAATATTGTTTCAAAACGATTTAAATATGGTTAGAAAAAGAACCTAAAAAAAGACTAAAAAGGCGGTGGTGTCGGGACCTATTAATTTAGTTAAATGCCTAATTGTATTTATAATTTTATAATTTTATTGTAAACTCATAAAAATTTATATAAATAACTGACAAAGTGTCTTCACTGGAAGGCTTCTTAAATCTGTCCTTTCTCCAAGCCACTTTTTTTCATTTATCCCTTTTACTTATTGTTCAATTTATTATGTAACAGATTGTAAATATAAAAATAAATAATGAAAAAAAAAAAATTACGGTTTGATTTATCTATCAATGTTGGACACACAGCGAAAATACGTACCTATTCATAGTAAACTCGCAGGGTCACGTTTGTCGTCAAGATTGTGACCAATATTATGCTTGTCAATAATACCATTATTATTATTGTGGACAGGTCTTCCGAAAATCACACGATTTTTGTCGACACATAGCTGTAACCGGCTAAAAGTACTCGACGCGGTGATAAATCTCGATGCGCAACGTGATTAAATTTCGTACAGAAAAATGCGACTTTAATTTGGCTGTGGTCTTGAGTTTAACCTATTTCGTTGTTGCTCTTTATTTTACCATCATGGAATTTTTAAAGAGTTAAAAGGAAAAGATAAATTAATTTGCAACGGTTTTACTTATAGTTTTAAAAAATTTGAAACCTAAGAAAAAAACTGTATATTGAAGTATAACCGGTGTCAAGAAAAAATGATGTTCAGAGGTCGTATTCGTTCTAAAAACAATAAAATTATCAAGGAAATTGCTCGTAACTATGTTACATAATTGTATGGGAAAATTGATGCAGCTAAAGCCGTTGATTTGATTAAAAATAATTTTTTAAAAAGATATGCTCTTAATTTCCAACCTCAGCATATATTTTATAATAATTATGTTTTTTATTCGTTAATTAATACTTGAATCAAATTAAAATAATTTATTAAATTGTGTATTGACCCGACACGCATATGCGCAGAACGCCGTATAATATGTCCAACGAAATATTGTACGGATATTTATACTGTATTATATTAAACAAAAAAACTTTTTAAGTTAAACTTGATTTATATTTTACACTTATAGTGATGTTCACAAATGGTTGGGTAAAGAGACGTTAGAGGCCTCCGGCGATGTAAGCCATATGGTCGATGTAAGCTATATGGTCGATCAAGGTCTTTAAGGGGAAACTACCTTAGAGGCTTTCGGCGATATTACTTTGGGAGGCAGCGATAATCAAAAGGTCGTTATGACTGGGTCATTTGGATACATCTAAAATATTCTGAAAACTTTACTCGAACTTATGTATACAAAGATCTGACCATGGCGTGGCTTTCGGCACTTGGTAGGGAACAGGTAAAGTTTAATCGGTCTGACGTAACGATGACCGCCGCTATAAGTTTGGATATTGCGTGATGAGCATTTCAGCGGTTTGAACTAAATGAACATACGACTAGTGAGATTAATCGTCTTCAAACGGTCAGTGTTATTTGGAATACTGAGAATAGGTCCTAGTCTCAATGTTATAGACGCCACTAATAGTAAACGCATACAGTGCGTTAAAAAGGCATGTGTTGGTTAACTAGAAATTTTAAAATGATTGTTTGGCGGTCAATATTCCAACTCTACCAGCGATCATTTCACCATTATCTCGTGTACACTTGCGGACAAGCTTATACGCGCAGTTAAACGGAACACGATTAGACGGACGCAAACGACTGGCGATGACGGCGACGACAAACCCCGACGTTCTAGTAGAGCAGCTAAAGAGAGCTAAAGCGAACTACTCCGAACGGAACATATATGACTTGATATTGTCTTTTACATTTTTTATATATATTTTTTTAGAGACGCAATCATCAGAAACCAAACGTGCTAGGGACTATGACTGATTTGCTTCGACACTCCCAGTATACTGATTAAATTATTTTAAAATCCAAAAAACAGTCTTTTAGAAATTTCTACTGTAAGTAGTATAAATATACAATTTCAAAAGTCTTTAGGCAAATTAATTAATATGTTCGAAAAGTTAATCTATAATTATAGATTAAAGCTCTGAAAATTATAATTCCATTCTCCACCACTTATTTATGTGAAAAAAGCTTTCTCCGCCCTTGTTTATACCGTATAGATCGTATACTCGTACACTGTAAGTGTTAACCATAATTTAGAATTAAGTCAATTTTTTCCGATTTTTGTTGATTTGTTATCTAATTTGAAAACATACTATTAAAACGGGCTTTAAGATATCACCATAGCGCTCACCGATATTGACCGTGAGGTCAATGCTTCTTTCCAGCGGATTTTCAGTACTCCATCCAGCGATGAAGTGCTGAATATTTACAGAAAGTTTCATGCTTCTCCGGTACCACGCCTTAAGGTAAGAAATAATTTAGTTTTTTTTTTTATATATTTAAGGGGACTTTGGAATCGAGGGCCGATAACCCGCATGTCGAGGTATTTCGTATGGTAGGGATATAGTAGGTTAGAAAAGTCAAATAATGATTCAGATAAAAAGGGTGGGGGGTTGTCTCCAGAATAAGGTTCAGCCCAAAAGCGAAACTTCCGGCCATTGTATTTTAGTAGACAGCCAACTTATCCACTCGGCTACGACACTTGGATGAAAAATAATCATTAATACTTTAAAAAAAAATGTTGATGCAATAATCTTCAAAAGAAAATTCTTGAAAAAATATATTTAAAACGTAAAAAACATTGAAATGCCTTAAAACTTGATGACGAAATTTTGAAAATAATTAATATAAGTATGAATTTGAATATTAATCTAGAAAAAATGATTGTAAAGTACTTTCATATAAAAGTGTAAAAAAAATTAGTTACCTAAGTAACCCTTATACCGTATATAAGACAGTAACATCCTAGTTGTTACAGTATTGCATTTCATAATTTGAATTAAACACTGCTGCATATCAGTACATGCGGCATTCTTAAAATCTATGCCGTAGTGCATTCATAATATTTTTGTGCTCTAAGTGTTCGTAATGAAAAAAAAAATCGTATAGGTATAAGGCGAGTAGACTTTTTCTCGAAATCCGGAGTCATATAACAAACGTTCCTCTAAGGGCAAAGTAAAACATTACATGTATTGACACTGTCTCATGGCTTTCATTCAATAAATTATAGCACCTACATATAATTGCTCATAGGGTTCGCTGCGTATCGTGCTGCGATTTGGCGTCCGAAAAGCCTTCGGTTTGGTGCGAAGATGTTCACAGCAAATCCATTATGAACGCATATAAAATGTTCCTCGAGGGAAAACACATTACGACGAGTATGTTGTTCGCTTGGCATATAAACGTACACAGTACCCTCCTGGCCGTTCCGTGTCGTCTGTTTGATATTTCGGAACAAATTGATGTCTCCTCACGGGTCGTTAGTAAATATTTAACGTGGACAAGCGCAGCAGTCCTATAAATATATATATATATATATACTTTACATAGCCGTACTAGGAAATACCGTCTGGCGAGATCCACAAAAGTGTCCGAGACGTCGCGACATTGTCGGTGAAATATTTCGTTAGTAGACAGCATAATATTACAGTCAGATCTTCTCATGTCGAATTTTTCGTAATCTCAAACTGCATTGGAAAGCCCTTAAAACACTTAAAAGCGTTTTAACTAGAATTAAATCAAAAATAAAATATATATATGTAAAATCAATTGTTTTTCGTTATCCCGAGTACCAAGATTTATCACAAATAGCATTTTTACTACGGCAAGGACATACATTCCGGCGGTATAATGCTAAGTTGTGTAGTAATCATGCGGATATTTATAAATCCCTTGTAAAAACTTATTGTCAGAACTACTTCAATTGATAGATATAGCAATTATTGCGCAGTATAAACATTTCATTTAATCGACATTTTCATGTAGCTCATTTACTTACATTTTACATTTAAACAAATTAAATATCGAACAAACAAATAACCATATAGTCATTGTCGGTTAATGTTATCAATGTAATAATATTTTAATTAATTTTACTAACAACGCGCACGTATACCAGCCCGCTGATAAGAGGGCGCGATTGACTCCATCCCCGCACGTGGTCGAACCCATACATTTATCGTATCGTGTACGTACCCAAGAGCAAGGCGTTCTTAGACCTCTATGAAATGAATTCGTCGGGATGTTTTCAGACCGAACGCCGAGTCGAGATGCCGTGTTGTTTCGCCGTACCGTGAAAACCCGAACGATTCGCGGATATCGTTTACGAATCGAAACACAATATAAAATGATCGTCATACGCTTATCGCGTGCTCGCGTATTTACTTTTCAAATTTAATATCGTCATTCCGTACTAACAAGAATAACGTTCAAGACGTTGCTGTTCCCCTTCACCCCGTGTTGTACATCACGCGCACGATGATGTGTACAATAATATATGCGTATACGCATCTCCCGTAAGTATATATCATGTCGACAGTGCCGAGGAGTATACAAATCGCACATAATTTATAAGTTTTTGAGTTATGACTATAGATGGCTGTAACTTTCTCGCGTATTATTAATAGTTGATGATGTACTATAAATATATATACGTTCGAGAAAAATCACATTTCATGCGAACGAGATGAGAAATATATATCTGTATGTCTGTATAATATGATTAAAAGACTTTTGCGAAATGTAAAACGTTAAAAATATAACTACCACGGGCGGTGTTGGCTGAATCGAATTATCATTGGCTTATATTTGACCGTACTCGTACATATATAGGGACTGAGCATCGTCACATAAGTGTCTACGGTGGCAGCTTGTAGGGTGCCTGCGCTGCCACCGCAGTTTTTAGAAGGTCAACCGATAATAATCTTTTTAACTATATCGATTCTAAGACATTGATGTTTACTTTTCGCATACTTCTTATTATTAAAATTACATTTGTAATATTATATTAATTACTAAAGTAATGAGTAATAAAATGAATAAACAAATTTAAACCTACTTATTGGTCCTGTAAAAGTGAAACCATGTGAGTCGCGATAGATAATCGGTGAAACTTTGGGTCATGGTCCTAAAAGGATTGAGTACCATTGTTTTATAACATCTTCTATCTCGGAGACGAAAGAGATACTGGCTACTGACCACTGACGTCTGACGACGGACAAACGGTCCTTTATTGTGAGGATTTGGCGATAGCACATTTTAATGCAGACATGAAGTGGGACAGCCCTTTCAAAACTGCAAAAACCGGTTTTGCGTGCCGTTCCGGACCAAAATGCCGCAGAAATGTAACCACCGATATCAGGACAACAATCAATGAGACATTTCCATCATGAAATAAGCTACGGGTCTTCAATGTTTTAATAATACGTATTGTCACCCACTTCTTTCGCAAACGTTACTGTGTATAGTGTTTAATTATGTTTTCCTTGGTCAGTCCTTTAAAAAAACATCCCCGGCAGAACGGATAAGGCGGCTGCGCTTAATCGCATAGCCGCCACTTGAAATCCGGCCGCCGACGGTTTCGCTTTCCGGACGGCAACATCGTCCGGGAAGAAGACCAGCACCACCCCCAGTCTACTGTTCCAAAAACACGAGCTTGACTAATAAAAGTACCCACGTCGTACAGATACAGCTAATGGCCATAATTTCCGAAGCTTAAAATAACAAAAACAAAAAAACAAAAAATGATCACTATACATTGTATACAATGTATGCGTTATTTATTCCCTGTATATTTAAACTACAATAAACAGTTTATAAATAAAAACAATCATAAATATTTCTTCGAAAGACTGTGTACCACTTGATACTACTTTGTAGCTAACGATTGTGTTTAGAAAAAAGAACAAACACTGGTGCGGTAAAAATGGTAAAATTTTGATTGCTGTATCATATTTTTTTAATTTATTTTTTTTTTTGATTGGCCTTAAAATAACTAAGCAATTAGTATGTTAAGCACATGTTTATTATTTGCATTTAATTATATTAGATTACACAGTGCGGATTTTTTAACAAAATTAAATTATTTTCCGTATATCTTGCGGTTTGGGTCCTAAGGGTTGACCGATTTGTTCGGAGACGTGGAATAATTGATTGCGGTAGCGTTTGGATTCTTGACGTGATTAGCCGTCAACAGAAAACCACATGTCACATGAGGTTTGTCTTTTTAGCCAAATCCAATGATCAAAATGTATCACTTTGCTTCCAGCGTAAAATGCGATATTGTGTGCGCGGTCGACGTTAATTCTTTTCGCACATATACGATTATATTATGTGAGCGGTGAGAAGAAGGGTTTCTTTTTTGAGAAAAAAAAAAGAAAGAAACCGGAAAAAAAGAGACTATTTTTTATTACATTTTTTCGACGAATATTTTGAATCCAAATCGTGTCTGAGAATCGAGGGAGGTGAGTAGGCGGAAGCGCGTTATTCAGCAAAACCGTATATTTCACGATATAATATTATGTACACTAGAAACGAGCACCATATCCAACCCCACCTCACTTCACCATACAACACGCACACTCTGCGCTCGTACACGATTTCGCGGTCGTGGAGATGTGTAATTTACCGTTTGAAATGTGTGTGATCGACGGCGCATTAGCGGTGCAAACTAGGTCGTTTTGAAACGTGCGGCGTGTAACGTGTCCTTCTACCGGTTCTCGACAAATTGTCATTCGACGTGCGACACGTAAAGATTGCAGGAATTCAAGACTTCCCCCATCCGCAACGTGCTTTTAAGATAATATTATAGTGAACAACAAAAACAACAATAACAATAATGTATGAATTTAGGGCTCGGATTGGAAAAGAGCTACTACTAAACCCTACGAATCAGCACTACAATAGAAGTGATGCGTGATTGAATGTACCCTTAAAATTAAAAATACTCCCGCGAAAATGGGTTTAAATTAAACACACCTGCGGGTACATCTGGAACCTTACACTCCACAATGACTCGAAAACGAATAACTTAAGATTCGAAATAGGTAACAACTTAAAAAATGACTACAAATAATTTTGGAATAATTTTAACAACCACACAAATACACTGGTCTCAATCATATATGCCAGCGAATCCTAATCTGAATCCTTCTCCCCCACCCTTCCTCGACGACTAATATATCACTAGTGCCGGGGTTTCTTGAATCCTATCCTTTAACTTGCTCTATTCGGTATTGCAGGCACACACCCTGGAGTGTCACATGAAATGAAACTCACAAAAAATGTTAAAAGTACCGTGAGCTACCCGCAAAATGTGCCCTATGTTTCGTTTCTCTTACTCAAACTATAAAGGCTGCCCTGCCTACAAAAACAAAAGAAACACCAAGATATGAAATGTTCTACGGTAACAAACAATAACAAACAACGATGTTTCAAAAAAATAGTATCCAGCTAATTGTCCCGACAGTCAATTGTATTAAAACTTTCCGAGCATACATCCTCTTCTCAAAATTAAAACCTACACGTAATCCTCGAAAAAAAGGAAAGTTATAGATCATCTCCCTTATTTTCAATATCCTATTCAATTTTATTTCTGATCTTAATGCTATTATCATGATCACAATGATCATCAGCCCTCTAATTTCCCTTCTCACACAGCGCCACTGCACTGATTAGAAACTCACTTTTCCCTAAAATAATATAACATTATTGTTTTCTATACTTACCATGTACTATAGATCATATCTCGCCTACGTAATTACTTATTAGATCTATCTTCCCAGTTCCCACAGTTTAATATTTATTTTTATTGTAGTCGACTACCTTATTTTATTCAATTATCGGTTAATTAATTTAAATGTCTTAATATAAAGTATCGTCATTACATATTCAAGATGTGTCATACTTTTCCACCGTTAAATTATGTGCATTAACAATAATAATAAAATTAATCCAACCTCTGCACACTCCACAATAATCCCGCGATCTGCGATATATCGCACATCCTCTTTGACTGTCCAAAACTAGCCCTCAAGCGCTCCGATCTAATTTCTCTTTTCAACTCCCTCAAAATACCATTCAATATCCAGCACATTCTATCTTCACCTCAACCAAACCTAATACTTCCAATCTTATCCTTCTTCAACCATTCCGGCTTCCTTATTTAAATTAATTTCTGCCCCCAATCAATGTCACCCTCCTTTTTAATTGTTGAGATTAATTGTATAACAAAATCTAATAAAAAAAAAAAAAACAATAATAATATGAATAACAATAATAATAATAATAATAATAATAATAATAATAATAAAAAAAAACTAACTTCAACCACCATCAAAATATTCCCACCGCCCACAATGGTGAGTCTTCCTTTTCACGTGTATTTCTATGTACTATAATTGTCTTGTAACTATATTATAATCGAATTTACGTATTTTACAAAAAATAATCGAGCATATGAAATCGATATGAAATCTTGTAGGACTATTGAATTTGTATTTAGATTTCATATCGCTTGCAAATTTTGAGACACAACATTTTCTCGTTGTCAGGAACTTTGTTGCCAATCATTTAACGCGAAAATTTGAATGATAACAACAATTCGTGCCGGAATAATCAATTAAATTTCAGCCACAATATTTTTTGTTTATTTTTTTTCTTCTTTTGCAACTATCACATTTTTTAAAAACATTTTGAACACAGATTGTATATACATTTCATTTTGAAAAAAAAAGATTATGATTAAACTGCAGTTCTGTTGGTGGCCAGCTGTATATTAAAATCGCCAGCGTTACGCTGCACGTGGAAACCTGTGCACGCCTACGACGGTGATCTTAACAGCATTATAAAATTAAATTTCCTGGAACCGCAGGAATCATTGACGCATTTCGTGACGTCATGAGCGCTCGAGTACTACACCGGAGCATCCGAACGTCGCTATCGAACCGCTTTCGAACTATATACCCTCTTTGTTATTTAAATTATTAATAATTTTTCTACACTTATCATCCCTTTTACCCGGAAAATTATTTCCGAAAATGAATATTGAATTTAGACATATTATATTATTATACGAAAGAAAAAAAAAATTATGAGACTTTTTCGCCGGCAACATTCCGGTTGAACATCATCCGATCGCGTAGTGTTACCTGCGATTCATTCGAAACGGTGCACCCGGTCGTCGCCGCCGCGCCAACGGGCGTCTGCTCGAAGTTATTAATAACCAGGGCTCGTGAGTTCATTCTCTAAAAAATGCCTAAATAAGTATGCACTTATGCACTAAAGGCTGGGAAAATATGCATTTATATGCACTAAAAATCTAAAAATATGCATAAAAAATATGTAGATTAAAAAATAAAAATACTACTCGTATAAGTAAATTTTGGAATAACAAAAAAATGTTCATTCATATCATAATGCGGGCTACGTACCTATACGTTCGTATACGTACGTTTGTACTCGCTTTATCTGCTCTGTACGTTTTATTTTTAATAATTTGATGTTGCGAAAACTCCCATATATTTTATACTGTGTAAAAATATAAATTATTGCATTTTGATCAAATGTCGGTAAAAATATGCACAATCAAATAGAAAAATTGCACCTACTTGACCACGGTACCTTGACATGGATATCTATGTCACCTAGCATTAAATACGACTTAGCAAGATCGATATGCAAATGCGTGAACTCACGAGCCCTGTCTTAACAAGTAATCGTCGGCAAACGACTGTAACATCGCGTCCGTCGTCACGCACACCTCCGGCGGGGTGTTTACACGATGAATGTTTTATTCGTATACATGCACGGGTATACGGGTGGCACCGCTCGTGATGCATTTGTGAATAATTGGGAAAACCCGCGCGGTGGCCGCAGCCGGGAAATGATACGCGAACGATGCGTACCGTTATGCACCGGCCGGACGAGCTGCGCGAATAACTACGATTTACCGATGGCGGCGACGGCGACAAACATAGAAATACACTCGTGCCCGCGGAGTGGAAAACGACGGCGACAGCGGACCGACGAAGGGTGGCGGTGCTATAGTAGTGACACGGCGGTACGTAGGAATGTGCCGCAAGACCAGTTGTAAAGTCGGTGGCGCGACAGCCGGGGGTGGACGGCGATGGCAAACATCGGGGCCCGCGGGATTCACAGGTGATTCGACCGGAAACTCCAAAGAATTCGTCTATGTGGAGCGTAACGAGATATGTACACGACAAATAGTACAAACAAAATAAGGACGAAACTTCTTGGTCGGGTTAAACTCGAGACAATATGGGGGTGGGTCTTGTAAACTTGAAGCCTACGCGTATCGTTGCTCTCGTAAAACCGATCGTGAATGAAAGCGGTCGGTTGGATCAGTTTTTACTTCTAAAGTTTTAAAAAATTTTTTACTTATGATGACGAGAAAATCAATTGTTACAGTTCCTTTAACCTTACCATAGTTCCTACATACTTGTTAGATATGAAAAAATTAAATTAAAACATTTCACTCATCTTGTTCGTTTAATAAACATTTTTTTTTCCAGTTGTATTTGATCATATTACAGTTTAAGGTCTAGAAAAGTGACTCGTAAGGTATATTTCGAGTGAAAAAGAGCAATTTCTTTGGATCATTATTAATGAATAACACTGCACTCCCTATCTTCCGATCAAAATATTTTTTTTTTGTTCTGGACAGTCATTGAGTTTAGGTTCCCATATTGTTTTTTTATTTTTGTGTCGGGGCCCAAAAATCCAAGTTGAGCCATTGTGCATAGGTGCGATATAATTGTGCAATATGCCAATATACCTACGCGACGGTTGGGCGACAAGATAATGATTTGAGTACGAGCGGACGGCGACGGCCTGCAAGCGATGATGTTACGTTCGTATACTCGCGTTAACCGTTATAATATTATATGTACCTATACGAGTGGACTCTACGCAGGGGTGTAGTATGAGCGCTCCAGAAAGCGTATTTAAGGGTGAAACAATGTGAGGGTCGAGCACCTCTCCTCTCACAGTCCACAATATGCACGTGCATTCGCGTCCGCCGGTGAGCATTACAAAACAATACGATGTGGAATTTTATCCGAAACGCGCGATTCAAACATACACTGGCCTGGCCCGATGGAAAGTCCTAAATTCACGTCACTCTGACCTATATATATGTGTACATGTATCTTATAATATAGTGATCCGGCGCGCGCAAAGTACACCTCGGACTTATGGCCTACAGTCGCGATAGTAATAATAATAATAACTATAACAATAATAATAATAAACCGTAATCAGCGATGCGAATCGAAGGATCGATCGCACGAACAAGATAGTTCACCGCGGTCGCGACGCGTCTAGACGGTCTGTAATTAAGACATATTTTACCTAACCGCTTTGTGTACAATATTTGTTTGCATTTTGTTACCCGGGTCACTAATTTTAAACACAAAAGTATACTGATATTTATATTATTTACATTATATATAGTTTTAATATTTATATTTTATTTATTTATCAATTACGTAGTGACTATAGAATTTTTAATATATATTTTTTGAACATAAAAAATTAAACTTGGTATATAAGATTAATCAAATAATATTTCATATTTTTTTAATAACATATAAATGCAATGAAATTTTTTTTCAAATAATGATATACCGATTTCGATAAATTCAAATCAAATCCATTCCTCGTTTTCTTCAATTGCATTAGGAATTAAATTCGTTCAAATTAATAAGTTCTTTTCCCGGATTTCATGTTCCTACGCTTCAAATTCTAATATAAGCTCCTGCTTGAACTTCCAATATTCTTCTAATATTTATAATACTATACAATGTTTTATCAAAAATTAAAATAAAAAAATGTATTAAAATGTAGAGGCGCAATTATTGGATTCGGATATAAGAATTCGTTTAAAATAGGTTCAAATAATAGGCTAAACTTTTTCAATATGGCATAATTCCGTCTGAAATGCCAAACGGTATTTTTGACCGATTGGCTCTTGGAAACATCCATGATCCATTGAACACAATATACCATGGGTGACCAGCGATAAGAGATTGGTGAGCCGCATAAAATGATGAAACATAACAACTTAATAAATATATATATAAGAGCTGAGATCAGGAACAAAACTAATCCGGCCACACTTAATCCGTCTAACAAAAAATAAATACTCAACAGTGCGGTAAAGATGGGAATAAATTGAGTCTAAATAAATATATTAAAAATTAAAAAAAATATTAGGTTCTGATATTATATTAAGAAGAGTGTATATAACTATATGAAATCAAAAACACTTTCTATTTAATAAGTAACATACTTTTTCAATAACATAAACATTTATCTATGAATATAAAACAAATAACATGATGTTAGTGAACATGTTTTGCGACTTACGATCAGATGCGAGCCGCAGTATGGCTGTACCTCCAATAAGCCTTTACAAAGTATACTCGCATAATACATACGTATTATACGCAAATTAATATCATTAAACATTAAAATAAATCTTTGTAAATGCCAAATTTGTGGAATTAAAAAAAAAACATAATCATATAATATGTAAGAACAAATGTACATTTCATTTAAAATAATAAATTCTAAATTCTAAAAATTATAACTGTAGTAATACTCGACATTTGTCAACATTTTGATCAGCAACACTTACAGTGTACGAGTAAACTGTCCACATGAATATACTAAATGTCCTGTAGACTTATCACCGCACATAAAATTCCAACTTCCAAAAAAGGGGACTACCCTTATATATTCCATATACTCGTAACTTGTTAACCGTTGAAATAACGATAAAAAAATGTTCAAAAATATTATAGGCTATCAAATTCACTAATGAAATTTACCATATTTCATACTTAAATCAAGGTAGTGGTTATTAGATTTTTTAATATTTTTCTTCAAAAAAAGTACTTGACATATGTTCAGTGTAGAAAATAAAAATGTTGACTTTCAATTTTCAATCACGTTTTGATTTTTCTAGCTTACAAGAAAAGTGTGTACCATATTTACACAATTTTCAATAATAATAACTTTATCAACAAACCTTATCAGAAAAATTATGAGATGATTATAATTTAAGTTATTTCTTGAAAAGTTAATAAAATTCATGAATTCAATGAAAACTGAAAGTTGAAAAGTTAACATTCTTAAAATAAATAAGTCCTATAGAATGAGTTTCTTAGAATTTAAAATAAAATAATTAAATAAAAAGTCAATTACTACAGCATTGTCAACAACATTTCCTTTGCCCAGGAATGCTCATAAGTAGAACAGAAATTGATAAACTCAATTAACACGGGTGTTATCACTCTGGGTAAGTCCTGGTGATGCCCTATATATATATATATATATATATATATATATATATACACAACTACTTTACAGTTGCTCGTAAAACGTAAAATATTTTAAATATTCTGAGTTTTGAATTTCAATTTACTTCAGTCTTTATGCCTGTGTATGTTGATATTAGTTCGCTTTTACCTTTCCGAAGGTTGCAAGTGTATTAATCATCATCTACCTGTCTTCGGGCTCATTATTAGGCATTTCCATTTTCATTATGCAATCACACATAATATTCTGGTCTAAATTGCAAACGTCGAACGACAACCATTCAGGCCCCCGCGGTACTCCGGTAACATATGTAAAACATTGGTCGGGCCGTGGCCCAACTTCAACATAGTGTTCGGTACCATTATGCGGCAAATGTATTCGGACGTATACCCGAAACCCATTTATCTGCAACACTTTGACGGACGGCTACGAGAAAATTGCACGGCGAACCGCAAAAGCTCCGACATGAAGGTATGACGTGTAGCTGCAGACGACGGTGGTCAATAATACCGACCGCAGACCCCCCCCCCCCCCGGGCGATGGACATTTGCGATTGTACCACGACGGCGGTGCAGTGCAGAGGTGTCTAACCCGCGACACTCGGTTAATTACAATTCGCCCCCCCCCCCCAAACCCCCGTCAATTTCAATACTTTTGGATCAAACGCCTATTCAACTATTTTGTTTTTCTATTTAAAAACGTTTTCTAATCACGAATAAATGTATATATATTTTTTAATTATAACGAACACAATTTTGTATTTTAAAAATAAAAACACCTATTTCATTCACTACTGAAACTATGAATTAAATACTTTATAGTTTTCAAAATATATGTGGTCCACGAAAACTTAACCTCGCTTCGTGTGCCGTCCTAGTCTTCGTAACATGTTTGACTTAAATATGTGAATTTTTCGACAAAATCCACAAAATGAATAATAAATAAAAAAAATGGAGTGGTCTAATGAAAGAGTTTGTCAAATTATTGATTTATATCATCCGAATCTGGTGGTGACTATTCGGAGTATAAATTGTTGACAATAGTTTGGTAAATAAAAGTGCATTATCAAATAAGTTAAATATTAACTTTTTAATTTATAAATTTCGAAGATTTCTATAGGGCTTATATTTATAAAAATTTTGATTGTTTAACTTTCAATTTTCATACACGTTTTGATTTTTCTAGCTTACAAGTGTACTATATTTACACAATTTTAAATAATAACATTATCATCAAACCTTATCGAAAAAATGATGAGATGATTATTATTTAAGTTATTTCTAAAAAAATTAGTAAAATTCATGAATCCAATGAAATTACCTAACCATTGTCATCAAAATTGCCTTTGCCCAGGAATGCTCATAAGTAGAACAGTAATTGATAATCTCCACTAGCGCGGGAGATCGCTCCGGGTAAATCTTGGTGACGTCCTGTATATAAATACAATTACCTTACAGTTGCTCGTAAAACGTAAAATAATTTAAATATTATGTGTTTTCAATTTCGGTTTAGCTAAGTCTTTATGCCTGTGCGTTTTGATATTAGTTCGCTTTTACCTTTCCGAATGTTGCAAGTGTATTAATTATCGTACACCTATATTCGGGCTCATTATCGTGCAGAGATCGTCGGCCCCCGGGCTACCTCCTCGTTCGGCGGCGCCCATTATTATTATTATTAGAGTTAGGATGTTGATGACTTTTGCATTTTTTTTCCTTTTATTCTGTACAATGCTATCCTAGGTAAAAATTTGTTTCATGCTCCCTTGATGCAGAATATTTTAATTTTATTTTGCATTTTTAGCTATAAATGCATTTTTTTTGTTTTTTAACGTAAATTTTCAACATTTTCAAGGCATTTTTCGTACTTTTTGTACAATGTGGGGCATTCTTTCACAAAATTATAGATTTTAGTGCAAATGTTACATCCAAGTTTGGAAACAAATTTAATTTATTAAAATCTAACTTTGGATTTGGACTAATTTATTATTATCATCGTTACACGTTGTTTGAGCGATGGTTTACGGACGACGAGACGCGAGATTGAAAGCAGCCGATCCAGGACGCGTGCCGTGCACACCGGATCGTCGGATACCGTTTGCCGGCGCGAACGTCCGTGGACCCCGGACCGTACGTTGATCTCCGCGCCCGCCGCGTGCGCGTCATTAATTCGTCCCGTCCGTGTCTCGGTAGACAATACGGCAAAGACCCCGGGCCCGTCCGGTGCGTTCGTCGCGGACGGAAAATCGATCACACGGCATACAGGTGTACCCGCCAGCACTGCGCGGCCGTCGTGCCCACCCGGCGCACCGCGCGGCAAGACGCGGGTACGCGACACAATGGCACGAATTTGTTAACGTCATTTATCTAAGTGGTGCGCAAACAATGTCATTTAAACAACAAGCGACCGAACAAACAATACGCGTAAACTATAAATAAACCGCGCGCGCGCGCGGGCATTGTTGTTCACCGTTTGAATAATAATTATGTTCCGCGTGGCGAAAATATAATAATGACAAAAAACGAATGGAATCGAACGGTGGAAAAAACTCGCAAAAAAAAAAATAAAAAAAGCACCACGGGAAACGCGAATACGATGCGAATAACAACAACGATAATGTGATACGAAACTCCTAGGTCGGGTGAGAGACAGTCTTTTTAACTAAAAACAAATGTACACTATTGTCCGTTGTCGTCGAAAAACAACGGTTCCGAGCGAAAGAAGAAGGGTGGATCGGAATATATTTCTAAAGATGATCGATTTCTTAATATAAAATAGAATGAACTTTTAATGTATCTAACTATAACGAGAAAAAAAAAAATTCGAAAATTATAAAATGTCTGTTAGATGTTTGTATTATAAATACTCAGTAACTGTTACAAGCCGCTACGATTAATATTTATACTAAATAGCAATCGAAAAACGAATTTGATGTAACTAATAATAATGTAATCAAAATTCGTTTCAATGCCCAATTTCGTTAAAATTTATTTGCGACTGTCTGCTTAATTTTTTTTTTTTTATTGGCCACAAAGGAAATTAAATATTTTATTTGCCATTTTTCGCATTCAAATCGATTGCCGATGTTATAATGTGATTACAGAATGCAGTCCACGAAAACGGTAAAAATAATAACGAGCGAGATCCGGGGTCCGGTGCATATGATACTGCTGTACTGGTGTATTTTTAACATGAAACCATTGTACCATCGCTCTGGAAAAAATAACGAGAAAAAGCCGGTCAGGTATTGGATCTGTTTGTATGTTTTAAGTCACCCTGAGATTTTTCTTGAAAAATAAGACTAAAGCCGTAAAATGGATCGAAAATAGTTAGATAGAAAAGCGCCGATGAAAACAATATTGTAAAATCGCTGTTATCATGAAAAATGTTTGGTCACCTATTATTTTTTTTTTTAGTTTATGATAAGAAAAATCACGCGGTTGAAGATAATATTTATTTTCACGAAAATGATAAATATATTTTTAATGGAGGTAAAACTCAATTATATCGAATACCCTCATAGATATACCTTGATATGTTAAAACAAAATCCAAATTGTTTTATCTCATCTCGTAGTTCCGAGTCACCTCGATTGACGGCACTTAAGATGTTATTAATCTTATTTGGTATGCTGCTACAGGATATGCGAGATCTCGCACGACATATTATAATGTACCTATACGATCGATTTGCCGAGTTCTATGTGACTCGCAGCTGTTACCGCGGATCGGACATGTCTGCGGCAAGTCTCAGAAATACATATAGATACAGTTCTATAACCACCTGTGCCTTTTGTGTCCAAAGAACATAAAAAAAACACTTTATGGTCTTGAGGCTAGGTCACCACTCACCACCACATGACTTCGCCCCGGATTCGTGCACGGCACTGGTCGTCAACGATGGTCGGTCGCAGCTAGAGACTATACACGGATGTACGTAGCCGCGACCGACTTCCGTGGCTGTCGGCAGTAGCCCCGGCACTCGTCGCCCGACCGCCGCCGTATCGTACTTTCTCATCGCTACTTTTTTGCCGTCACGTTTAATCTATGTTCACAATAATACTCGTAAAACATATCCCGTGAAAACAACAGCGCGTTAATATTATTCTTAAACGACTAAGATAAATCAATTCGATCAAACCGCATTAGTTGGCACGGACTTATCGTCCCGAATTCGTCCGTCAGCCACAGTGTTATGCGGACATCACGTCACTTCACAACGATGGTTCACGGGTGTTTCGGTTCAAACTGGTACGAATAGACGCAGATCACTGTCAAAAGGAATCGTAAAGTTTTACGACGGCGCGGTATAACGGTCCCGGTATACGTAGGTCACCATGTATATTGTCAACGGAAAATAATGATAATACAACAACTGGGCTTCGAAATATGGGTAATTATAATGTATGTAGATAATTATATAGTTTTCTGAAACAAATAACGCTTAAATCGTGTACAGTGTAGTTAAAAAATAGGAAATTGCGGAAATCGAAACCAGTTGACGTGTTCTGATGTTCATAGTATAACATAATGTTGGTGAAACGAAAATTAACAACACGCGAAATCGTGTACTAAAATATATAACCATAATAATAAGCGACAAATGTTTAGAAACCGAATAAAACCGGACAGGATGTACGATATAATAATAATAATAATATGTACCGGGTGTTGGCAGTCGGTCGTCTCGGTTCGCTGAGCTGGCGTATGACATGCGTGCAATGTTGTTCGGCAGGGAAGAACATTATCTGCGCGGTGATGTAGTAACTACTTTGAATCAGTATTCTAGCTTGTGTAAATTTTGTTCACGATTTTTATTTTCACTTCTTTAAAACTGTATTGGACGTCAGTGGACGAATTCTAAGAGTCTTTGGATATCTATAACGATCGATAATATTATGCGATCAATGCATCTATATACATCAAGTATATACAAATCTATATACATCAATACATCCATAGAATTCATTGTGAATGCGTCTTTGAAAACGTGATGGAATAAAAACGGGGAAAATACCTCTGTGGAATACTTTTACAATCGAGACTGAAATGACAGACCTATTTTATCACTTATACTTTACTAAAGCACACGCTTACTTCAATATTCATCAAAAACATTTGTAAATGCTTCGATATTTTCCGTACACGTGCAATTATTCTGAGTGGACCGAAAAAAGGAACTTCTCTGAATCCTTATCGACATTGTGTTCATATTGATATTAAATCCTTGGTGCACGAATGAATATATTATATTGTATTTGTATATATATATATATAATATATTATATTATAACATCATCATGCGCAATTACGTAAGTAAAATAATTAGTAAATATAAATTAAAAAATTAATTCGCTCGAAATTTGAAAATTAAAAACCGTAAAAACCAAATTACATGATATAACAGTATGTTAATGTAATATGTAGTCTACCAGCGTACTCCACCCGAAAAAAAAAAATTAAAATGTGTTTTAATTACGATTTTGCGTGAAAAAAAAAATCATCAACTTTTAATTATTTCATTGTGCGTCGTACTGCGGTTTTTTCTTCTTTCAACAACTTTTGGTACGATATAAAAAGCTTAATTACCCATAATTACTATTATTATTACTATTTTCCCCTTCATAAAATAGCAAATTGTTATATTACAGCTCGTTTTTATTCTTTTTTCGGTTTTAGTTCAACTCGCGAATTAATCTCCGTAAGTTTGCATATAATATTACATCTTTAGAAAAATATTATGTAGAACTCTCGCATCGCGAGTTCTTGCGGGGGGGGGGGGTATATATATGCACGCTCTTGAATATGTAATAATGCACTGAGCGCCGGTAACACGACACTGATGTGTTATAAAATAATAATAAGGTATTAATAAAGAATAAAAGCATGAACCGAGATGGAGTAGGTACTTATAAAAATAAAAAAACTCATCATTTTAAAATGTAGGTAATAACACCGAGTATTTTAGCTTTGCCGAGGAACGCGAGTGTACGAAATGTTGCGACATTTGTGACAGAGATTTATTTTTATACATTATATTTCGCGTTTTAAATGCCCAATAGAATATCACATGAAATATGACTACTTGCGTGAGTTACATAAAACGTTGGACGTAAAATATTTATGGGTTCGTACACGTATACACATACAACGCGTTTGAGCCGCGGAGAAACGGCGAGAGAAGGAAAACGTTCGATAAGACATTACACTATTATTATTAGGGTTCCCGTTATTACGACTATGTTTGGCTTTTTTTTAAAAAAATGAAACGGTAAATATACATATTAACATTTATGGAGGAGAAGAATTATTAGTATAACCGTAACCATTTTATACGGCTGGATAATCGGATGCTATCGCTGGCGGCGTGCTACTGAGAAGTCCGCTGTCTCATAATATTGTATTCGATTTCGTATCGATCACTGTCGTGTCGCGGCTCCGTAAAAAATAACGGTGGAAACGGAGTATTGTGTGTTCGATTTTTCTTTCATTTCCAGAACACGTATAACTATATTATTATGTATAATTGCACGTGCCCCGGCGGAGACAATTTGTTTCACATTTTTTTTCCACGACGACGCAGACGCAGAGAGATCATTTAATCGTTTCGCAAAGATGTTGTTGATTGAAATAGAAATGCTTTGAGTCTCGAATATTTTGTACACTCGCGAACCACAGTGTACGATGCGTTGGCGTCATATCTCGCCGTGGCCTTATCTGTGTCTCGTGATAGACTTAAGATTTTAAGAATAGAGATAAATCATCGAACTGCATTACAGCTTTTAGAACCGCGAGCGGTGCATGATTGAATTTCTTATTATTCAACTTGCTACTTTTACCTACCATTGAAATGCGAAAAAAATATTAAAAAGTAATTTCATCACGTAGGTACCTCGCATACCGCCAGATACCGGGAGAACTATTTTCGGGCCGTAGCCCGGAGTTTCTTAAACTGTGTTCCGTGGAACACTAGGGTACCACGAAGATCACTCAAAGGGTTCCGCGAAACTGGAGTGGCTTTTTTTCAAAATATTCAGGAAAATCGCTTACAAAAATCTTGCTAAGAATCAGTTGGGTGGCTAGTGAAGAAAAGTCGTGTTTATTTTTATATTTAAGAGCTTTCGGTGAAATTCGTGTTAGTCGTGCGCATTTATAAAAAAAATATTAAAATATTTTAATACTACATAGCTGTCAATATCGGTAAATATTGTTTTTCTGGAATAAATAATAATGTACAGTGAACTATGGTATATATAGTTGGGTTTAAGTGGACGTAAACAAAGATTTTACGGCTTAAAAACGTTAAGAAACGCTGCTATAGCCTATATGTGGAGCAAAAATTAGCTCAAGAATTCGATAAGCACCTATATTACACAGTATACACCGACGCACGTAATTATACTCTGAATTGTGTCAGACTCAATGGTATAATATTCAAAGTGGTTTTCGATCAGGCTCAACGAATGAATTTATTCATAAGTATCATTTTACTGACATTTATACACCTCCGGCCACAACCACCAGTTTGGAAATTCTGATAACGCCACTTACCTGAACAACACACGTTGCAAAATAATTTGAAAGTTTTCAAACCGTTTTCATCAACCACACAAAAATATACTCCCGTGCTAATAGATAATCAAATTGTGGTTTTTTTTTTTGTGAACAACCTTGGGCCATGCGATTTTGGAGACAACGGGGTGGTAAATATAAGTAAATATAAGTTTATTATTACAAAAGCCAAAAATTTGATTTTTTGATTTTATAACTTTTATAAATGTTGAAGATATTGCCATATTATAGAGCATCTTTTATCGAAATTTTCGACGGTTCAACGTTCAGTTTTTATTGAGTGCATGATAATTAATAATTTTTTTAGTTAACAAAGAAATAATATAAATTGTTATCATCACTATTTTTTCGGTAAGGTTTGCTGATAATGTGTATTATTATTTAAAATTGTGTAAAAAGTACACTATTTTCTTGTGGTGTAAAAGTTATTAAAATTCAAGGAATTAATGGAAATTAAAAGTTGAACCATCAATATTTTCAGAAAAATAAGCCCTATTGTTCGAGTGATACGCCGGGTCCCCGGATGTTCTTGCTATTTTCATAATGTTATCGGTTGTGATTAGTTAGACAACTCGACAGCTTGTTTTCGGTGTCGTTCGCCAACCGCACTTGCGTAAATGCACATCGTGATTTTTGTTGTGTGATTTTCCCCCCTTTTTCGAGTACCACTTTTGTTGTTTTATCGACATTTTATATTGCTCTCGTCGTCGGTACCTTACAGTTTACTTGTTATTTTATACTCTGCCATAGTACGTCATCGTTACCAATTAGAATTTTGCAGTTACCGTCGACCAACTTAACCACCACCGCAAACACCGCCTATACCAACCATTCCACTACAATACGCGTTTTTTATAACCTATATTATTATAATTTTATATTCTATACTATTATAATTAATTTATTTTTGGTGGCCGGTAACAATTGCGCTACTGTTATAATTATTGTTCATTTTCAATAGTAGAATACGGCAAACAAAAATCAAATAATTTGTTTTCTTTATTTGTACTTGTTAAAATAGCCATCCGATACAGTCCACTTCACCGATTAACCCAAACACTTATGAAATGGCTATATAGAAATCTATAAGAATTTTAAAATAAAATACATTTTTTCAACTTCTTTAATAATACACTTGTATTTACCAAACCATTGTGAACAAAATCGCCTTTACCCGCAGTGATGCTCATTAAAATAACAGCATTTGACCATCTCTATGAACACGGGAGTTATCGCTCTGTGTAAATCCCGATGGGACACCCTGTATAGCTCGTATGCACAATAATAAGTAAGAGCATTCAACGCGGTTCGACTGTGCGTTATCGCTCGTTTTCCTCGAAACAATGGACGTTGAATTTTTTAGTAGGATTGATTGCCACGTCGACCGCGACGTATCGTTGAAAAACCATTAGCTGCCATTCATCTGCCGTTTAAAATTTCATAATATATTATAATTAAACGCAGTTTCGACGCGATGAATATTTAATTTTTAAGTCTTCGGTGGCGGCGTTCTTACATAATCTATAATGCGCAGTTATACCGCGCGGTCGGATGATAATAATGATGATATTACAATCGTCGTATGTAGAATAATAACCATATGTCTTGTACGCAGAGGCGCAACAAGATTCAATATTCAATATTGGTTTATATTAAAATTAAATGCAAACATTTGTTATAATAAAAATGATGATTAAGAATACTATGTTATCACAGGTTGAGCAACACTGATATAGAGTATCACCCGACCTAGAAGTTACAACGGGCGCGTCGCTATGATGTGTTAAGTAGGTGCTACTTATTTATTTTTTCGTACAAAAAATATCTTCGTCTTTCTAAATGTGTTCTATTCGAACGTTTAACGATGGAAAAACCAGTTGAAATCTCATTTATAACTTTCAGCGTTCCACGAAGTAGTAGCGCTTTCGATTTTAGATTGGCTCGAGGATAACAATAAATAAACCGTATATACGCGTTAAATAACATTGCAGAGTCTTACACGTTCGATTATACATATTATTATGGTTTGAGGAAGTGAAGAAAATCAAATTTTTTCACAAAATATAATATGCACATTTAACAGTTTCATTCTCTCGCCTTCGAATCGGCCACAATTTACTCCCTCATTATTCCTTCAAACTCTCTCTCAACTCTTCTCCTCTATGTACCCGTCACCTCGATGAATCTGTCTGCGACTTCAACCACATTATTTTCCATTACCCCTCTCTCTCTCTCCTAGCAGACAACTCCTTTTTTCATTCCTATCCACCCTAGGTTATCCCACTCCCGATTCAAATCTTCTCCTTAATTCTCGTTCTACTCACATCATCAACTCCATCATTTCCTTCATCATTTCCGCTGGCTTCCTAATTTGAATAATAATTGTAAATAAATAATACAAATATTTTGTAAATGCATTGCTGTAATGTTTCTGACAGTGGCAAAATATAAAAAAAAATAAATAATATGCACATGGAAATCAAGAGACGTGCACTTTTTCCATAAAATTGACGATATACGCCAAAAAACCGATTTTAAGTTTCGCTCTTTGAACTCATCGTTGCAGTACAGCACGGACTTATAGCTATAAATGTCCGCTATAAATAGAAGGTAGAACAGTTTGCAATACTTCCAACTTCCGAGCCCTACTCATCAATAGGTATGTTCGTATAATTCGCTCGACACCCCCCACCCGCCACTCATCATGCCGAATATTTAAATTGTTGAACAGGAAAAATGATCTAAGTTCGGTGATCGATAAGACGTGCAACAAAAAATGCCACAATATGTTGTCCAAATTATAGCATTCTTATAGTCGTAAAAGGCGGTGAGTATAGAATCACTCTGTACGCGGTACGGTTTTCGGTTTTTCTTCGTGCGCAGAACAAATCGCGTTTGCTCGGTCGGAGCCCCAGCCTGGTGGATTTTCGTTTCGGCCCTCGAATCGATGATACTCACGAACACCCAGTTTTTCTAAAAATAAAATGTCGTTTTAACGCAAAAGACGTTTTGAACGGCATAATAAACAATTTAAAATGACGACCATTAGCGACCGACGAAGACGGAGCTACTAATATACGCGTGTTATAAACGACGCCAAGATCTCGGATAAATCTCTATTATACCTTGAACGGCCTAAACAATTGATATCAGGTATATTGTCATCACGGCGAACGTTATTTTAAGTGTTTATGCCACCGTTTTCGACTGGATGTGATTCAAGCGATTGATGGTTTTCGAAATTGAAAACAATGAAACACAAATGGACGAGCGATAGAAAAAAAAAATGAAAATGAAAATAAATTACAGACAAAAAAAAAAGAATGATTTGCGCAATATAAGCATTTTCTCGAGTGACGACCGACGACCGACTTTAAGATAAGTTGAAGCGAAAATTATATGATTCATTCGGTTTTGATGTCGACAATGATATCCTTTATTATGTTATATTATGCGTAAACAATAAACCTTGTATTATTTATTGTTAATGTGACAATTATTTGAATCAATTGTTATATACGAACCACGAATGCGATGGTCTGCCGAACTCTCGATAAAATTCCAAATATTACAAAACATGATCTACATTAAAATAATTTAACGAAAAACACTTGTCGGTGAGAAACGTTGAACAGACGACGCGATAAAATATAGATGAAGAGAAAGACAGGAGAATCACATGAAAAATATTGTCAAGCATGTACCATAAGTCTATAACCGTATTCGTACGGCATATTTCACCAAATGTTACGTTTGAAGAGAATAGCGGACACATAATGTGTTATATCGTAACTCGTAACCATTATAGGCAGTGTCACAACTATGGCTAAAACTTTGTGCGGAGGGAGTGGTCGTATTTAGTGATTTCTGAAAAGTGACTCGTGCAGGCTTTGCCAACACACGCCCATATGTTTATCTACACTTGACAACTTAAAATAATTATAAATAACAATATTTTGCGAAATAAAAAATAAATATTTAGTTCAAACTAGTTTCATTTTCTTTATTTTTCGGTCGGTACATTTTTTTAGCACATTTATCAATATCTGCTATATATTTCTCGATATTTATAATAGTAGGCTCACTTAACCGATCTTGACTGACATTTTGTACGTGTGTAAATGTAATCACTTCCGAGTAGAAAAACCCACGGAAATGTTTCGGAATTAATAACTCTTTTTGTGCAGGCTTGTCACACAGACATATATTTTCATTTTTAACTCGTATTTTACTCCTCAGCAACTATGTTTCGTGAGAAAATTGCTTAAATTACCCGCGCGTCGGGTTTTTTTTCCAAGGTAATTATTTTATAGCTCTTGTAGATGCTGGGTAAGAGAATATGCACAAGCTGAATTATGCGTTGTTATCGTGTACATGTTATTGTTATTATTCGTTCTAATTGCATTTGAAAACCGGTTCTGGCAATACAGTTTATTAATTTTTCTCTGATGTTTGAAATACTCACGGCAAAATTCAGCGTATTTTCCACTATGCGTGGCAAATTGTGTTAAAAAAAAAAAATTAAACAAATTTTATTGCATTATTCCTGGCACGGTAATTGTTGTTAAGATATTCATCGTTGGCCTCAAAGCTAGGTACACGGAATATCGCTTCAACAACTTAACCTAACCTTGGGTGGTGAACCCATGGCACGCGAAAAAGTGGAATTTTTAAAATGTATTTAAAAAAGGTTTATTTAAATACTTAAAGCTATCAACTATACAATCCTGACATCAAATTTTATTCGCTAAGAAACAGCGACAAAAATCACACATACTTAATAATAAATCAATAAATTCATTTTCGCTCTGGGAAAAGATAATTTTTTTTTCGGGCAACGCGAACAATTTTCAAAACCTTGATTGGAAAAATTTGGCACTTAACCTGCGAAAGGTTCGCCACTCCTGGCTGTATACAGTTAGCTGTACACGGGGTGGCTCACAATATTTTTAGAAAAACGTTCCCCGTCGCGACTACACATTTTATTTCGTAGCGAAACGAATTTCACTCCACAATTACTTTCCCAGCAGTGCACTCACTGATTTATCATCGTTGCTTTAAAATTGTATACGACTGCAGAATACCACCGAGGCTTGCGCTGAAGGAGTCAAAGCGATAAGAGTGCAGCTATATATTATATACACATTGTGTATAACATCTCGTATCAATATAATAATGCTCGTCCGCATTTATATACACAATATAAAATGTATTTTTCCCATTCGTATCACTTCCGAGTAGTGTCTCGTGGAGAATTTCGCATCGACTTGTAAAATGTCGTGCGTGTAAGTGAATTTATATTTTTATTTTGTATTTTTCGATCAAGGTTTAAAAGCTACGCGATCGTCGTGAGATACAGGCAGAGGACTTTTAAGCTTGACACCGATGTACCATTGCTCTCGAAAAAAACATTCCAAGTGAAAGAGGTCGGTTGGATCTGTTTAAATGTCTAAAGATGGTCGATATAGTAGTGGAACCAAATTTCTCAGTGTAAAGATAGGTTGAATATTTAATGTATTCTAATTATACGAGTTATCCTTATAGAATAACAATCATATAACTTTAATGACGTGGTGTAATCAAGACTCTTCGAAACACCCAATCGTGTCAAAATTAAATTTTCTAACGTTTATAAAATTCGCACCTTTCCCGTAAACGTTTTTTTTTTATTGGCCACAAAGAAAATTTTATGAAAAATCTTGTATCCACGAAGTATGAGTAAGTTGATAAGATAAGATAAGATATATTAGTCGGTGTCAGGGTTCAATACTCGATCTCGGCTGAAGTGTTTTTTCAATTTTTTTCTCTGTTTTTCTCAATTATTCGAAAAACTATTGAGCAATTTAAAAAATTACTTCCCATCCCCCATCCCCTAAAGTAACAACACGATAAATTTTCTAACAGAAAAGTACTAGCTTTGCGTATATCACAGCAATCTTTCCGGTCGAAATCGTGTACACGGACAAACATAATAAAAAAACACTATCAAGGGCAGTAAAATATACAAGTTATACTCCAATTACTAATTTATTTGGTGTGTATATGGAGTGAAAATATTGTTATCTTCAATGTGTATATATTGCATCTTAGGGAGACGAATATTATCTACAGGGTGGTTTGTATCGAATCAAAAATAACATTGTCTAGTATTTTACGTCCATCTCAAATCAATTATAACTCGTGCAGAATGACTGCTGCGGAAGAATCACTATAAGTTGTATCATGTTATAATATGATTGATATTCAACACTATCGTCAAGTGTTATGATAGAATTTATTTGAAAAATGTACGGAACACAGAGGATAGTTTATCTTACAATAAACTTGTTTCGTAAGTGTGATATTTAAGTATTTTTTTTTTCATTTGTCTTTCGCATAAAGCTTCGGTGATTCCGTGTACAAAGATTTTCAATAATAGTTTTTTTTAACGTCACTTTCTGAGCAATACAAAACCGTTTATATTCAATCTTAAACTTTCAGTTTTCAGCGTATAAACTCTAGTATTAATATAGATCTTATCAACCGTTTCATATTGTATTATCGTACAAACACGAAACCGAGTTGTTCAAACACATGGGGTCGATTTGAGAAAATAATTAATAAGCTGCAGTATTCGTGTTATACGTATTTTGAACTTTGGACGAGCGTCCGTTCACAATAAATCATAAACCTCGGCCGGATCGCAGAGGTCGTATGCACAATACGTTTTCGACCGATTATGAATTTAACAAGCTGCTACTGCAGTGCTGTCCATCCGCTCAATTACACTCGAAGGGATCGGTGTGAAACGGGTCTTATGCAAACGTATTCACTGATTACTTCACCGTGGCGGCACTGTAGGGTAGTGGCTACTTTCTCGGACACATGATCTGTGGTGCATACTTCAGGTGTTTACCGCAGCTATAGACAGTATAGAATCCGACCGGAGTCGACGACGAATTTAATTATGTTCGGGCGGTCCTTTACAACTGAAATTCGCGAACGGTGTACAGAGTGGACGCCACTATAATAAGGCTACAACTACGAGACCATAGCTCAAAACGGGTCTTATAACTGAACGAACCTATTATAGCTGGCTATGTGAACGAACATTTCTAATGAAATAGTCGATTTAATTTTGCTATTTGAATTTTCAAATCTCACTGATTTCAAATCAATAAATTTATTTTTAGTTTTTTTTTTTATCACATTTGACCATTTTTCCGATATAAAGCAGCTCGTACTTATAGACACCAAGTTTTAAAATAACGGTTACAATGTTTTGACAATTGCAGTAAGTGTGAAATGCGACAAATATTGGTGTTATTTACATAAGTAATGAATTGAAACCACTACTGTGGTCTATACCGTAGATTTTATGAAAAATAACTTTTTTAAAACAAATTTCGATTAATTTTCAAAAATGTCTTCATTTCCTACAATTTTTGTCAAATTGGAAGAGTCCTTTAGCAACATTTGTGTCTTATAAGTTATAACCAACTTTGTTATATAATGTATTTGGGTACGTCCGGACTTATTCCAGGCGATTTTGAGTCTTAAACCTATAAGCGACTGAACCTAATATCCATGAGTCTAATAAGCGGCGTTCACCGTACTATATACGCGTAGATGTAACAGCGACTGAAAAATCAATACGACTGAAGACACGAACTGGTAAAAACTGGTGAACTTCTATTTTTTTTGGTCGAAACTGGTCGAAAAAAATTAATAAATTGCCTTTGTTCTAAACCAATTTTTTTTTTATTTAACAATTATAAACAAAAATACATCCTGGTATACTTTGCATTGGAACACATTTTCTTTCACCAGTCAGAAACGAGTACAATTCTTGACGAGACATTTAAAAGCCAACTTTTGTCAATAAATTTGTAATAATAGTGAATCAATACAATTCGTCAACAAAAATTGATTTTTATCATTTGTTGTGTAACTTCTGTAAAGGGAAAATGCGTATTACTTACAAGCGTCTTGCAGATCCCTCACGGGACAACGGGGCGGAGATACGATACGAGAAAGACGGGACCGTCCGGTTCAAAGCAGCGGGGTGCACATGCGGTCACCTCGGGTATAGTACGGTTTCTACCGCGGAAAACGTATTTAAATACGCTGGTAACGCAGCATCCGGCGGGTAAGCGTAAAAAGTGAGAGTTTCAAATTGGTTTTTCAACAATTAAAAACGCGTACGACCGCGCGAACATAGCGTTACAGCTGTCGCGGATAACGTGCACGTATAATGATATCCAAAACCGTAAACTGTACAGTTTGCTCGGATAAAATAATTGTTTACAAACACGTTTGTTAGTTTTGACGTTAATAAATTAAATGTCCTAGTTAACACGAAAACTCTAACCGAGTTACGGCGAACGACCTTGTAGTTTTCAAACAATTACACGCGCAATATACACGTCCGCGTGTAGGCGGCACACGCACGTTGTGTCTAACGTTCTCAACGCTCGGAAACCTTTTACACGGTCTAATAATGCGGTCGGGTGAAATTAATAAACCGTGTTCTTACCTGTGTCGTACACGAGGCGTTTTTCTCGACGCGCCCGGTCCCCGCAAATCGTAGTGTTCCTAAATAACGTTTTTGAAATCTGATTTCCCGCATATTATAATTATTATGTTTCTACCATATGGTATATGGGACGATAACGCAACTTTTACGTTTTCACCGACAGTCACGGAACTAATTTGGTCTATGAAAAATTATAGTTTCCGTAAAATTGTAGAGATTTTAATCAGCCGGCTCGCTACGGGTTCGGGTTTTCTTAGAACTTTAAAATCGTTTAGGAAAAAAATTACCTACATCCATTAACAATAGTTCAATCGGTTCACTTTTCCGTTAGTCTTATATAATTGAATGTTTATTTCAGTTTAAAAAAAATGCAATACTGTATGAATACTCAATTAAATAAATTATTTGGCATGCTTACAAGCTTCAGAAGACCAGAGAAATTGGCTATGTCCGCAGAAATTAAAATGTATTATGTGAAAACAGTTGAAAAGAAAAAAAACTTTGATCGGTCAAGTTACCGGACCAGAAAGTTTTCGACGAATATGGAATGTACACATGTGATAATAGAGAAAAATTAATCCTATATTTTATTAGATAATAAACCTATTGCACGCGGTGACGGGAAAAACGGGCGAGACATCTATATCGTATGTACTCGTAACGCGAAATGTCCACCGCAAACGAATAATCGGCTTAAGATCCTGTTTCCCTTCGTTCACCTCATTCGACGGTGAATAATAATATTCAATTGTTATTTCACTAGCCGTTTAATAGTGATTGTAAGGGTATCAGTGAAAAATAGAAGCTCGAACGAAATCAATTTCAGTACTTGTTTTTCGTAATATTACTTTATGACAATTTATGTTCGGCTACAAAATAACGAACTGTGGTTTCGTTTCGTTTATTCGAACCCATAGTGTTAGACACGTGTAGTGCAACTTGTTTGCAGTTTTTTAATAGGTGTGCTGCACCGGCGAGAGCATAAAACATATGTGTTCAATGATGATACTATAGCTCTAATGTGAAACGTCATTGAGATTATGAGTTACGTCAATATAATTCGGAGAGTTATATTAATAATTAAAAAAATAAATTAAAAAAGAGCTGTTCGTGGAAAGTAAAAATGTTTGTGGGTCACCAATTCACCATATTATATCATAGTCATGTAGGTACATTTTGACGGTAGATCATCAACTGATTTCCATCAATGAACAGTCGACTTCAGGCTATACAATCAAATAATTACTGTCAAATCGAATCAGATGTTGCGTGAAATCAACACGCTTGACTTCACTGTCGCCACTACATAGTCATTGGATCAAGTTAGTGCTCATCCAGCACAGCTCGTTCATAAATTTTACATAAAATATAAGTTCTCAATTAGGATTTTGGTACGGATTTTATACGATTAATTAATAATATACGAATAAGTGTGTAATATTGTTACGGTATTAAAGGGTTCTAAATTCTAATTAAGCGGCGAGGGGTGGTTATATGATCCAAAGCATCTCCCTCTTTAAACTATCTCCCCTATAGTGGCATCAACGCGTAAACGGCTTAGAGACTCACAAACCGCTAATTTCACGCCCTTACGTTGAAACTGTGAGTTATTACAACTGTACCTATTTTGATCACGTCATAATTGTATTGCACTATATATATATATGTGTATTACTATACGACTGTGTGACTCTCTTCGGAGAAAAAACGTTTGAAATTGCATTACTACAATCGTACTCTCCGATGGTTCAAACGCTGAAACTATTATAGTATGCTAAAATAATAAATAACGTTTTTAAAATGAAGAATTATCCTAATCGTATTGTACCGTAAATAGTAAACGTGTTCATAAATAAGCTCCCGCCAGCATCAGGGGTTTTTTCGTTTGCATTTCAATCATAATTATGTCCTCCGATGTCAATCTTTTCCTTAATTACCGCCATTCTACCTATATATAGCTACTACCGTAGTCTGCTTCATCATTAATAATTCATTATCAATGCCGACTTCTTAATTCAATTCTCAATTCTCATCATAATTGTACATAATATATAATCGCTATTAACTTTTATATCACAAGATGAAAGCAAGGATAGAAAAAAAAAACTGAAATATTATAAAACAGTGTCTGAAAGGTAAAAATACGATTATTCCACATATAACCGTGACCGTTTACGACGTGTCATTTGCTGTTGGAATCATTATTATAATTTCGCCCTTTAAATCGTGCTTCGTTTAGGAGAAAAATCGTTTGGTTTCACAGCAAGTATAACGAGATATCATTTTAGAGATCAGCTGTAGAAAATACCGATTGAATGGTTCCTCACCAGTCCTTTTGGTATTTCCTTAACAGAAGAGAAAAATAAAAACAAAAAACCGCATTGGTCCCGAATACGCGGCATTGTTTCATGGTCAGTAAATTAATTTTTTTAAAAAAATCTGTAAACCTGAGACACGGAGATCAAAAATCGACGACAATGCAGCGTACGGCAATCTATTTACATAATTTACGCGTATTGTGTTAAAATGACGTAATTTCTGGTTCAAGCGAAATTCTGATAAACTGATAAGTGACAGTCACTACAATAACAATCAAGGATGAAACGTGTTACCTTCAGCGGCGTAGGTGAAACTATACAAGTTCAAATTAAAATCAAAACAAAAATCACACGAAACATAAGTCGGCGCTTTACAGTTCACCAACAGGTGATGTACAGATTAAAACTATTCGTTCGACGTGGCAATAGTCACGCATTATGATAAGAACAATTTATAACGAAGCTTATAGTGCAATGCCAATCGACTATTGTTTGTAGACGAGGTACGAAAAACATTAACTCTAGTGATTAATATTAAAACAAATATTCACCTAAGCAACATCACGGTCGATCTCAGTTTTCCTAACTTTTCAGGAAGAACAAAAACTTGTTTCGTTGCCCTATGCATTTCAAATGTTATAGACGTATGGTACACACATTTTGGTTTCACAGCGAATCCGTCGGCCTTGTCTTAAAACTAATCACACGGTGTTTTTCGCCTTGCTGCGAACACATTGGTACACAAAAAGTACGCTCGGTCTTTTTTTTAGATTGGCCGTGATGGCTGTCTGTATTAGGCGACGACAACAATAATTATACGACCACGGTTTTTACTCGTGAAAATGTGATGGGACCAGGTTGACTCTCGACGTGTGGCCTCAGACAGAGGTGTGTTGATGGTCGAAACCTTGTTACGGCTGCTGGCGGTGAAACCTATGTCTACAGGTCGTAGTCTATACACGTATATCGGATGCCCGTCATGGCGTCATCCCTTCGGGCGTAATTCTGCCCGGGTAGGTCTCACCGCCTTAGAGACGCAAAAGGGACTGACGTCCAATTAATGGTCTTTTATAGATAGGATTTGTCGATAACAGCGGTGACGTGTTCGGTGACAGCCCCCGCGCAAAAGCCTGCTTCGTGTTTTGTTCCAGACCGAAAAGTCGCAAAAGTGGAAAGTGATGCGGCCGATTGATTAGAAATATACATCATTAAATGAGCTATTGTTAGTTATTGCACAGTTAGACAATATGTATTGTTACGTATTATTTTCTTTCTCGATTTCGATTGTTTAGTAACAAAAAGTGCTGTGCTTGTTGTTTAAAACAATTATAATAATTGTACGTTGTATTATGTTCTGTAAATAGTTCGCTCGTGTACCGATTGAGCAAATTGATAAACAAATGAAAATAAGCGTGAACACTGCTTTAAAACATTTTTATAAAAGTCGTTCAATTAGCGGGTCCTTGAAAATCCGTTATGCAAGTCATATTAGGAAAAAATCAATTTTTTGACGACAATACGTAGACCGTTAACATTTCTTGGTACAAACAATGACAAGATTCGTGATGCTGAGTCGATTATTAACTATTTTATTTCGACTTATATAAACGTATGATATAACAATTAAAAATAATCATCGTTACTTTATAAAAGTATTCATTAGGGGTAATGATGAAAAATACCTTATGATTTGTCTATGAAAATAGGAAAAAGCTCTTATCGAACTGGGTAAATTATTAAATAAGTGATTGGCCTCCGACATATTTCTTCCTTCTGACCATCTCATTATTCGCCACTGTTCGGATAAATTGCAGATCTTCTCGAGGGTTAAACCACTGGCATTATCCAATCGAAACGTTTGTTTTCGTCAATGACCAACAGCTCAACGATTCGTAGAGAAAAGGACAATTGGATGTCCCAATTTTCACGGTGACAGTTTGAGAAAATGAAAAACTTTAACGTTCACAAAGAAACACTTTGGGCCGGCCAAACAATTACGATGTGATAATATAATATGTACTAAACGTTTCGAAAACATAACAAATGTACTCACATTATCGTTGCACATGTTCTTCTGATCCGCTTGGAAATTATATTACTATACAATTAATGTAACTCTAAGATAGTTATTGATTATTTAATGTGTTTCAAGCATCGTTAAAATATTGCTGTACGTTATTGGTATAAGTTATTTTAACTAGATTTTAAAATTAAAAAATTGACGTTACAATCCGCACACAACCGTGACGCGATTAAACCGATATAAATCAGATGTGATTGTGAAGCGAGAGAGAGATAGAGATAATCAGAAGCTTTTGTTTTGTCGAATGAGTAGCATATAATATTTAATACAATATGAACGGATGCGAGGTAATCATTTCGGAAACGATCGCGCACCTGTACCGACATTCGATGTATCATCATTTCACAACGAATTCGTGTACCGCATATTCATATAATGTCGTACCTACGGTTTGATAAACATATTTCGTAATACCTAATTGTTGTGATCCATGGGGAAAAAAATCATTGATAGGTTAAAATAAATAATTACAGTTACTTCGAGCCAAAAATAATAGTTATAGTATAATAACGGCATAGCTGTGGGATGATTAGTTGCAGTTATCAAAATTGTACAGGTAAAACAGTTTAATTGGTCAAATAATAAATAGGCAGGTTATATAATAATAAGTTGAACTTCTGCAAAAAAAAAAAAACACCGTTTCGAAAACTATATGAAACGTCTGTTAAATACTAATTTATGTACTCAGTAAGTGTTTCGAGTCGCTACGGAGAATATTTGTAGAAAAACAACAGAATAAATAAAATCGTGTGATTAAAATTCGTCAAAATACCCAATTCCGTCGAAATGTAATTTTAAAACACTCATAGAAATTGTTTGCAACTTCTCGGTACACAGAGAAAATCTGATGAAAAATCTAGTACATATAAAGTATCAACAATACTGTATGGTACGAGACGAAATATATTAAAAGGCCTTCGTTTCTCGATCTCGACGTAAGTTTTTTGCAATTTTTTTCTTTGTTTTTCTTCGAAACTATTTAAAAATTAAAAAAATGACCCCTCATCCCTAAAATACCAAAAAGACGAAAATTCCCATCAAAAAAATACTACGTTTGTATATATCGTAGTGATATTTCTGGTCGCGATCGTTCACAAGCAGATTCAGAAAAACAAAATTCTATGCGCACATCATGATATAACCAATACGAATGGAACCATACCAATGGTCGCTTAGCACCTATAAACACATACGCACGGTGGATATTGGGTGTGCCCTGGCACCCCCCTCCCCAATATTTTGTAAATGGGGACCTAAAATTTAAGTCTAAGTGTAAGGTTGTTTTGATTGATATTACTCGAGTTAAATGTAACTTATTCCAAAGTATTTGGTAAAAATAAATCATGTTTCGTAAAAGAAAAAAAAAACAAAACGTTTTAAAAGTCCGTGCAAAAACTTGTTATGATACAACAGCTAGATGTCTTTGACTACAAAAGTACGAATCATAAATAAGAATTGAAACCATATTTTTAGAAAAATACATGAGGTTCTAGAAAAAATATGCCCTGGGACTAATACACCGCAATATTAAATGAAAAATTAAAGTTACGTTTATTCATAAAATATTTTGTTAAGAGCCGGCCCAAACCAAGAAATGGGACCAAAACCGTTGAAGGCATCCCATGAAATATAGGTCTGCGCACGCCTACGCCTAGTATCTTTTAGAGTTACGGAACTGTGCGGTAAACTATACGGACAAGCGTCAGCGCCGCCGGTACGAAAAATTTGAAAATCCGTAACAACAATAATTTCAATCAACAATTATTATCGTGTACCAGTCTTGTAAAATTGTAGGGACAAAAAATTCGCTGAAACATTCAACAATCGGTTTTACGCGTCACTTGCCATCACGAGCGGCGTACAAAGCTGTCGTATAAGCGCGTTGTAATTTTTCGATTTGGAACGCACTCGGGGATATATACGCGTCCGTCGCGCACAACCGTACGCTACCACGTACAGTGTTTATCGTAATAATTCATACTCGATTATGGTACACGCGTTTACTGATCGACGGACAACCACGTTTTTTTTTTTTTTTTATTTATTATAATCAACGCCAGACGGCTTTTACAAAATTACAGACAAGAAGTACATAGATAACAGTAGAAAAAAAAAACATATACAATATATATAAGTCGCGTAACTTATACTAACTTAATATTAGAGAGAGGAAAAAGAATTAGTAAGTAAGTAAAACAAAAAAAACAACGTGGTGTAAGTTATGTGAAGAGAAAAGAAAAAAAAAAATGTGAGCCTTCGTACTACAATGTGGCTTAATAGTCTATATGATTATTTGCATTATGCATCATCCTTATAAGTGGGGTATTCCTAGAGAAGTTTGATTTATTGGTGGGTATATAAAAATTACATTGAAGCCTAGTGTTACTAGGAATACGAAGGCTAAGTTCTCCAAGTAGTCTTGGGGCATCAACTTGACCTTCGATCAGACGCTGAATAAAAATGATAAACAAAATTATCACGCCTTACAGAAAGGGGAACTAGTCTCAGAACTTGACTTTATGGCCCATAATCATGTGGTGGATGAGGAATGTTGAGGCAATAACCGGCGAAACGCATAAAACTGTTTTGTACACGATCAATCCGGCAAATGTCAACTGTGGTATATGGTGACCAAACAATAGACCCATATTCAATGACCGAACGGACTAAAGCATTATAGAGAGCTAGAAGGCAATTGGCAGAACTAAAATTGGTTGAGTGACGCCTTATGAATCCCAAAGCACGAAAGGTTTTCGCCGTATCCGTTCAAAACATAGCCGAGTTATACCGAAACGATGCGGTTCTCGACCGACCGGGCCGTCCGAAAATGACTCGCGATCTCCCGATCTATCGGCGGCCCACGCCGGTTTATAACCAGAACGACGACGGGTTATTTACGATCGCCATGTGCGTCATCGTGTTATTATTGCTCTCTCTCTCTCTCCTTCTCTCTGCACGTTAAATCACGTCCCATAAAACATAATTAATAGACTTATTACGCGTGAGTGCTGGCCACAGTGTTTTAGCGTCGATTTGCGGTTTATCGAAAACGTATACGTATAATATAATTTAATCACTCTAAAGCAGCCGCGCAGACATTAAAGAAGGAAAAGCCGAAAAAAAACAACAACTACCTAAAGTATAATTCAATCTTTACGAGTTAATTTTTATAATTTGTTAATATCCGGATCGGATCTTAACACCCCTAAAGAACATATTAAAAGGTGGAGATTTTTATCGATAACAATTTATTTCGGGACAACCTTTCAAGATTACCAAAAAATGCCCTAAAACTGTCAAAGGGTAGTGTTTTCAGCTTTTTCAGTTTGATTTTATAAACAGAAATCAAATATTTAGATTCACATTAATGTATGATCAAAACACATTCTAAACAAGGGGAGCATTGCGTGCAAGTCGTGAAAAACGAGAAAGTAATCAACGTAACCCGGGCCCCAGCAGTATAATATTATATGGTTAATCATAATGCAGGAAATCTTCGTTCCCTTCGGATTTCATAACAGTTCGGTGAATAACGTAACAGCGCGCTTTCACGTACAGTACACTTGTTATTATTATTATTTTCGTCCCCAAGTCCGTAATGACATTAGGTATACGCTGTTTCGGTTTTACGGTGCGTCTGTTCTGAAGTCGTGTCACGCGCGTGCCAGTATATACGCGTGTGTCGACGCGATAACGGGTCAAAATAGAAATACGGTGCCGGGTGATGATGGACTTCTGTCCGGACGAAGAGCACGCTGCTGTGATGCATACCACGCGAATGTTACGAAAATATATAATCGTCAACGACAATTATTATGACTGGTCGATGGTGTTCAGTGTTTCGTCAGAAAGTGGTCGCGGCGACGCGAGGACGAAAAAACCGAAAACGTACACAGTCACTGTACGTGCGATGACGTGCGGTAAAGCTGCATCTGCGGTAGTCGAACGCGCGAAAAACGATAATATTCACGCGGAACGGCGAACATATAATATTCCACGTGTAAAATGTAACCGCGCAAATATTTACGATAAAGTGTATCGTTTCAATGCGTCTTGAATACTTACCGAGGAGAAGTTAACATAATACCGCTTTAAATCACGACCTACAGGATTTCTACAGCAATATTGAATCGTATCGGACGAACCACCAGTCTTTCCCACACGTGCGGTTCGGTGCCGTGATTGTTGATTCTTCTTCGTGTTAATCAGTAATAGATTGGGAGACTACATTTTGTGGAATATAGTGCGAGGTTGGCACTGCTGCGTGCCGGGTCTGGATGGGCTGGGTGGAGTTGAACGGTGAACACGAAATTAATTATGACCGCTAAGATGGATTTATTGTAAAATGATAATTATATATTATAATACAGTGGTTATGATGAAGTACGAGACGGAAGCTGTTAGAAACGTATTTTTACGGAATGACAAAGGCAGACGCAAAGATTAATGCAACTCAAATATTTTTGGTATATGGCCGTCTTTACTTAATGAAACATTTTTAGTATAGGGATATGATCATTTTATTTTTCATCAAAATCGCTAACGTAACTGAGATTTTTTTTTTTTTAACTATTAATATACTAGAATTAAATTGATGTACACAAATATTTATTTCACGAACCCTCTAATTATACAAACGCCCCCCTAGGGAGCTGCTGTTCACAGTTTAAGAAGCACTGCTCTAAATGTGCTATAGGCTCATATCACGAAAATTCTAGTCTTCGGTGTTCGTTTTTTAATAACCAACGCAAAAGTTGATCAATTTATTGTGATGGTTTTATTTCTTCCTTCACACAGTTCAGAGTCTGGGCATATAAATACATCAGTTGGCTTTTAGGTGAAGGATTGAAATGTCGGATTTAGAACAATTGGGTCAGAAATCGAAAAGATATTATCAACGATGAGTAAATCGTACGTGAAACGGCTTTTGAAACAGCGCAATTCATGTATGGAACGATAGTAACAATATTATTGTGCTCACGTAGGTATATTATTATTATTCCGCCGTTAAAAAAAAATCGTAAATCGAGATGTTGTTCATCGTGGGGAAATAATTTCGGAAGAGGATACGAGAAACAATGGTCATTCTTAACTGTTTCGACACACACGGCTTTAAAGGTAAACAAATATTTAGGTAAAAAAAAAAAAACATAGGTACTATTGATATAAACCCTTGAAACGATGCAATTGCCTTGCTCAAGTGGTTTTTCCTAACAAAACCCCGTTATTCGACCCAATGCGGAGGTATAAAAAGTCGTTGGTATTCACTCATTTACATTACAGAAGCTTTTCACCCGTACTCCGGAGCTCCATCCCGACGGTTTTTTCATCCTTCCCTCCTCCTCCTCCTCATCCATCTTTACCTCTTCGTCGTCTTCATTTCCTCCGTTCTCGCAGGTCCGAACTTTGAACAATTTCAACGACAAGTGCGCGCGTGTCGCAGGCCATTGACGCAAGTGTATATATTATCACGAAAGTCCTCTAAAGCGATGGACAGATGACTTGTACATATAAATATATGCGACCTAACCCATACGCATAGTTCAAAAGCCTTTGAGAGTGCCAATTTTAAAGTACGGGACTTTCAACTTCACAAACTCGTCGGTTATAGAATACGTATACTTTTCATTTATATGTTCATTAAGAGGGATGCACCGGGTGTGGTTATACGACTCCAGTGTCGTTCGTTTACGTCTTTTTTTTTTTATTATTCGTTTTCGCCAACTCGTATACCTAATGATATAACCTTCGTCATCATACATCATCGAAATCGAATAGGTGTTTTGAACAACGAGCGCGCGCACACGCCGAGATGCTTTATTAAATAATATTATATTGCGTATACAAAAGCTGGTCGACGTAATATTATCATGATGCTAATCGATTCTGTTAAAAATACGTTCCGAGCCGTAGCGAGACGACGATTTATCATTAATTTAATACGAGTTTATTGGAAACGAAAAAAAAAAAGACACGAATCGTCGAGAGAAACAATTTACACGCGAGCAACACGGTGCGAATAGATTTACCGAAACGGCCCACTGAATATCGTACGCTCCGAGAATGAAATCGGATTTAAGAAAAAAAAAAACCTTCTTCTCTACGTCGCCGACTCGATGCTGATTCATGGCGGTATCGCGAAGTACCGTCACCTGCACCTGCGAATATCTCTCGTAAGCGCGGGAACACACAACGCGTCGACGGTTTTACCATACAGACCGAACCGCGATTGCTTATTAATGTTTCAACGCGCTATGAATAATTGAACACGTGACGTTATAACCCAAGTGGTTTTAATAATATCGTTTGTGTTGAACTCGGTTCCGCTCGAACTGTACAAGACAGACGAGGCGGCCTCGGAGTTGCGGACCAAGCGGTTAGGTTAGGTTAGTTAACCTATACACAAGTGTTTTCAAAATGTCTATCCAAATGTACCAATCGACTGTTTCGTCGTAAAACGTCGACCGGTTCGCAACGTTGATTGTTAAAGTTTCGTGTCGCGGCGTGTGTGCAAACAAGGGAAAACCTAAAAAATATTAAAACACGATCGAGCACGGGAACACGTGCAGCATTGCCGTTTTCATGAATTTCTCATCCATCGAAACAGACTGTTGTAATTGACAAGTTTAACAGAATCTTTTCGAGAAGAAAAAACTAAATTTCATCCTAATCGCATATACTATTTCTGCCCGCTAAAAACTGTCGTTTTTGTCGTACCTCGTGAAAATGAAAATTAGTTAATACGTGAACCGTGCTCGGTCGGGCCGATGAAGATACGGAACGCTCTCGATCGGATACCACGTGATAAATGCGCAAACGGCAAATGCGCGGTGTACGTACGTATATGTACGCGATACGATATGAGATCTGCTGTGTTCGTTTCGTTTACGATTCAACAGGAATCGAATCTTCACTCGTATTTACCACGCATTATAGTAATAGTACCGTTCGAGTGCGCTACGTGTACAACGGTGCACCATCGTTACATGCATTTTTTCATCGATATAAATATAAATGTATACGCTGTAACGTGGTCGGGGATGACCCGTTAAATATAAGATATTCAGGGAAGAAGTTAGGTTCTTTTGAATATAACTAACCGTAGCTCTGGGGCATGAACGATTTATAGGATCTTAATACTACAAATAAATGCGTATTGGTACAGATAATTATTAATATATAAAGATTTATTAAGACTTACTGACATACTTAACAATCATAGGGGTGTTTCATAGTTACACGGAGTTCAAGTTGGCGTGATGGTAATCGCGGAGAACTAGCGTTCTCTTACATACCGATTGTCGACCATAGGCCTTACAATATAAACTTCGAGTGGGGGGGGGGAAACTTAATGTATAGTCAGCTTATATTATGTTTCTACAATTGTAATACTAAAATTAATATATATAATAGTAACGATTGTTACAACGCTCGACGAGATCGCCTCAAATGAGATGTTTCATTGTTCCACACGCGTCGCGCGGATCGCTGCACCGACGGAACACTGGCACCCACGACTTTGGACGATTTATACTCTTCGTACGGCGCTTTTATTATTAATAATGCAATAGGTGTACGCATATACACCTGCTGTACCATAATAGCGTACCCAAGAGGACAGCATGTCATTTATTCATGTTAAGTTGGTGATATATGGACGACGTGCGAGAGAGAGAGAGAGTTTGTGTATGTGCGTGCGTATGGAGCTTAAAGCTGCGATCGTTGTGAAAATCAAACGCGTCGATGTATTCTAATTATACGTTTGAACTATACTACAAACACCGCCATAGAACTACAACTATTCTGCCGTATAACGATCATGATATACATATACGCATATCGGGCACCTTACGACTGTACCATTAATACCTGTACATTGTACACCGCAACTGTATATACGACCGTGTTGCGGGATACGCGTCCGTTGTACAGAACCGCGGTAACTGGATACATATATAAGGAATCGTTATACCAGAGGTGAGACTCGTATTCGTGTACATCGCGTACGCTCGTAACATTCGTATGCGTGACGTAATGTGTGTTCGAGATGTATTCTATAGCTCAATTTAATACGTACGTTCGCGTACGATATAAAATGTGTATAAACAGTGAGAGAGAGTGAGAGAGAGAGAGAGTGAGAGACAGAGGGGAACGCAATCATAAACTGTACGGCACTATAGGGTTCGAGTTTCGCGAATCTAGATATAATTAATCCGCCCTCTTAGCTGTACTATTAAGTTGAATTTAATTATCAACGTTCCGTATACACGCGCGCGCGTGTGCGAGGGATGATTTTAAATCGAAAAACACATTAGAAAGGCCGCTTCTGCGCCCCGGGCACGGCGGGCTAATATATTGTTATATTATGCGCCAAGACGCCGCCGTTCGAGCCCAAGAGGCTTGAGAATATTCGTAATTGTACTACGATCGACGGACTGTTTTCGGGTTTTGATTATATGGTGTATCGTCGCTTGAGTAGCAGTACATTATAATAGGTATTAAAGTCGAGTCGAATTTTGCAATATCGTTACCATGTTCAGAATAAGTTGTAGTGGGGGCGACTTGGGGGGGGGGGAGGCGCAAGGAGCGTAGATCATGTACACCCCATATAGCCTACTCAATACGCGAGGGTTGGTCGCTTCTTTTTCAATTAAACGAATTCGTTTGATTTTCTAAAAGTTTTTAAACATTTTTTTATAAACCGTGAAATGTGCTGAACATCGCAACACCACCTATAATCTATATTGTACAGGAACATCTTCAGAAGTACTGAAATACCAAAGTACGTCGATTAACAAGAAAATTGTACATAAGTGGCGACAATATAATGATAAAGATAACAATAAGTGCGACTTCCACGATCATCAGACTCATATTATGAACCATATTATATATACATATTATGTACGTGGGTTATCCCGAGGACCTCTTAAATACAAAAAAAACTTATAGTGCAGCGGTTCTTGGCAGTTCCCAAAGAAAGAGGTGACGGAGAAATATTTCAACACATAACTTACTCTAAATATTTTTAGTGAACTGCATTCCCTACACGTTCTAATAACTGCGTTCCCTACTTCGTTTGTTCGGTTAAAAAACAAATAAGTAAAAGGAATACGGTAAAACTGAGCGTCCATATTAATCTATAGCATTCGTTTCTGAATTTAAACTGATCCTCTCATATCACTTCCCACAACAATTATAAATAAACTCGTAAAAGATAGCCAGTAATCAACTAAATTCGAGCGTACTAAAGTTATTCCGTCGAAATGCTAACGATCTAAGACAACATGAATCAGACTTTTTGATTTATTACTAGTAAAACAAATCTATCTTGCACTTATTTCTGAAACCCACTGTAAATCAAACACTAAACTATTTTTCCCAGGTCTTAAGATTTTTAGATCTGATCATCCCGACAACACTGCTCATCTGCCATAATAGTATAATTTAAAGATTATCAGACACCTATTGAACGAAAAAAAAACATAACCTGGATATGACCTTTTTACAAATTTAAGTCTAGAAAACTTACTGAAAAAAACAATTGTTTTCATAACTTACATTATTAAGTCCATGTATTTCCTACTTTCCATAAATATGCAAATTATCAATAATAATTATTATTCCTAAGCCCAACAAACCAAAGAATGAAATCACCTCTTAGAGATCCACAATACCCTATACTATCAACTCTCGCAAAACTATTTGAGAACACCATAAGAATTAAAGCATAAGACCTTAATTAAGTTCTGAGTGAAAAAATGTTTCTCAAAAGAAAAAGAAGAAAAAAAATGTCCGCAATAAAAATGAAAAAAAAAAAAGAAAAATAGTCCACGAAACATTCATACGTATGGATTATTTTCTCCGCTATACACATAACTATACGCGCATTAAGTGTAGCTAGTCACGAATGGGATTTGATGTGGGTTAACTACGCCATGTTTGTTTTAAACGGTCTCGATGTTATAATGAATAGTAATATTATTGTAACAACGCGCTGACCGTAACTCGCGCTGCTGCTGCGCCCGGGATACGATAATATAAATGCGCTCATATTGTTTTATTTTCCGACAACGTCTCGGAACTGTATTTTTTCAATACTACTATTACATTTTCCGTGTTACACGCCACCGTCCGCACAGCTGTGTTTTTTGCGCGTGCGCCCGTATCGAATGAAACGTTGAGATTTCAATAAAAAAATAAATAAACAGTCGGCGCTATAAATATCGCATACGGTGTTATGACGTTATAATTTTACTATGGGTGCACACAATGTTCGGTGCGAGCTGCGGAGAGTTGTTTAAAAAAAAAAAAGGGAAAAAAAAGGAAAAAATCTGAAAGGAATTTCTTATGCGCACGTATAAAAGTTGACACGGGGAACTTAACGACGATGATATTGCGTCCAATGTGTCCTGAGAGTTTATCGCTCGTTTCACAATTTATCCAGCAAAGCGTGACAATAAACGGTTTTATGTTTAGAATTTAACTAGGTCGTTAAACCCTGTATATGTATTTGAATCGAGACAATGAATTTTTTTTCTCTCGACGGTTCATTTGCGCAGACTAAGTCCGAGCCGCGATCAAATTTTCTGTTTATAAAAATGAACAAAACACTTAAATGTGTTCAGCGTTTAAAAACGAATCGGTATAATATAATATAGTATGCCGTCGTTTTTTGAATGATTACGTCGATATATTATTGTGCTTATCGGTTACCGCGGTATTAAAGGCCTACCTATTTAAAACGAAAGTCGGCTTAACCTTGATTAAAACACAATTTATGGTTTGATAAGAATCCGCTTTAAACGTGTCTTTTGCACGGTCGTATTTAGACCAAACGTACCTACTCGAATCGTAACGATAGGAAATATACGAAAAACAATGACGGCAGGCGTACACTCGAAAACGTTTGATAATTACAATAAAAATATAATGCGAACGAAACGAGTGTGATACGCGATTTATTGTATAAGAACTACGTCCGTTAAAATAATCATAACATATTTAATGCGACTCGTTTTGGTTTACTCACAACCTGAAACGGCTTTTTCAATCATTAACTGTATTGTTTTATACTTTCAAATGTGCACGTATATAGACGTCTCGGCGAACAACTATGGATACGGTTCTTAATTTGGCGCAACAAAACTTTGGTCGTAAAAACCGGAAACTCGCAGTCGACATTTTACGGGAAAAAAGTTCACGTTTGAAACACGTGCAAGCACCCACACGCACACACTCGCCCAAGCGCCCACACATGCCTTTGGTAGTCTCTTGTTGGAAGAACACCGCGGAATGAGCGGAAGTTCGTTTTTAACGGTTTGGAGGTGGCACACCTTTTTTGGTTTCGGTGTTGAAATTCGATAAAAAGAGTTCTTTTTAAACCAACTCATGCATCGTCATAAGTACGCATAACACGAGTACATTATAAATACCTTTAGGTTTACTAAAACATAAATGCGGTAAAATGTAATATCTACAATTCCCCTTTTCGAATTCGAACTCTAAAGCACAATATTTTCTTAAAATATCAATTTACAAAATCTTAAATAATAATCTCAAACCGGCTGGTTGTTAATTATAAGCGAGTTTAAAATAACGAAGTGCATTAAGTACGGCTGCGACCGCAGTAGGTATTATGAAAATCGTCGAAGCAAACTTCTCCTTTCATCTACTTACTTGAATAATAATTACAAATAATTAATAATTCGTTTGATTCTCAGGAGTTCTGAACACGAAACTTAAATTATGCGTATAGCTATTGAGAAAAAATAAAAAGTAAAACTTGAACAACGCTTCGTGATTAAATTTCCGCCTATGTATGTGTGTGCCCATAAATATATATATATATATATATATATAACCACTGCACTGTTGCATGCATATATTATAATGTTTTCGTCCGTAGGTCTGTTTGCGTCAGGATAAGTTCAAGGTCCGCTAGAGAACACGCCCATACGCCGCCGGAAACCGTGAGATAATAATAATGCGCGAGAGATGAAAAAACTTCTTTTTTTTTTTTTGCTTTTTCCTGCATGTGCGTACACATCGCGTACATCGTTTTCGCGAGGAAATAGTGCGATCTCGTCCGGCCGGCCCGTTGCCCGAATTTATCGCTCAGACGCGTGTGGGTCGCAGGGTGGAGACCGAGGGTAGTACATAATGTAGCGTGTACGTTTCGGAAAATCGATTAAACTCGCCCCGCGGCCACGCGATCGTCTCACGTTCAGTGTCGTCCGCGACTGCATTGGCGTGAAAAAGCGAGGACCGTTTGTAAAATGCAGTGCGCGACGGCAAAATCGAAAAGTTTGTGCACCAAGATTAAAACAACGCTACAACATCATGTCGGCAGGACGTGAACGCGTGGCGGCGGTGAAGGACCGCGGTGGATGCCTTGAGGCCCGGGGCAGCTTGAAGCTCGTCTGCACTCCGACGGAATAAAAAAAATTCACCGGTGTGCGCCGCGACGTATATCGAATCCCTGCAGGAACGTATATTGTTATATTTAGCGCAACGGTAATATAATATTATAACGTCAAAAACATTCGGATGGAAAAATTTATTTTTTTTTGGATATCTCACGCAAATTAACCCCCGAAAAACGGACAAAGTTTCCCCTAGGGCCTAGACGTACGAAATGGATAACAAGTCGCACCACCCGGCCACCGTCATCATATAATACCCCCGAATCGTGGTCCACCTGTTAAAAATTATATCCAAACACGAGCTGGACTGACGTTTAAACCTCAAGGATCATTATATGTTTATAAATATTATGCGTAAATATAAATATGTAAATGGGTTGGAAATCTTAACGTTTTCATACGTCATGCCTGGTACGCACGTTTAAAATAAAATCGTAAAAACGATAGTAACAACAATAATGCGGAGAACGCGGGTGTCCAGAAGGCAGAAAGTTCGACGAACCGTAACTATCTACAGTGATCGCCACTGATTTGCCACGCGACGATTTAAATATACACACACCCGACAGCATTATTATTGTTTTATTATATTCGAATGTCTTTTACGTGTGTCACGTAATTTCATATAAGTTATCATCTACTAAAAAATATTTTAATATGCTAATAGCTTATCATGTACGTAGCGTTGAACATGGCAATTTGTACGTGCGGCGTATACATGGTCGACTGATTTTATCGACATAGCTATAACATTTATCAATCAAAGGCCATCAATGAAAACAATAGTTATGAGATAGAATAATAATAATATAAAAAGTGAGTAAGAAATATTAAACTGATATTTTATACATCGTTTTAAAATATTTATAATATAATTAAAGTGAATGAAAGGAAATAATATTATTTGAAAATATTCATAATACAATGAATGAGTCATAACTAATATTAAAATTAAAATAAATTATTAGTAAAACGGTGTACAGTTATTACTATAGGTATAAAAATTAATTATTTCTACACGAGGTTCAAATTTCCCGTAACATATATAATTCATGTAAAACAAAGCTTTTGGTAAACCTTCGTAAATACTTTTAGTTTTATTGCCAAGTCCAACTGTCGTGGTTTTCAGTTTCAAAAATTACCCATATCATGATTAATATTATTTAGGATCAGCGAAACCCTGTGAAACCATGATAAAATATAATTGAACAATTTCGGAAAAAAAAATAAAAAAGCGTTACTTGCCTCCAAAACTGAAGGTTGGCGTGATTTGTTGTCTCGCAACGATAATCACCTATGCATTTTACGAATAACGTCAACCGTCACCGACCAATATCGTTTATTTCTTGATCAACGTCATTTACTGTGTATTAAATTTAAGTACGTTGCGCGTAAAACCAATACGGTTTCGCAATCCTCTAAATGTAAGAATACCACTTATATCTGTAATCGTTTTTTAAACTTTAATGCACATATTTTACTACGTGATTATATTCTATCGTCGGGTTTTCCCGATACTTAATCACGCAGCACCACTGTATGATACGCAACCGTATAACGCGTACACGCTACAAAGTTACGATGTTTACTCAAGTGAACGGTTCGAGAATATTTGCATCTCGCCGTAAGAAAAGACGAAAAAAATGTTGCGTTTACGTGTGCAACTCCGTTCGTTTCAGTTGTGTCGCAATCGTATTATGTTAATAATATTCGAGATGCACCGATGACAGCAGACCGCTACAGTCGCGCTTAAGTATGTGGACAATCGCGTCGACACGGAAATCTGTAATTGAGCTTACGGATGTTCGAGTGGATCGCCTCAAGATTGTATAACACGCGCGACGCACGGTTGTGTAAAGAACCCGCGACGAATACCGCTCATTGAAGTGTTTTATGACTGTACGTACCGACAGGGTTGTTCGACCGCAACGTAATAACATCCGTAACGTAGAGCCCACATCTAAGGGGATTCGACCAGTGTCGAAAGTTTGCAATTTGCATATTGTATCATGTATATAACCGAGTTACTCTGAAAGTTTGGACTCGGATGAGTTGTAAATTCGTGTAGCCCAATAGCTTTTTTTCAAAGTCATTAATAGTATACCGGTACGTAGCAAACGATACCGAATTTATTGGGAAAATTATTGGTAAATTTAAAACCTGATAACATTAGTCTTGAAGGTTTGGGGAAAAGGAATTGGTCATGTTTATCGACACTGCAGAAACCGCGGAAAGTGGTATACCCCTCCTCCCACAAACCTTGGACTTCCGAGTTAACATTTTTACAGTCGTTTGTGCTTGCTTGTGCTTGATCCGGTCTTTTGTACTTGACCCGTTTCCCAAGATACCAAACTTTCAAGTTCAAAAGTCCGAGGTGGAGGGGCTAAGCATGTCCCTCTTCACCTGGAATATTTGATTTCTCGGAAACGGGTTAAGTACAAATGATGGGACCAAAAGCACAAACAATCACAGACGACTGTAAAAATTTGAACTCGAAAGACTGAGGTGAGGGGTTCAGAGACATGGGGATAGCGATAATAATATTAAACGTTTATCGTTTTTCTACGGTTTGTAGAGGCATCTTACGTCGAAGAGTCGGTCACGTATTAGTAGGCCGTCGTAATACAGTTAGACGTTTCAGAAGGAACAAAATGCCCAACGTCGACGAGTCTCGGACAAGCGCGGTCTCCTGCAGCGGATGGACGCGGATCGGTATTATTGCGATGCGAAAAAAATATACGTCATCAACTTGAACCGGTTTCCTCGGGTTTTTCCTACCGCCGCTGGTACCGATATCGGTTTATTGACCTAGGTCCACCGCACCTCCCCGCTCGTTAAGCGTAGACTATGATTGATTATTGTTGTATATTATTATTATGTTCGTTATTGTACACATTATATTTTGTTTTTATATACGCGCATTGTGCCGCGCTGCGGTTGTAGGTTTCGCACACGCGCCGCGGGCCCACACGTAATGCACCGCGGTGACGACGACGACGCTGCAAGACGTCGTATCCGTTAATTCGACACGACAACAATAACGGTAAGGCGCATTACAGCGAGCGCACCTGTATTATGTATACGTATATACTGTGTTATACAATGCCGGCGTTACGAATTGCGAGAATCGGGCAAATTTGAAGTTTGAAATGCTCTTTTCACCTTTTTGTAGATTCTGAGTAAACGATGAATGTTTCGGTCTGATCATTATGTGTGCTTGGATTCTCTTTTATGTGTGTCAGTGTACACGATTTCGAGCAGAAGGAGTTCCCCGATTTGTACGAACCTGGTGCTTTTCCGATAGTCAACTCCATCCCATAGGGGTGGTACATTTTTTAATTTCTCAACAGTTTTACAAGTAATCGAGAAAAATAGGGAAAAATTGCAAAAAACTTCGAATGATAAGATGTTTATCATACGACTATACGAATACCTATACTCGTTTAATGGGAATAACAATACATTAAGAATAAGAAAATATTGTTTCGAATACCGAACTTTTTCTTAACTCGTGTTAGGCATTCAGAAAAGTTCCAAGTTGTTCTAAATGCCCAAGCGGATAGAAGATTCGAATAAATTTAAATTCGTCATACAATCATATGCTTACGACCAGAGTTAGGGCCAAAAAAATTTAAATAAAGGAATAAAAAAATAAAATTATGAATAGCTGATTATTTAATTGTATTTTAAATTACTTTTGTACAGCATAAAAAAATAATTGTTCGAATACCTTAATTTGCCAATAAATTAATTATTCTGAATAAATTAGTTGAATTAATATTTAATTGAGACTAATATTCAATTGTTTTACATAACAATGCATATAACATAAAAATGTAATAATAATAATGTACATAAGAATAACAATGATCGCATGTAACGGTGACAATAATAGGACTAATAGTACTTCACACAAATTATAATGCTAATGATGGCTATAATTAATTTTAATTCTTAGTTGCCGTTGTGTAATAAAAAAATGTTAATTCGACTCTTGCATATCATATGACGTTACATATACGTGGTGCACGCGTAATTCAATAAAGTTGAAAGTACCAGTTAACTGCAGACTACGAAACATTCATGTTAAACACGATTACGTGTTATACTGGTATTCATAATGAATAACGAATAATATACCGTCGTAATGAACGATCAGATCTAGAACGGTGAATGACGAATAATCTTAAAAAAAAAAAAAGATGAATAAAATAACAATGGGATGATAAATAAACGGACGAAGAATTAATTTTGTTTCATCGCGATTCAAATCATTTTTTATCCGACTTGCGCCCAACTCTGGTATACCTAGGGTGCCTACGTCGTACTATATATTATTCAATACGCTTCGAATCGTTTATTATAAAAAAGTCAAAAACACACACTCCTAGCTCATATCTAATTATATTGTCAAGTGGGTATTATAAATTATTTACGGTACGTGGTAATCAATAAATTACGAAATCCCTGATCTTAAAGACTTAAAATAAACGTTTTAAGCCGCGTGTCATTGCACATTGTGTGTTCACTTTTGACACTATGACGACATGATATTCTACACTAACCGTGCGTTAACGGCGAGCGTAATAGGAATGTCTCCGATGCTGCTGTAGGTACGATGCACAGTTAATTTGACATTTTGACGCGGACATTAAACATTTAAACGTTTACACAATACGTATTTGATCGTCTTCACCGGGTTTTTTTTTTTCACAAGTATTTATTATGCAAACACACGGCGTAATACTAACACAACATTATTACGTACAATGATGCGCGAAGTTGTATGCTATATTGATAATATTTCTCGGAGATTATAAAAACAATAGCTTTTATGTTAGTTTAATTACAATAGTATTTTTGTTTAATTGCTCGACAGTTTCCAACCCTTCACCTTCTAATATTTTCGACACGCACTATCCACTTGTTTATTTTACATGGATACCAGATTTTTCATAACATTTTCTTTATTCGGTCGTTGTTCTATAATGTTTATGTTAATTGTAGCGACTCGAAACACATTTATACAATACATATTAGCATTTAATAGGGCACGGTTATACAACCTGGGAAAAAAAACAAAAAATCGGCGCTTAAAACCACGTCTACCTCAAGATCTTCTATCACAATCAAGCGAGGACGAAGACCAAATTTAAATTACCACTAATAATAAATATTAACTAACATTAGCATGTATACTTCACCATCACTATATCACTAACAAATAATATTAGTAATTCGTAATTGGTCATTGTAATTAGAACCCGTTAATAAACTTGTAATAGAATGCATAATATGCTGAAACATTTTAATTTTAATAAATAAAAAAAAAAAGCATTTAATAGAAATTTCATAATTTTCGAAATATATTTTTTTTTTGCTAAAGTTAGAACAATAAATGTTTAATCTATCTATGAGAAATTTGGTTCTAAAACTATGTCGACCATCTTTAAAAATATATGTACATAAACTGATCGGCCCGATCTCAGTATCGTTTTTTCGAGAGCATTAGCTATTAGTATATTCATTTATAGTATTTGTTTCAAATTTAAAAGATCCATGCCCATATCTCAAATGACCATAGAGACGTGGAGTTTTGCCATTTTTATTTTTTTATTTTTTTATTCTTGTTTATTTTTATTCGGCCATACGTAAACTGCGCCCAAATGATCTTTTTTTTTGTAAACTGCGCCCGAATTTTTATCTTAGTTGAAAAGGTATAGTGTAAACTGCGCCCGAAATGTTATCTATGTTAAAAAGATATAATGTAAACTGCGCCCGACTTATTAACTTATTAAATTTTCACTTATCAAAGTCTCTATGTTTGACGATTGTGTACTTTTTCAAGTATATCACAGACATTTTATTTTCGTCAAGAAATACCATCACGTTATCGAATATCTATATTGCAGTAATACGACAATTGATGGTTATCACTACTTCCGGCGGCGATTGTAAACTGCTAGTACCGAACCTATTCTATAGTTATATGTAGTATCGTATTCATTTTAGTCTTTTCATTCTCACTTTAATTCCAATTTCCAGCTTTTATACAACTCATCCAAATATTTTCATGTTCATAGAAAAGTTAAAAGAAATTCAAATAGAAGTATACATTAAACTAAATAGTATAAATGAACCGTTTAAATTCCAAAACTCTAAAACAAAAAAAAAAACGCGAAAAGTTAGAAAATTTAAATATATTAGTAGTCAAATTCCAATTGATGAATATGTATCCACCATATGTTGTTATTTGTAATATTTATAATTATTTTAATTTTTTAAATTATATTTTATTTTTAATTATTCAAATTATATGGCTGTAACGAATTAAGTATTTTACATGTAATTTTACCCGGGCGCAGTTTACATGTCACCTTTTTACTCTTGATAAAAACTCGGGCGCAGTTTACATGTGTGATTTTGTGTTTACCTGTATTTTGGGCGCAGTTTACAATCGCCGTTTTATTCATTATTTAAATTTTATGATTGTTCGTTTTTTATTATTCTAGATCTATGTATTCATTGTTAAACGTGATTTATCCTTCCTCATATAAGCACATGTTAACTCGAATGTTTCGTAGATAACTTGAAGTCTCAACTGTATTGAAATCGTTGTGTTCCGTGTTTGTTTCATATCGTGTTTATAAGTTAAATTAAAATGTTTAAATACAATATGGTGACTAAAAATTAAATTTAATAATTATTTATTAATATTATTATTTTTATTTTTATATAACATTGGTATTATTATATATTTTTTATCGTTAATAGAAATGTTGTTGTACTCAAATTGAATATTATTCACAGTTTATTTAATTTATTTATTCGGAATAATTATTTTTCCGACAAATTAAATTACTTCGGATAAATAATTTTATTCAATACAAAAATTATTTTAAATAAAATATTATTCTTTATTCCATAAATAAATAAGTTATTCATACTTCTTTTTTGATTTGTATTCTCCCAACCTTAACCTATACTACTGCAATTTATAGTAAAATAATATTATTATCATTATTATTATTGAAATGCTTTTGAACCGCATAACTCTAGAGTCTTTTATTTTGAAAACATGATTCATGTGTGCACGTATTTTCCTTATTTATAGTTCAAGTGTGGTTTTATAGTATTTAGTGTTAACTCGTATTTCAATGTATTGGTTAATTAATTAAAAATACAAAACGAGAAATATCTTTTATCTGTGAAAAAAAATCAATTGATCTCGCCCTTTTATTAAATTTAATACGTATTACTCGACGCAATTTTGTATTAAGAATAGGTAACATCGCACGCGTTTATTGACAGCGTATTATTGTATATATAGCATTATAGCGTAGTGTCACTCGTGCACAATGCTCGCCGTCAAAATACAAAACAATGCAGTGCAGTGCGTGCCTTTTGATGAAAACCTCATGCACTCATACAATACATTATTAATTAATCATATAGTTATACGATACGGTTCAAATTTTTCAGCGGACGAACGAACCGATCGAATTCGCGCAGAACGTGACGAGAGTAATATGTATAATATTACATTATTGTTTCTACGTAGCACATACGCGTCCACACAGGGTGTTTCGGCGACGATTCCACTAGTTGTCTTCGACTAAAGTTCTCTTTTCTTTTGATCACGAATTTATCGATTATTATTTATGATAGTTTTCATTTCATTTTACCTATATATTTATAAATAAAAGTACGAAACTCCTAGGTCGGACGAGATGAAAAATCGTGTATCCATGAAAAATAAACAATGCGCGACGAAAATACCAAACGGTGCAGTGTTCGATTCCCGATCTCGATTGAAGTTTTTTGTAACTATTTTCTCTGTTTTAACTGTTTATAAAATAAACTGTTGAAAAAAAATAAAAAATTCATCATGATGAAACTGATACATTTCTCGTTTTTCTAAGGATCTAAAATCACCACGTTTCGTCCCGTTTAACAGTGCTTATGCGTAGGATATATGTCGTAAACCATCATACACAATGTGACTCCCTGCGTACGTCGCAATAAACGTTACGAGAATACGATTTTCTAACAGGATCAGTATTCGATACGGATCTCATGTAAACACATATTTTGTAATACAATTAAAAATTCAACGAAAACTATAATTTATCACATCATACCAGGCTCGTATTTCCCTACGAATCGCGTCGAGGTACACGCATTGTTACAATAGAATATGTAAACATCGCAAACACAATTTAACGTCAATGCACAATATGTGAAAGCACACACACACACACACGCGTACCTGGCGCCGTCGATACGTAATAAGTTTCCTCTCCGAATGATGATTAATGGCTTGCAGTGTACGCGTTGCATTATGAAAATTGCAATGATAACTCACGCAGGAAACGTTCGAGCGCTCGCCCTCGCCGTAACGTGTATATATATACGTATATTACAATAATATAACACACATTCGAGAAACATGTTAATACTCTTACCGCTGTTACGCTCGGGCGATTGTGTAACGCGTACGAAACAGTTAGATAACATTAATGTGTTCAGGACTTTTTTGTATACGCGGAAACGTGTAGAGGACGAGAGCACGCGTAATATCTCGACCCTATTATGTTGTCTGCAAACGAGCTCGCGCTCATTCTTCTCCGGTAATTTTTTCCCTCTTCCTTCGCACCCGGAAACCCGCCCGCCGCGTGCCTAACGTGTAGAGACCGAGGCCAGGTGATACACTATCTGTACACCAAGTACGTGCACGAGTGTAGTTATACGCCGTCCCGTCGACGGTTTGGTGTACTGGCTATACTCGCGACGCGAACCCTGCGCGTCCTGTACAATTTTTTCCCAACAATCTATTAAGTGCGGCGTACAGTGAAACCTCGATATCTCGAAGTCGTGAGGGACCAAAAAAAAAATTCGACATATCGAAACTTCGAGTAAGCGGGGGAATTTAAAACATAAATGAAATTTGAAATAAAAATGTTTAATTATTGGGAAAAATTTGTATTTATACATTGAATACATATTATGTATTAGTATTCGTCATTTGGGTAAGTATACATTATTTTCTATGAAAGTATAGGCCCTGAAACAGGAAGATTATGATCTCTTGCTCTATGTATCCACTTTAACATTGCATCTTCAATCTGAGGAAAATTTGAAACTTTCAGTTTCTTTCTTTGTGGTGAACACGAAGAATCTTCAATATTTTTTACAATTTTATCTTTATTTTTCAAAATTGATGACAAAGTGTCTGCTAACACTAATATTGAAATCTGCCGCAATATCTTTTTTTCTTTTCACACCTTTTTCAACTTCTTTAATAATTTTTAATTTGTCACCAACATTTAAGCACTTCAACGATGCGTTTATACCTGCGCGCAAACTTATTGCGAGTCCCGCGCACATGCGAGTTACATCAAGGCATCGTACTCTATTGTTCGCCGCGGCTATAGACACGATTAGTGACGTTGGAAACAACATTTTTGCGTTGTAACCACGATCAACGTATGAAATCGGTCGAGATTCGCATGTTAATCTATAGTTGAAAAAGTCGAGACGGCACTGTTATTATTGTTGTGTACGCACGCGAAGATTACGCACATCGTTCGGTTGTCGAAATATACTTGACTTCGGTGCTCTTTATTTATTAATAGCAAATCCAAACTTTGAGGAGCGAACGTAAGACTTGACGTTTTTTTTTTTTTTTTTCCCCCCGAAATAAATAAATTTGTACGCTCGACGTCTTCGCGGCATGCACTGCCAGGTGGTGCGCGGGTACCTACAGCGAGTACAAATATCTACAAGTGGTTGTAAATTTATTATTACACATAACAATGTTGTGCACCATTGCGTATTTAAAAGTAGCTGCGTACTTGAAATGTTTACGAAGATTAACCGTCACTTGTCTGCAGTGTATAATTACGAGTGTCCGTTTGTTATTTATTCAAGCTAATCGCGCAGCATTATGTGGTGAAACGCGTTTGTTACTAAAGTCCGTAGGCCGCAGTGAGGCATTTCTCGATGATTTTGAAGTACACACATATTATATATTATGTACACAGCCGTGCACAGTCGATCGACATCAATTGAATAATCTCATTGTATAAGCCGGTATACCGGGAGCGTAATATAACTTGTACACGGTAATCCTTTTAATACGGACCTCGCGACTACGTATACGAATAATCTAAATTAAAATGCAATATAAACCAATAATCGTCGGACTTAATTTCGTTTTCGATAATCGTATTATTATAACGTATCAGCCGCAAATGGGTATTGCACGATTGCGACGGTTTTACCCTTTTACCGCTAAAAAACACAACACTATTGCGCTCCGTGAAGTGTACGAGGTATAGGTGTATAGTCCTTTTAAAAATTTTCAAGTACACATTGCTATTAAAATTAAAATCCAAGGCCCGACGACTCATTAAAAGAATACAGTTTGGAGTCGGAAATAGCTGGTCTTCGGTTAAAATAAATATTTGTAAATAGTGTATCTTTTAATGTACACATATACAATTTCAGTCAGTCCTCATCCTGAAACTGTTTTTAACCTAGCCAACGGTTTAATTTTGTTCGCAGTCCTAAACCACGGTAGAATTGGGCAGGAAAATAGTTAAAGGACAACGTGTACATTTGATGGGGCGCAATCGTGTTGCGTTTTTTTCGTGTAAAAAGGTAAAGCGCGTGCAATATATATGGCATTGCAGCACGATAAATTGTAGTGCATGTGAAAGACCTCCGATCGAACGGGGATTCGAGAGCTGAGGCCCTTAGGGCAAATTCGGCGTACCCGACTGCTGCAATAGTAATAACTAATATGGTGTTGAAAACAATACTAATCGGTTGAAATGAATCACAGACGGATAATATACACTGGGCACAGGTGCGTGAAGACCGGACATCGCGAGGCACCTGTCTCGCTTCGTTCGCTTCTTTTAGGTTTAAGACCGACGACGATACGTCAACGGATTCGAAAAACGATTCTTGGCGACATCCTACTTATGTGGGGTGTATATGGGAGTTTTTTTTCTGTTTGTTTTGTATGTGGAGTCTGAGGAATTTTCCTTTTTCGATGTAGGTATAGCCGTATAGGGTTTGTTTCGTTTATCGTTGTACACGACCTGTGCACCAGATATAATATATTGACTGTAGTCGATTCGCACCAATATTGACCCAAAAATATAAACAGTAACACGTGCAATTTGCAGTTGCACCAACGTTTTTCACATGCGTTTGTAATTTGTACCAAAGTTAAAATCGATTATTTTTCGATATAAAATATAATACAATATAAGTTATAACTTTTGAAAAAAACTAATTTAATCCACAATACTTATAGAAAATACATACATTTTTTTAAAATCTTAGTATAAACGAAGTTAGTGGATTAAAACAATTGTATAGTATATTCAATTTTAAAAAAACATACCAATTTTCGGTTGCCAGATCGATTGAAATTTGAATTCCACTTAATGTTTTTCATGTTTTATTTGTGTTCTGTCTTGAAATCATAGATTTTACAAATCCCGACCAATATCGTTGACGAAACAATCGAATATTCGATCATCGATACTAATATTGTTATTACATAGGTATTATCTCTTTTTTGGCGCAAATTACGATTCATATTTTCGACTACCTGCGGTGGTGCAGATTACAAACTCCCGATGTATTAAATTACATTAATATACATATTTTCATTACGTAAAAGGTACTTTGAAGTCAACGAATGTATATTGTATATGTTATAGTAACTATTCAATTCCAGAAATTAGTATACCAAATATTGTTTTAGTCAGAAAGGGCAACTCTCTTTACGTCAAAAAGGGTCGTTACCTACGTAATTTTATAATATTATACCTGCGAAATTGATAAAATAAATGTTTTCAATCACTTTTGAGAATTCAAAATCATTAGAAAAAAAAATATTCCATCATAGGAACGATCATCGTAATTATGATTGAGTATGTATAATATTGTATAACCACCTAACGAAATATTCGAACAAATATCGTAAAAAAAAATCACCGAGATTTTTAGTTTCAAAAATTACTCGTACTCCTCATTCGTTTCCGATTGATTCGATGATATATTTTATCTGTTTCGTAATTTTTAAAACGCAAATTCATAAATATTATCCATTTTATCCAACTCGTGATTACACCGTAATATTAACTTTTACGATGTTACTAAAACAGATAACCAGCGAGAATCTGAATACTATGATATATAATGTAATATGTTTTTAAATGTATCCAATCGATTTTGTTGAAAACACACGTATCGTGAAAATCACTACAGTTTCCCGTAGCTTATAACCATTTCCCGCGAAACTACGTAACGGTTCCGAAAATTCACTTAAAAGTTCGGTTTATGTTAAATTCCCGATATCGCGTATAAGGTTACGTATTGAAACTTTTAGAACAACCATCGATCCTTATCTATCGGGGGCAACAGAAAAAACTCATGTGAAAGATAAAAAAAAAACACGACCATGATGAAAAACCAATAATATGCGTACGTACCTCGTTTGACCTCGTCCTGTTAAGAATTTGAAATTAAACGAAAAAAAAAATAATACATAATAATAATAATAATAATAATACAATCGCCGTGGTCTTTGAACGCGCGCACGTCGAGTGATGCGCAAATTGCATATTATAATATTGAGTTTTTTTGTGCAGACGCTTTTCATTATGTTCGCGTACCAGACATGTGCGGTATACGCGCGTTTGTTTAATCTTTCAATTTTAACCGGAATCATTGTAACAGACGAAACGCTGTACCACAATATCGTAATGGATTTTGTCAAGGTGGTACATTCCGTTATACGGCATTATAATAATATATCTGCGACTGCGCGACCGGGTTAACCGCTGCCGACGTTGTTACGTGAAATTAAATTTTAACTATAGGTAATGTATATTATGTGCGAGCCACTTAAAACGTATAACACGTATTAACTTTAATTATGAATACGCAATGCAATCAACTCGAGAGCAAATCTGATTTGCATACGCATTTTAAATGTATTAATTCGAACGGAAAATTCGGAAAATAGAATTCAGCCGCCTACGTTATGCTATATAAATATATTATGTATACTAAATATGTGTGTATACTATAAATATCGTTACAGCGTTTTATTTCACAATTGACTTATGACATTTGCATTGTGTTCATTAATAATTTGCAGCGAACCGGACCGTGAAATTAATAACGAATTCACTAACGCGCACAGCACTCGCTATATATACCTGCCTAGAACACACAATATATCATACAATACAGGGTGTCGCCCTCCGAGGGTTTACCCGTAGCGGCATCTCCTGAGATAATGAAGATACAATTCAAATTCTGTTGTTTTTTTTTTATATAAGACCCGTCGACAAGGACTACAAAGTACAAACATTTCATGTTTTTATTGAATTTATTGTTTAAACAGTTTAAAATGTAATGTTTCGGTAAAAATAAGTTTAAAATATAAATGTTTACGGACCAAGTGTAAATAATACACATTTGTTCTGAAAACAAAAAAAAATATATTAAAAACCACGAGGTTAACGAAGACAAAATGTTGACATTTTCCGAAAAATCAACTCTATAAAATGGCTATCTTCATTTTTTTTTAAAAATAATAAGGTAAAAATTAAATTTGCTAACTTTTTTTACCGAAACATTAAATTCAATAGAAATATCTGTAGTCCCAACTGTTCCCTGTAAGTCTTTTAAAACAGAACTTGATCATCTCAGGAGATATCGCGATTGGTGAATCCTCGGTAGGACGCACCGTGTTAGTACCTCGATAAATAAATTCGTAACGGCAGGTGATCGCAATCGGTACGGCACTCTACCGTGATTACCGCGCCCGCGATATTTCCAACTATTTTTCATGCCAATTAATACACCGATCCGTTTGCTCAGCGGACCGCAGTTTTCCGTATTAAATACGAGATTTCTCAAACCCAGCGCATAGCACTTCGTGTACGGGCGCGGCAATATCATATTAAATACCTACCCGTGTTCGTACACAGAAATCGCATTATTTCTTCCGTCAAATCGTTATATCGACTGGCAAAAGGCGAAAATGAGGCAATACCGACCCGTTGGGGCTGAGCGATATGGTCTGCATTACGTGGCAACCGACAGTTAAAGCATTCGATCGCACAATCGCTTTTCAATGGTGTTCCTCTGACCGTTTCGTATTGAGATTTTTTATTTAAAAACTTCTTCACAATCGACAATGACTTACGGTAACGTTAGAAAACAATAAAATGTTAACTCTAGGTAATAGACTCAAGAGTTCTGATTATTTCTTTTGTTGTCTTTCGGAACTGGAACATTGTCTAAACAACAATATTATTTTATGTTTAATAATTCTAAATATGCTATGTATTAAATGTATTATTTTGTCGCTCCTTGTTATTTAACTTGACAATGTATACTGAAATAACTGTTAAATAACTCAATAACTAAATAACGATGTAAATAGTACATTAAAAAATCTATGTGAATTATCAATATAATAATACCAATGATGAATTTAACGAAAATCAAATAAAATATACAATCAATCAAATAATTAATGAGCTTGATGAGAATGCGTGTGTAAATAAAATTATGAAATGTCAATATGTGTAAATATAAATATCTTATGTAACATTTATGTAATAAACGGACGGTATAATCGATATCAACTCCGTGTACCAGATACAAACATAGATCAGCTAATCAATATAATCAATTCGTGTATAATGTATATTTGTGATTAAGTCATAATGTAACAATTACATTGATTTACGCTGAACAAATAGCGATAATTATCTTGTAATTATTATCTCTGTACTCTGTGCCTACCGAGCGTCTATAAATAAATATAAGACTAGTAGCTAAGTATATAAGTGATACCAATGAAAATTGTATTCCTACTCGTGTATCGCTTATCACATGTTTTTCTGTAATGTTGACAATATGAAATAGGTATACACTTAATACGATTGAAATCCGTCGTGTTTCTTTTATTTGCTTTTCGTGCTGATTGAACAACAATATTTTTCGGTATTAGTTATTGGGTGAGGTATAGCAATTTTCGATTTAACTAGTGTTCGGCCATAACGACGACATTCAATGGAATAAAAATCATTCCTTAAGCTTTAGCAAACATCGAGAGATCAACACTAAAAACAAGAACATTAAAAAAAAGTTGTTTTTGCTCTTCTGAAAAGTAGTAAAATTGTCGCTTTGCCACTTTTACATTTTACTAGTCGATATATGTACATATGTTATTGCAAATGTCACTGTTCAGTGTTCAAATATCGACGTATATGCAAATATTTGCAAGTAAAATGAATTATAGTTTATGTATCTAAGAAACTAACAAAAGCAACATTTTATAATAAATCAAAACTTAAGTAAACATTGACGCAAGTAAGCCTAATTGTTATTATTTCAGATTTAATAACAATACTAAATTATATAATGAAACAATGAGTTTATCGAGTGTACAAGACTATAATTTAATAACCGTGTTTATGAATTATCGTTTTAAAAGGTCTACTAATATACTGACTGGTATGTCATAAATCATAATTTATAAATTAGTACGATAACATAACCCATTGATAATATATTGATATTTTACCTAATGGGTAATATATCGGGATATTTAGTCACCACGAGAAACGAATAAATGGAACTGCAACTGACAGATTTCAATCGTATCAAATGTATACCATATTAGCAACTTTATAAAAGGTGATAAGCGTTATAGCCTATAGGTAGGGACCAAGTTAGTTAAATGACATACACAGTAGACTATACACATACTATGAAAAAGTATTTCGAAAAACATAGTTGTGGTATTTGTATAAATGAAGCTACATTTCAAAAAGCCTTGGACAGATCATTTTTATTTTAATTTTGTACAGCTTATACAATATACAAATAAAGAAAATTCAATTTATGGTAACATAATGATGCCACACAATGATTTTTATAACTTAGAACCTCATTGTATTCATCGTTTACCAATGCCTGGTCCTGAAAAAAAAAATGGAGTAGGTGAAAGATTAAAATGAAATATGGTTAACATCGCATTATAATAATCACCCTTGCGAATGTTTTGACAAGGATTACCTTCTAAATGTATTCACAAGATTCAGAACTTTCTCCGCAATTAAATTTTTTTATGAGGACTTTCTTTCAGTAAAATTATTAAAAAATAGAAAACTGGCTACAACTGATTACTACACTTAAAATAATTGCTCTCAATAACAATTTCTTAGTTCATAACCAACGCATAACTTTTATCTTATCTGTGCTATAATAGCGCTGCTTGTGCGATCGAATGCTTTAACGGTCGGTTGTCCCGTAGTTGTACACCATGTCACACAGCCCCGGGGGCATAGTAAGACCCTCCACGTAGTGCTCCTGGTAATAGCGAGCTCAGTACGTGTGTCAACGCCTTCGCCAAAGGACTCCCCGCTAGCCAATTCCACCGATCACATTCAGCCAAAACGGCCATTTCCAGGGCCAGCCAATGACATTGGTGTCCCTCAAAGCAGAGGAAATCGCACCGCAAAAAGTAATTATCATTGCAGAGATAGTAAGAGAGCAGATCGCGAATTACTCATCTCTTACAGAAAGCTCACGGAGGTCATGAACAAGACACACCTAAAATTAACGGAATGACTCGGATTAAAAAAAAACATTAAAATATTAAATGATACGAGACCATAACTAACCTAGCCCCGAAATGTCATTATTAGCTCCTTTTGCCCTACACCAGCAGACACGATGTGTATACGACGAGTAGCCCCCGCGTCCGCAAAGCAAGGATATCATAATATACAATATAATATATCGTGTTCACGCGACTCGTACATCTTTTACTAAATTAGTTTTGCTCGGCGTCGGCAGGAACGTCTGTCGTCGTATTAATATGTCGTTGTTAAAAACCCGTGGGTACGTGCGACGAAGACGTAATGACAAGATAAACGTTTGAATCGAGAATCACGACGCACCACGGTTAATTGCATTGGCCATTACGCGTTGCGTTTTTCGAATTCGGCAATTAGTGCATACTTCGCATAGTTGGTTTCTTTGTTGAACGCGAACAATGTTATACCGAGGGAAAATATGAAAATATTTTCTAACACCTACAACTGTGTGCGTGTGTGTGGGTGAAACGGATCATTATATAGTTGCAATTATTTAAAGTTCGGACGGGATAAGTAGATGTGGCCTGAACAAGGTATAGTCTAAAACAGATATACCCCGGTCAAAACTTTAAATAACTAAAACTCTATAATAAACCTGTACAACTCCGATACGAGAAATATATGTATAAAGCAATGGTTATAGGAAAAAAATCATCTTTGCTGGCGGTATAAAACTAAATTTATATGGGAGATACTTGAAAAACGACATCTTACATAATTTTCATTAACAGTCATGAAGGGGTTAGAAATATTTTGTGAGTTTATTCTTGTAATAACGTAATAAATAATATTATAAAACTCATCTGTATAAATATTATACAGAAATACTGAGATAAACATAATAGTAAACGATTACGTTTAATTGATCTTACCAATAAGAATATCACTTTAAAAAAAATCCATTTTTATTTTTATTTTTTTTTTGCTTCATTAAACTTTTAATGGAAATCTAAGGTTTTTTTTATAATTTCTGTTTCACCGTATTAATTATAACCATGACAGCCCGTAAAATATTATGCGATAGATAATAACAAAACGATTGACCGCCCCGAGCAGCTAAACAGCAGAATATCAAATAATAATCATACATCATAATTCGACCGGGGCCGTGAAACTCTGTCATGAGAAAATATTTAACTTCATCTAATAATAATATAATACGCATTATCGTGTTGATGTAACGGAACAAATCATCGTAAATTATGGGAAATACCTTCATTCTCATTCTACGTACATCTCTAACAGGACAGAATTTACCTACACGCACTAAGAGCCCTTGTAAATCATGATTTAAAGATCTATAGAGAATCTCATCCATTCGAATACAACCCTCGATGTTTAGGAATAAAACTATGCAAGTGGCTCGATACGATTATTTATCGATTACTTTTATTATTATTATTTAATAGTTGTTATAGAAATTATTATTAAATCTCAAACCTTTCTAGTTACACAGCTGAACAGGATGAATTTTTAACCTTGCCCACCTACTTTTTTGGCTATAAATTATAATAATGTTAAGCTTGGGATTTTTTTTTCTGTCTATATAACTATGAAACTTATGTTTTTTTAACCTTTTTTTCAAGCCAACATAAGGATGTTCTTTGGCTGTACAAGATTTGTTTTTTCAAATAGCAACACAATGTTTCTTACACAAAATATTATTTGGTTAATTTTCTGGAAATTTTGAAGTAACGTAGTCAAAAATTGTACCAATACTTTCGAAATTATTCAAAATTAAAATTGCGTGTTAAGAGGGTAAGAACCTCAGTATTAACGGTAACGTGTAAATACAAATCATACCCTTAAGTTGGCACGAAAAAAAGTTATGTAAAATATAGTTTTTACGGTTACATGAAAATTAAAATAATAAAAAGCCAAATTCAAGAAATTGTACGGATAAAAAAAATGGTAAGCATGGTTAAAAGTAACTCTGTGTATACATATATCTGTAGGCGATTGAAATCGCGCCGTATCGTGCTTACCCGACCGAATTTATCATTTGTATATACATGCCTACATTTAAACATCGACGATCGTCGAACGGTAAACAATAATACAATATACCCTCGTCGTCTTCGTCTTAATATTTTTATTATTTATTACATCACGCAGTCACTATATACGTATAATATATATATATGTTCGCTCCGCAATGATTGAGTTTGCACCTCCCGCCGCCGCCACCGCCCCGTTCGTTCTCCCCGTGTGTCGATCGCAATATTTACCGAATAAATGTCAACAAAATAAGCGCAGCCGTGTGCAAGTGTTCAGTCGTGATTGCCGAACGAATTTAGCGCTTTGCTACACCGTACTACATTGTAATACGTGTACACGGGGCGTGCGCGCGAGTTCTCTCACCCGTATATTTACGTAATCTCGCGTCCATGTCTTCTGCAGTATATTTTTATTTTCAAACAAAATTAATTTCTTTTCACGTCTCCGCCGTCGGTGCGACCTCGGCGAACATTACTCTCCGAACGATTCGTTGGAACAAATAAACATTGTATAGCAGGCGTATCACGCACGGGACCCGGACGACGACGGCCTAACCGACCCTTTGACGCGCGACCGTATAATCATCGAGCTGTGTGCCAACACCTGTCTCGGTTGCAGATTTTTTTTGGGGAGGGAAAGTAAGTGCGGTAAATCGCACATCATATTACATAAAAATCATGTTTGGAGAGGGCTGCAAGGAGGCGTTGCAAGGGTCCCACCCTTCCTCTTCATTCCCGCATGATACATCGCTGACCTGCCCTACCTACGCGATGTCGTAATCAGGAGCGTGTTGCAGTGACGAAATGGAAGGTTCTGGACGCTCATTGCTTGCCCTCGATTTTCGAATTATCACCTACCGCAGACGAGCCAAATGTTGAAAGTTTAATTTAAAGGGGTGTCAAACCTTTTGCAAGGACTGGACAACATTATGCGAGTAGAAATCGTCGTGGGCCAAATACATTTTGACAATACCAATACATTTTACGTATAACTTAACCACGGTGAATAGTGAGTGGAAAAATGTTTACAATTAAACATTTAATTTTAATTAATAGAAGAAGATAATTTTGAAATGACAATAAATCCGGTAACAATAACACATTCATACTATACTATTCAGCTAATTTCAATTTTAAAGTTTAGTTTATTTTTTATATGTTGAATTTTTATATTCTTAAAATAATTTTTTTTCTCAAAACCTTATCTAATTAATCGATGGTTTTGAAATTTAAGTGAGGGCCGCGGGTTGGAAACCCCTGCCGTTAAACCATGCATAATAAATAAAGCACTTGCATGAAATTATTTGAATCGTGATTATTGTTTTTGTGACGACATGACATTTTACATATTTGTTCGTATACCTACGTACGAGTTATGTTTCAATTGTTTAATTGTATTGCCGCCATGACGTATTGCATTGTGTTCCGGGGAAATTTATCGAGTGAAAATTGCACCAGCTAGAGCAATCCTTTTATTCGTACAATTTCAGCGAGCGAACACATCACGCGAACGTATAGGGCTGTTAACAATCGTAGAACAGATACCGGACTTTTATTTCTGTGTATTATTAAAATAGCGTTCTGCAACTACAATAGAACGGGGTCACCACAATCGCGTCGTTCCGCTCGTAGCGTAATGTACGTGGGGCGATGGGTGTCATGCCCCATTTGACCTGTTTTTAACGGACAGTTTTTTTACAATAATAATAGAATAGTATCGTCAACACTGATGCATTTATGTGCGAATAAATATAAGTTAAACGAATGTCGGTATAATTGAGATTTAATGGCTGATAAACTTTTGGGCCACAAAATGATCCGCGTTATCCGAGCAAGATTTAAAGCCATTGATCGTTCTATACCACCCCTTAAAACCGGTTTTTAAGCATTTTTGTTACCCTGGACGCCTAACGTGAATGGAGAAAAAATAAACTGTTATTACAACTTTTTTGTTGACATGTGTCGAACATTATGAGGTTGTATTTTTGTAGCCAAAATATCTTATGACAGTGCGGTAATCTGCAGCGTAAATAAAAAAAAAGGTCGGCTGAGATATAGGGATGGGTCTTTTAAACTTAAGACCTATGTACCGTTGCTCTCTAAAAAACGATTCTGAGTGAAAGAGGTCTGTTGGATCAGTTTATATTTCTAAAGATATAATGGTAGAATCCAATTTCTTAATAGGGTTGGTTGAACATTTAATGTTATAAAGTTTGCAAAAAAAAAAATGTTCCGAAAATTATGAGATTTCTATTAAACGTTAATGTCGATGATACATGGACAATGATTCAAGGCGCTACGGTTTGGAATAACAAACAAATAAAGGTAACCTTATGAAAAATAAACAAGTGGATAGTGCGTGACGAAAATACTAGACGGTGCAGGGTTCGATCCTTGGTCTCGGTTGCAACAATTTGCAATCTTTACTCCGTGTTTCTCGATTAAAACCGTTGAGATATTGTATAAAAGACCATCTCGAAGTACCAACTTGAAGACATTTCCTTTCAGAAAAAAAATACTCGGTTTGTATACATAGGAGCAATCCTACTGATCGAAATCGTGTTCACAGGTGACAGACGCAAAAAAAAAAAAAAAAAAAACACTCCTCGTGATAAAACCAATACATTCCTTGTTTCGTTCAGAATCTAAAATGCGCGCATCACGATAAAACCAATACGTTCCCCGTTTCGCTTAAAATATTGAAACGGTTACTGTGGTAGTAATAATATATTATGTGCAAATATAGATTCTAGATTACCAACTACAGACGATGAATTTTTATATTTACAGAGGTAAGAAAACATGTATGCAGGCATGACAATTATACTACATAATGAAATCCAGCAATAGATTAAACCTTTGCCGGGTAATAGGCTAACATCGATGTGAAACGTGTTCCGGCACCGACCATCACGTGACCGTTACGATGCAAGTAAATAGTGGATGGAAGCAGCTCCGAATCGCATAAAAGTGGATCGTCGGGTGGGTACATTTTTTATACGTGACCCGGAAACCAAAGAAAACCTCATTACACCGCTGCGGTTTGAGCCCTGGAATAGAGAATAGTGTACACCGGCGATTCTCAGACTGTGGGCATCCAATATATAAAATAACCAACAAGGTGTTTTTTGTAAAAATCATCATGATGATCGTTGTTGAGAATATTACAATTGATAAAAGTTCAGGGTTGCCGATAAAAACGTACGGTTTATAATATGAAATTTGTGAGGGGAAATTTTAATTTATAAATGTTTCTACTTCTTTTTAATGTTGTCATGATAAAAGGATCGCTCAAAGTCTTTGTTACATTACGGGGGGGTCGCGGCCATAAAAATATTGAGAACCGCTGGACTGTATACAGTCTCACTTTTCCAAAAACGATTTCATTTCGGTGATGGTGTAGGATTTCGCGTATTTCGTACGTTTTTAATTATTATTATTATTATTATTATACGTGCGTGCGCCGCACCGTGTATATAGTATATTATCCCCGAGGCCGCTAACATTTATAGAACATTATACGCGATTATACTCATTGTTTGTTTATTAATTTTCCACGCCTCGCGCATCGCACATGTGAGTATATATTTCGCCGAGAAAATCCGAAAGATTGGATTTCCAAAACGTATTCTCAATTATTTATCCGTATACGCGTGTGTTATTGCTTTTATTATCTATTATTATATAGGTTTTCATTGGTCACCGAATTTTATTTTTAGCGCAAATATATGTAATATCATGACGTAGTGTTTTTTTTTGATAAAATGTACGTAAATATATTATAAATATTATTTTTGACCATTTCTTTGTACAACGTGGATGTGCAATGGTCGCGGTACTGGAATGGGCCCTACAATATATAGCTATACGTTATATACCACACATTGTGTACCGAGAAGAATAGTCATACACTGTAACGAGACTACACATATAATATGTACATTTTAACGGTGTAATGTAAGTTTGTTAACCGTCGGCAATGAGGTGGGATTTTGTAATTGATACGATAGAATTAGGAGCGATAGGTGAATAATATATATGCTATTAGTCCCGACGAGATTCCTGAAACGTAACGCGACAACGAGAGATTATATTGGTTGCGCGATGCTATTTACGAACCATAGTTTTCAGCCGTTGAATCAAAAGCCATGACTATACGTGCTTCTGTCTGTGATTTTTATCATTTATATTCATTCGAATTGATTGCAGGAAAAAAAAAAAAATGCAAATTAAAAATATTAGTAGGAGAAGCTAAAAAGTAGCGGGGTTCCCCACCCCCCCCCCCACTCCCCGCAAACTCGAGCACTGCGCGTGGGTGGGTACAATTGGTCTGTATATTTATGTATTATATATACTCGGACGGATATGGTGCACGCGACTTATTATCGTGTGCGGTTCCGTTGGCACTCGCCATAACCGCTACGTCGCGACAAAGGATCTCGTCGTTCCGTCATAATATATTGTTTACATTAATCCGGTCTCGGCGACAGTTGACACTGGACGTTATTGAAGGATTATTATCGTTTTACCATTAATCGTCCGTCAGATCTGCACAACAAGCATCGAACCACGGTATTATAATAATATTATATCGTCTGCAGTCTTGACAACGACTCTTTCAGTGTTCGGTACAACAGTTAACTGCACTGTTACGGTATAGCCGCGTATATATACTTCACAGCACGAGCGTACGCGAGCACGCGACTCGTTAACGTTAACGTAGTACAGCGGAGTCAACAAAGTCAACACTATTAACTGTTGTGTAAAAATGTTTTTGTTGTAGCTATTTTTTTTTCTCTTCTTCCCCTATACTGGCTATACCATCAATTTTCTGTATAATCTTGGATGGTCGTTATGATAGTTTTACAAAGCGGTAAACTGTGACACTTATGTTTGTAAAAAAAATAATAATACAATTGTTGATAACCATTTTCCGCAGCACATCGCGTCAGACTTTCATCGAGTTCGACTAAATTAAATGTTAACGTGGCTATCTTTTTTTTCAAGTTCGATGTCTTTCAGCCTACGCACATTATTGCATCTTATGTACGTGACGATGACAGGCCGACAAATCGATAGCTCTTGTATTAATTTGTTCGCCATAGAAGTATAAGCATGTGGACAGGACTGTAAGGAGGACAATGCGCACTAGGTCGCATAAAAAGAAAAATTGTCAGACATGTTTCAGATATCCTGCAGATTCAGTGCACAATAACCGGATTATTAAACTACAAGTTCAACATTGGAAAAACGTATTAGCAGTCGATGAATCGTAAAATAAATTAATAAAATGAAAATAATTAAACCTTTACTAGATTATGACGTCCGTTTTGACATTCGATAAAAGGGCCATATGCACTTATTGCACATACTATACTCGCGTACAATTCAGGACTTGATCACTTTTGTAAATTGCATTATATGGAATGTGTCTTATAATTTATAACTTATTAAATTTACTATACATAATGAACTCGAAAAAATACCAATACAGTATACATTTGAAATCACATTTCATGTGTGACTTAGTCATAAGGTGGATTTGCTTTCACTGGTTTTTACGATCGTGCAATTCGTTCAAATTCTGTTTGACGGGAAAAAATCATCTTGGATTATCCAAGGGCCGTCTTTGAAGTACTAAAAAATAATAATAAAGTGTCCCGGAATAAAACTATATTTGACAATTGATAAACGGTCGTTGTCATAATACATACCATTTACAAGACTTTGTGGCGGAAATGAATTGTATTTTAAGCATGTAAATATTAATATACCTAGATAGTGCAATCGCCAATCGGTGCGATAAACATTTTTCTTCAAACTTTAAAATGGTTTTATAATACATAATTGTAAAACTATGTGTTGTCCAGGTAACAATGTAATGACCATTTCGTTTATCATTTTGTATTTTTAGTATCTTATAAAACATGTTTTTCTTTTGTTACGACGATGCAAGTTATGGGATTATGTTCGATACTTTGGTGACCTATCCAACTATAGGTGGGTCGCCTTTAAAAACATATGCTACGCAAGTAGCAAGTCCACAGATTTACCATAACCGATGTTATACTTTCTTGTAATTCACAGTGCCCTTCAGAGCTATGCTGAAACGTAAATAAGAGCGAAAAAAATTCACATAAAAATCGTCCATTCTAGATTATTTGATAAAATAATCAATAAATAAATACTATTTCGATTCAATAGTACCCATACAATTCACTCCATTACATCATTCACAGTTGCTTTCATTTAATTATCCATCGATTTTCTAACTAGATAGAATCGTACCGACATGGGCTTAATATAAAATTTAAATAAGTCATAATAATAATTTGTTAACGATAATTAAATATCCAACAAATAAAGGAAATATATAGGTGTATATTTGTTGTTTATTAACAACATAGTTTTAATTTACTGAGACAATAAACTAAATAATTGTAATGATTCATTTCTATGAATAATAATAATAATAATAATTTATTTAAATAAATAATTAATTATAATTAACAAAGCACCTCAAAGAGGTATAAGTTGAAACTTGAAAGTAAGTAAATTTAAAATTGTAACAGTATATACATTAATTGTTCATTTTATAAATACTTGAGTTTATAGCTGAGCGAGAAATAGGAATTTTACTTTTTTTTAAATGATTGTATTCAAAGTATAGACGACCAACCGGTCTATTATAGTCAAATAAGGTGTAAGGCAAAGATGTTTAGTTATTGTCATTCAAGAGAATGACTGGAGTTAAATCGGAATATTTTCAGAACAATTTCTTGTAAGAACTATAAAATATAATAAAATACAAATTATAAATAAACGTAAATAACATTTTGTTAAACCGTCTGACTTGTTATTTAATTTTTTTTTAACCTTATTCATGAGTTTCCATAAATAGAGTCTCGTTCATAGAAACAAACAACAATTTAAGTCACTTTAAACACGTAGTTTGTACAAAATTGTATAAATTATTTTAACTTCTCGGAAAAGTATTTCTTCCGAAATCAACTGCAGAGTGAAAAATTGAGTGCTTGACGTAATTGACTTGTACACTATACAATATACATAGGTACATAAAAGGTGTTGCTGAATTATTTTATTTATTATCATCAAACAAATGTCGACAACAACGACTAGCGATAGTACGATAAAAATGTTGCATCCGTGCATGTATTAAAAATATTACGCTAAATCATTTAACACCGTATTAATAATACGTATAACGCTGTAACATAAGACCAATAAACAAACTGCACATCGGTAAATTATAATGATGACCAATAATAACCGACCTTGAATTATTATTGCATGTGAGATTTCCTAATCGAAAATTGTGAACGGTTAGGAATCAATGTGTGTGAGCTGCGGAAAATTTAAAAACTCTATTGAAAAAAATACCAAACACGAAACAAGATATTTTTTGAAAACAATATTGCGCCGCACATCCGGTGTAATAACGAAATAATTTACCTATGGAGATCGCGAGTCTCTAGTACGTGGGACTTATTCAGCATAGAATAATGAAAAAGTTGTCGTCTCTCCCGGTGGGAATATGATATTGTACCCGGGTCGTTCTTTGCAATTTTCTAGAAATACATGGAAATTTGCCCGCTAAAAGTTCTATTTATGTGTTCAATTTACAATTTATAAAGGAGAGGTATGTGCGCATGCATCACTTATAATATAGCAATAGCACTTATTCCGGCCGGAGAACAATAAAAAATGTAATATAATGTAATATACCATTTTAAAACTTATGTGCTGATAAACCAAGGTGCATTCTAAAGATTTCATAGCGTAAAGTATAAATGTGTTGAAAAAATAAATGATATTTTATGGTGCATTTTTATTATGTATAAAAAAACATTGTTATCGTTAAAAATCTCACGTAGAACAAACGCTTATATGATATACGTCTATACATGTGTCATGTATGTATAATATAATACCTATATCATCATTTTTTCATTGGAAATGTTTATAACACTGTACTTTTAAATTATTTGTTAAACATATAATAATAATAATACTTATATCGCCCGTTCTTTGAATTTGAACTCGATGAAAAAAACACAAATAAAATATCCGCCGGAATGATAGTGTTAATAAACGTCTAAAAAGTAATTGATTTTGCATTAAATTATCAACAGAGAACAGAGTAAGTTGTACATTATATATACATAATGAATACATATAATATAAATATATAACTAGCGATTTTCGTCAGAATTAATAATATACGTATAGTTTAATCAATCAATAAATTATTAAGTATACACGCGTTATATATAACGTGTTAGACTTGTAATTTTATTCGAAACGACCAAGGAGAAAAACCCAAGGATTTTTGCGTTCAGAATACAGTCAAATGCTAAAGTGTGCCTGATTTAAATACAATTATTTAATAAGGTAAATCTAATTACGTTTTTTCCGTACATCATATTTTTCGATAAATCAACTATCAAAAACAGTGATTATGAGAATTCAAAACTGGAGTTTTAAACAGAAAGCTGGTAAAAATTAAAACGTATTAATTTTCGTTACACCTTTAATGAATTATATATAATACGCATACACGTATATGATTATCGTGTAATAATTAAAGATGTATAATTATTATCACCGAAAATGTTGATATTCCAGCAACACTATGGGAACATTCGATTACATTGAATTATTAATAACGACATAAACGATAACTTAAAATTAAAATTATAGCTGAGTGAGCCGAAAAATGCCGGATTATCATTTATCACTATCCTATATCAATCATGCACATACAGCACTTAATTGTCATTTGTCATAACTTCACGAGTGTTAAAATGGTCTATATACATCAGTATAGTTGCTGTCCGTCTACGTGGCAAAATTGTTAAACGAGATAAAATTATTTAATGTGCTATTGATTTAAAATCGGTAGAAATAATTTTACCAAAAATGTAAAAACAAATCTGTGCAACAGTTTACCATAATTGTAATTTTTTTTCACTGATTCTTAATGATTTACAATAGGTACCAATGTGATTTCTTTAGCAACACACTCGAACGAACGTTTTAATTTTATCGATCGATGAAACCCAATTGTTGTGAAAAATTAAGAACCGATTTATAGTTTTTCAAAAGTTAAACGAAACTTTACAATTGCCACGCTATATAAGCAGAATCTAATTTAAAAAATAATCATAAAATCTAACAAAGCTTATAATATCGTGTATATAATTAGATGTATTTCAACAGAATAAAATCGAACAAAAAACAATTTAATGGAAAAAATATTTATTTTTATGGCCGAGTAAAATATATAATGCGATAGTAAGAACGACTTTTTTATTGGTACTTGGTAATACAAGTAAAACCATATTGGTGATTTAACTATATATTATTAATTTATTTGGTTTTATAATAACGTTAACTGTACTTCATGTTTATACTTCTATAAGTGTAAGTCTTTGTAAAACCAATAAATTACTCGCTCCATTTAGAATATAAAATGTAATTTAAAAAATTGTTGAGTTATTGTATAAATTGTACCTGCACGTAGAATTATTTTAACTTGTTTTAGAAATTAAATATATGAGAACACCTAGATTCATAAGCGATAAGTAATTATTTTATAAATTATAACCATCCCATAAAGAAGGGTCGTACTCGTTAAGATTTATATACACTTAAATTAATTTCTTCGGTTTGCTTTTCACTTTTTTTTTCACTTTTTCTATGCACTTAACCGAATTGATGTAGTTTATATTAACACGGTATAGTATGTTATTAATAAAGTAAAGGTCTAAATACTATATATATATATATATATATCTATATATATATATATATATATATATATATATATATATATATATATATATGTATTACGAGTGAAATAACTTAAATAAATATTTAACCTTTTCAATTTACTACTGAATTTAAAATTAAAAATACTTTATTTGTATCATTCAGTATCAATTTCATCATCGCAGCCAAGCTTTTCGTCGAAATTTAAAACAACATCCATTTATGTATCCAAGCTGCCGGGTGTCTTAAATTGTAAGATAAAATTAAAAAAATCTTCTTAATTTTATGATGCATTTATAACAGAATTAAATTAATAAAAAATGACGATCTCAGTTTCAGTTGTATGCAGTTAAATTACCAACACATGCAGTACATTTATGACTATATATATATCGGAGACCACTGCATTTTCCGAACTAACTCCTCGATTGTGGTGACTGGTAGTAGCTGGCAAATTCGTGTCGTAGTAGTTTATTTGCCTTTGAGGTCTTGTGAAAAGGTTTTCATTTTTACGAGTGGTCCGGGTGCTTTTTTGTTTCCTATATTTTTACACAAGCCGCCAATACTGTATACGTATGTGCGTCAGAGTGGTAAAAATCGAATTTCCAGCCATTAACTTGTTCTTTTGGTTTGATGAAAATAATGAGGATTGACCATGTGATGTGGCGTAATATAACGTAGGAATGATTTTATGAAAATAGATGTTATCCCCACGTCCGTGAATTTAGCTCTTCAACATTTTAATTCGATAACATTTAAAATTGTGCCCATGGTTAGCAAATAGTTAGCAAGAATTTGCGAGACTATTTTTAAAATTTACGAGTACGAATTATATATCATATATTGCATAATTCTGCAAAGCAGGGCCAATTCACGCAGCCATTCAAAATTGTTCCACAGACCTTTCTAAAATTGTTCCTTATAGTTAGCAATATGTTACAAGTCCGGTCCCGCAATTTCCAAGTGGATCCCTTGGCCAGGGCGAGCTTTCAAAGTCTTATACCTGTAATAATTGTTTGCTCATCCTAGGTAGGATTTTCAATATTATCGAAGTGTGTTGAAGGGCTTACTTCACGAACTTTTTATTCCCATAGTAACTATCTATTAACTTTGATTATAAAATAACTAATATTCTATATTCAATCCTATTTATAACATTTTATTAATGTGAAATTTTCTTATACACGACTGAATCCACGAAATCCTATCGGCGACTTCATACATGTTTGAGGTTTGTTGATCTATTTCGTTTGAATCGAAATGTCTCTTTTTCTTATATTAAGTTCTTATATTTATTCTAACTTCTTTTTTTCTATTCAGTTATGAAAATACTTTCCAAGTATTTTGGATACATCGCATATCTATAGTTTTTATTGAATTCAATTTACGTATTCTATAACCGATTGATAAATTATAAATACATATAACAATATAATATTCAGGAGGATCTGGAAAATTGTATTTTGAAATATTTCCCCTCGATTTCCAACTGATGAGCGTCGTTAGATTCATCGGAAATATCGATAATTAACATTAAAAGGAACTTGTAATATCCAAACAAAAACGGCTTATAAAATGTTTACACAATTTTATACTGGTGTTGATGAATATTAATTTATTCTAAGTTCAAGGGCGTATTTGGTATGTCTACATTAACAGTGATAATGATTCTGTATTCTACCAGCGAGCGCTCTGTAACCCGTTTTTCATGAAATTATTGTACATGATGCGGATTAATATTCTGCATTTTTTTTATTATAATTATTATACTTGCAACTTCTCGGTTTTAATCGAGCTTCGCGAGACGGACCCGCAGAGTAAGGTTCGCCAACCCGTGGCCCAGACAACTGCCGGAGCACACTTGTTTTTTTTTTTTAAACCAGACGAAAAGGAGGAATACATTTTAAATAAGAATAATAATCAAAAACAACTAAAACAGCTTTTTTTTTTCTTTTTATTAATTTGTAACTCAGTGAAAATTGAGTGTCGAGATGACCGTGCGGCATAAAACTCGAATACATGAATAAAATTAGGATATCTACCTAAAACACATAAGAATAGTAAAATTGTAATAAAAGACGAGTGTGGGATCACCCTAGTGATCCACTATATTTGACATGTTGAAATAAACCTCTTATTCCGAGGGGACCAGTTATCACAATAATTGCTCAGCGACACGTGTGAAAGAAAAAGATGACCGACCAAGACAATAAGACAAAAAAAAAAAATACATGATGATAATAATAATATTAATAAGCTATACCTAACATATCGTCCGTCCACCACGTATCAGTCCATCGCCCCCGTTGCAGGTGACGCCCTCGTTATTTCAGGGATATACTACCCCTGCACGGTTAGATGGTTGGTGGAAACTTCAAGAATTAATTATAATCCCCGGACGGGAACAAGAATAGTGAACGGGCATGCGAGGTACACTTTTACCGGTGATGTTGATTTACCGTTGTATTAACGGGCCGTTATCGATTACGGAAGACGGAAGATTGGGATCGTGGCGCGCGCGTAGGGGGAAAACGTCCACCACCCCGGCGACGGAGGTTAACGCAAAGCAGCCCGCGCGCGCGTTATCTCGATTGACTTATTCGACCGTCACATACATGATTGTTCCGAAACGTCAAGAATGTAATTGCGCTGTGCAGTGGAGCAAAGCGAAGCGCTGCGGCTGTGCAAAGCAAGTCGAACTTCTCACGTGTACTTCCCGGTAAACATTTATTTTTACGACAGCGAAAACCTTATGGAAAATTCTCCGTTTTTCTCAAATGTTCGGAAAAATATTAAGAAATTCAAAAAAGGACCCCCTCGCTCCGAGGTGTACCAACTAGACGAAATTTCCGACCAGATAAGCACCAGGTTTACATAAATCAGAGCATTATGATTTCCCTCTGGTCAAAAGCGTGTACGCAGACACAAATAAAGAAAAAGACGTAATGATAAAACCAACATACGTATCGGACATTAATTCGCTCGGAATCTAGAGCAATACATTTCCGAAAGTCAGAAATATCTCGCATAATCATACGCCAGTTGAAAATTTAAGTATCGTAAAAAACCCAACGAGAAGACGCAGAATATGTTTTTACTTTTCAGATAACAGGTCAGCTTAGCTCCGATACTAAAACTAACTACACCAAATTGGTTCCACCGAACACGGATTCGCTATTTGTAAGACAACGCGCATGCGGGTGTGGCATCCTCTTGAGGCCTTGTTTTTGTATGTTAACGCGCAACAGCGATTTACAGAACCGAGTGTATAAGATGTATCATATTATTTCCATCGTATCAAAGACCGAAAGTGCCGCAGGTAATTTCATAACATCAAACAAAACTAATTTCATCGTCACACGCTCATGTATATTATATTATGATACGTTTGTATTACTTATATTTTACCGATCCTCGGATAGAGACGTAAACTCGAGTAATTAGTTACAATTACATTCACGTGGTGTTCTAGTTAATTGTGTCCACGACCTAAACACGAAATTTCTAACAGGATTAATTACGCTTGACATTTTTACCATTCTCGTTGTGTATTTACACCATATACAGTTTACTTTTCACGTATGAATCACTCAAAACCTTGGGAAATATTATTATTAATTTTTTTTTTTACATTTCAAACACGTGCTGTTCCGTACGTGTATATGTAATGTTTGCATTGTGAATAATAATATATAGTACAAATATTCAAATGTATATTAACATTGTGATACGCGATATTTTTACCGGTATAGCTGACGTTTCAATAATAGTTTTATGGATAAGAGTTAATCATTTATCATGACTGGTATTTACAGAATCATTTTTGACACGAAATCGTCTACAACGAACAGCTTAATTTGATTTATGATTTCGGTTTAATACTCATTTATTATTATTGTTTACCGGCTGTATATTTTTAATGGGTAGCAACAATGAAGTCTAACATATTTTTTGTACTGTTTATATTTTTACACCATGCTACTAATATTTTATAGGTACTAATCATCCGATCAACAAATTGTTGGGATATTCTTGTATAATATACGTTGACAAATGGCAGGTACATTATTTTTAATTAAATGTTGTACACACAATGTAAGATATAATTATTTAATTAATAAGAAAAATAGAACTTCTGATAACCATACATTTACATTATTTAATATACATAAATAATTTGTTATGTACCTTGTGGCTTGTAAATAGGAAGTATAAAATATTCACACAACTCAGTAACAGTTTGTATAACTTTTTGCCGAATAACTATTTATTCCAGTAAGTGTATCTATGCGGTGTATATATAAGTATATTATCTTTACTCAAAAGTTTTTCAACCGAAAATTTTTAATAGGTTTAACATTAATTAACTTGTTGTAAAACGTATTGTTTGACTTAAGCTGTCTGAAATAATCATAATATGATAGACATGTTTCCCATTTTTAGGCACCAAATAAAGTTTAAAAGTTATTCAATGCAATTGTTTTAATATTGATTTGAAAATGAATAATATAGGTAATGATTTGATATAAAAATGGCCAATAGGGGTTTCGATTATTTATGACTTTATGAGTAAAACAGAGTGATAACTCTTAATAAAATAGTTGAGGTTGTTTTTCTCGTTTAATTGGTGCCAATCATTTCGTAGTATTTTATTTAAAATAAATGAAAAAATAATATTATATAAGTACTATGCCATTAAAAATCTTTATTTCTATTTCAATTATTGAAATATTTGTTTTTAGATATTAAAAACAAACTAAATTTTTTTAATGATTAATGAATCATACAGCGCTTTTAAGATCGTAAACACTGGTGTGGGTATATAATAAGTGCGTGTGTGTATGTTGCATACTTCAAATCCAAAGGGATAACTTAATTTATAACCTACTCTATTGTACTTTGTGTTCTATTTATAGGTACTCACGTGTACGGACGGGACAGCATAATGTGTAGTACAATGAGGTAATTTACGTGTTCAGAAATTGTTGTTACTCGATTAAAATTATAAATGAGGCAAATAATTGTACATAAAATGATAAAACGCAAATACGTTCCTGCAGTGGGATACGATTAAAACATTTTCTTTTGTACTTTTAGTGATTAAAATAATATATTATGCTACGTTTTCCGAAAAAGGCACGAGTCCACGTACTCATCCACATTATACACGCACTCGTTCAAACGTACTGTCAGAGTGTGATATAATGTAATTTTTTTTTATAGTTTCTATGCCCGATTTCGTTTATAATTTTATCTTTCTGTAACACAAAACTTTAGTTTGAAAAATAAAAATTGTTTATTATTATGTATTATGCGGCATAGACGATTAAAAATCACGCCAACCAAGTAAAAAATAGTAATAATAGTATAATTCATTGAGATCGAGACATTGTGTATTTGAATCGTATAATGCATACATTAATATGTATCGATACGGCCGCGATGAATAATAAACAATGTAGAGGTTTGCGCATTTCAAGTTCAAATATTGCTGATTAATACGTATAATATGAGAATATATGCGCCGTACTTAAAGTGTATACATGGATTTCATACGAATAGAATATAATATTTGTATGTTCAACACATGATGACACCTTGGGGACGATTCGCGTCAGCGCATGAAGTACGCCAAGTAGTTTCTCACTCCGGACTGTACGCTCGCATGCATATTACAATAATACAATATACTGACTATGTTTATAATCGATTATTATTATTTTTTGTGCTCACCGGGTATAACCGCTCTCAGGCGACGCACTAAATATAAAATAGATAGTATTCTGCACGCACACGTGTTATCCTTGAGATTATAGCCATATAAGCGGGTATAGTATATTTTTATGCACGCGTGTAGGTGCAATCCGGTGTTTTTCTTCAACTTTTTTTCCCTTCGCACGGAACATATGCGTGAATGCACGTTTTCCGATTTTTGCTGCACTCGGTACGTTTTTGACGGTTAGTATTCGATTCACATTATTATATTATCACGATATTTGTTCGATGGAAGTGGCTGTCCGAGGAGTGTACCCGAAATAGGTCGATAGACACGCGGATTTCGAGACGCGAAAATCTGACATTTTCCATCCTGATAGATCGGCGCGCAAATAGGAGGAATATTATTGCTTTGCAGATGCATGCTTTAAAGGATATAAATTATTTTAATATAGACCAGAGGTCCCTAAGCTGTTGGCCGTCACACAAAACCTGGTAGCAACTATATTTTTGATTGTTTATCATGAATGCAAGAGAGCGAAAAAATAAAGGTAATTTATTATTGGTCGATCGTCAACACTAAAAAAGTTCGAAACGGGTCGTACCATAAAAATTTTAGAAACCTCTGTAGACATTTCATCGTTCCACAGCCTAAAGCAATGCAATCTGATTGCGTTCGTAGTCGAAGACCAAAAAATAACTTGAAAAATGACGTCGTGCAGTAAAAACTCAAACCCCGTAGAATTATACAACTGTGTTGGAATATTATATTTTCAAATTCATCTATTGAAGCAGTGATGTGTATGTATGCGTGTGTGGGTGTTTGAAACTTTACACTTATGGCCAGAAACGTAATTAGGATTAAAACGCTCCTGATCACTTTCGGATATAGTTTGTGATTTAAATAAAAATATTTATTTAATGAACTGTTACAAATATAATAATTTTTTTAGTACCTAGTCAAAGATTTTTAAGGGGAACCCAGTTTCAAATTCCCACTGGAACTGTTACGGCACCTACATAAATGAAAAGGAAGAACGGCACGTTGTCTCGACTATATGCCTCTATTTGAAACATAATATAAGATCGGCGGTTATCAAGGAGTATTGTGTACTTTTTAGAATATGTGTGTTTTTTTGAACCCATATAGTATGCGTTAATCAGATGAAAACCGTACATATTATTATAGCGACCTTTGGTTTTCTAATAATATTATCTCTACGTGAAATTCTACAGTGTCGTTCAACAGTACAATAGTGTACCTATATAATTTAGGGCAGTGGTTCTTAACCTTTTCTAGATAAGACGTATGGTCTCGGGCTCCCATTCAAAAAGAAAAACCTCTGATTTTGGTTATTATTTTTATGTTTTCATGTTAATCGTAATAGTATTGTACCGTCATCGTGTTACATTGTAGTATAAATTACAAATCGTGTGTGGCCAAATCATTTGTAAATGATAATTTTCCTGTTATTCGAACAAACATTTCAGAACCGTTTCACGGGTCCCCGAGCTACCGTCAGTCAACCGTTGGCGTCCGTGGACAAGACACCTCGGTAAAAGGTGTTTTGAAATCGAAAAAATATCCCGCATGCACGCAGGGTCGTTAGAAAGCCCGCCTAATGCACGTGCAAGATTATACGGGTGTATTGGTTTTAAATTTGAAGAACGTGCCGCGTGCGGTGTATCACGACGACGGGCGAGACGCATGGCGCGATTAACGGAATGTTTTAAATACCTGTGCGCTCGCACGCACGCGGGACCCCCGAACGTGCACGGAAGAACACGATAAACGCATCACAATAACAACACACCCTTGTACTGTTATTGTTGTAGTAGCAGTGTACGGCGGGGGGGGGATGGGGGGGAGGGGAAATAAATAATGCGGCGCAACAGGGCGCGCGCGGTAAAGAATTCACGAAGAAATGCGGCAGCGACCGCATGCGGGGGCGATGATTGGAAACGAAATAAAAGCGACCGATTGTGTTCGTACACGGCATACACGGGGGTTCAAGTGAACCGTCGCGATTTGTGCGCACGCGCGCTGTTGACCCGCCGGCGCGCGATACTCGTGCTGGTAAACGTACACGATAATATTACGACGTCGTGCGCAACACACCGTAGCTTAACGTCCGCAGTGTTATAAACTCGAAACGTATCACGGCCGACGCACAGCTCGACGTCGCGCTATCAATTATAATATAGCCCACACGTGTTGTATCCGTCTTGTACGCAGACGTACGAGGCACACTGGCGTTCGGCAGTTCAATATTGATGTTGCGTCGTCAGCTAATTATGTTCGAACGTTATCCGCGTTCTGTTGGTCGGTTTTTGTTCGGGATATATACATTTTTATCGATACGCCGTGCTTCGTCGGAGTCTCATCGGAGCAATGTGGATAGACGCACCCGACCGTCAGGACGACTATATAATATATTATATAGCAGCAAACACTTCCCTACTCGATAAACGCGTCCGTATAATGTTTTCGTTTACGTGTATCGCCGGCCGACCCGAATCATTGTTATCTGAAGTTTTTTCTCCGAAATCTATATTATAATGGTCATATATTCGACGAGCCTATCGGTTTTTCCTTTCTTTTCGTATCCCGACGTCAGCCGCACTGTAGCGGTTTGAATAGTTCAAACAGAATAACGAACCCATTCGTTATTAATTAGGTTAAAAGCGTTTTTTTTTCTTTTCATCTCGTTAAATATCTATGCTAATGGTGTTCGGATTGGTTGAATTAGAACAATTTATAGTCGCGGGTACCGGACCGAAAATAGAGATTTTACCGTCGGCGATAATAAGGTAACAATAATCGCAGTGCGTATATTACGTGTTATTATTACCGGCGGTGTGGTGACGCGGGGGTTGGCGGGCGGAGACGTAAAACACGGAAACGCGAGAAAAACGGCGCGCAATGTGACGAAACGCCGGTCCTCCCCGACGACGCGGTCGTGAGGTGGACGGGGCTGCGGGGCGCGCGCGCGCCGAGAACCTTGAAAACGCGCGCGTCGCTCCGAGGACTGGCGAAAAAAGAAAAACGCGCGGGGAGAAAAAAAAAAGCGTCTAATAACAACTATGCGGTGAATGGGGAAAAAACACGCGTGTAGGTCTAGAGAAGGAAAAAAAAAGGATTCTAAGGCGGAAAACGAGGAGATGGACGGCGATGGAGAGAGAGAGAGAGAGAGAGAGTGAGTGAGAAAGAAATAATGTCACGGTAAAAGGTATGTGAATTATTATGAGGTGTGCGCCGTGTTGTGTTCGTCTGCGTCGTCCCGTTGGTGGGAAGGCGGGCGGGACCGCGGGGGTCTTCGGAGGACGCGGTCGGCGGAGAGGGGGGTCGCGTTTACACACGCACACACGAGTGCATACCGCCGCTCGCTACCGGACGGCTCTCAATTTCGTCGTCGCCGTGTACATCTCGTCCGCGTGCTCGCATCGCCGTCACTCGCGTTTCGCATCATCCGTCCGTCCGACCGTCGGTCCGTGCGATCGTTTTCGATTTCTACGGTTTTACCGATTAAACTCGCGCGCGGTCGGTCTCGCTGCGGTAAACGATCGACGGTGTTCTCCGGCACCCGCGCCCGACAGGTTCGAACATTCGCGATAAGAACCGGGAACCGAAATAGCGCGCCGTAATTAACATTATCGCCGACCGTTCGCCGTTATCTCCGCCGCCGGTGTCGCGTGCGACCGTCTCCGACCGCCGAATGTCCGTCGGACCGCCTCGCCGCCGCGAGTCGCATCAGTTCCGATGACGCCGACGTCGTCGCCGCAAAGTGCCGAGTCCTCAGACCGTTCGAACGCATCACGTTCTGTCGCCGAAAACGGACGCGCGACCGTCCTCATGACGAACTCGTCTAACGCTGTATCCGCCGGCGTCGATAACGTCGCGTACTTCCGGCCGGCCGCCGACGACAAGCCGGACAGGCACCAGCTGCCGCCGTCCGCGCTCACGCCGGCCCAGTTCGAGGTGAGCTACGGCATGCCGACCGCCCCCGGAGCCGGAGCCGTCGACGACGGGATGTCCAGCAAGGAGAACCTGTTGACGCCCAGAGGTGAGTGCGATCTCGAGCACGCATTATTATTATTATTATTTTTTTCTGCACTCGCGCAAAGTGCACGCGTTTCGTCCGAGTAGAGCCGTGTAGAACCGGACGAACATCACGTGGAAAACGGGCGGCAGCCGTGTGAAAACGAATACACGTCGTGACGCCGCAGTGCACCGGTGCACGCGGGGAACCGATGCACAGCGCCCGGCGGCGCGCCGTGGTGCAGCGTCCAGTCCCGTGGTGCAGTTTTTCCGGCGAGACCAGGTTTTAGGTTATGTCCCGCGCGGTCGCCGGCGACTCGTACCCGTAGGCCGTACACCGTTCATGTATCGGTCGGTCGAAGGCCCCACGTCGACGGTTTTTTTCCCTCTTCTCTCTCTCAAGTGGTCTTCTCGTGTTCGCGCACGCCGATCACTGTAGGCCGGTAAAACTCATATATCTAGGTCGGGTTAAATCCTCCGCCGGTCCGTTGTGTTCCGCCGAGAGCGCACGTACCTCGTGAACATGTTGCTTTTCATCGTTAGAACCGCATAAAACAGGTTTCGTTCTACTCATCGATCGCACCGTTTCTCTGCGCCTATACGCTGGTGCCGCAGCAATAGAAGCGGTCGTATAGTAACTAATAGCAGTAGTAGGCGCAGCAGCAGTGTGTTGCATAGTGGTATGCTTTGGTAGTGCACTCGTAGTGCAGTCAGAAGTTGTATGTCGTTTAATGTTACGTGCTCACCCGTTACGAGTGGACAAGGTCGCGGGCGCCATCAAAATACGTGTCCCGCGGCGGGCGCCGCCTGCTGCAGGCACTCAAAAATACGACGAGTCCGAAACAGCAGTTTTCGTCGTATTCGCGAGCTGTGGCTTACCGAAGAACACGGTCGAAACATAAAAAGTTCGCGGTTATAACCTAACGGAAAGGATTCGGCCGACAATAGTCTTACGTTAAACGTAGTATTGTTATTATTTACGTTTGGAATAATATTGCGCGTTTTCGAGCGATTTTCGGTCGTAATTAGTGCTTTCTTTGCGACGTGACGAGATTCTTACTGGGAATCGATCGCCGTACCGCCTCTTGTGCAATGACCACGCATCGGCCATGTACCGAGAACCATAAATATTCTTTGAAAACATAATTCGTCGGTAAATAGTGCTTGATATGGTACTCGGATAGTCAAGCGTACCGTAAATCTCGTAATATTGAGTACGTAGGAAGTCTGATCCGAAAAGCGATATGAAAAAAATCCTTTTTTTGGACGATTTTGTACTGTATGTATGATTTCTGATTTTTTTTCGGGGCCGCTTTAAATTTAAAATAATTTTTACCTACTGGTAGCGAGAACGGGTGAATCTTGGGTGAAGTTGGTCTTGATAATTTGACTAGCTTACTCAGGATTGTGCACCTCGCGCACCGGCACCGCAAGAATTATTATGTATTTTTTTCCTAAATTTCAAAACGCCGCGGTCAGAAACACGCTAATAAGTAGGTAAAAAGTACGTTATATTGTCGTATGTATTTTTATAATTTTTATTTTTGCGGTTGAACTTGAAAATGCGTCTCCGTCGTTCAGATGAATAGGTTGTACACACGCACACGCACGCACACTCGCGCGTATACAAAGAGTTCACTGTTACACTGATTATTATTATTCTGGCTGCGTACCTGACCTATCATACGGTGACACGACCACTGGAAAACAGTGTTCGAATTCCGCACAAATACTTTAAAACGTACGCTGAGGTAAAACTTTGAATTAAATTTTTACTCGATCTGAAGGTTTTTGATGCGGAATAAGCATTGTGTCTCGGTATACATTTTCCATTTCGAAATAATATATATTCGACGAATGTTTGACTTTAATATTTGAATGACATTTTAACATAATTATTTAAGTAATCTCTGCTGTTAAATACACTTTTATACTAAACATTATTCTCGTACAAAATTTGATTTATTTCGTCATCTATATTTTTCATAACATCGAATTTTATTATAATTTCTTATTTTTTCTTTTTTCTATATATTGGTAATGGTGGGTGTTTTTATTTGTTGTTATTGTTCGGTGTAATTATATACAAATATTTAATTAGATACTGCCGTTGATTTTTACTTTCATACATTTATACCAAGATGGATATTTTTTTTACGTTTAAATATCAGTTCTTCTTTCCATAACGCACTATACGCTTTTTATTTCTCGGAAAATTACGATTAGTCGACGGGTAAACAGTGATTACACCTACTGCAGAGATGTACTGCACGTACATTTTTTCGCACAGGGAAAGTATATATTTATGAAACCGCGCATTTTTTAAACTTTTCATTTTTTTTTCAAACCGGAGCGAAGTTGCTCGATTCGACTTTGACGTTTGGTGAACTTTAACGATCACGTGACATTCCGACACAACCAGGCACGTGTTGAACGAATTCTTTCCGTAAGGGGATCTCACTACGTTGTTTCGTATTTCTCAAGTTTTAACCTATAGTTCATCACGGCGATATAAACACAATTTTTTTCATAAATTGGAGTACCTTATAATAATTACGCAATAATAAAGATCACTGGTTTTTATTCACAAAAACAACCAGGAAAAATACCTTAACAAATATGACCTTGAAGTATTTAAATTACATTGCAAATAGCTATTATAAAAATGTATTCAAATACTGTATTGGCTGATGATGGTTATGGAATTAGAAAAAATTTATATTTTGCATTTTTCTAAACGTTCCGATAAATATCCTAAGACAGGTGATTTATTACAAAAAGCAAAAACAGCAATAAATCGTAAAAATAGAAAAATATGACTGCGCAATTCAAAATATGCAAAAATATGTTCATTATCTTATTTTTAGTCGCATATTGTTCTGAACGTGTATATATACTTGGAACACAACACGATCAACCAAAACAAATAATATGGTAATTCATATTCAAATCCCAGTACTAACATTTATAACGTTATGTAGCATCGCAAATTCGTTGGTCGTGGTTTTATTCCTCGTCCTCGCCCCGTGAATCGTTTTCTACGAGTAATATATGTATAGGTATATAGTGTTCATTATAGTTTCTAATACGCACGAGTGTACTCAGTAATAATAATAATTATAGCTTATAGGTAATACTTTCCAAGCGCCGTATATATTGTAGTACGTTAACGGTCCCGTTCCCCCGTAGTGTTGGGAATTTGTTCATATAACGGTTGGCGGTAACCGCCCGTGTGTACCTATGAACTGTAGAAATATGTATTATTGCATCCACGCAATAACCTCCGTCGCAAAAACAAAAGAATAAATAAACAGTCGTGCGAAAAATATAATCTGTAAGTATAGGTACGATGCAGCAGGTATCCGTTACGAGATGTGATTTTAGCCGGACAAAGTTTTTTCCTGGCCAAGAAGTTTTGGCCGAACCGACGTTGGAAATGTTTTAACTATAATATACGCACTCGATATCGCGATAGCTCGGGAGTAACTTGTATGTATCGTTCAATTAGTTACACATTCGTCGTGCGCTGCAGCGGACGCTCATTTATTCAATTGTTTTTCTATCGAATTGACCGTTTTTTAATCAGTAATAACGGGGTCTGTATTGTTTGTAACGTACTTTTCGTTCGTGAACGAAACGATCTCTTGCACACAATTAGTTTGCGGTTAAACAGCCTTTGCATTGCTGACAATATTGTTGTTTGCACGGACGACACCATGATGTATTGTATGTTGTACGTTCGCTATTGTTGTACCTAAGCGGTTTTTTTTATTTTAAAAAGCGTGCTCGATTAGCATTTTTCCAAATAATCGGGGTGGCTATTTATTTTTTTTGTTGTTATACAATATGAGGCTCAGGTGGTTCCCCCACGAGGGAGCTCAGCTGTTTGCGTTACCGTTCTGGCCGTGTAATTTATTTCGAACGTTTTAAATCATTACAACGGTTATAAATGCACATTTTAACAAACTATTTATAAAATAGCTGTGGAATTCATCATCATATATAGGTACTGCTAATATATTTTCAGAACAAAACACTATAGTACATTTCATGATATAAATTTCAAATCACACCGTTCGTCTACAATTTAACGGTCACGTGTGTATATGAAATAAATGTGAAATTATAATAATTACTTGTTCGAATTTCTGTTTTTTTAGTCTTCTATAATATTTTATGACTAAATTCAGTGCTGAGAAAACTCTTATGCTGAACAACGAAGTAAGAAGTTATGTAGATTTATTGTACTATCTACGATTAGGCGTATCGATAGTATTACATTTATGCTGAGTTATCAAATATTTTCCAATTGCGTGTAAGTACCTACTACAACATAATTTAAATGAAGTATATTTATAAAAATAATTTTCTGCACGTTTAATCATGATTGTAAATAATTTCTGCGGCTGTATTATAATTACTCATTAACCGTAAAATAATTTATGATCTTCCACATGCACATAAAGGTTTATCATTTTAAACTTGACATTGAGTTTCGTTTAATGTAACATGGATTTCGTCCATACATGAAGTTATAATAAAGCTTGTAATTATAGACTCGCGTTGGTAAAAATGAAAAATTATGTTCGCGGCGGTTATACGAGTTTATTTTTGCACACACCAATTAGATGTTGGTAATTACTCATGGTCAATCTTAATATATGTAATTATACCTGTACATTCCGTTTAGGTATTTGGAGTACAAACAATAAACTTGCTAAATTATTAAATTGTTATGTGGAAGTATGGGTATGTTAGAGCTTATTGTTAAACGTACTGACGTCAATTGCTCTTTCTTCTCGAAAACATCATAGTTTCAAAAATTGCAGTTCGGGCTTAGCATGGCTAGCATATGTAGGTAATCGCTCGTCAGTCAACCGGTTCCAATTAAGCCATTCTTCCGGCTACTAGTGTAGGTACTTGATCGAATTTTTGTCAGTCACATACCCAGGGGGTGGGGGCGAAATCAATCGTTCAATCTGCAGAGCTCGAAGAAACGTAGGGACAAAAATGAAATGTCTGTAAACGTTCTCAGCAATGTTCAAACATAATGTCAACGAATATTGGTGTCAATCGTATTCAATGATTCTCGGTACTTAATCGTATATAACTTTTAAATTGTACTTGGAATCTCTTTGACTTATAACAGTTATAACCATGGTTGGCGTGAGCATCATATGACATGTATAACGAAGTTGATTAATGTTTGACTTACGTAGACCTAGTAAACTGTAGGCTGCAGAATACGATCGCGCGTATAGTTGATCGATTGAAATCGCTAGTCAGTTATAGGTTTTACCATTTTATGCAGTAGCTATACGGTACACTGTACAGGATTCCGGTATATTAATGTTATGTGGCCCTCTGGCTTTATTGACCTACCTTCCATAATAATTACGCGATTATAATAACATGGCACCGTGTGAACTAATATCGTGAATATTTCGATAAATACAATCGATTATATTAATAACGTCTGTATTCTGTTATTGCGCGTTGTCCTGTCGGTACTATATATTATTATGTATATTCAAATATTCAGAGCACCTATGTGTATAATATGTAAACATAGCTAGAGAAAAAATGTGCGGATGGTCTGCAGGTCTTACATTATACCTGCTGGTAGTATTGGCTATCAAATGAAGTAAACTCTTGTTCGTAACACATTGTGCTCAAACCAAAAGTTTTAGAAAAGTATAACGTAAATACAAAACCAATTACATGAGCCGTTCAAGCTCCATATCATTTGAAAAATGTGTGACTATTTGACTTCTATATAAACTTGGAATAATTATATGTTTCCGAACTCTGAACGATTGTAATGATTACGTATGGCTCTAGAATGTATACATTATGCACTTAACGTATTCGTATCATAAGTTCCCCGTTTAAATCGTAATAATATCTACTATTTCCTGCGGTAGTAAATATAGTGTTATCGGTTAGAAATCGGCTTGTGAAAAAACCGAATAGGCACAACAGTTATCATAAAACTATTCGTGAAACATGACGTAGGATTCGATACCTGCCACGGCATGGATGCGAATCGTCGCCTGCAAACGCACGCATAGGCAACAAAACATACAGTGTATGTACGTTGTTAGCGTGAATCGAAGGTCATATACTCAAGTCGAAGGGGTCCAACCGTGTTAGTCATAGTGGAATAGTATCGTCTTGAAATTCGATTATTTCACATTTTAACAATATCTAGTAATAATAGTATACTGCACGTGTACAGTCTTACAGTGTGCTGCTGGTATATGACGTACTCCGGGTTACAGAATGGGAATTGGAATTTAAGTATTTTCAGAGGGACGACGCGCGAGCAATCGTCTGATTATGGATCGAAAATATTGTTGATAAGCCGCATTCGCAACGTGTAGGTTGTCACACAATCGTTTACGGAACAAAGTTTATATCGTGTCCCTCCCTGCGCCGCAATAGTGAAATTATCGATTATTCGTTATTGCCAGAAAACGTCGTTGTACGAGAGTCGGCGACCTTGTGCCGGCGCATCGACCACATTTCAACGAACGTAAACATTTCATTTTACGAGAAGGAATTTCTTAATTTTTTTCATAATATTTCCACGCATTCGCGTGTAGAGAAATGAAAATCTTTAAGTGTAACAATTACTATAAAAAGAACTTTTTTATACTATAACGAGTACAATATACTGTAATATGCTGTTTTTTCGAATTTTCGAATTTTCTTTCGAAAAACATTTATAGGAAACTGGAAAGAAATTCATTGCTCGACAATCCCTACCTACAAAATGTGAGCACTTAGCGCGGAAAAATACACAACCTACGGCTTTATGTGCAGTTATATATTTTCATACTCCTTACATCCAATACAATTTTTACCTGACTTTGGTCGAAATAAGTCATGCAATAGTACGGTTATAATTCGGTATTTTTTCATGGTCATTGAAATATTTTAACCAATATACGTTATTATCCTCCGAAGCAAAAATGCGATTATTTTTACTATACAATTTGGATGCTGGTTAGTTAACTTTTAAATACCGTATTGAATTATTACATGGTTGAGGAGGGGGTGTTGTGGCCGCGTGGACTAGATGGCTGTTTAACGCCGGTTGTCTCGCTTTCCGGGTGGCAATGCCGTCTTTAGAGTAGAATCTGCCACCTTCACCCCCAATCGAACACGAGTTCCAACACGACCGTTTCAACATGAAATAGCCGTATACTGTTGTACCGCCCCTATGGCCTAAACCGTATACGACACACAAAGCACGGGTTGGCTAATGGCTCTATAGTTGTAGAACCCCCTTTCAAAATTAAAATACAAAAAACACGTTTTTTTCTACGAGTATAATACGCATATTGCAGTACATACTAATCGTTTTAGGCCAGGTGATTAAGCAATGTTGTGGACACTGCGGTGTTCGGCTTCCGTTTGTAAGTATATGTAACAGGATAGTTCGGGTCGTGGAGGCACGTTGAGTTTTTTTTTTTTAATGAAAACAGAAACGTAGTGTAGAGTCGGTCATCTGAATACCTTGATAACCCTATGGTGAACATAGTAACATGTGGTTTTAGTGTTACGTCACTGCAGTCCGGACGTAGTATATTATACGATAGTAATGCGTGTGAAACATACGTATGTAACAGTATTGGGATTATTTATTTTTTTTTTACCATTTCCAAACTGATTGTAGAAAAACGGATCCCATTCATATGAAAGAAACTATAAAATGTGCTGCCAAACCGGTGCCGATGCGGATTGTCTGTCGCGACGATACACGGACGGAGTGGGTACCATATACTTGCGTACAGCATGAGCTATATAATAGGTATGACGTAACGTACATAATCTCCCCTCTCCCTCCCGCACCAGCGATCGACTCCAACATAGTGTTCAGGTGAGACCGTCGGCGCCGCCGTGGCAGCAAAAATAAAATACAATCAAAGCGATATCACGGCAGAGGGTACAAACTAATAAAAACACCCCAATAAACATTCAAAGTTAAACGCGTGCGGTGCAATACAATAAAATATATTATATGTGTGTTTAAAGGCGTGATATTGTCGTTTAGGTCGAGGGGAGAGGCCGTAAGTACTATGTATACTACTATGGTGACATAACAATTCAATTTAGAAATAAACGCGGTTTAAACTGTATAAATGTCACAGTTATCCTAATATATTCGTTGTATAGATATTTATAATCATGTCCGTCGAGCGTTTCTTGTTTATTTATACTTCGTACCTACATTGAATATGATTTTAAACATTCATTCGAAAAGCTGACGATCACAAGGCATATTAGTATAATAAAATTTATTTGACCCCTAAATATAACATCTAGTCTTTAAGAAGATTCGTAATTATTTTTTTTAATTTTGTTAGTGCTAGTTTTTGACACTTAGTTTCTAATGTTGTTTTCGTTTTGATTTCAATTTATAATATGGTATGTAGGTAGGTAGCTTACTTAATTGTAAGTCGGATCGTGATTAAAATTAAAGTATAATTAATTTTTTTTTAATTTAAATTAATACTATGAAATTATTATTACTTTATTTGAAAATATATTTGAATCAATTTTATTTGATTTCAATTATTTCCATTAAAATTTATTCAAAACTTAAACATCTCTGAACATATTCATTGATTATAATTTTTTTTATTAAATATTTACACGCTCCGTCGTACTTTAAAATATCATACTAAAATCATAATTGAAAAAAAAGGAAAACTATTTCTGATTATAAACGCACAAAAACTTTTCTAATAAAAGTATTGAATATAATACAAAATATATTTCAATTATATTGTATGTCATTTGAGTTTTTTATACTACGTTTTCACATTTTAAAGGACCCTTTTTTGTTTGTTTGTGGTTTTTCCCTTTTTGTAATTTTCCAATGAAATTCATGAGCCCTGTTTATTGGATTAATTTATTCCTCTTAAATTTTGCGTGAAAAATTATTATTATTATTTACCTACTTTAAAATGTGTTTTTTATTTAAATTTCTAACCTTAAAATTACTTTAATTTTTTAAAACTTATACGTCATGTGATCAAAATAAATCTGTACAAACAATGTTAGAAATTGATTCCAATAAATATGATAACGCAATTTTATTATTTTAAAAATTAAAATGATTTGTTACAATATATAATTAATAATACAACCGCGTCGAACGTCCATCGTTTTTGTTTGGAAAATGATTTTTATCGTAAAATGTAATAAACGGATTTTGCTTATTAATGAATAATGATGCTGTCGCCCCAGTTTCGTGCAGTAACACAGTACATAATATAGTATACTCGTAAGATGAATTTATTCCTCTGGAAACTATAATAACACGTTTAGAGAATTTTTCTGTAGTTTTATAATTGTTTTGTTTCTCGTCGTCGGTAAAATAAGTACCTACTACCTACACATATAAATGAAAAAAAAAACCACTGCAGCAGTTGATTTTGCGTACCTACCACTAAACACCCCCGGGTGGTGACGAACATTAGATATATTTATATATATGGGTCAAATGCACGATTATGCACAAACTGAGATCTCATCGCGTATTTATATATATAGCCGTTGTTGTCCTCGTTGTGATGTAGGAGGACGATAAAACGAACAATGTTGGTTTGTATTTTTTTTTTTTTTTTTGTTCACCTAGGGAATAATCCGGCACAGTCGCATTGGTTTGCAAAAAGGGTTCGGGTCACATCAAAAGACTTTCCGTCCTCCTGCTCATCATCCACCTCCTCCTCCTCCCGCTCTCGCCACGAGCGTTGTAATTAGCGTTTCAGATTTGAAAATGAGTATATAGTTAAAAGTTAAAATTAATAGAAAAATACGTACAACATAAATGAATTCATGTGCGTGTTCGCTTGCTGCACGCGTGTACACGATGAAATCCACATTAACCGCTGTTATACAGGGTGCAACAGAGAGATATGAAAAAATTGTACTCCTAACGAATGCTATTCAAAAGTGCCACAGCTTTCTGTTATACCATGTTTGTATATTTAATGCGTACAGTAATCATGTAGCGCGATAAACTATATATTTTCCGAGCGCGAAAGCTCGAGGACTTACCCGGCTACCCCAGTGACGTAATCGTAAGGGTCGAATTCCATGGAATTTCGTAAATTCGGATTAGTTGCCTGTATAAACAAAGTATTAGTTCGTATAATATAATTAATACGATTATAATTATTACATTTTTAATGATCATTAGAAACGTTTGACGGGGCCAATCTACTCCTCGTAGATTCTTAATGAAGTAGGGCACATTCAAAAATAAAAAATATATACTTTTGCTAACACAATATTATGAACGATTATATTACGATCGAAAATAGATCATAATGATCATAATGTATATTAAATACTTACACATGTAAATGATGATAGTCGGAATATCAAAAACGTTAAACGAGTGAGACTAAGAATAAATTATCTAGTGCACGCGTGACCGTGACGTCCAAAAATGAATCCTACTAAAAGTTTGTTATCGGAAACAACTGAACTCATCAGTTCCATTGTACTGTGGATTCTATGTTACGACAACTGTCAAGGGGGCCCCGCGAAAAGTGTTTTATTACCCCTTAATTTCAGGAACGGCCATGACGTTGGGCATTTATTACCAATATTGCATTAACTACTATACTGTACTCACTTTTACTGGCAGTAATGTGCGCTGTCCGGTAGTCTGCGGGTCGTATTAGGCAAAGGGAAAGTATAATTTATCGTAAGTTTTATCTAATAACACTTTGCCGGTACATTTTTACCATCAAAATGCCGTTGTTCCGTAGTTTCATATTTCCGGGGAAATATTCCTGTAATCTCGTATAGTGTTATTGCCCCGCGGCACTGCTGACTTCTTAAATAATATATTAATGCCGCTCATCCTGGTAGTCCATTCAAAACGGTTGCTCATCTGACCGAAAACCCAAAGTATTTTGTTTTGTTCGTACATTTACCCGAGTTCACGTTAAGTTGGTATATCCTCCCCCCCCCCCGTGTGTGTCCCGGTACAAATTTACAAAAGTTAATGTTTGTACTGTACGGGAACGTGATCGAGCCCCTTAAAAACCCCTCGCCGTTGCGATGATGACGGTAACAATAATATTGTAACGGGACGAATGGTGACGACTGCTGTGGTGAGACTACAATGATCACACGATATACACACACTTTACTCGCCTCTCTGTTCGCGAAAAGGACACAAAGAATAAGTAAGCGAAAACAATTCACCCGCGGAAATTAATGCGGCTGTGAATTTTAAACTCCTCCGGGCTTCTTAATAATTTCGCGACAAACGAAATTGAAACGAGCCCGCGGTATTGTATTCGTGTTTTTATTTTTCATTTCATATACCCCCTTCTCGCCGTTGCAGCGTGCACGGTATTATTATTTATTTAACCGAGTAAACGGGTTTTTACGAGTGCGCATAATTTACTCGTTAAAATTCCTTTCTCCATTGCAATAACATTATTATTGTTATGATTATTATTATTATTCTTATTATTATTGTCGCCTCGTCGCCATCCACGTATGGTTAAAACGTCGTGACGCGCGCCCCGACGTATTGGCGTATACTCTCCCATTGCATTGATACAATGCGAATGTTCGGCGCGTAGGAATATATTATAATTTTATAATATATACCTACGCGTTTGTCGTATGAATTGAATAATTGAACATCGTTCTCTCGTATTGATGTATTTAATTCCGGTTGAGTCCTGATGAGTCTCAAAATCATAATAACAACAATAAAAACAACAATAATAATAACATTTTCGGGCGGTTTTATTTTTAATTTATAAAAGAGTTCAAGTTTTGTGATATTACGTATAAATACGGAAAGTACTACTTAAGCAGTATAGCATTATAAATCGATTGGTAACAGATAAGATTTTATATTAACTCAATTTATCGTTTTTTTTTTTTTTTATATATCCCGGTGGAATATCAAAACATGAAATGTTACATCGTTTAAGGTTTTATAAAAAACAAAAAAGTCTAAGCCTGTACCGTGTACACAATATCCAGACATACTCGTTCGAGACATTTTCGTAGTTCGTGATGCTGCCAGGTATTTCCTGTAATGCATAAACCTTTTAAGACCTAGACATTGTTGAAGTGGTACCCTCGCGTGGTTTTGTCGATTTTTTTGTAAATCAAGTCGAAAGGCAGTACTGCGGGCCGTCGAAGTTTCTTTGCGAGCGTTTAGACTTTAGAGGTATCTATTTTTTTCTCTCTCGCGACCATCATTTGGCTTTAAAACATAACCTCAGCAATACTGCAGTGCATTTAGTGGTGTACTATATGCGAGGCACATCACCGCGGCCATTGCGGATCGGCCTCGTTTGCCGGATCGAACGACGTGTGTTTATTAGAAATAAAGAAAAAAATAAAATACGAAACGCTCGGGGGGTGGTGGCGAATTGCTGCACTGGCGCATAACATTATTGCGTGTACCGTGTTTGCGTACCGTCTACGGCGAACGGTGCACGCGTAGAACCTACCTACCCCTGTTTTAATTTTATTTTCCTCTGCCCCCGAGCGCTCTTCACTGTAGTACCTCCTCCCCAATGCCGGCTGGGTAATTATTCTGTGCGGTTTTACTCGGTCGTGCAAAACACGTCTAGAACTGATGGCGAATTTCCAAAACGGTATTAAACAACAATATTAACAATAATAACGATAATAATATGCATTATGAATTATGTTGTTAACGAATCGGCGTAGAGTGACATTATGTAATTCGCGTCGTAAACCATAATTATACATGCGTCATCGAATATGTATATTTATTAAAATTGTGCGCATGTATTGGTGCGTATAGGTAGGTGCAGTGTATATTTTATATGAAAAAACGTATCCGTACTCTGTGCCAGAAACTAAGCCCAAAAGAAATCTTTTATTTATTAATTTTTTTCTCGACAATAACTTTGTTGGCATGTGCTTATTAAGATTATATTACTATATCAAAATGGCCTGATTTTGTTTCGCAGAAATAATTGGATTCCTTTGCTTTCAAACAAACGATTCAGTTATTATAGCTATATATACTAACCACATCATATTATCTATTTTTAGTCGCGAATTGTTAACGAAATTATGTTGATAAATCGTTTTGCTAACAGTTGGGTGGCCACGCATTATGACTTACGTATGACCTATGAGTCATGATTTAATTAATGACACGTAAAGAAACGTGTTTTTTTTTAATTTACCCGGTATTGAATATTGATAGTATATAAATATGTACCTATTGTCGATAGAGCATTATAGAATATGAATGAATTGTATGCGTACATTTTTTTTACATTCTTCTTACACCGCAGTCAAATTCGTTATTGTATGTGATATATCACTAAAGGTTTTACATAATTAGTTTTTATTTGTATGCTATAATATATCGTCTTTTATGTTAATTCCGATAGGCTAATAAAGCTTTTTACAAATAATATGAGCTTTTATTTGCAATAACGTTCGCTCCAGCTTCTTGATTTTTAGAAATTAAGTAATGAGGTTTTTCAGTTGAATCACTATTTAATTGTGAACCTAGTCTATATTTTTAATATATGAGTGTTTATTTCATGGTTTTAGTTTATTACTAATAAATGCGTGGACGAATGACGATATACTAATGAATGCACAGTGCTCACTATACATATCTAATATCTATATTATGTATTCACGTTTACGGGATGGGGTTACTGTGTATAGAAACTCTTAATTGTTGTGATCACTTTAATTTTGAATAAGTGGTTTTTAAGTTGACTATTTAAAGTTCACGTCTAGAGTACGAGGAACAGAATGCGCGGATATAAATAAAGAGATCAAAGAGTCATTATACCATGTACTATCTTACGTCCTTCATCCGATATTAAAGTAGGTAGGTACTTAAGGTTTTAGCTTATACATCATGTTTAAAACTAGGTTTGTGCACGTCATTAAATAACTCGTGCTTGAAAAATAAATGTTTGAATTGTACAAGTAACTAAATATTAAATACGTAGACCTTATATAAACGACTTTTAATACTAAAAATTGATTAAAGTGCACATATATTATGTTTACATACGTCGGTCTAGATGCTTAGAGATAAACGACTGGTGTAGAATTAGAAATATTTATAATTATTAAAGTAAATCAAATCAACCGTGTATTATATGTAAATGACGTTGTGATTACGCAGTTTCAAAATATTTTCAAAAATATTTAGACGCTGAGATTACGCGTGTATGTAGTCGCTTAGACTACCTACTTATGTATAAATATGACTGTACCAATGCACAACCATTAAAAAGATATCAATAAGCTATACAGTATAATATTATGTTTGAGCGTATAGTTGCTATATTATTTTATTGTTGTCGTCTATCGCGGATAATATGATTCGGAAGATATTATTTATTTCCGCCCGAAGAAAACGCGCGAGCTGTAAATCACTTGTACGGAACGTTTTATTTATTTTCGCGTCCGGTTAAGGTTATGTTCGCAACCCGTGTACAATAACATCACGATTTAATTGTTTCGGACCTTATCGCGGAGCAATGTGAACTCGATGCGGTGCTTCTAATAAGCTAAAATGATGGACGCGTAAAAAATTGTTTTCATTTACCGTAGCTGGTGCACGACGAAAACAGACGCGTCGTGGGCCGTCAAGAGCCGTTGAGGTTGGGTTAAAAATAGAGCATTTGAACACGGCGGGCGACATTAACTATATATTGATTACATAAGTAAAACGAGTTGTTGGTATATGATGATTAGGCTTTGGCACTTCTAGCTCTATAAAACAAGTAAATATGCTTAAAAAAAACCAAATTATATGCGCAAAATATGATTTAAACAATTCCTTTTTTTATTGCAACCGTGCACTGAAAACTTGAAATATAACTATTTTATTTGGTATTTACGAATTTTAGTGTAAATCTAAAATCTTAGTATTTGATATGTTTATTGATCAGATTCATTGCTATTGTTTGTGGGTTGATGAGTTATGACTTTATGACTGTGCTTTTGCGATTTAGTGCGTACAAAATTGAACTTTGTAAATCGCAAAACTCTTGTATGATACATATACTAAGAAATAAGATATTTTAATTGGTATAAGACCATTTGTAATATTCACAAAATAATGTAAAATATGTTGCTAAAATATAATCTAAAAATAAGAAATCGTAAGATATGCAATTATTTGGTAATTAAGACTTAAGGATTTAAATTCCAAAAATAAAGAACAGTAAAAATATATGCAAATGGTAGCGGTAATATTGCCGTTAAAATGATCACAGTGGGCAATGGTAATTGTGTAATGGCTCAAACCGATTGATGATTTCAATAAAAAATGTTTTCGTTTTATTTTCATGAAACCGCCGCATGCCATTGAACGGCACATCATCAGAATCAAAAGTTTCAGTAAATATTAGTTAGTACTGCATAATGTTTTATTCATATTTCTATAAATTGAAATCGACGTTATCGTTTAATTGATGACCTAGTGTAAATATTTCATTTGGAGCATAATTAAAGTTCATTAACGACGATTGACCGTGGCAATATTTACAAATAAAATTCTTGTTGATAAAATTATCATAATTTGCACTGCCTATTATGATATTATGTAAACCTTTAAAATGCAGAGAACTTCAATCGCGGTGAAATTAATCAATGTACAAAATATTTATATGTATATAATATGATGATGCGAGATACAAAAGGAGTTGGGATGAGTATAAACGGTTAAGCGAACTGAGCCTCTTGTTTAATCTTAAAAAATGAAACAAAATATATTAAACGAAATCTTCATCACTAGCTAGTATTTAACGCGTTTACGCTTTATACCGACTTTATGTGTAGAAGGATCGAATGAAAGATCAGTTAATGAATTCGATAAAATATTCGATAAAAGGAAAATATATTGTTGAAAATATATTGCTGCACCTGGTTTTCCTTTGCCGCGTATACCTACATCATTAATTCTTTTGCTTTGATCAGTTTTTCTCGTCGGGATGTACATAATGTGTTAACGCGTGTACGAGCAATAATGTATAGGTTTTGGTAATCTCTCGCGAGAAATGTCGTTAGCCGTGCGATGTTGTGTGCACAATATTATTTTAATCACGCGGTCGTCGTTTAGCCGGTCGGCCGCATTTACCCTATGCGCTACGAATCGGTTCACTTTTTTTTTTTTTTGGCCAACCATCTCCCTACGCCGTTTTTCGATTTATGTTTATTTAAAAAGTATACCGTATTTTTGATAAGCTGAATTCTCTTCCCGCGTGGACCCCTGGGGACTTATTGTTTTTACGGTACTATAGTGAACGGATCTCAACAGCAGAATTGTAATTACTTCTTTATAATATACGCATCGTACTGGTGTTAGTATACGAAGACGGAGACCAAAATAAGACTTGCTGCGCAACGTTTAAACTAAATATTGAAGTGCTGCAGTGGTATATTATACGCGGCGTAGAAATCGAGCCGTTCGAGTTTTTTATCTTTTCTGTTTTTTTTTTTTTTTTGTTAAAATCGTTATGAATGTTTTTCCGTGTTGTTGCGAGAAAGTTCGTGGAACTACTGCGGAGACGCGCGAACGCTCGCAACCCGATTCAACCGCACCCCTAATCCATCAAACGATGCGTCCGCGGTCATCTGTCTGGTTGTGGTGCGAGATTAACGAGGCGCTAAGGCTGCGCTAAAAGAAAGAAGAAGATGAAAAAAAAAACGGTTGTCTTAAACAATAGGTGCGCGCGCATACGATAATATATCAAGCTGCCTCCGCGGTGTCATTTCGCCCGACTGAGCGTCATTAAAATAATATTATAAATACGCGACGGGTATAGTGTTCAGCAGCAGCTCCTTCTTAATGGATCGCCGCGCGGGTGCCGCCTGTAATGTTTCGCTGCTTTCAGCGGTGTACAAATGAACGTGTGCGCCACGTAGCGGGACGGCTCGACGGGGCGGCAAGGGGTGAGGCCGCGCGTCGTGCGACGTATTTCTTCCGCGGTGGAAAAGCTCGAGAAGTCACGGTGAAAAACGGCCGAATCGCGAATTTAGCGTCGACGCGAGACGGGCGCTGCAGGCTCAAACGCTACGTGTGTGTGTCAAGTGCGTCTGATTCGAAGAGAAATTACGACGTCGTGTCACACGATCCCGTCGGATTTTTCGTGACGTAAACTCGCCGAGGAATAAAAAAATCGAATGTTCGTAAAAATCATAAAATAATATGTGTTCGCAGAGTCGTCTTCCTAACCTTTGTGTTGCTTTCTCCTTCTCTCACTCACTCTTTCTCTATCTATTTTTTTGACGATTGGTGCACTACTATAATGATTTTCGTGTACACACGTATATTGTATAGCCGTATTTAGTACCCGGAAGGACTTAACACAAAAAACCAAACCTTTCGTTATAACAGTCGTACGTACAGAGGAGGACATCTTAAACGATTGTGACACTTAACATTATTTTTCAATTATATTTTATTTGTATTTAAATTTATAGTTTTATTTACATGTTATCCGTGGTCGTGCTATGAGTAAAGGAAATATCATTAAACATATTAGGAAAGAAAAAAAATTATACAGATCCAGCAGTTGTCTCAATTTTTAGTGGTCGGGTTATAGAGTTTTCATCGTTCCCACCCCTTCGAAACCAGTACACAGTCCTCGCGAGACTGTATTATATACGAGTAGTATATATGTCGTACATTTTCACAAAAAATAAAAAAAAAAAATAGCTTAGACACTTCCAATTTGATCGTATATAATAAATTATTATATTTATAAGGCAGAAATAATGTTTTACATGTTTACTAATAAATACTGAATGCTATTAGTAAATGATAATAAAAGCTGTTTTGTAAAAGGAAATGCAAAAAACACTTTCAAGTGCAGCAAATAACAACGCGGTTTTTTTCTAATCATCGATATATAGTATGGAAAAGAGCATGTCCTGCCTCACTTATTTATCATCGCACATCTGGGATGTAGGCATCCGTAAAGATAGGATTTTAGGAAAAACGCATTTTTAATGGGTCCAAACAGTTTTAGACTCTGTGGTGGACGTATACATTTTTTCATCTTTTAGTTACCTAGGAAACATTTTATTTTGTTGATTACGTCGATTTCAATCATCGAATGACTGACGACCCCAGGTATAAGGTATAACATGTAAATGAATATTGTATATAGTTAAATGAGAGTAAATATCATTAAGTCACGTACGACGATTGTGCGTTTTTTTCCAACCTATAACATTTTTTCTAACATCGAAATAGAAATCGTTCAAATCTAAAACAGTAACAAGTCTCTCCCGGGCGAGGCCGGATAACTCAGCTCGTTATAATAATAATACGTATAACGTTAAGATTTGACATAATTTTTGGTCTCCCTCCTGGATCGTACTTATCGGTGCGGCCCGTGTATACGTACAGGATATATTATAATAATATGACGATACGTCTACGCACGCGTGCACCGCGGCGGCGTGTGTTATCGTAGCAATTAAAAACCCGCGTCGCACTCGCGCTAGGCACTCGAAACAGCGCGGCGCTGTTCGACTAATTGACCGACTATTATTTTGCTCACCACTCGACACACGTGTACTATAATTTAAATACGCGCGCGCAAACCCTTTAAATTATCGTACGTGCATTATATATACAATATATATGTATACGTATGGTATTCGGCCGTAAACTCCGACTGCGAGGCCCATTCAGGGTTGAAAAGTCGTCGTGGGGTGAGAGCGTGTGTACAGTAGAAGTGATCGAGTTCCACGCGTAGAAACGAAACGGGGTTGTAGTCGACGAGTAAGAGGAGATAGGATCGATGGAGTGTGGACTAGTGATGATGATGATGGTACGGGTGTAACCGCGAGTGGGACTTATATGCGTAGTATAAGTACCCCATATAAGTATGTATATATATATATATATATATATATATCCACGGATAGATTGATAGAGAGGGCGGGGAGAAGGAGAGAGATGAAGGGATCCTGTATATTATAATGTACACATATATATATATATATATATATATATATATATATATAGTCGGAGGCCTTTTCAGCGATCTCGAGTGGTTTTTAAAAATTTGTCGGTGGCCTTTTTTTCCATTTTTTTTTTCTTTCTATGTACTCTCCCCTGTTAGGTTCGAGTGAGCGAGTTCTCCTTTTGTCTCCGACGGCGGCGGCGATAACGCGATTTACTTGCTTACTCTTCACATAATATCTCGGCTGCCACCGCCGTCACCGGAGGAGACCTTGGATGCACTTGACCCACATGCGGCCGTCATTCAATGCGTGTTATATAGGCTTGCGTCGTGTCAGCTGCCGCTGTACGTGGTGACGATGAAAATAAATGCACTGGCACGGCTATCGCGATTGGCCAAGCGCGCACTCATTCGCCCGCCCGCCCGCCTGCATCGCGGTCTGGACCATCGGATGTTTTTAATTAAAACGCGCGCGTACCGAAGCTCGTAAACATTGTACAAATAATTGCAAATGTGTATGTGTGTGTGTGTGTGTGTGTGTGTGTTTGTGTGTGTGTGTGTGTGTGTGTGTGTGTGTGTGTGTGTGTGTGTGTGTGTGTGTGTGTGTGTGTGTGTGTGTTACATATGTGCCGCTGCAGTATATTATGCTATAGGTCTCGCAATCATTTTGTACGTAGAAGAAGACGGGATGGGGCTGGGGTAGGAAATCTAATATGCGGCGAAAAAATACGCGTATACATATATATATACTCTCCTGCAGGAAAAGATAAATTTATGTGCGCACGAAAATCTTGCAGACTTGATGATGCAATAAAGGTCGTAAGGTCTTATAGTCTTTTTATTTTCTCGACAATATCATCTCATCCCCCGAGTGTTCCAGTCAATGGGATTTCGCGGAAACAAAAATGATTTACATCCCCATTCCTATATATGCTATTGTCGCCAAGTCGCCGTTACAATGATACAATTATGAAAAAAAATAAATAAATACGAAAAAAACTATAATACATAATTGATTATTGTTCCTCGTCATCGTCGGTTAAAATGTATCTATATTGTCTCCCACCGTAACAAACTTAAATAAAACTAGTCCCTTACTTTTGGCGCCCGATGATTAATTTTACGTTATATATTGTTCACGGATCTAAGTATCTAACGTCGTATAATGTGCGTATTGTATATCTGTATTTCTTACGTTTTATCGTTTCTCGGGCTGCGTGCTTTTAACGTTTATTGAACGTGAAAGTACTTTCGGGACGTTTGTGGTTTTTAAAATATTAAATTGAGTTTTTAATGAAGTTATGTCGACGTCATTATATTATATGTTGTGATAAATTTTGTATGTATATTGAATATTCGGGTGGTAACCATGTATTGGTATACATGGTAAAGCCTTCGTGCTAAAAATGTCCTCAATAATTATTTACTCATTTGCTTGGTTAATAAACGATTATTGTGTTGTTAAAATAAACCCAACAACCAAAATAGAACCTCTTTCCTTTTTCTCTGGTTGTTGTTTCGAAATTAATGTTAAATTGTTTTAATATTTTTTACTAGAACTATTAGATTCTAAAATGCGTGGGTAGTATTGTCCATTTTTTTTGAGCTTAAGCTTTTGTTCAATACTTTAAAGGTGATAATTTGCTAAGGCCTAAATTGGTCAAATGAAGGTATAGCATTATGACAGAGATTAAAATGCTGTTTGATCCAAACTGTATTCTGTGTCCTTAAGTACCTATCTACGTACCCATAGAAGTTTATGGTATTTCATCCTTTATTATGTTAATTTTGTAATCATTAACGATTGAACTTTTACCATTATCATTCATGGTGGAACCATGGATTCGTATATTTTTAATCCTATACATTTTTCATTATCAAGAATATTCGAAAACGTAGTGGTAAATTGATAGTGGTAGTTGATAAATATATTAGAGGTTTGGTCGATTTATTAAACGTTATAATTACGTTTCTGTTAATGATCATTGTTGCATACAATTTTCATAATTATTGGTACTCTTATTACAGGATATAAAACCGTGTTCGTAACACGACTAACACGTGTAATGTGTATGAATACAAAAAGAAATATAGAGCATTATATGTTCCTCATCAATATTTTGTTTAATATGATTTATAATGCTATTTGTTCGGAAAACTACGAGCCGGGCGTATTGCAGTTTGTTCAATTTGAAATTTAGTAGTGATCCCTTAAGTTTGATTTGCAACTTACAGACCGTTTTCAATAATAATATACAACCGCATTGTTGGCCAAGTATATTTATGTGGTTTAGTTGTTTGGTATACGAGTTATGATTTATAAATGACAGTAATGGTTAAATCTTAAATATAAATGTATCGGTATACAATAATTGTGAGTAATTTATCAGTAAAATGTTTTCGGTGTATAAAAAACTGAAAAACACATTTATTTACGTCAAAAGAAAAAAAAAGACTCATGTTTATTAGGCGCTGATCGATTGATCTTACTCACTTCTTATGAGTTTATATTCATATTTCATTCGTCTCTGAATCGACCGATAAAATGCGTGACTTTGAACGATGGCCAATGAATGTCATGACGTCAGTTTCTATTGGGTACAGTTCAATTTTGATTTTCTCGGTCGATTTCGCACCGAATTCATAATATGATTATCCACACGATTATTAACACGATGTGAGCGTGCATTATTATAATAAATATAACTTTCGTGAAATTTGCTGTAAAAAAAAATTCTCTTAATCGGTATAACCGAATAAAAAAAATTAAACTTTCAATGATTTTATGAAATGCAAATTTTTTTGAAAAATTGGCGTTAAATAAATTATTCTCTATCAGTACGACATAATTTTGGATTAGTCCTTATTTAAGTTAAGGCTTCATAACACCATCGAAACTCGATTAAAATCACACTGTATAATAATCGAACCGATAATTTATTTATTTTTTCTAACTCGAATGTTATATGTCATTCTGTACACTGTTTCAATATTTGACCAAACGATTTTTGAAGTATTATTATACTTCTTTTACATTGTATACAGTATGCTCTAAGTTTTATTTTATTTACCATTGCATTTTCATTGAGCCAATAATTATAATAAATTATAATTGGTAAATATTTATAAAACGTTCGAAGAAGCGTCGTTGCGGATATCGTGCAATATTATTTAAAAATTGAATACAATTTTTCGCTATATTGTTTTTAAAGTTATTGTGTAGGTGGGCGTCATAATAAATACGCTGTACTCCATAAACTGTTTTATATATAGTGATGAAACTCACAACCGACCGCTGGTGAACGTCGACCTACAAAGTGTCGGTTTTCGGTCAAAACTTTATTTTCCTCTGGCAACTATTTGAATAGCTTCGGGAATAATCGTTAACAATATTATTAATTGTTGGCTATACCGCGCGAGCATCCGTTTTATTAATTTGTTAGCCGATTGCATTATTTATTCGAATTATATTCGTCAGTTGATTAATCGATTGATTTTGAATTATTCAGTACCACCGGCTAGCTACTGCCGAATAAATTAAAATTAACCAAATAAATCCGTGCCAGGATTAAGGGAGGCCAGGAGGACACTTTTTGTTGGAACTCATCCATTATTTAGCCACTACATATTTTATTTTATAATGTACAGGTTATCGATTATCTCCAAAAATTATAATCTGCTGATATTTTCAATAACATCTACAGATCATCGTTTTAAATAGTACTAGCATTTAAATAAATCAACTTTACTCAGTAACGTAATAATATAATTGTAAATAAATAATATAAATATTTTGTAAATTTTTTTTGTAAATAGTAATTGCATTGCTGTAATGTTTCTGACAATGGCAAAAAAAAAAAAAAACGTAATAATATATAATATATACCACATTGATTCATTACATTTTGAAATGAAAATTTTCTCACGTGGGGAAGCATTTATCTTTATTTCTTTAACCAAACATATTATATATAAGAGATTGAGGGAGAGAGAAATAACGGTAATATAAAACCCTGGAAAATATCAAAAGAATCATATAGATTTCCAATTACTCAAGATGATTTATCTTCTTTAATGGCATTGGCTACTATGAGGGCTAATATGTTCCTTCAAGTCTCAGTTTTGAAAAGGCATTGAAAAAGTTCACAAAAAGTCAATAAAAATATAGCGATTTGATTCTATATACACTCGATACAAATATTGGCATTGATAATAAATACTTCTAGTGTTTATAACCAATTATATTAGCCGTCATAACTATGTGTATATTATTATTGAAAAAGTATTTTTTTTTGTTCTAATGTCTGAAGGATCCCGCGAAGCTTGACGGGACAACCTTTTTTTATTTTTCATATTGACATAGATATAATTTAGTTTTATCCAACAGAAAAATATGTATATTTATGTTAAATATGTTTTTCGTCGCGGCGGACTCGCAGATCTCATATATTCAACGACGTTATTCTGTAAATCGTTTCGAAATAGCCTCCAACCGCCCTAATACATAAAATATATAGTCTATTGCGATAAATCGTACGCATGGCGACCATATAAATAATTTATACTTATTATGTTTACGTATAGGCGAATCGAAATATTGTTGCGTGATTATAATATGTAAATTATAATATTGTCATGAAACGTGATTAACATTATTATGAACGTGGTGCATCGCCGCAGCGTATAGTCGTTGACAACGGTATATTCGAATGGGTACAGGGTGATTTTTTAACCATGCTACACCATTTTTTGGTCGTAAAAAGGCATACATTTGGATTAGGTATAACCTATGTCTTCTACAACTTTATTTTTTCATGCCTACTTGACAATGTCCTGTAGCCATACAAACTTTGTTTTTTCATATGGGAACACCGTATTGTATTTTTACGCAAACTATTATTAAGTTATTTATTTTGGAGTTTTTGACGTAACGTAGGTAGCCAAAATTGGGCCCTTTCGGGGTTATTTAAATTTAAAATTCGGTATAGTGAAAAATTATCGTTATCTATAATCATTAGCATAATAAACGATAGTTTAAAAACTACTCGTTCGAATCTTAATTTCCATACGTCAAAATTGGCACAAAAATTACATCAATTAAATATACCATGGTGAAAAAAGGGAGTTTACATTTGAAAAAAAAATTGTATCGCCACAGGGATGTACCTTCAAGTTGGCATGAAAAAAAAAATAATGGAATATATAACTTTTAAACTTCCAAATTTGGAAAAAATCCCATTTTAAGCAGTTTTACAGCCGCCAAAAAAGGAATTGAACTTGGTCACCCTGTATAAATATCTGTTATAGCGTACGCGAACGGTTTCCGTGATAGCGGTTCGCTACGAATATTATTACATTAACGTAATATAATAATGCCCATTCCTGACCATCGGTCACGTTTGACCCGTGAAATTTGGTGTGTACGCGGTGATACGACGAGGATGGCGTGGGTGCAGGCGTTCAAAACGCACATAAGTATTCGCATTAGTTTTGGGGATCGAACCCGGACAATGAACCATTCGGATCTTTTATCGTCATCGAATAAGAACTTTACTTTTTTTCATTCTGGTATTCGATTAATATACAATGCCTAGCTATATATAATACACTGCAGGGATTTCAATCCGTTTTCTTATTTCTTTTGCAATCGGTTAGTATTGATTCAAAACAAAATCATAGTACTGAAGCTTTTTTTTCTTTTAGATATTTAATTATTCAGTTACGGTTTTATAGATATAGACACAAAATTCACACAGTTAACATGTTAATCGATTTGATTTATATCTTTACTATGTTTTGAAAAACGTATTTAATGCTTGAATTATATGAACCGAACCGAATATAGTTTCAGTAGTTCGGTTTTTGTTGTTGTTTGTATAATGCAGAATTTGTATTTTGATATAATCATCTCATCTGAACTTTCTGCTCAATTCGACCCATCACCAATTCGCATTTATTATACTTTTATGTGCTTATATATTTGCTAATATTTATAGGGATGTGAATTTGCAGGAAAATGAATTTTTTTAACTGCTTTGAAAACGTAGCTTTCTCAGCACAAAAGTCGAGTCAAGCGCATTTTTTTGGTATTCTATGTGCATTTAGGGACTTTAAATGCATTTTTAAGGTTTTTTTAGTGCATTAAATTCACAGCCTTATTCATAATCGACTCCGCACGAATGACACATATTGTATTATTGGCCGTTGTAGATACTTGCGTATTTACGTGTTCATTTACTGTTCATTTGGTATAATATTATTATTATCGTGCACGTGCGCGCGCGCGTGTGTGGAAAAGCAATTAAAAAGTAATAAAACAGTTTTATACATTTTCCAAATTACTGTACAGTTGATTGAACGGTCGTCGCATAAAATACGCGCGTGTTAATAGTATTACACATGGATAGACGTGTCTAGGGGCTCCAGCGGGCAATTGTAAACTGCCCTAAAAAATTTAAAATGCAAAAAGTGTAAATAACCCTAATAGCAAACTCCCTGAAAACACTTCGCTACCGAATTACATGCATGTAAAGTCCCCTGAAAACATCTTGCTGCTGAATTACACGTATTTACTACATATATTTATATTATATTATATATACTATATTAAATAATAATATATATTATATATTATGTATTTGAACTATTTGGTGATACCTATAGAACACCACGTACAGACTGTTCTATATTCTCCAAAAATTGTGTTTTCCTGTATTCGTACTTTTATATTATTTTGCACTGTAATAGGGAATAGATGTTCATGTTGATTTTGTGATATTAATTAATGTTGGGATGGGATTCTAATTATGTATTATGTAATATACTAATATGTATTGGGACGCTGTGATTATCTGTATATAATTGTCTATTAGTTGATTTAATAAATTGACGTCGTATTTTTTATTTATTATTTTGGATTGAATTTGGCTTATGAACACTTTGTAATCATATATAAATTTCTGTTTGAATATATTTTAATGTATATATTATTAAACATATTGTAGGGATGAGAATGGTTAGCTCAGAACGAGAATATTTCGTTAAACAGAAAATGTCGTTAAATTGAAGTTATCGTTATTGGTAAGTTTCCCTTGTATTCAAAACATTTACGTGTAGGGTAGTTTACATACGTGAAATTCAGTAACTAGCAAAATGTTTTTGGGAGAGTTTACAAGCGTTTGTTCCAGTAGCTGCAAATTGTGTAGGTACTGACGCCTGAACGACGCTACGACTGAGATTTGACGTTTGAACGTTGATCGCGCTCTTATCTACATCGGTAAAGTCCCGTGTAATTGTGTATCATCACATTATCTATCATAATAACATGCAAACTGTGTGTACATCAGCGGTCTCCGAACTTAAGTTACTCGCCTAGCCTTTAAGTCTTAAGATGCTGAAAAAATATCAACAGAGCTATAGTTGTCAATTTTAGACCACAACTCATTAAAAAACGATGTGTATCAATGATTTGCTTTTTAATTTGCTTATTTTCATATTTCGCACACGTGGTATATATGTGTACGAAATATTTGATTTAATTTTTATAAAAATAATAACGGACGAAATTCCTAAGTCGGATGAGACTCCATCGGGGTGGGTTGAGATTCAGGGATGGGTATTTTAAACTTGAAAACAATGTACCATTTATTTCGAAAGAGCGATTCTGAGTGGAAAGAGGTCGGACAAAGGTTCAGCGTTTATAATAATATCGTGTAATGAAGCTCGTTGAAATAGGTACCCATCCAATTCCGTCGAAATTTAATTTTCTAACGCTCATAAAAATTGTTAGCGGCTTTCTGGTACTCTTTTTTTTAATGGCTACAAAGTAAATAGTGCGTGACTGAATATAAAAAGCGTTGCAGGGTTCAATTACAATTTTTGCAATTTCTTTCTCCGTTTTCCTCAATTATTCGGAATACTGCTGGGCCCGGAAAATTAATATCAGAACGTCTAAACTCGTCGCAAATCCGCGCTCGGATCCTCTATGTTCATGCGTGTTATTATTTGGTATTTTATTTTTAAAACGTTCGTGCTCCACATCACGATACATACAGCGGTCACCTGGGAGGTATGGAACTTCTGTTAACGGTCACCTTTGTAAGATGGCCACTTCTGAATAGCGGTCATTATTTCCAATCCCTCCGGTGACCGTTATACGTGGAAGTTCTGCTGTAGTATATGTTCAACTCGTCCGCGAAGTGTTAGCCGCAGACTATAAATGTTTATTATATTGTGATTAACGATTGTGTCGTTCCCTAGGCCGCGGGTATATCGGTCAAGGTGTTGAAATCCTGTAATCGAGATTCGATAGTGCCATTTGTCAGATCCTCGTCACGCATTACATTATCCGTTTATAATCGTCGTTTTATTTATTTTTAATCTGTTCGCCAGACAATAGCGTAACGTGAATGTAGGTAATTGTAAACTGCAAATTTGATATCCGTCCGACCGCATAATTCAAGTGTGCACTCTCCCCGCCCCGGCTCCGGAATCGGTGTGCTGTTATACGATAACATTTACGCCCCGCACCATCGTTCATCAGCTTGCGTGAACCGAGCCCGGTTCCGAGACATTCTCCGTGGTCGAGATACCTAATCGCTTACGCTTTATAAAATACCTCGGCTTATATGTTCGGTAACTTAGGCAGTCTAGGTGCTTTTTGCTGCTCATTGGACACACATTGCTCACGTGACACGTGATAATTATAGAATGAATACGCGCATTAAATATAATAAATCTAATGCGCGCATTGCAGTTGAGATGAAATTCACCGTTTCTCGTTTAATAATAAATAAGCAATGGCTATAACACGACATGACGTGGTCACGTTCTCTGACGTACTTTCCTCGTAATTCGAACTTAAACTTCAACTGCAGTGTGCCAGTTAAAACTTATCTTAGGGGTACGTACCTATTACATTTACAACATTTGAGTGGGTTTAAACCGAAAATTTTGCTCGATTTTCCTTATTGTTTTCGGTATGTACGGACGAAGGTTGTGTAATTTGACACGGCTGAGTCGTTACAATATATATATATATATTATACTATAAAGGTTGGTACGTACATTTCTGATTTTACATAGATTTCCTCGGAAGAACAATTAAAAGTCATTTTTACACACATTCCGTTTAATAATGTACGTATATACATAGATTAACAACAATGGTTATATTCGTTGTAAACGGAATCGAAGATAAATTCCACCGAGTTACTATACCTTCGAGTCTTGTTTTCAGACGGTCATCGTTCGCAAATTATCTATTTCGTGGTTAATAAAAATAAAACAAATGGCGAGGAACGATTTATTTTGATATTACAGGGGGCCGACCTACAGTGTGTTATACTGTATTTAACCACGCATCTCACCCTTCCAAAGTTCCAAACGACCTTTAATCGCGATTATTATTATTATACCGTCGATCTAATTTGCGATTCGTTGCAATCCATACACGCCGTTGTCTTTGCACATTTGTCCCCAGTTGACCCGGCCGAGTATCACACTATCCACGTAAACGAACTTTTCGTATGGTATAAATATCTCGTGGCACTTTTCGCGGCAATATCAATAAATTATAACGCTAAGCAATTGTCAGTGGTCGTGTAACATACATGTACCATATGTACGTATTCGTGTATGTGCGTATGCAGTATTATTTCGTGCAACCCGAGCAGCGGCGAAAGCCCTTGGAACGTAATTAAAACAGTAGAATATCTAATAAGGCGCACGCTTATTGTATGCGCGGCCAATTCTCTGGAATTAATATTTAGACCGTCGAATGATTTGTTGATAGGTTGCAGGAGAAAACGCCACGCCGCGGCGAACAATGGTCATTAATAAATATTAAACCGCGGTGGTACACTTACACACACACACACACGCACACACGCACATGTATGTATAAATATATAATATATAGAGTGTCGGGAAATTGCTGTTTCGTTTCTAATCGGATAGTGGTGGCGCGTGCGTGGAGAAAAAGGAATGCGTTTTGCAGCTGAAAACGTTAACGCGTTTATTATAATATATAATAATGGTAGTGTTGTACTCGTAAAACAATACGAGGCGGCAAAGCTGATTAATGCAGTGGCGTGTGAGAGCATATATAATACGCACTCACACTGTCACGTCGTCGTCGTATTCTTATCTGGTCTATTATTTAAATTTATATCGTCATATCGTATACGCAGCGTATTAACACACCCACACACGCACAGAGTGGCTCACTGTTACGCGAACACATACCGTGGCAGTTCGTGGGGCGTTTAGAAACCCGTATTCCAGAAACGGTACGGGTTGTGCGTTTTATGAATCGTGAAACATCTCCGTACGCCGTGTTTTTATAACAAATTTCCGATCATTCTTTTTGATATGTGAGTGTACACGTATGAGCAGCGGGTGGCTGCGCGTGAGAGGCAATTATACGTGGTGATGATGGTCGTCATCGTGTTCCCTGTGTGTGCTACGGTTAAAGTCAATCCTGTGTTTGACGGGTTAAAATTACATTTACATACATAGGGCGCATAACACTTTGGTCACGTCTAAAATTGGTTTTTCATTTCCAAGCCCTTGACGTACCTGTGTTGTATACCTATATATTTGTTCGATGTTATATTATTTTATACATTTAAATAAATAAGCTGTGTGGTATAGTGTATAATAATTATGTAACATCATATCGCATATATTGAAACAGTTAAATAAAACATATATAATATAAAAATATTAATATTAAGAATTTTTTTTTTTTTGTAATATTCATGATTTTATACCTAGAAACTTTTCAGACCATATTAATTTGCGTAATGATAACTGCATCCTATAACATCTCAAAGAACTTCCGTTGACTAAATAAGACATTTTGTTTTGATTAAAAAAAAAAAAAAAATGACTATTTGTGTACACATTAACATACATAATATAAGTATAAGTTATTTTTTGTTACATCACTCCATTCCTGCTCAGTATTTTTATTTTTTATATCTTGCCCGTATAATGTTATTTTATTTATTTACTGTGCACATAGCACAAATTGCATATTATTATATAGTAAATAATATTCTTATTTCAATTAATAAGAAAAGTTAACGCCACCTTTTTAATATATAAAAAGTTCAAATAATTGTAATGGGAAAAAAAGTAAAAACAAAACTTTTTCAAAAACTGATCATCTGACCGAGAAAATGAGAGTAGTGTTTTAAACAAAACTTATAGACGTATAGATGCATTAATATAAGATAGAAAAAATATTGTGAAAACGGTTCGCCCTTAAGTGTTACGTCTAATTTTAAAGCAATTAAAATACTGATTTAACGAGTTCATAATTCACTTAAAGATCAGAGCGGAAGTCACGTCTTGTTAACGTTTCTGGAAAATGAAAAAAAAATAAAAAATATTTGGCCTCAATCAAGTGTAATAATTGAAAGAAGGGGCAGCATGTGCGAGCTGTACACGTTTCTCAGCCAAACGTCAAGTGTATTACCACGTGTCTACGATTTCACGCGTCAATATACAGTTATTATATTGTTTTATACAAGCTTGAAACTATAAGTCAGCTGTAAACGTCAGTTTTAACATCGGACATTGGATGAAGAAAATAAATGAAAAATAAATTACGATCTTGCGTCAAGTTAGTAGGAAAAATAAACGAGTGATTTTGAGGTTCCAGAAAGTGCTTTTCACTACAATTTGTACACATGATTTCAAGCCCTGCAGGATTATATCGTCGATATAATTAATAATTATTTACTTGGTTTTATTTTTCTCGTGCATACAGCTTGATGATTTCTCGCATGCATATTATATTTTACAATAGTTTATCATATTGATATACATATGTGCACCTGTAATACATACTAGTCGTATTTCGTTCGAGTATTTGTGTTTATTACTTTGAAGATAGTATTAATTGTATTGTGTAGACCTTCTTCAAATCAGCTTCTTTAAATTAATTAGTTTTGATTTTTCCGGCCTGCGTATTTATTTGTTTAGCATGTAGAAAGTTTTATAATATGTATAGTTGATAAGGGTGTAAATATTTTGCATAGATAGAGTCTGGGAGAAGTGCATATAAAAATTGACCAGCCTAATAATCATGCTTCGGTGAAAACAAAACACCTGAAACGACGCTCCATCGGGATAATCTAATGTTCTAATATTATGATGGGGTCGTGGTTCCGAACGTAGCTGTTTATTTATTTATTTATTGAAAAAAACGGGACGTGCCCAGTTACATAGAATATTAGCATAGAAACTAGGAAAAAGTTACATAAATTACAAAACAAGATTTTGTTTAATCTGGCGCGTCGTAAGATTTAATAATATTGTAACATTTTACCCGGGTCGACTATGTCGCGGAACCTTATGTCACTTGTCGGCATCATCATTTCATACATGAATTATTATATTGCATATACATATATTTATTGTATATATTATATATATATTGTATATAATAAGCACTAAAGGAGGAACTTTGCTTTGCGTTCAAGTGGGCAACGAACTATATAAATATATAATATCGACGGCCCACTCAAACTGCGATCACTTTTCGTTTTAACGTTTCATCAACGTTCACGGTATATACACGACACACATTATACGTACGTCATATTATATTCGTTAAATATTAATACACACTAGCAGCGGAGCGGCAAAGTGTGCATTTAATCTTAGGCTGTACTGATACTTAAAAATGTTCTTAAAAGCTTATATAAGAACACTTTGGTGGGGAGTGGACTTCATGAATATCCTCTGTAGGACGATATTCGAGTCTTTTATTTAACGAAAATTGACAGCTGTATCTATATACAGGAAAATATTAGCGATTCACGTTTCATTTAGACGATTGGAATCCGTTTTCGAGAAAGTATATCCGAGAGCCGGGAAAGGACGATTTTAAAAAAATGTATAAAAACGTGTAGGACGTAGGTATATATTATGCTTATCCTCTTTACGTTCTGCCTGCATCTTGTAGTAAAATAACGCCGGATAAGCGAATGAATCACAAAAATACATATGGTATTTATAATAGTATCTAAACATGGCTCGATTCGTGTCGAAGGAATTGCTCTGAATACGTATTAAGTGTCGTATACACTGCGTACGGTGCGCTCCGCGTTTATGAAAAATAAACTGATCAACTATAATTTTGTTGCCACGTGTACATTTATCATAATATAGTAAACCCTCGTGAAATGCGTTCTGTATACTATATGTTCTCGTATTGTGTCTGTTTAAAGTCTCTCTCTCTGTATACGGATACAATTTGCAGCTCGTGTGTGTTGCACAAGTGACGTATATTATATATTAAAATGTCAAATACATCGTTTTTCTATACTTGTCGCGTGTGCGTGGTGTAATATCCCGTGTAATATATTCGTATATATATATATATATATATACACAAACGCGTGCTTGTGCCTGTGTGTGTACGCAAGTTACCACATACGTAATATACAGCTTATGTATATGTGCGATATAGGCATTATCATGCGACTTTCCAGCACAAAGGATTATTATATCTCATTTGCGTATATACGCACGAGCGTTTGGTTATTTTTTCGGAACCGTATAGATGTATATATAGGCGCACGCGTGTACATTATAATACTATGTACGTACCGCAGGACGCATGTTATACAGCACGCTTCAAGAACAATGACGATTATAAAACACCGAGTCCATAGGATATTGTCGTCGGGCGATGTGCGCAATGCGGCAGCTTTACAAGTGTCCAAAAAATTAAACGCTCTTTCTGTTCGCCCGTTAAATTGATTGTGTCCTTTACAACCGGCTCTGACGGACGTGTCGAACGTACAGTTTACCATACACACGCACACAAGCATACACATGCGCGATTAACACTGTTTTACATACCTAATTGGAACGCATTGTACAGCGGATCCGTCGTGTAAGTTTCACGACACGATTTAATACGAATCGTTCCGTAGCATATACACCGGTGCAGTGCATACAATACAATATAATCTAATACGTGTATACGTCGCGTAAACGTGTTGGTTTTTTTTTTTTAAAAAACTCTTTTTAATTACTCGTAATTCATCCGGAAACAGACAAATGATCGCGTTCGTTGCTCTTGTTTCTTTTTTTGTTTCGTCTTAATTACCCACTCATTTCAACAGTACGTATATTCGTTTAGAACATGCACCGCGCGTGCGCGATCTGTAGTATAATACTACACAGCTAGTAAAATAGACGTGAAACGTGTAATTGAATTCACTCGTCGCGGCTGTCCACAGACCATGTAATTAACAATATATTCGTAAAATATTTATGCAATTGGACCCCTCGTCGTTGAAGTTTGAAATCATGATCGTGACGGCAGAAAACCTATTTCGTACACGAGTTTTACATACGCAAACGTCGAGTCGGTGAAATCGAACGAATAATAAGATAAAAAAAAACTAATTGAAATGATCGAAAATCGAGCATCGTGTCCGCCGCATCTGTATATACTATATTATATACGCTTGGTGTCTTAGCGTGTCCGAAATGGATAGATGCGAGTCTTACGGATTCATTCTGAAATCGGTTTTCGTTAAAAACGGAAATGCGCGTTCGAGCTTCTATGCTTACACCGATGTATATATAATATATATATATATACATGGCTTTTCTACCATAGCGTTTAATATTTTCATATAAACAGTCGTACAATGGTCGCGGTGTAAAATGTTTGTCGTCCGCGTACAACATGTGCAACGTTCGAAGAATTTGATCAACTACTGCACTGCTTGAAGTCGGGCCATGGTAATACTATCGCAGGTATGTTTATATTAATCCATAGCCGCGTCTAATATGTGTACTGCGGTATAGGTACAACGATGTGCACTGCAGTCGGCGTGTTTCCGTGTTAAGTCACTGCGGCGGATCAACGTTCGCGGTTGTTCGCCACGAAACTGCAGCAATGCGCGTGCGATCCGCACCGGTGTAGGTCCCCGGGTCGGGCGGTGAGACGTGTATAGTGTACACGCGTAACACGGTCGTCTGCACACTGCAGCGTATTCCATTGTCGTGCGTCGACCGTGAAAATCGATGCGCTCGTCTAGTGCTGAAAAACCACATTCGTATTGCACATGATTGAAACGGTTTTTTTTTTTAATTCCGATCCGGGAGAGACCCGTCCCGGGGTTTAATTAAACGCGCCGCGGAATCAACAACGACGCGCGTGCAGACTATATACACGTATATAGTATAGAGATGTATGCGCTCATCCAGCGCGTTTATTAATTTCCAGTGCAGCGGCTGGCAGCTACAAATATTGTATGGAACGCGTGTATATGTACATAAATGGTGTATACACGCGTGTATCTGTACATCTGCTGCAACGGTACAGATAGTCGCGCGGCGCTTTGATTCGTTATTACGGTTCGTTAACGCGAACATGGCGTCATTGTCGCACCTATATACAAGAAAACCCGTGCTCGGGGTCTTTTACATACATATATTATACGTATGTACCGCGAAATCCCAAGTATTGCGTTGAATTTCACTCGGAAACAGCGCCGAACTAACGCGCATTTGATTTATATAGTTCAATATATACGTAATATGTTCGTGCCACTCAAAGTCCAGGCGATAGTGGAATTATGTAACCATACGTTTATACATGCGTGGTATTACACGGTATCTGCGTAAGACTATAACTTGGTAACAATTTTATTTCTCGACTTATTTTTAACCCTCAAAAGTACTATTACTGAGCGCCTTCCTGTTATGTGCCGCATCATCTCATTGTAATTATCAAGCTTGTCGTCGAAATTAATTATTGTGCGCATAAACTCGTCTAGATTTTAATTATATTTTTCAATGTAATAATAATAATTATAAAAGATAAAAGATCGTACGTATTTGTATACGTTTTTTTTTGTTAATTTGTTATGTACAATTGAAAATCGTCCCTGTCGATAGGATAAAATCTTATTTTACGTTAAACACAACACGTCGTACGGATGTGGGACGGGCGTTAAGCCGTTTTACCTGCGCCCTTAATATTGTATAGACGCATCAATATCGTCACGCTTAAATATTGCATTACACTGCTATGGTCAAATGTAAACTACTCGATTCGAACAACGGGGTCCGACTGCGAAGTAAGTCTTCGTACAATGTGGTCAAATATTCCCCGAATCTCTGTCAGCGGACAAACATTTTTTCTTTCGCCCAGACAACGCGATTATTTTAAGGTTCAGATGTATTTCCCCAGCACAAAAATCGTACGGAAACCAGCTCAAACATAGCACGAAAAAAAGGACTGGAATAACCTGAATTTCCGAGGGGGTGGGAGTGGTGCTTGGAAAACGCACTTCAACATTTCCAAACAATGGTCGCATTACTCGATCCCGTGTACATTTAAAAAAATGTTTCGCACGCTACTGCTTTTTACTGGCGGGAAATCGAATTACGGTTCGGATATTGGTTAAGACCGTTAAATTCAGGGATACATAACTTTTTATATGTTATTATTATGACCGCGAGAAATATATTTACCAAAACATTAAACTTTTAGACCATGCGACTTAATAATTTATCGTCTTAAACGACACTCAGTTGGTTCTAATTGTTGTACATTATTATATTACTTGTATTTTTCGTATCCTATCGATTTCACATCGAATTTATGTCGATAGTATGCATGTAAGATAAACAATAATGTGTTGTAAAGAAAACACGGGCTACATAAATACTTTTTAAAATTCATAGTCATCTTAAATGTTTTAGCGTACGTTGTTTCGTTTTTACTTTGAATTTTTTCAAAACGATATCGTTATCGTGGACCATAAATTATTATATTATAGCAACCGATCGCGTATAATACTCGTATGTGGTCCCTACGATGTGGTATCCGCTATCGGCAAACTTTCCAGTAGAACGATACTTTATTATCCTACCGTATAAGAAACAGTGTTTTTCTCAACCGTTGCGGTGTTGCAGAGCTCGGTTTCACCGAGTAAAGGACGTACACCTATATTTATTCGCGAGACGAAGGATAATAAATATACACTTGCGCACACAAACGTATACACATATACATGCATGCGTTTTATACGGACCTCGGGCGCAACGAGAAAGGGGGCGACCATCATTGGGCGCGAATTAGGGTACGCAAATATGCTTCGACGCGTTCTTTGGCGTTCGGATTTATATACGCACACGTACTAAACGTGCAAATAAGGAGGCCATGTTTACTTGACGGTGGTGTGGTTTTATACACATAGGAACGGTTTTATACCGCGGTACGACGACTATACTCCTGGTCGAAGTTGTAAAATTTGACGACACGAAATTGTATAGCACGAACATATTTAAGTGTACTATGCATGTATGCGTAGTACGAGTAAATATAGGTACCTACGCATGTAAATCGTACATATACGTTTACAGAGTGTTTCAAGAAGAATTGTTACGAATCATAACGCACCCCTTTAACCCGGGATTCACATAAGAAGCATCATAGTCGTGTTAAGCGGTTTTATTTCACTGCAAGTACGTAATAGGTTGTAATAGGTCAAGCAGAATTTTTAAAGTTTTAAGTACAGTTTGTCAGGCGTACATATTTTAAATATATTTACACGTGCCGACATAACGGTAGCGCGGTGAAGATTCCACAACCCAATCATGTAGCCCCTTGTATACTGAGCATAGGTACATCCCAAACTCTTACAACACCTCGTGGTTGAATAGACTTTTAATATAGTATGTGTCCCAGGGTTTGAAAAGTAAATAGTTTAGCACACGTGACTGGGCATGCATAGGAGAACTGCAATCAGTATCGTATCTCAGCGAGACACCCTGTTCACAATTTGGTCGATTGCATCAATTTATTTTGATGTCATCCTCTTGTCGTTTACTCGTGCATTTTCCAGTACAAGCTGGCGTGTAAATCACCACGACGGCGGCGGCGTATGAACGCTGATTGCCACTCGTACGAATGAAATGTTTTTTCTACATTTTTTTTTTTCACTTTTTTTTTTCTCGCCGTCCGAGCAGTTTAACGTCATAAAATTCGGTGTAGCCGCGGTGACGGTGGTGCACGAATTTCCATTAAAATCCCATTACTCCGGGGGAGGTCCACGCCGGTGAACATAGCTCGGTTCCCGGGCGGCGCGGCGTGTCACCCCCGTGCCACCCCGTCGGACCGCGCACACGCACCGGCCGTAGCACCTCTCTCTGGGACCGCGCGTGCCCACGTACGTACACGCACGTACACGTCACACGGCCCACAGGATACGTTACTCGTTATCTGCAGTTCCGTGGCGATGAGTTAGATAGTTCCGTAAACCAGTTACTTTCGACGCTTCCTGGCGGCTTATCGGCAGGAATTCGTTTTGAAGCTTTCGGTTGTGTGCAAATAATTCCGCTCGTCCTGTACGTACGCCCAAACCTCGCCCGACGTCGGATCACGTACGCGAGAAATGAGGTATACGTATTTTACGTATTGTCATCATTATTGTAATTGTTGCGAACGACGGGTGCCGGTCGTGTGCGAAACAAGCGCCGCCGCCGCCGCTGCTGTGGGCGACAGACACGCGAGGCCACACACACCGGTACATATATTACGGCAGCACCGTGGGCGGGCGGGCCGGGGGGGGGTGGCGTGCGCGTGTGTACGTGTGTGTACGTGCGTGCGTGCGTGTGTGTGTGTGTGTGTGCGCGCGCGAGTGCCGGCCGCCGATCGATACGCCGACAGCACGCAAGCGCCGCCGGGGCAGAGGGCCGTGCGGGCGGCGGCGGCGGCTGTGGCGGCGGCAACGGCCGCGCACCGGCGACCAGACAGCCACTGTGCTGCTGCAGCAGTCCGTCGCGGCCCTGTGCGCTACAACTATACCGCCGAGCCAGCCAGCCCGCCAGCCAGCCAGCCAGCCAGCCAGCCAGCCAGCCAGCCAGTCAGCCAGCCAGCCAGCCCACCCGTCCGTCCGTCCACCGACCACCGCCGCCGCCGCCGCCGGTGGACGAGCGTCGTCAGCGCGCGCGCGCGCTTATCGCCGTCGCTCCCCGGCGCTCCAACCGGCCAGCCTCAGCAGCACCGGCAGCCGCCACCGCCACCACCGCGCCACTACCACCGTCGGCGTTTTCGTGCTGTACGCTGTCGGCACGCAGTGTCCCTCTGGCCGTCGTCCGCGCGTCGCCGTCGTTACTCGCGTCGTCCTCGTATCCCGGCCGTCGTTGCGCGCGCGTGTCGTGGTCGTCACCGTCGTGTCCGCAGCAGACATGTGCCACTGCCGCCGGTGGTGCCGGTCCCGCGCGAGTCTGCCGCCACTGATGACCGCCACTGCGACCGACAGTCGGTCGCGTCGCTGCCGGTTCGTTGTCGCCGAGCTGTCGCTGTGCTGCTGAACTGCGCGCCGTTCGTCTATAGCGCTCAACCGTCACCGCGCCTACCCCGACGACATACTCCCGCTAGGGCGACACCACGACGGACGATTGGAACGACGCACCGACAACCGGAAGAACCGGCTTGCACACCGCGGTCTACAGCACCTAAACCACCACACGTGTGAGTTTGCCCCACACTTTTTCGCCCACCCCCATGGTTATATTTTAACGTTGTTGTTACGGCACGCGCGCCCCTCTTTATACAGCACCTCTCGAATCGATCGACTCGCCCTTAACACACCCGACCACCCCTTAGGGCTTTGTTTACCCTTTGGGTTACCCGCCCTCTTGCCTCGACGACGTTGCCGCCGCCGGACAGTCGCGAGTTTCCGATTCCTATATACTGCCCCCGACTCTTCCGGTATCGCGCTCGTCGTTTCTCCATTCTACGGTTTTCGTATACTTATAGTAGGACGTCATTTTCTTCAGAGTCCCACGATACGATATAACTTGTATGCTGTAATCGTGCGTGTATAAATGCGTAAAGCGTACTTTTAAATTCAATATTATTGTTCAACTCTCATAAACGTGTACAAACATAAAACCAATAAAAGCGTATTATAATATGTATAAAATCTATTGATGCATCTAAACATAAGAAGGTAAAATATATTATCTCGCACGGCGTTAAACGCACGACCGAGAACCGACCAAACTTTTTCCGTTATCCTCCGTCTTGTACGCATTTTTAAAATATATTGGTCGTCCCAACACACATTTTGTATCATTGACCCAATTCCAAATGTTCTTATGTCCTGCAATCATATATTTATGGATGTTTCTATTGCACAACATGATATCTCTTTTTATTTGCATCACCGACCGACATAATATGTAAAAATACTGCTCTTAATGCCGTACACCGTATATCCGCCGACCGCGCGCACAGACGAACGAAAAAATCTCGAGAAAAAAACACCACCCTCATTGTTCACCCAGCGTTCAGGTCCCGAGACGAGAACACCTATTCGTAATTATTTCCGGTTTCTTTCGAACTATCGAACATGTCGTCTGATTCGTCGTCTTCTTAAACCGCATTTGGTGTATAATATTATTAGTAATCATTTTTTATGGATTCACATAAATAAATAAGCCCTATTTTTCGTTCAATATAAATACGTGACTCATGAATAATAGAAAATGATGCATTTTATATTATGCGTATTAGCAAAAATAGCACTAAAACTTCAAAAGATGCACTAACAGTCAATAAAAAACACTTCAAATACGCAAAAAAAAAAAAAAAAGCAAAATGAAATTTAATTTTTGTATCTTCTTGTGCACAAAGCAAACGTCTATAGTTCACCCCGCCATCCGTATATCCCATAGAAATTAGCAAATACTCTAAAATCCTAACCCGGACGTGTGAAGGTACCCCGCGGTGTTGTATGAACGTATGCGAATAGTGTTTGCAGAAAAAACAATGTTTGAAAACACGAATATGTTTCTTGCAAAATCTTGAATAACGTTTTCCAGCGAATTCCCACGTAAACGTACGTGTGCTCGTACAATATCGCTGTGGCTATAGCACCGTTTCGTACTCGTCTCGTTTTCGTTTAAATGTTTATTACGTTTATTATGTACGCGCGCGCGTGTGTAGTGCGATAGTTCAAACACATCCTTCTTCCGACCGCCGCCATACGGTGATGTAACGCGGATGATTTGAACGTTTGCCAAGTGTGTTAATTCACCTGCTAAACAACGCACACGCGCTCGTCCGCCGGTTATTTCCCTTTTAATGTATATAACGTCGTGAGACGCGTAGTTAGATTTATCGTTCCGAGGTGATTTTTCTCTTTTATTTTTTTCCTTACAAAAAAAAAAAAATTATAAAAAAAAGCGACGGCAGGATAAGCCCGAGCAGAACGTCGACGTATATATTTGTAGGTGTATATATATATATTTACACACCTATAACGCGCGTATAATATATATGGTTTACATAGCAGCTCTGTTATCGTTGAAAATCGTTTTATTTCCCCTCTGTGCGTTTTTTTATTTTCCGGCTTTTTCTCGCGTCCACAAAAATAAAACTTTTTCATTGTCTGTGCGTGTGTGTGTGTACACGTTGTTTTCTAGGAAATTACTTAGGTGTAATTTTAATGGATATAATACGTTACTCGAGTGAGTGAGATACAGAACATTACAAGAACCCGCCGCGTCGTTATCCTGTACAAACAATGAGCCAATTTAATAACGACATTATTTTGACCGCATTACTTTCGTACGACACACTCACACATTTGCACACGAACGTACACACATACACACGTGCCCGACGACAAAAAAAAATGTACGTAAAAAGTTTACCGCACGTCTGATTTTCTTCTTCTTCTCCTTATTCTTCCGAAACGCTCATGTTATAACGGATCGTCCTGTACGGGCGGCGCCTGTCCTATATGTACGTACCCACATATTATGATGATTACGTATTGCGTATCGTATTTTATTCATTTTTTGCATCATCGCACTGTTATATTTACTGATTGGTTATAAGGTTCACGGTATATTACATAGTCTTCACAAAGAATTAGTTGCAACCGCCGCGATGTGTCGCACGCTCGTAAATTTCCGCTCATTCGTTTTGAACGTCATTCTCTCGTACAACTTTAAATTGTCATCGCAGTCTAAAATATTTGTACAAAAGACGTATTCCGGCAAAGTATCAACTCGTTATGAATAAAATATCGTACCTGTATGTTACTGCTGCAGTAATTGCATTTCGGAGTTATCGACCGGATTATATAATATTTATAATTATATACTTTGAGGGAATTTTTTTTTTCTGATTTTTCTTGCCAGATTTGTTCATAATATTATATCAGCTACATTTAGTTATTATATCCTTCGGTATGACGTGTTTCGCGAGTCATTTTAATTGCGAAATGTTCTACTTTACTTTTCGATGCGAAATGTTCTACTTTACTTTTCAATGCGATTATACTTTTCGGTATATACGTTTTTACGGAAAAGTTCATAAAATAACAAACAAATTACTCACGTCACGCAACCTGGGGTTTTTAACAGTAGATCAAAAGCGCTGTTTGAGTTACGAAAAACTCAAAAGTTCTCGTTTCAAGGTTGACGTTTTTCCTTTATTCAACGTTTTCGTACGCTGAACATAATACATTTCTTACGGTCTATTTTTAAAAACAATTTTGTTTTTCTATACGGTTTTTTCTCGAATAATTAAATTAGCTGTTTGTGTGATAAGAGTTAAAAATAATGTTTTTTTTTTTAATGAAGATGCGATTTAATACGTATTATTATGTATAAGTGTTTGGTTCCACGCCGCGATAGTCCACCGCGGTATATACATAAATGGTTTCGAAACGCTATACATTGTTTAGTATTCAATCATGTTGTACATGTCAATATAATAAAACAATCGCAATTAATTAATGCATTTAAAATAACAGCTATAACTTTTAATTTCACGAAATCGTTCGTGCACTCCATCCAATAACAATACGTTTATCTGTGTGCTCTGCGGTGTACCAAAACGCCATGGGTTATTATGTTTACTCGCAAATGGTCTGGAAAGCGAAGAAGACAAAAGCAAAGTTATTATTTGTTTTAATCCTCCGGAGAAGTTGTACTTTCAATAGAAATTATTGTGGATCTTGGCACTACTAAATTTAACTTAACACGTAAAGTTTTATGAAAATGTTATGTTGTCATAGCCGTATAGAGCATTACAGACTTTTATGCGCTTCCGAATAACGACAGGGCTGGCGTATTATTATTTGTTCGCGGGGCGTTATCTGCAAGTTTTCACCATCTATATGTGTGTTATACGATTATAATGAGTGTTCGAGTTCATATTGATACGGCATCCGCGTGATACAAACTTGTGTTATATGTGCGTGTATTGGTATTGGTTTTTATAGTTATTATTATTATTTTTTTTTATAACATATAAATCATAAAAATAATAATAAAGAAAATATATCTACTCCTTTAAGCCTAAGCTTGTGGCGGATTTTATTATTATTATATTATTATTATTGTTATTTTTTTGTTCATCCGCTCGTTGGTATACACGTGCATTAATAGTATAATATTACATACATATAGGTACCATACATGTTCGACGGGAAAGGGTTTATAAGCGAGGGATTATTTCATTCGAATGCTGAAGGTTTTAGTAGTAGGTACGCGTGTAGCCCTAACCTGGTCTGCAGGTCGTATCATAGTATATAGTCTTCTGGATGATATAATTACACCAATGACGTAGGTGTATAGTAACGCCAAGTTGTGGAGGGGGGGCGGGGTGCACGTACGCGAATTATTCATAGTGATTGAGTGTTTTCCGCTTGCATTTTTTACGTTTATATACATACATGCATATATATATATATATATATATATATATAGGTATGTAATATAATAGACGGGAAATAATATGTACGATATAAATGCAATGACAGAAAAAAATAAAAAAATATATTCCGATCGATTCAACCCGAGGTTTGATCGTTTTCCATTTGAACAGCGAACGACCATATTATTATACATAATGAGCTTTACGTATAGATATTAAATATACTCGCATTCATAATAATGTATAACTTTTTTCGTGTTCTCGGAGAGACTTGTATGGGATGACATTTTTTTATGGATCTAGGTTTAAATACTATATACATACAGTTTGAGGAGCTTAAACTTAAAAAAAAAACTTCTGGTGTTATAATTTATACAGTGCGCGCATTTCGCCTGTTCCGACCTTGCGTTAGAGGTGAAAAGAAGTGTTTTTTTTGCGGTATTCAATGCGGATTTTCGGGACTCTTCACAAAGAGGACGGTCAGAGGTTATAGATCGTCAGCTGAATAGATTCGTGTTATGCCGAACTTTGATGTTTCGAACTTAGTTTTTGCACCCTAGAGATTCGACTTGAATATGTAACTGCAGAGGATACTTAAGTAACTATATATATATATATATATATATATTTATAGGGCATTAAGAATGATCGAACGTAAATATATATATATAGCATTTACGAACGCACTATTATTGGTCGTAGTCCGCGAGCGTAGGTAGCCCTTTGTCGCCAAACTCGTGACAAAAATACGACAGACGGCACACCGAAATAACGTGAAAACGTATAGGTAACCTAGGTGCAGGTATACGGACTCGGGGGTGGGTGAACCGTGAATAGTCTTCTCTCTCGATATATTGGCACTGACCACAAGTTAAATGTATATAGTCTCCCGGCGACAACGATGACACGTGCCCATCATAAAAATACTCCGGTACCTCGATTTCTTTTTTTTTTTTTTAATACCATTCGTTTTTGTCTACTCCATCGCTTTTCCCACCGCGTAGAGTACGTACAACCCAACAACACGCATGAGTCACGCGAAAAGACGCGAGCGTTTTAACGTGGTACCTACGAACAATTTCGGAAAATTTTCAAACAAAATTCCGTTTTAGAGACACTCTTAATGTATAATTTATGTATAATCTATGTATAATTTATGTAAGTATCGTATTTAAAACAATATCGTTTTTACTCGCATATTATTACTATGGGGACTACAGATTTAATGCACCAAACGCGGTGAAGTACCAATCGATTTAATAATCTAATTAAAACGAGACGCATAGATCGAAAAAACGTCGAGTCAAATTAAAAACAAATTGTACGCCGAGAGCCCAAACAAACAGGCGTTATAAAGAATATGCAGTCACGCATGCATATCAATCAAATGTTCAAAAATACATTTTTTAATCCGCTTAAACATTATGAATTGTGTTATATTATACGTTATCTCGGATCAATTGTTTTCTATTGTTCTATATGTACTAATTATGTATGCGGAATAAAACCTATGTGAAAAAAAAAAAAACATGAAATTCCATAGAAATCTGACTGCCCGGGTTTTCTACCGCGGAATCGATTTCGGTGCTGCGATGTCGAGTCATGATTGTTGTACTATAGCCCAAGATTTCGATGCCCACGCACATAAAATAATACGTCGCCCGTATAAATAATGCACTAGTTCTGGCCGTTCGACGAGAACGATCGCAGTCACACTTGTAAAATACATTGTGCTCACCTGATGATAAAAGTTTGCGCACGGTTCCCGATAAGTATGTATACTTGTTAATCGTATACTTAGCGTGCGTTACACGGCATTTGTATTTGCAAGGGCAAAGCCTTACACACGCGCGTACACTTATGTTAACGGGAAAACAATGTAATAATGTGTACACGCGCGCGCACCACCGGCCGTCGTCAATAATCGCGATCGTTGTTGCGTTTTTAATAATTACCTACCGTGATTTACCGTTAGGTTAGTAATATAATATGTTGGAACCGGTACGGGGGGATGGGATGCTGATGCCATTTCTATATGCAAATCGTGTGATTTGAAATCGAAGCACCGAGAGCGAAATATTAACTCTTTTTTTTTTTCTTTTCTGAAACGTATACTAGAATATTATCGTGTATAGAAATAACGTTCTTGGCGTGGTTCACAAAAGGTCGAAACGGGAAGAAATGTGTGTGTGTGTGTGTGTGTGTGTAGCTAGAGGAGGGACGAGGGATTGAAAATAACAAAATACAAAATACGAACTTAATGGAAATTAATTTCGGCCTGAACCAGCGCCGCCGAGTTCGCGTCGGAATACAAACCTGTCCGTCAAACCAAATTATAATATTGTACTGTGCAATATGTGTGGGTATAGGTATAATATTCGTAAAATATTTTACGCGGCTTAACGATTTCAATGGCTTTATTGTTCGGCCGCGCGTATAGTATAATAGTAATAATAATTAAAGTAGGTATTTACATTGTCCGCGCGTTAAAAATTCACGGCAGCTAATGGTTTGTGAGGAAAACCCCTTAACAACGGACACTCTCTCTCTCTCTCTTTCTCGCTCACTTTCAGTTTGCCCTCGCCCACCGCCTCTCGCCCTCCGTTTGCATCACCGAAAACAGCTAATTACACACCTATACGAGCTTTACCGTAGTGGGCGATTGCGGTGTGTATGTGCGTCGTGTGCTCTCCCACACACCCGAAAGCTTCACCCCCCCCCCCCCCCGCGCACGCGTATACAATACAGCTGATATATCCAGTGCGAAAACATAAAATCACGCGCGCGCACGAAACCCGTGTTATAATATTGTTACGTTTACCCCGTTACCCACGCAACAAAAAATATCTCGCATCCGTTGTCCTAAATTTTTCCGTCCCGTCCCGGAACTGTTTTAGTTTTCTCCACCGTCGGATCCCGGGTAAACTTTAATCGCCGCTGCTCAGAGAGATAAACAATATTATCGTGCATACGAAGGTACGCGCATTATAATTTATCTGTTGTATTACTCGGACACCGGATCGCCACCCGTTCCTACATCGCACATCGATATAACTTCCGAGGAACAAGTTTATCCGTGACGTTTGTTGCACACAATATCGTGTTTAAATATACGCGCTCCGTCCGCGAAAGTAAATGCCATTTTTTTGATGATCGCGATCGTGATGGTAATTACATATTAAAACATGCACGCGTACAATTTCCGCATTACCGGCGTTTGACCGAGAGGTATCGTCGCCGATTAAAGCGACGATACTATTTTATTTTTGTTTAACCTATATATAGTTATTGTTTTTTTTTTTTTTTTAATATCTTTCCCTGTCAAAAAAATATTATTATCTTTAACTCTGTACGGTTCTTACGAGGGTCAAATGAATAGTGCCACTCGAGAGCAGGTCATAAGTATATCGCAACGTGCAGTGCGCAGTTTATGTGTATTTTACTATTTTCGTAATACGGTGTAAAATCGTTATTGTCTTTTCCCTCGTCCGCAGTCATTTAGAAAAACTCATTTGTGATGTGGCATTTTAGTAAAACCCGAACAGTCCACGCAACGAGTCGGTGCGCTTTGGTCGTCTACTTTTTATTTACATTTTACTTTACTTAGCGCGTCCGTCAACTATGAACTATAAATACTCGCTTGATTATCGTTTTTAATTCTGTATTACATTTTGATAATCACGTTCGCATAACGGCAATTACGGACGGTTGAGCTTCATTTAGCGTCGAGTTCTAAACGCACGGGTCTGGCGGTCTCGCGTGGATTCAATAATTTTCTGCTCATACGCGTACCGAGCGTGACGCTATAATACAAAAATAAATTGTCATGTACAGTAGTTTTTTTTTTATTTGAAAACAAAATATAATGCTTAAATCGACGTGCGTGGTCGATGCTACATGTATGACGTCACTATAACCACAAACACTAATTATAATTGCGTCATGATATTATTTGAGTATTCGATTGTGGTCCCTGAGCACTATATATATTGTTACGTCTCTTATGCGCGATTTCGATACAAATTATGATTTTAATCTCTTCACCCATCAATGTATAAGGTACCTTTTGTTAAGTGTAAGAAAACATCCGCGAAATCTGTACTGGCTGACGTTGAATATCGGTACTCAATGACTGGCGATTGGATTGAATAGGGAGATCCTGGTTAAATTTTATTTTGCATTGGCAACAAATTATACTTTTCAAAGATCAAAATGTCAAGTATGCTTAAAGTTGAAGTACAAACTAATGGTATTTTTAGTTCGTGAAGGTTAAGCAATAAGGTAATCTGTTCGGCAATCGAATTTTCCTGTTATTTTCTTGCTAACCATCCTATAGAGTATAGACGAACTTAAGACAACTGCAATCAGTCACGGCTTGTCCACAGTTCTGTTGTGTAATAAAAATAGTTAAAATAATAAAATAGTTGAAAATATTTTTTTCTTTTTAAGTGTTATAATAACAGGGTTTAGGAATACTAGTTATGCGTTTTATTAAAAAAAAAAAAATCATCCCAAGGGAACCTATTTTTATTTTTATGATTTGCATTTCACCAGAAATCATCCCTTAAATTGAATTTTTAATCTTTTATTAATCCGCTCGTTGAACACGATCCAATTAGGAAAGGCCGTTTGTTCAATTAGCGTAAAAAAAAAAATTAAAAAAATACAGCAATTGATATCAAACGCAAAAACAGTTATCGAACTAGCGTGTGCACTGGCCGAATCGCAAAATTGTATAATTTCGCGTGTGAATATAATATAGCAATATGCATTGTGGCGCGAACACATTATGTGCATTTATTGTGGCAATATAGTGAACCGATAAATTATATGCAGTTGTATAGTATTATTATTGTTGATGTATACATACCGAAATGGTGCATTTTATATGCGGCAATATTACAATTTATATATCAATTATATTGCGATGGACGAAACGTATTATTTTTCCGTCGAGTAGAGTATATCGTTAAAAACCACGCGGGATGAAGTATAACAATCGAATAAAAACAGAAAAACACGTCAAGTCGAGAGTTTTTTTTTTCGACTTTTTCCGCGTAATACTATTAAAATCACTGTGATGATTTTCGTGTTGTGTTCCAAATTTTACAAAACCGTTTTTTTCCCTTTTGCCCCGCGTCCCGTAACCACGGTTCTATCATAATTCCGGTAACAAAATTTATATTTATATATATATGTTTATGTGAAAAAAACCCACGTGGTGCTTTTGAGAAAATCTTGATGAATACCCACCCCACTACCGTTCCCGTGGCGAAAAACCAAACGACAAAACATCGTTCTTGTATGTATAAAAAAATCTGTCTGATGTCCTCGTGCCCGACAAACAGTGTACAAAATACATCGTACACGCGTGTATACTGTGTAGTCGACATTTGGTTGTTTTTGTTCCGTTCGGTTTACCGTGACTTTGTATTTTTTTATGATCTTTTCCTTCCGCGCGTCTCTTCACATGCATATTATTATTATTATTATATATATATATATATATAAATATGATAGGTATCAGCTGTATCCATAAGCAATGTATTATATATTTTGTACAATAAACGATAATCCTGCGAACGACAACAATTTGTTTAGCTAAAAACCAACGGTGCAGCTCGCGGCTGTATACTTGTTGAGTATAGGTACTTATAATCATTTTTATTTTATTTTTCAAACCTATTTCAAGTACCTATACGGCTCTACGCGTATGTTTTGTAATTTTATGCTGAAGAAGATACGGGGGGGAAAAAAAAACAAAAACAATTGAGGTCATTTTTTTGAGAATTCAAAAAATCAAACCTGTAATTTTTAAATATTTCTTATTATTAAAGAAAACAGTCTAATATAATACCTTATACCATAATTTAATAATGAAGTTGCTAATTGCTACTGATTCGAGATAAAGCGAGTTTTACACTTTTCATATGCAATTTCAAATTTGAATTAATTCGAAAGTATTCGACCTAATTTTGACTAAGTGACATAAACGTTTCAGAAAAACTAGTTTAATAATGTTTTGCGTAAAAAAATTTACTTGCAAAAAAAAGATATAGAAAACATAGGTTACATGGTAACTTGAACATAAAATAAATTAATCCGAAGCTTTTTTTCGGTTAAAAAAGGGGGTGATCATGGTTAAAAAATAGGTGCGGTACCGGGACCGCCTTTCGTTCATCCGGCGTAGCAGGTCAACGATTATATTTAAAATTTGTTTTTCAATGAACTTTATAAACGAAAACTTTTGTATGGGATTTGTAAATTATTGGTGCAATTATTACACGTGCTTGTTTGACAATACGAGTATTATATTCACGTACTTGCAACGACGCTTTTCGAATAATCGTTCGTCGAACACGTACCTATGTCTAAAGTGTATTCCAGTGAATATTCAGAGTGCGTTGCAGGCGCGGATGTTTCGCGTGCGCTCTAATCGTCGGTTCCGGCGGAACCGAAGGCGCGCGGTAATTATTAACGTCGTCGTCGCGTCTCGATTAGGCTGCGGAACGTGAGCCAACCGCCCGAGATTATTATTTCCAACTCCCACGCGCCCGTAATAATGATTACGATTAATTATGTTGATGATTATTATTGCCCCGGTGATACGAACGTCGAGACGATGCTATACGGCGTTCTTCCCTATCGCCCTCCCCCGTGCCGTAACAACACCGCCACGATATAACGTTATTGTTAACTGTAATATTTACCTATTGATATTTGTCTTGTTGTTCGTTGCGATGACGCGAGTGCGGATATGGAGTTACGTGCAAAGTAGACACACCCGGGTGGTACGAAACCTAACTGTTTTGCAGTGGCCTGTTGCAGGGCGGTTAGGGTTTTCGTCCGGACGCTGTGCAGTGCGTATGTACATATAGGTATATGACTCCGCCCGGACCAGTACTGTTGCGGGGTGGTGGTGCCTTTCACGTGGATTGTCCGCAATCACCCCGAACCCCGTCGATGTGACGACGTATACCGTGTTGTTAGTGAAAATAATACATCACTGTACATAATTGTAAGTCGCTGACAGACCAAATGCTTCCTTTGCCATTCGTCGTTATCCTTACCGTCGTAATAGTTTTTTTAAGTTTTCTATACTTTTATTGTTATTTTTCTATAAACATTTTCTGTTTTTTTAATTTGACCTTCTGAAGCACAATGTTTTTTACCGTAAAACGCCGTTTATAGAATCGAGTACCTCGAACCGCGGGTAGCTAAATATTATATTTACTAGCATTTAAAGTTTAGACAAGCGGTCTGGATCTGTATATATATATAGGGTTACTGCCTTACATATTATTGAACCGCTCATCTAAACTTTGACAGCTCACAAAGTCATAAATATAATTAACTGCACCCGTTCGATATTTGATTTTTAAACATATTTGTTTTCAGCAAAAATGTATTTTGCTCAGAATGTGGATTTAAGAATGATACTGTTTAAAAAAATAAAAAAGTAAAAAAATTGTAAAAATGTTACGTATGGTGACTATTTAAAATTATAGGATGGTGCGAGGGGATCTGATAAGCTAATATACCTTTATCTACGTTTTAAACGGTCTAATAGCTCTATCAGTTTTTCTTTCAATATTTATGTCCATATAATAAGTACATTTTAACTGCACGGTATACAAATGCGTAGTACTTATAAATACGGTGTATCATTAAAGTGTTGCAATTGTTAAGTCTCAAAAAGTGTGAACGTCGATATTAATGCCATTTCAATCAATGTTTACTTAAATCATCGTCCAACTTACTTTATGTATCGATTTAGTCAATTTATTGCACAACATATTAAAATAGACCTACAAACATATCAAAAATATTTCGCTGTAATGTCGAGAGACAAAACCAAATTAAATTTAAAATAAAAAAACATTAAAACGTTCATACTTCCCTCCTTCCATTTAAAGTGTTGAGACTTATTTCTATAGATAAATCCGTCTTATTACATTCTATCCAAAGCTTATTTGAGGTGTAAATAGAATCGTCAAATGTATCGTTAAGCGATTTTATCTTTTATAACTAAAATGCAATTGATTTCGATAGTTATTTTATTTCGATATATTATATTAATCTATTCATTTTCGCGAAATAATTTAAGCATTTCACATCCGTATCTATTAGTTTGGATCATAACTGTTCAATTATACATAATCTACATACATGTTTTAATCTATTTACTCTCAACACTGCTCGCTCTAAACCTTTATTGCGACACCGACACGTATAATTCTCGTACAAACATTTACCTTGTTATTATTCAATTCATAAAACCGTCGTGCCCAATCGTTACGTTTGTCCGAACAGAATGAAAATACACGAATTCCTTTCGCGTCGTTACATAAAAGGTGGTCGAATTGGCAATAGGGCCATTCACCCACCGAAATACCGATTACATCGCCATTCAATTATTTGCAGCATAGTGTCCAGGCATCGTGTTAAACGTGAGTGCCCGGGTTGTCTACTTTGTCTGTAATACTCGTATAATATAATATATTGTTTCAGCGCGCGCGCGTGCACCTATATATAAAGAGACAGCAAAATAATATACTTAGATTTTCATAGTTTTTTCAAGTTATTCAGTCTCTTTATTTTATACTCGAGAAAAAAGTTTTTTTTTTTTAATTTTACGCTAAGGGATTAATTACAGTATAGGTATACGTGGTTTATTAGAAAAAAATATAAATGGAACCACGAAATATAAACATACATTTTCTAAAGAGAGATCTAAGAATTTAGATTTTTATTTCAAAAGCTCAAATTATACTCTGCTGTGCTGTATCTTTTTTAAAAAAAAAACTGATATGTGACCTATAGGTGCGTGCGCGTGCCTTATTTTTGGAGTATGATTAGGGCTGTGAATACAATAATATATCTACATTATAAAACCTTCTTTGTCTCCTTAGAAATTCACTTAAGCATGCAATCAAAAACTTAAAAATGCAACTTATGAAAATTTAATTGTAAAATACATCAACGTATAAATATTAAAAATGTCAATTTTTTTCAATTCATTTTTATGGAAAAAATAATATTAATACTTTGATACCAAACAAAAACAGTCATATTAGTATAATAAATGTTTAGGATAAGCAAAAAAAAAAGAATTTGCCAAATATACGTCATACAATAAATTGTATTTGCAGCCCATGTGTTATGCAATTATGTATTATAATCAGTGTTGAGATTAGATAATTGTTATGTATCTCCATATAGGTACATAAAAAATATGCGATTTATCTGAAATGATCGATATGTATTTAAATGTATACAACGACGTTGAAGAATACGTTTAAAAAAAAATGTATAAATCACACATTAAATGTTACTTTAGAGTAATAATTTATTTTTATAGTATTTACAGTTCGTGTGATATTATTGTCGATGGATAATAAATATGTCTGATTTCTTCGCAACCTAATATGTTTGTTTAAAATCGCGTCCAGACAAATGTTTTCTTCTTCCATTCCTCGGTGAAATATTAAATAATATCCCTAACTCCAAAGGCTTATTTTCGCCTTCCGTATCAAAGTTATACCACATATTTCCAGACTCCTGTAAAGTCATCTCTCACCACGCTGAAAATGCATCTTTTCGTATAAACGATTATTTCTTAAATTTTTCCGTAGACATTCCTCTATGACGCGGGATTATACCCGGTTCCCGTAAAATCTATATTTGCACACAAGATTAAAAGTAAAAACAAATCTTTAAGGACTGCGTATTTATAGTTAATAATCACATTTTTTAGACAGATCTCAACACTGGTTATATTATAACTATTATATAATGCATACGCATAATATAGTACTCTTTGATCGTATTTACACTGGATAGAGCTATAACCTAGACTCTAGATTCTAGAGTGTTGTTGGTGCGTGAAGCACACATAATATTGTGCAAGAGCAGTTGGTCGTTTTGGTCCCAAAGTCTCTATTACGCATGCGCGTCATCATGAATAGCGCGGGACGGCCTCAGCGACACAGTGTCGGCAGTTTCAAACATTAAACGCGTATGC